>CM077649.1:15042500-16255000 GCA_039707465.1 Rhabdophis nuchalis
GAAGGATATGATGGAACCGTGATGAAAAATCTGGAACCCAAAAAACAGTCTTGGTCACCCTAACTTTTGAAATCAGTTGAGCACCAGGATTTTGGAACTGTCTGTCTCCTTGAAAGATGGTCAGTGTGGCAAAAAACTTTGTAGATATAGTTAGTCCTCAATTTATGACCACAATTGAGCCACAGATGTCCATTGGTAAGCAAGACAATTGAGTTTTGCCCCAACTTACAACCTTTCTTGCTACAGTTGGTAAGTGAATCACTTCAGTTACTAAGTTAATAACATGGTTGTTAATGAATCTCAGCTTCCCCATTGCTTGTCAGAAGATTGCTAAAGGTGATCTCCAACAGACTTGGTCACTATCGCAATCTAGACCGGTTTGCAAGCATCTGAATTTGGATCCCGTGACCATAGGGATGCAGCAATGGCTGCAAGTCTGAAAAACAGTCATGAGCCATTTTTTTCAGTGCTGTTTGTATCTTTGAACTGCCACTACATGAATGGTTGTAAGTGGAGAACTACTTGTATGGAGGTAGAGAGCGAGTAAAAGAAAGCAAACCCTGGAGTCTCCAAAGATAAAGAGAATCCATATTCTTCTTCTTGTCTTAAACTTTCAAGAGCAGGGATTGAAAACACAAACAGACTTGGTGCCTCAGCAGTCCAAATTTAAAATAAGGTTCAAATTGAGACGTCTCACCAAGGAGATAACCTGATCTGGCAAGCAGCACTTTGAGCATAGCCAGCTGGAGGAATTCTGGAAGCTGAAGTCCACAACTCTTCAAATTGCCCAAGATGGACATCCTGCACTAGATTTCCCAACACGAAGGACCAGCCTTTTTCTCAGCCTGGGCAAGGAACTCAGTCCCAGCCAGGTTGCAACAAAAGGGTGGCCTGATAAGGGTTATCTGCTTTCTATGATGCCTCCTCTTCATCCTCCTCTGGGATCTGCTGCCTCCCTCAACCTTCTGCTCCAATTTATTTTATTTATTTTTATTTTATTAAATTTATACCCCGCCCTTCTCCTTGTTAGGACCCAGGGCGGCGCACAGGCATTATTTAAAAACACAAAATACAATAAATATCTATTAAAATGTATTAAATTAATAAACCCGTGCTAAAACCCAATGTTAAAACCCTTGCCAATTATAAATTATTTTCTTAAAAAGTCAGAAATGGGGGCTATCCTAGGCCGGCTTGTTGGAATAAATCTTGCCCCCACCACGCCCAGATCAGCCTTTAGGCTTAGCTGATACTCTGAGGGTGTGGTTTACTCCTGGGGAGGCTGTTATTTTCTCTTGCCACAGTGAGATCAGGGGAAAAGGGGGCCATGGTTGAAAAGGGCCGTTATTTCTTCATGTCCTTCAGCCTTTTGATTCCCCCCATCTTTTTTCTTTTCAAAAGACACTCAGTTCAGTTCAGCTCAGTTCTGCTGGCTGGTCAATCCGTTGTTTCTCAAAGGCTGGGCAAGGAAACGACCCCTCTGGTTCCGTAATGTCCCTGGGGGGGGGGGGGGGGTCTGCAAAGTTGGCTCTTTTAAGACGGGTGGACTTCAACCCCCAGAATTCCCCAGCCAGAGCCAACTTTGCAGACCTCTGTGACTTAGCCCAAGAGATGAGACTGTTTGTCTCCGATAAAGCGGAAACGCTGTCATTTTTTTCTCACGGTAGCTCTCTCTCCCCGCGGCTCACGGCCGAGCCCCGAGAGAGAGAGAGAGAGAGAGAGAGAGAGAGAGAGAGAGAATACAATAGCAGAGTTGGAAGGGACCTTGGAGATCATCTAGTCCAACCCCCTGCCTAGGCAGGAAGCCCTATATACCATCACAAATGGCTCTCCAACCTCTTCTTAAACACTTCTGACTTACCCGTGCTCTTCCACCCCATTCCCAGCACGGCTGCCGCCACAAGCCATAGGCGCGCCCCTTCCATGCCTCGCCCCACCTGAGAGACGTTCCGAAGCGATGCGAGCAGCCATTGACGACGGCTTGTTGTTGGGGGCCTTGTCCAGAACCCTCGCGTCACGTGACCAGGCGGGCTGCAACCGCCCAGGAAGCCTCGATGCGCACATAGATGGTAGAAAGTGCAGAGGTGCCCACTTTTTCTTCTGATTGGTTTTCGCTCGCCTTTTCCCTTTCCTCTCGCGGGAAGGTTTCAAGAAAAGCTCAATTTAAGTTTCAGCTCATTTTTCCTTCACTCCTTAATTGCTTGGAACTCGTGTCTGTCGTCTTTGGTTTTTTTCCCCCCATGCTTGTGAACTGCACAACTTGAGATTGACTGTACTTCCAAAACTACCATTAAAGGAGCACTTTATGTACTTCATATTTTTTTTTGTTTTATTGTTTTTTTCAGCCAATCTTTTCTCAGACTTCTTGTCTTGTCTCTCTTGAGTCTAACCCAGGGGTCTCCAATCTTTGCAACTTTAAATCTATGGGACTTCAGCTCCCATAATTCTCCAGCCAGCAAAACTAAGTCCTTCAGACTTAAAATTGCAAAGGTTGGGGACCCCTGGAGTGATGTGTATTTTCCCCCCCATAATGGTAGACAGTGGTGTTTGCTATACAGCCCATGGCTGACAAAAAGATTTCTGAGGTGTATAGTAATGTCTGAGTCTAAGCTGGATTAATTCTGAGTGTACTAAGTGGCATTTTTGCCCTAAAATTTGTAGAACAGTCTTAGTTGAGTTAGAAAGGTTGAAAACTGGGATCGTACAGGTGGTGGATGAGTGACACATGTACTCTTTCTGGACACAACTTTGCAACATATTTTTCCAAGGTACCATTTAATAATTGGTAAACGATTGAAGCCCTGTTGTTCACTGAACTACAGTATCTAGTTGTGATGCTAGAAATTAACCATTCTCCCTTCAACAAAGTGGGATCTTGTTTTAGTTATAATAGGATGAGATCAGTGCTGAAGATAAACCTAAAGATATGAGATTTTGACTGTTCTCTGAATATCAGGTCCCATTATAAATGATGACGGAATACACTTAGACCAGGGGTCTCCAACCTTTGCAACTTTAAGTCTGAAGGACTTCACCTCCCAGACTTCTCCAGCCAGCTTTGCTGAAGTCCTTTAGACTTAAAGTTGCAAAGGAGCTGAAAGGAGCTGAAGTCCTTTAGACTTAAAGTTGCAAAGGTTGGAGAGCCCTGACTTAGACCTTCTTTTATTTGGGCAGGTGTCAAAATGGAATGGGCCAGATAGAATTAAAAAATATATATTTCAAACAAATATATTAGATGTTTGAATGTTTAAAAATCTTCATGTCTTAGTGGGGTCTTTGGTGGTCTCTCACTGATGATGCTAGCACTGAGGATGTTACCTAGTTTGGTAATGAAATGTCTGCAAGAAAACCACCAAGCTGAGAGAGTAACAAGGAGCCCACAGTTCAATCTTGAACCTCAAATATTCTATCAATCTAACTCTAACTCAATTTTATTGAAAGCAACTTCAGGCTTGTGTTTGACCTTAGCGCAGGGGTCTCCAACCTTTGCAACTTTAAGTCTGAAGGACTTCAGCTTCCAGACTTCTCCAGCTGGGAGCTGAAATCCTTCAGACTTAAAGTTGCAAAGGTTGGAGACCCCTGCCTTAGAGGGCCAGGGCGTGAGGGTAGGGGCATGGCCAGGGTGGGTGTGACACAGGACTCTTGTCGGAAACATCTGTGGTGGCCAAGTAGTGAGGCAGGACTTCCCTGACACCCTCCCTCACTCTCACTATAATCGCCTTCCTTCCTTCCTTCCTCCCTCCCTCCCTCCCTCCCTCCCTTCCTTCTATAGGAATTTAACCCCCCCCCTCCTAGAAAAATGAAATATCCTGGGAAATATTGAAAAGGAAGAATATTATATATCCCTGGATCAGAAATGGAGAAACATCATCATCATCATCATCATCATCATCATCATCATCATTATTATTATTATTATTATTATTATTTATTGGACTTCTAGACCGCCCCCTCTCCCCGAAGGGACTCGTGGCAGTGTACAGGTACAAATTAAAACCATTACAATCAATAATACATATAACTAAAATCAAATTAAATAAACCCCTGTACAAATTTATAAAAATTAAAAACTTAACCTTAAAACCAAATCACAGAATTTAAAAATACAAACTGAGGTGGGAAAGCTGGAATTAGGCCAGGCCGGCTAGATGAAACATGTTTTTAGGCAGGAAGCAGACTCACTCTTAATAGCCCCCATCTTTGTCAATGGGCCATTTAAAAAGCCTGGGACAGTCTATTCTACATAACAAAGATCCCCCCCTTCTGCTCCAGGATGATGGGATTAAGCCCTGATAGTATTAACCTTTTACCCATCTCACCACAGGGCACCAGGGAAGAACCAGTGCTCAACCAAACCTGGTCTCTGCATAAAACCAGGAACTTTCAGCATCTTGCCCTCTTTTCTTCTTCCCCCAACATCTGGAAACATGTGATTACCCCCCCCCCGCCCCTTTTCAGTTCAGGAGCTCAAGCCATGTGATCCTCTCCACCATTAAACCATCTTTCCAAGCAGCTTCCATGTTTCCAGTGTCTTTTTCACCACTTGGAACTGAACCCAGAACGATATTTCTTCCAACACTTCCTTCCTTCCTTCCCTCCCTCCCCTCTTCCTTCTCCTTTCTTCTTCCTTTCCCTTGTTCAACGGAAAAAGGTTCGGATTTCCCAGCTGGGAGAAAGTCACCAGCTGAGTGAATGAAGTTAGGATCGAAGCGAGCTGCGTTTGAAAGCAGGTTGTCTTTATTATATCAGGAAAGCAAGACCAACAGTGATGTGGGTCAGCATTCCTGGATGAGCTGACCCCTGACATATAGTGAATGTACATTTTTATACCATTTTCCTCTTTGAAGTCCTTTTGTTCTCTTTGTGCTATTGTTTTATTACCTTTTGTGTGTGACTTTGCTAATGGTTCTAATCCTGTCTTGTGCTTTCTTATTCCTCTGCCCTAAAGTACTTCCCATGGGGCAGGGATGAGCCCTAGAGTCTTCTACTGTATTTCCTATTTTTACATTTTCGCCCGGAGCTAATGAGTCTTTGTTGTCACTCTGACCTTTTTGCCATTCTATAGGTAAAGTCTTCCTGTGCTCCCTGGGTCTTTTGTATTATTTTGTACTCTGCAACTACTTCTAATGGCCCTGATATCCTGGCAATTATTCTCAGGAAGTTTCATTCAGAATGTATGCTGGCTTTGTTATTCTAGTGACTTCCAGTTTGGCTATGGGCTGTATTGGTCTTCCTAACACAACACTGTCCTGGTGAAGTTCCCTTCCCACACCCTCTTTCCTTATTTTTCCTTCCTTGCTCTCTTCCCATCTTTTCCTTTCCCTTTCCCCTTTCCTGTCCCTTCTTGCATGCTCAAATACAAAAGGGGAAACACATCTCTGTTTCTTTTGTTTTTAGTTTGCTTGGATAGCCCTCTGCTAGTGAAAACAGCTGGGGGCAGCGGTCCCCCCTGATCTCCATTTTCACTAGCAGAGGGCTGAGGAGGCTGTCATATCTGAAAATGGGGTGCAGGGAAGCCTGCACGCACCCCTCTGAGCTCCATTTTCACTGGCAGAGGCCCTGCAGACTGGTCCTTTCCTGTTTCCAGGCCGGTTTTGAGAAGAATTACGTAAGTTTAAATTCGGCCTGTCGGCCTTGAGTTTGACACCCCTGATCTAGACAGTTTTAGTATTGTACTTTTATAAATTCCTAAGTTTCTTGAACCATTAGGAGCAAATAGAATACTTCCAAATGCTAAATCCTAAGTCAGAGATATAATTAAATCAGCCCCACTCATACTACTCATTTACTGATAAGAAGGGTGGCAGGACTTTTCCCTATTTTTTGCCACCTCTTGCTGCCCGGAGTTTCTGTAAAGCACTGAGCAAATGTTGACAAATAGTAACTGCTGCTTTATAGGCAAAAACTCACCTGCTGTTCATCCCTATCTTAGTTAAGAAGACTAACTGGGACATGTTTCTATGGTACCAGCTGGAAATGGTTATAGGGGGGAAAGCTGTTAATTCAGCTTTTTAAATAATCCTGTTCTCAGAAAATAAGGATCTTTCATCTGGTGCTAAATAGAGGTGGTACTCTGCTAGTTCGGACCAGTCCTGCCCACCCGCCCTGGCTCTATGGCAGGGATGTCCAAACTTGGGAACTTTAAGACTTGTGGACTTCAACTCCCAGAATTCCCCAGCCAGCTATGCTATGGAATTCTGGGAGTTGAAGTCCACAAGTCTTAAAGTTCCCAAGTTTGGACATCCCTGCTCTATGGCTGGATCTCGGCTGGATTACTGTAACGCTCTCTACATGGGGCTCCCCTTGAGGTGCACTCGAAAGCTGCAGTTAGTGCAGAATGCGGCCGCGCGGGTGGTTATGGGTGCCTCAAGGCAAGCCCACGTAACACCTCTCCTGCGCGAGCTGCACTGGCTGCCTGTGGCCTTTCGAGTGCGCTTCAAGGTGTTGACCACCATCTTTAAATCGCTCCATGGCTCGGGGCCTAGTTATATACGAGACCGCCTCCTGCCCCATACATCCCTTCGTCCGGTCCGCTCCCACAGAGCGGGCCTACTCCGGGTGCCGTCGGCCGGGCAATGCCGGCTGGCGACACCCAGGGGAAGAGCCTTCTCTGTGGCGGGCCCGGCCCTCTGGAACGACCTACCCCCCCGACCTTCGCACTACCTCGGACCTCCGCCTCTTCCGCCAACGTCTTAAGACGTACTTATTCCAACAAGCCGGCCTAGGATAGCCCCCCGCGTCTGACTTTTAAATATAAATTATAATTTGGTTACGGTTTTAATAACGGGTTTTAGCACGGGTGAATTAATTTAATATATTTTTAATTGATGTATATTGTATTTATGGTTTTATATAATGCCTGTGCGCCGCCCTGGGTCCTAACAAGGAGAAGGGCGGGGTATAAATTTAATAAAATAAATAAAAAATGGCATCCCATTTAGGCCCTTTTTTTTAGCCAAAGTGCATGCGTGGAAGGCTGAGTGCATGTGCAAACATGGCACGTCCGAGTGAAATGAGTAGCGATTTGGGAATTGGTAGGGAAGGTAAGAGAATGCCAACTGATGCAATCTTTATCTTGGCAGCTGAGAACAATAGCTGATACACAACTTAGATTAGAAAATAAATTATCTGCACAGAGCCTGCCAACATGAGACACTCCAGAGATTCAAAATCTACTTGAATAGCTGAAACCCAAAACTCCGGGAGCTCCACCAAATAATGCTACAACAGTAAATAATCCAACTGTATTGGCAGTTCTGAAGGCCACACAACATGGACTTTGTAGTTTTGTTGTCCTTGATAAGTAGTATGAGTTTCCTTGTATTTTAAATTGATTTATTTCTCTCTCTCTTAAATGTAATATTAATAGTTTATCAAACATTGCAGGCTGGAAAGCTTTTTAGCTATTACTGCAGATGGATTGATTGATACTTTGTAGTACTCCTGAACTGCAAGATAAACTATCTTTGCCCTGAAAGGAGAGGAGAGGATAGTAGTGTGTTGTCTTAAAAGGATGCCTGTAGTTGCCTTCTGATAAGATAGAGAATGATTTAGCATTAGTCGATATCTGTTTTGTCTCTCTGTGAATTCTAAGTTACCTTCTTAGAATTCTAAGAATTCTAAGTTACCTGCTCTCTACATGGGGCTCCCCTTGAAGAGCACCCGGAGGCTTCAACTGGTCCAGAATGCAGCCGCATGGGTAATTATGGGAGCAATGCGACGCTCCCATGTACCACCCCTCCTGCGTGAGCTGCACTGGCTTCTGGTGGTTTTCCGGGTGCGATTCAAGGTGTTGGTTACTATCTTTAAAGCGCTCCATGGCTTAGGACCGGGGTACTTACGAGATCGCCTTCTGCCACCGAGAGCCTCCCACCGGCCAGTACTCTCCCATAGAGAGGGTCTCCTCATGGTGCCGTCGGCTAGACAATGTCAACTGGCGACACCCAGGGGGAGAGCCTTCTCCGTGGGAGCACCTGTCCTCTGGAACGAATTGACCCCGGAATTAAGAACTATCCCTGACTTACGCACCTTCCTCTGTGATCTCAAAACCTTTTTCTTCCAACAAGCCGGGCTGGCATAAAACATGATTTTTAAATTCAAATTTTTATTAATTTTAATCAAGGTTGGTTGAGGTTTTTTTCCCACGTTTCGGCCAAAGTTTAATATGTCTTTTAAAAGCTTTTTTAAAACTTTTATATATTTGTTTTTATTCTGGCTGTACACTGCCCTGAGTCCTTCGGGAGTAGGGCGGTATAAAAAACCAATAAAACTCAAACTCAAAACTTAAACCTTATATTTTTCCTCATTGGCATCCTAAATTCTACACGCACAAGTTCCTTGAAGCTAATTTGAATGAAAATGTTTAGGATTATCGGGTGTAAATAGGTATCATGTTTGACTTCACGTAACTGATTTCCTATGTAAAGATGGGGATGTGTTTGTCCTATCAACTTTCCTTTTGTATTTTCCTTTGATGTGTTAAGTATAAGAGAGAATGCAAGATGATACCTGAGGTTCTCTC
Organism: Rhabdophis nuchalis; assembly: GCA_039707465.1. Lineage (NCBI taxonomy): Eukaryota > Metazoa > Chordata > Lepidosauria > Squamata > Natricidae > Rhabdophis > Rhabdophis nuchalis. Next base: position 15,051,022 of record CM077649.1, read on the forward strand.
TTTCCATGAGAGGATCCGCTTTTATCAGTTCTGAATAAATTGTAATTAAGTGATCTTCCTGTCCCAGATTGCATAATTGGGATCTGGCATGCTGAGGCATGAATACATGTGGGGCAGATTTGGCCATCCGTTCTTACTAAGCAAACATAGCTGATGCTTAAAATTCTGTCATAGCTCTTTGAGAAATTTTCTTGAATCAAAACATTGAAGACTTGACAATACGTTTCTCAAAAACAGTGCATTATTTTGGGGAGAAACTGAAGGGTGGGCTTTTAGAAACTGATGAGGCAAATAGAACTCAAATAAAGGCAGAGTTGATTATAGAGCAACCAACCCCTTAGTAATAAAATCACTTCAGTGAAGGGAGAGCCCGTTCCAGAAGGAAGATACAAACCAATCAAATTGCTCTTCTTATAGGCTCCAACTATAACTGGATTTCCTGGATTCCCTAAGCCAGGGGTCTCCAACCTTTGCAACTTTAAGTCTGAAGGACTTCAGCTCCCAGACTTCTGGGAGTACAAGTTCTGAGTTTAAGTCTAAGAAATCTCTTCTTGGGAAATATTCTGGATGACAGAAAAACATTATAAGAGGACACTTTGAAGGATAGTCATCACAGGCAATGAGAAAGAAACTTTATAATTAAACAATCCCCACTAATAGAGAATGGAGAAAAATATTTTAACTCTGCAAGAATTTAAAGATATTTGACAAGATACCCAGCACTTACTCTTTAGACCAGGGGTCTCCAACCTTTGCAACTTTAAGTCTGAAGGACTTCAGCTTCCAGAATTCTCCAGGCAGCTTTGCTGGCTGGAGAATTCTGGGAGCTGAAGTCCTTCAGACTTAAAGTTGCAAAGGTTGGAGACCCCTGCTTTAGACTTTCCAATTAATAAAAGTGGACAAAAGAAGAGATAGAAGATATAACTTGAAAATCAGGCTTTGGGGATATGGATTTAAAACTACAGGATCTAAATGATACTAACAAAGATGTTATATCTTATCAACAAATGAAACTGGCTATCATTTCAGTAGTTAAAATGAATATAAAATAATAAACCAGAAGAACGACATGGATACATGGATCTTAAACTCAGTAACGTGGCTTTTTTTTTTTTACTTTGGATTTACAAAGGAGGTGACTTATACCTATGAAGGAATTATTGAAAAAAGCAAAAAAATAGAAGAAAGGTTTTTGAGATATATTACTTAACGTGAATAAGCAAGATCTTTAAAATTAAAATGAAGGCTTACAAAGTGGGCTTACTTGATGACAAATTGTATATGATCCTGTCTTTTCTGAAATCTTTTAACAGGTTTATCTTGACTAGGATTGATTGGTGATTTGTTTATAGGGAAGATATGGGAAAAAGAGTTTTATTGTATTTTTAGAGAAAGTGATATTATGATCAAGATGAAAAAGACAAGAAATTAATTTGAGGGACAATATTTGAAGGGGTTAAAGATTAATATATTCATTTTTTTTCTAGTAACTCTTAATGGAATTTTTCTTAATTGATAAATTAATTAATTTGATGAAGTGTTTTCCTGATTCATCATGATCTCTCTCTCTCTCTCTCTCTCTCTCTCTGAAATAAAAAATAAAGTAAATAAAACAAACCAAAATCTAGAAGAATACTTTTATTTTTCATTTCATTTCATTTATTAAATTTATACCCCGCTCTTCTCCAAACGGACCCAGGGCGGCGCACGGGAATATTAAAAATGCATACAAAAACCATAAAAAAATTAAAAAACTTATTCAATAAAATCCTGCGCTAAAACCAAATTAAAATCCCCAAATTTAAAACTATCTAAAAGTCAGTTTAGATAGTTCAATGCTCAATGCTCAATGCTCTTCAAAATAATAGAGCAAATACTACTGAATAAAGTATATTCAGAATATTTTAAATATACTATGTTGATAACTTGAACTTGTTTACTGCATTTTATTCTAAAACTAGCTGTTCCTGGCCATGTGTTGCTGTGGCCCAGACTGGTTAAATGGCCAACCAATCTGTGTATAGATCTACACCTGCACACACAAACACGTACCCCAACCTACCTACCTACTCCCTCTCTCCCTTTACCTACTGTATTTCTCCCTCTCCCTCTCTATCGTCTCTCTATCCACCAACCTACCTACCTACTGCATTTCTCCCTCCCTCTATCCCTATAGCTGCCTACCTACTGTATTTCTCCCTCTCTATATATATCCCTCTACCTACCTACCTACCACCTACTGTATTTCTCCCCCCCTCTCTCTCTCTATCCCCCTACCTACCTACCTACCTACCTACCTACCTACCTACCTACCTACCTATGGACAGAGTGTTTTATGTCATAAAGGATGACAATAATACCTGTGGCCCACTGCTCTCTCTCTACCTACCTTTTTTACAATTTTTTACATTTCTGTTGCATGTACCTGGCACAGGTGTGACATCTACACAATCTCTCTATATATATATCATTGGTGCAGCACTTGAAAGGAACGTTGTGTGAAAATTTGGAAGCGATCGGTGCAGTACTTTCGGAAATTAGCGGTTTTGAACAAAATCTTGTTTTTTTATTTATATAGATTAAGGCTTTAGTATAAATAAATTTAAATAGAAAATCATATAAAACTTTTATCAAATAAAAAAAACCTCCACTTTTAATGACTTGATAATGTGCAAAGTGTTAAGTGTCATTTTGTAAATTTCAATAAGTTCCTTAAAGTAAAGTATATTATTCCCAAGTTTCAAACATGAAGCAAAGTTGTACAACTGGAAATTTCTTTAGGTCTAATGGTGTCTTCTTGAGATCCTTGCAGCTCCTGCTTTATGTTCCTTGTTTTATTTTCCGATTCACTATTACACTGTTTTGACGTCTCCGAAAGAACAATAACTGTATCATAGTTATGATCCTCTCCTTGTGACTGGGATTCAAGAAATTGTGAAATATCATAAGGATGGCTTAAAAACTGTGGATGAAGAAAAAGAAACAAATTAGAAATAGCCATCTTCTTTTGACAAACATTTTAAATGAGAACCCCTCTCCTCAAAATCCCATCTCAGAGGACTCAGCCGGTTAGATTCCAATCATTTCATATTTTAAAAAACGCACTTATAATTAAAAATTACTTATCAGACATTCATTGAACAACTAGCCTCTTTTGCTCTATGTCAGCACACTTGCAAACAATATCAAAATGCATTATCATGAATCTTGCCAAGCAAGGCAAATGCATGATAGTTGCTCATCCACAGAAAAAGGACTCAGTGCAATTGTTTTGAGTTCTACTTTCTCACTGAGCCTCAAATGCAGCTTCCCGTTTTTTACTCTGGAGGAAATAATTTTGAGATCACGAGGGATGCCTGCCTAAAATTGTAAAAAATATGAAGATTTTGCAACACAATTCACTTCTAACCTATATAATCCACATTTTACATTTACAATGACAGTGAAGTGGTAGATCTCAAACTAAAACGGGGTATGTAAAAATTCCCATAACTGAAAATGCTAGCACTGGCAATTTATGAAGTTAAAAAATACTGTTCATTTTCCCCCAACAAATCTCTCAAGGAGCCTCTGGGGACCATTCAGTTGAGAAAGACTGCACTAATGGATAATATTACGCAGGAAGTTGAAATCAGGAAGTCCATTTGTGCTTCTCTGTTTTGAGCTTTACTTCTTAGTTGAAAGAAAAGCAAGCATACTCTTCATTGAGTATAGCAAAAATCAGCTATTTTTTCAGGTCACAAAAACTCCTGATGAATCTTATATGGTAGAACCTTTCAAATCTCATAATCTCAAATGAAGATTTGTGAGAACACTTGGATGACAACACAAAAATAAGATTTTTTACTAAAAAAAAAACCTGCAATTAATACCCACTGTTTTAGCTGCTCTAGAAGTTTCCCCTCTAACCCAAAAGATTCAGCTACATCTGTTCCAGTAATATTGCAGTGCTCTTGGGTGCATTCTGTAGCTCTCTAGAGCAGCACACAAATTTTAAGATGTGTAAATTCAGCTCTCAGAATAACTCAGTCAACATAGCTAAATTCTTGAAAAGCATGTATGGCTGAGAATTCTGGAAAATGAAGTTCATACAAGTTAATGTTGCCATTTTTGAGAAACACTGCTGTCTACATCTTTGACCATGAGAGCAGAGTTGTATTCTCAAGGTTTGTTAACTGTGACATTTTAGAACAACATTCATGGGCCATTCTGTTTGGTAAATTATACCAATTATTTTTACACAGATACAGACAGACAGACACAGATACACAGAGTGAGGACTATACAAACCTGAATGAAATGTTGTGGCAAAGAATATGCAGGGCAAAAGCCATGTTTGATCTTAAAATAAATCATAACACAGACAAAAATGAAAAAAATGAATATTGTTAAGACAATAACCACCACTATTATTGAATCTGTCCCTGCAAAGAAGAAAAAAACAAAATTGTTCTGTTTATTTATTGTGGAACACATGATGCATATATCTTGAAATCTAATATCTTTAGTTTCATAATTATAACTGTGACAGCATTATTCCTATGTTAGCTGCAGAGAAGAAACAACAGCAAGTTGTATGCTAGCTTTGCCCTATTTCAAATCCCAAGATTTATATATTTATTTATTGTTACAATTTCGGTTTCAAAATTCTATCCATAGAACACTCAAGACAGCTAAAGGTTTCAAAGGGATACATACTTTCAATGGGTTATATCTTATTTATTTGGTTATTTATTTATTTATTTATTTATTTATTTTATCAAATTTGTATACCGCCCTATCTCCTCAAAGGGACTCAGGGCGGTGCACAGAAATATAAAAACATATACAAAACAATACAATATTATATGGTAGATCACTCAATGAATAACTACGGGCACTAATATGATTTAAAGGAAATAACTGAAAAAGACAATAAAATAATAAAATGTACTGCACCAGGGACAAAATGCAGAGCTTATATTGCAATCAGCTTATATATCATTCTGGCCCAGTGTCAACCAGAAGAACCAAATCTATAGAGCCTTCTTAAAGAGTGGTGGGGTTGGGGCTCTTACCTATTATATTGCTACTATTAATTGTTTGGGTACAAATGGCTTTACTCCACTCTCCAGTTTTATTGTACTCTTCAATAAATACTTGCGCCTTAAGACAATATGTTATTCCAGGATGTAGGCCAGATATTACATGGAAATGATGTTGTATAGTCACGCTGCTAACCTAATTGAAAAGAAACAGAAAAACACAATATAATCAAGTTATCGGAGTTTTATTTTCAATTGACAATCTCCATACATTTATACAATACAATACAATAGCAGAGTTGGAAGGGACCTTGTAGGTCTTCTAGTCCAACCCCCTGCGTGGGCAGGAACCTTATACCATTTCAGACAAATGGCTATCTAACATCTTCTTAAAGACTTCCAGGGTTGGGGCATTCACAACTTCTGGAGGCAAGCTGTTCCAGAGGTTAATTGTTCTAACTGTCAGGAAATTTCTCCTTGGTTCTAAGTTGCTTCTCTCCTTGATTAGTTTCCACCCATTGCTTCTTGCCTGCCCCCAGGTGCCTTGGAGAATAGTTTGACTCCCTCTTCTTTGTGGCACCCTCTGAGATATCGGAACACTGCTATCATGTCTCCCCTGGTCCTTCTCTTCATCAAACTAGACATACCCAGTTCCTGCAACCGTTCTTCATATGTTTTAGCCTCCAGTCCCCTAATCATCTTGGTTGCTCTTCTCTGCACTCTTTCCAGAGTCTCCACATCTTTTCTACATCGTGGCGACCAAAACTGTATGCAGTATTCCAAGTGTGGCCTTACCAAGGCCTTATAAAGTGGCATTAACACTTCACGTGATCTAGATTCTATCCCTCTGTTTATGCAGCCTAGAACTGTGTTGGCTTTTTTGGCAGCTGCTGCACACTGCTGGCTCATATTTAAATGGTTGTCCACTAGGACTTCAAGATCCCTTTCACAGTTACTGCGATTGAGCAAGGTCCCACCTATACTGTACCTGTGCATTTTGTTTTTCTTGCCTAAATGTAGAACCTTACTTTTTTCACAATTGAATTTCATTTTATTAGATAGTGCCCAATGTTCAAGTTTGTCAAGATCCTTCTGCATCTTAAGCCTATCTTCTACTGCTAGAGTTTACAACCGCCTTTCCTAACCCAGATATATGTCTCAATCAAATTCTACTTTCTCAACAATGGCCATGTTGGTCAGGGAACTCTGCATCTTCAACTCTACAGATCTGAAGGGTACCCAGGTTAGAAATCTTGTCCCAAAATATGTCAACTCATATTAATATAGTAGCCCTGTAGTCACAATGATGTAACATTTAAAAAACATGCTACAACACTACCATGTCCTTCTTGTAGCCTGTTATTTTAAAATCCACTTTCTTGTCTTGTCAGATAGAGCTTGATTTTTTAAACACACTGTATAGTAGCAGCCACTATTAAAATTAATATCTAAGTCCATTGTTGTGCCCAGTATTTTGTTCCAAGTTGCGAATGTCCTTTGCCTTTAGTTGCATCTGTAGTTCCTTCTAGTTGCCTTTAAATGTCCAATTTTCAAAGTCTTACCTTATTTAAAACAAAAGAAAAGAAAAGCATTTTCTCACAGGAAGGATCTTTTTTATAATTAATTCCAAATTTTTATTTTGAATTTACCTGGACCTTTAGTCTATTTGTAAGTTTCTAAAATCAAAGTTTTAATCATTCTTTTTGCTGTTTATTTTAAAAAAATCAGTGTTTTTCTCTATTTATTGTACATAGAAAGGTATATTTAAGCATCAAAGAAGCCCACTTCCACGTCATCAAATATTACCTGTTCGCTAGCATTCATCCAAATCTTTATCTTGTAACCAATCGAACCATAAAAATCCTTCAAGGAATATCTTCTACCACTAAGTATAACAGGAGGGCTTTGGAGATAAACATCCAAGACTCCAGGTTTTGTGGGCATAGTTTGTACAATAGGAGGTATAATGATTGCTAAATGAGTAGAAGGAAACAAAAGAAGATACTTATTTTTACTCTTTCTACAATCCACTTAAATATGCATGATATATAACCACCTTCTTTCCTATTTATTCATTTAAAAATTTAAAAAGTAGTTGTATATTTTTCATACCTATCTAGCAACGATTACTCAACAAATTAATATTCTTGTGTTGTTCCTTGCATTTTACACCCTATGCCTACCTGCCCTTTATGATCTCTGTTTCTGTTTCCTAAAGATGCTAAGCAACAGGCCTAAATGTTGAGTTTTACTGGTCTGTACCTTTATTCAGCAGGAGGTTTGTGGCTCCCGTTTGTTACTGGATTTTGCTGTATATGTGAAGGAAAGTGCATTAAAACGCTCTCTACATGGGGCTTCCCATGAGGTGCACCCGGAGGTGCGCTCCAGTTCAGAATGCGGCTGCGCGGGGGATTCTGGGAGCATCTAGATGCTCCCATGTGACAACTCTCCTGCGTGAGCTGCACTGGCTGCCTGTGGCTTCCCGGGTGCGCTTCAAGGTACTAGTGACCATCTTTAAAGCGCTCCATGGCAAGTGACCTGGCTACCTGCAAGACCGCCTCCTGCTGCCAAATACCTCCCACCGACCAGTTCGCTCCCACAGAGAGGGCCTCTTCAGGGTGCCGTCGGCCAGACAATGCCGGCTGGCGACCCCCAGGAGGAGAGCCTTCTCTGTGGCAGCTCCCGCCCTCTGGAATGACCTACCCCCTGGACTATGGACGGTCTCAGACCTACATCTCTTTCGTCGGACCCTGAAGACACATTTTTTCTGTGCTGCCGGCCTGTCGTAGTTTTAAAGGGATTTTTAAGTAATTTTAGCATGGGATTTTAAATATGTAGGCCAAATTCATTTAATATTTTTAATATATTCTTTTAGATTTTGTATCACCGATTTTACTGTGGCTGTACACCGCCCTGAGTCCCGAAAGGGAGAAGGGTGGTATACAAATCAAATAAAACAAAACTAAACTAACCTAAACTAAAAAAGTGAACACATGATTATAAGGGGTTCCCTCTGATCATAGAAGACCTCAAATGCAATGATTAATACTAGCTTTAGAAAAATAATTGGTAAATGGCTATCAAACCAAATCCATCATCTCTCATAGCTTCTCAAAACACAGCGAGAAAAATGCATTGAAAGAATTTGTGCCTCTTACCTCAAAATAATATCTGACCACAAAATATTGTCAAGAAATAGAACCAAATAAGAAATTTCCTTTGCAACATGTATGCCTGAACTTAAAAATCAAATGGCTAAAGTAGGATTTGCTAAGGAAATAGGCTTCTATAGAGGTTTCTTTTTTTAAAAAAAATCATGTGATCACTTTGTCTCATTCATTAAGATTACGGAGAGCTGGATAGTCTTATTTTCACTGCTTCTTGCAATTTTTTTATATTTAGAAAAAGATTTAAATTTTAAAAAGGATAAAAATACCAGCAGTGAATTTGATTCCAGTTCAAGTCAGTTAAACTTTTAAAAAATCTATTAGGTTTGTTTTCTCAAGTTTTAATATCTGCCAAAAAGCTTTGAAAACCTGCCATTGAACCCCAGACAAGAGGCATTTGGTATAAGAATTAGGTTAACAGAAACAACAGATTCACAATTATAAAATTCAATCTAAAACCACAAAGCTCTGTTTCCACTGGCAGGGTGAACTGCCATGTTTGAGAACAAAATTATTGCAGCATTGTATATGTAATTCCTCCCCTGCCCCTGGAGAAGTGGCATGGCACGGGACTTAGTTATCTGCGGGATCGCATCCTGCCCCATACATCCCTTTGGCCGATTCGCTCCCACAGAGAGGGACTTCTTCGGGTGCCGTCCACTAGGCAATGCCAGTGGGCGACGCCCAGGGGAAGGGCCTTCTCTGTGGTGGGCCCAACCCTCTGGAACGACCTACCTCCCGAAATCAGAACAACGACGGACCTCCGCTCCTTCCGCCAGAAGTTAAAGACTCACTTCTTCCATCAGGCCGGCCTGGCCTAATTTTTTTATATATCTAGCCGCAGTAATGAAATTGGTTAATCTGAATTTTAAGGGGTAATTGTTAGGTTTAGGGTTTTTCGGGATTTTAATACTGATTTTAGCACAGGGGTAATTTAATTCGGTTTTAATATTTTGTATTTTGTATATTGTTGTATTTATTGGATTTTTAATTTCCTGTGCACCGCCCCGAGTCCCCATGGGGGAGAGGGGGCGGTCTATAAATTTAATAAAATAAAAAAAAATAAAGAAGTCACAGGCACATAGTGAAATGGGGGCGGGGTGTGTGGAAACCCACCCTAAACTCCCTGAGAGCACTAACAAGCTGGCAGGTAAGCTTTGGAAGATAAAATATTTGAGAACATGAATTGGAAGTTAGAAAGAAGATTGGTTTCATTGGAAGATAGCAAAGTCCACATTTTGGACAGAGAGGATGGCTAGTTTGAAAGAGGGGTCACAAAGGTCCTCTATGTCAAAACTGAACAGCAAAGGGGGAGGGATATGACACCATCTAGCTCTCTATGCCAGGGGTCTCCAACCTCTGCAACTTTAAGTCTGAAGGACTTCAGCTCTCAGAATTCTCCAGCCAGCTTTGCTGGCTGGAGAATTCTGGGAGCTGAAGTCCTTCAGACTTAAAGTTGCAAAGATTGGAGACCCCTGCTCTATACACTCCTTTCAGCAGTTCCAAAAAAGCTTCTTTTGCACTACTCAAGTGATCCAGACCAGACCTCCAGGTGGCCTTAATGACTCTCTAAAAGAATGCAGATGACCAGCTATCTGCAAGGAGTATAAATCCGTCCATTCGCCACCATCCAGCCAGAGCTGAAGAAGCTTCTTGGAGGAGAAACGAAAAGCCTTCCCAGAAAAACCAGATAGTCCGGTTGCCTCTTGAAAAAGCACCCTTGGACATCTGAGAAATTATAATCTATATTTTGAATGAAGTCTTGATTTCTTGAAGCCAAGTTTCTTTTTTATATATTTGCAAGCATATTCAGTTACTTTTGAGAAGTCTTTGATGTTAACACAGAACTGTCACTAAAAATAAAATCAGGAAGGAACCCATTTATATTTGAAGGCATCTTTAAACTTTGCCTTTGTTTTAACGGCAAACTTGATGAAATGATATTAGCAGGTTGAGTAGTCAATAATAAAATAAATTAATAAACCATGACTCCAGTGGTGGGTTTCTGCAGGCTCGCACCTACTCGCAAGAGCCGGATGGTGAAATTTAGAGAGCCGGTGAGAGGGGGTTCCACCGGCGGATCCAGAAGTAAGTCTGGCCTGCTGCTGCCAGTAACCCAATGGGAAGGAAAGGAAAGGAAGGCAGAAAGTAAGAAAGGAAAGAAAGAAAGAAAGAGAGAGAGAGAGAGAGAGAGAGAGAGAGAGAGAGAGAGAGAGAGAGAGAGAGAGAGAAATAATTTATCAATTGAGCCCAAAATTTTGGTTGCTAAGCAAGAGCGTTGTTAAATGAGTTTCACCACATTTTACAAGTTGGCCACTCTCACCCTGTCACATGACTGCCAAGCCACGCCCACAAAATAGGCCACACCTACAGAGTAGGTTCTAAAAAAAATTGAAACCCACCACTGCATGATTGTAGTAAATATTGTCATGGTTCCCACAATTTGTTAAAAAGTCTTTAAATTTCCCGAGTAGGATGCTTGGAAGGCGCAGTAATGTAAGATCTGAATATTGCAACAATTCAGCATACCTACTACCAGGTGTGTCTTGCAGTAGGTGATTTTAAGAAGTTAACAGAACAGCATAATTAAAGATTGCAACATTGAACACAATGTCACAACATTGTCTTTAGTTTTTCAAGCCTGCCTGCAGATACCTGGCTATTATTCAAATCCTCCTTCCTCTCACTTCTGTGCTCTGTTGAAAACCAATAGAAAGGACAAGAACAGCTGGCTTTTAAAGCATTTTTGCAGCTGACCTGAGATTCTGGTAGGTAACAATATGAGAGAACTCTTAATTTTTTTTCTTAATGATAGCCTTGCTAATTCTCTCCAAAAGCAGTTACTGTATTTTTCAGAGTATAACACGCACCTTTTTTCCTCTAAAAAGAGGCTGAAAATCTGTGTGTGTCTTATACACCGAATACAGCACTGCCCCTTCACCAAAATGGCCATGGATAGCCTTATTTCAAAGAGCTCCTGGGGGCTGGGGAGGGCAGAAATGAGCACAAAACGAGCTGTTTTTTGCCCCCACCCCAGGAGCCTCCATAAGGCTATGCATGCTGTTTTTATGACAAAAAATGGCCTGTTTCGTAAAGAACAGGCTGTTTTTTGCTAGTTTTGGGGGGCCAACCTCCTCAGGAGCACTCTGCAAGCCCCCCACCAAGGCTATTCATGCCTTTTATTTGAAAAAAATGGGTCCATTTTCATGAAAAATGGGCCGTTTTGGGGAGGTTTGCAGAGTGCAAAACCTTTTTTTCCCCTTTAGGAAGGCTCTTTAGTTAGAGGGATTGATGAGAATTAAATTGGTCAAGTGCTGTGCCAGCAGAAACAAAGTTTTAGGTGCTACAGGTTATCAGTGATTTCCTTCTCCAACACATGGATAAATACACCTGGAAACATCTACCTACCTACCCACTATCTCTCTCTCTCCCTCCCTCCCTACTGTATTTCTCTCTCTCCCTCTTCCCCTCTATCTATCTATATATCTGCCAACCTACCTACCTACTCTCTCTCTCCCTACATATCTACTGTATTTTTCTCTCTATTTTTCTCTCTCTATACCTCTACCTACCAACCTACCTGTTAGGACTATAATCCTAGTGTTGGGTTAGCAATATATATCTAAGCCATGATTACAATTGGTATCTGTTTCTTTAAATACTATAGTGAAATGTAATTGGCTGCTGCTTCCTAACTCCGCCATAAGAGGAAGCCAGAAGCACTGTTAGTTGGCTGATCATTTTGAACAGAGACTCTGAATGTCAGGTTAGGTCAGCAGAGCAAGGAGCTTCATGGATTAAGCAACTGTAAGCTAACTGTTTGAGTTAAAGACTGTATTTTGATTCAAGACTAACTATCACTGTTTGTGAAGAAGTGGTTTATTTTTCCATCACAAGTAAAGTCTACTGCTTTTACCATCAGTGTCTGTGATTTTTAGTGTGGCTTCTAGCAATGTTTCTCTTGCTGCAAATTCCGTTGCACAACTCTCTGTCTCCTAAAGGAGATATCCCCAACACTACCTATCTACTGTTTCTCTCTCTATCTACTGTATTTCTCTCTGTCACTCTATTTCTCTCTCCCTCCCTCTACCTACCTACCTATCTACACTCTCTCTCACTCCCTACGTAGCTACTGTATTTCTCTCTCCCCCCCCCCTCTATCTACCTACCAACCTAACTACTCTCTCTCTCCCTACTATCTACTGTATATTTCTCTCTCTATATATATCCCTCTTCCTACCTACCTATCTACACTCTCTCTCTCCCTACCTACCTACATACTGTATTTCTCTCTCTCTTTCTCTCTCTCTATCCTTCTACCTACCTATCTACCTACCTACCTACTCTCTCACTCCCTACCTACCTACTGTATTTCTCCCTCTCCCTCTCTCTCTCTCTACCTACCTACCTACTTTTTTAAAAAATGGCCTCTTCAAAACCTGGATGCGTCTTATACTCCGGTGTGTCTTATACTCCAAAAAATACGGTAACTTGATCTGGTTGTTCCAGAAAGAAGCTGCTAAGTCATTTTTATACACTTTGTTTCTGTAGGAAACTTGCTTTCTTGAAGCAAGAAAAATGATTTTAATTGAGAACATAAAGTGATATAAGAGATTAGTTTCATTTTGGACTAAGAATTAAGACCAATATTTTATTACTAAAGAAAATTATTCAAATTTCTCAGGACAAATATGCAGAAGTAAATTGCAAGAAAGGAAACAGTTTCTGTTAATAAATATTAATATTATTATTTCCTAATTTTAATTTTTGTCTGGGGAGGATGGATGCAGAGGTTTTAAGCCATTCTGGAACTTTGTTAAAGCTATTCATTCGTCCATGAAGAGGGTGGATGAATTTTATTAATGTTGATAAAGTTCTATTAAATATATCAGTGGCAAGGTATCACCATACTTTACTGGAACAATAACGTTTGTCAAGATTCAAACCTGACATTTTAAAAAAAAATAGTATCCTCTCATCATGACAGTTGTAAAAATAATTCTGTGCTATAATACTTCAAAGCCATATACATTATAATAGGGAATTAGAAGAATAACTTACTGTCCCTGAATGGTGTGAAGTTAAGATATATCCAATGCGATTGTTTATTCTCAAATTCAGCTCTAATTCTTAAATAAGAAGGACTGTATTTAGGTGTATTTGAAATATTGCACTCTGTGAAGTATATTCTTCGGCACAAATCAATGAATTTTGACTTCATGCTGCTTTTAAAAAAGGAAACAAAATTAATTAGGAGAATAAACAGCTTCCTTTCATATGCTGAACAATAATATTCATTTTCAGATTTCTCTTATATGAATAGAAACATTTTATACTGATTAGAATAAATATTTTTATGCCTGTACTAAGAAGTCCAGTTCTTTTTATTCAGAATGAATTTTAGATAAAAATAAGGGCTGAAATTTAGCCATTTATTTTGACAGCTCATTTGTGATGTAGTATATTACATAGAAAAGTATTTCCTTATTTATATTATTTTTAATTGAAGCAAACAACATTATCAAATAAAGATGAAAATGAATAAAAAAGAAAAGGACAAAGTTAAAAATGAACCACACATATCCCAATAAAAACACATTTAAAAGTTAAAAAGCAATTTACAGAATTAACACCATTAAAGATTTCTACCTTCACATAAATTTGTACAAATGAAGATAATATTCTAGAAAAAGGATGTTAATATCTATAAATGATGAAGCGATTTCAATGAAGTTATTCTTAACTCTAAAGTTCCTCCAAAATCTTTCTATTCTGAATGTACTTCTTCGATGATGGGATATACACTGTATGCACAAATATTTGCAAGTGAGTATATTGACCATATCATCATTTGTATTCATATTTTCCACCTCAAAATTCTGTGCTTCCGCAATGTCCATAAGAAAAAAATTGGTTATAGAAGGATAGTTGTGATCTTGTATCAATCATTTGGACATATCTCTAACAATTTCTTGACCATGGTTTTTACATACATACTTAACGCTTTTGCACCTGGGTAAACCAGCAAATGACCTGAACAAAGTGAGAACATGTATGCTACTTTCCACTTATAATGCTGACATTTTTAAAATTATATCTTAAAGTTAGTACTTTTTAATATTTGGTTAAATGTAACGTGTATTGCTGGTCTTTGACCGTAATAAAGATTTATTATTATTTATTCACCTCAAAGCTGTATAAACTTGAATGATTAGTGGATATAAGCATATTAGGTGATGTGTATTTGTGTAATGAGGGAAGGTGTGACTTAAGAAGATCAATACCATATATCAATGTTGGTGAACATTTGTGGCAATGAGTGCTAAAATGGGAGCGTGTGTGCGCACCTACCGGAAAGCAGAAGTGTGTGTGAAGACCAGCTGGCCAATGCACATGCACACACCGGAAACCAGAAGATCATCTTCCCAGCGCATGCATATGTACCGGGCAGCTGCTCTTCCGGTTTCCAGCACTCCAACACATATGAAGGCCAGCTGGCCAGCGTGCCAGAACCCAGAAGAGCAACGGGCAATGGCTCGTGAGCCCGGAGAGATGGCTCTGCATGCCACTTCTAGCGTGTGTGCCGTAGGTTCGCCATCATGGCTCTATATCAAAGTGTGCATAATTATTAGGCAGCTTCTTTTCAGCTCCTCCGACAAAATGGGCCAAAAAGGAGATTTAACTGACCCTGAAAAATCAAAATTGTAAAAAGTTTCCAGAGAAATACAATTGCAATTGTCAAGATATTGGGGCGTGATCACAGAACTATCAAATGTTTTGTTGCAAATAGTCAACAGGTGCACAATAAATGTGCTGAGAAAAAAAAGATGCACATTAACTGCCAAATATTTGAGAAGAATCAAATGTGAAGTTACCAGGAATCTATTAACCCCCCGGTGCTGGCATATTCCAGAACTGGAACCAACCTGGAGTGCCCAGAAGTACAAGGTGTTCCTGCCAAGTGACATGGCCAAAGTAAAGAAGGCTGAAACTCGACCATCATTAAATAAGACACATAAGCTGAAACAGTGAGACTGGGCCAAGAAATGTCTGAAGACAGATTTTTCAAAGGTTTTATGGGCTAATGAGATGAGAGAGACTCTTGACCAGGACCAGATGGATGAGCCCGTGACTGGATTAATAATAGGTATGGAGCTGTACTTTGATTCAGACACCAGCAAAGCGGAGGGGCTTGTACTGATATAGACTGGTATTAAAGATGAGGTATTTGGACCTCTTCTGGTTGAAATGGACTCAAAATCAACTCCCAAACCTATTGCCAGATTTTAGAAGACACTTTCTTTAAGCAGTGGTACAGGAAAAAAATCTGCATTTTTCAAGAAGACCATGATTTTTATGCAGGACAATGCTCCGTCGCATGCATCAAAGTACTCCACTGAGTGATTAGGCAATAAAGGCCTTAAAGGTGAAAGAATAATGGCATGACCCTCTTCTTCACCTGACCTAAATCCTATTGAGAACTTGTGGGCCCTTCTTAAACAGGAGGTTTACGGTAAAGGAAAACAGTACACCTCTCTGAACCGTGATTTGAACCGTGATTGGGGAGGGTTGTGGTTGCTTTTTGTGGATCAACAAAAAGTTGATCACGAACAGATCAAGAAACGGACAGACTGGGTCCTTTGTGGAGAAGGGCGGGATATAAATGCGATTAAAATAAATAAACATGAATGGAAGGATTGTGGCTGTTATTGAAAAGAAGGGCAGCTATATTGGTCATTGATTTTTGTTTTGAAATGTCAGAAATGTTTGTTTATACATTTTCAGTTGTTTATTTATTATTCTCACTTCAACAGATGCAAATAAATGAGTGAGATGGGCAAATTTTCATTTAATTGGATAATAATTCTGCACACTAATAGTTGCCCCATAATTGTGCACACATAGCTATTCTCCTAAGAGAGCAAAACCTTCATTTTTACTTTCTTAAATATTCAGGTTTGAGGTTTATTAACAGTTGGGATTGACCAAGAGAACTGTAATTGTTCAATAATACAATTAAGCCTCCAAAATACAACTTGCCAAAGTAAATGTGAACGAAGTGTATATTGCATTGCAAAGTAGTCTCTCTATTAGAGAACCTAGCTTGCATAGAATATTATGGACACGCTTTGAATAAAGTGAGGCTTTGTGGCATTCTGGCCAAATCTGCAAATCTGATTATTCTGTCCGTATCATTAACCTAACCTCCTCTTTTTTAAAATAAGGCAAATGCTGCAATAAATTTAAATGAAGGTGACTTGGTATTATGGAGTACAGCTGATAAATAATTGCATGGTGAGAGGTTTTGAATGTGGGACAGACTATGTTTGATACTATCAGAAGTGGCTCTGTGGTAAAATGGACTTGAAAACGAAGGAAAGAAGCGAAAGAGTGAAACTTGAGTGCAGGTAGTCTTTGACTTACGACCACAATGGGGCCCAATATTTCTGTTGCTTAGTGAGACATTTGTTAAGTGAATTTTGTTCCATTTTATGACCTTTCTTCCCACAGTTGTTAAGTGAATCACTGTAGTTGATAAGTTAGTAACACAGTTTTTAAGGGAATCCCTGCGGCCAATTTGCTCCCACAGAGAGGGACTTCTCCGGGTGCTGTCCACTAGGCAATGCCAGCGGGCGACGCCCAGGGGAAGGGCCTTCTCTGTGGCGGGCCCAACCCTCTGGAACAACCTACCCCCCAAACTTAGAATGACCACGGACCTCCGTTCTTTCCATCTGAAACTCAAGACCTACTTTTTCCAACAGGCCAGCCTGGCCTAACTTTACCTAGCCTTTAGCCTGACATCAAATTGTTTTCATTGGTTCTTAAGGGTAATAGTTTTAATTTATTGTAAATTTTAGCACAGGGTTAATAATTTAATTTGATTTTAAATTTTATATATTGTCTTGTTTTTATATGCTTTTTTAATTTCCTGTGCACCGCCCCAAGTCCCTTTTTGGGAAAGGGAGCGGTATATAAATTAAATAAATCTAATCTAATCTAATATAATGTGGCTTCCCCACTGACTTTGCTGGTCAGAAGGTTGCAAATGGGAATCCCATGATCTTAGGACACAGCAACAGTCATAAGTATGAACCATCCTGGGGATGCTACAAAGGTTGTGTGAAAAGCTATTATAAGTCACTTTTTTCAGTGCCGTTGTAACTTTGAACGGTCACAAAATGAACTTTTGTAAGTCAAGGACAGTGGTGGGTTTCAGAAAGTACGCCCCGGTACGGATGTACCGGAGCCAGCCCAGAGCACCAAATACTGTTATGGTGCGGTGCTCTGGAAGGCCCACCTGCCCACCCGTGCTCCTTACCAGTGTTTAAAGACTTCCGCGCAGGCGCATGACGCCTGCATCATGATGCCTGCATGATGGAGCATCGCGGAGTGTCGCGGAGGTACTAAGATGCATGTGTTACGCGCGCTGCACATATCCACGAGGACACTGCCAGCCCATTCCAACCGTACCAGTTGGAACGGGATTTGAAAACCACCACTGGTCAAGGACCACCTATAATTGTGATTAGAAATTATCTGTGAACTAGTGTTAGAAATTGGTTAATCTCGTGACAGAATTAATGCTCTAAAAGTGCCTGGAGTTACACTAATGGAAAAATATGAAAAGGATGCTTTATAGGAGTGATGGCGAACCTATGGCACAGGTGCCACAGGTGGCACGCGGAACCATTTCTTAGGGCACGCGAGGCATTGCCCTGTCAGCACTAGCGTACATGTGTGCATTGGCTAGCTCAGGGGTCTGCAAAGTCGGCTCTTTTAAGACTGGTGGACTTCAACTCCCAGAGTTCCCCAGCCAACTATGCTGGCTGGGGAACTCTGGGAGTTGAAGTCCACTAGTCTTAAAAGAGCCGACTTTGCAGACCCTTGGGCTAGCTGCTTTAGGCCTTCTTTTGAGGCCGTTTTTCGTCCTCTGGAGGCTTCAGGGAAGCTCCTGAAGCCTCTGGAGGTGGGGAGGGGAGGCTGTTTTCACCCTCCCCAGGCTCCTAGAAAGCCTCTGGAGCCTGGGGAGGGGGAAAAGCGCACCAAAAGCAGGGGGTCACGCACATAGCATTATGGGTATGGCACGCCCATGCTTGACCCGCCCTGCGTTCCCACCGCTTTTGGCACGCGAGCCAAAAAAGGTTAGCCATCACTGCTTTATAGGATAATGAAATGAAAAAGACTATATACGAGGACAAATGGATAAAAGGCCATGCCTGCTAAAATGGTAACGAAAGTGAAGTTTTGCAATAAGCCTCCAGCGGAATGAATATAGTTAAAAATAGAAGTGAAATTATTTGGGTGAAATCAAAGTGAAACAGCGCTAGAAACATATGTTGCAGATCTATGTGAGTTTAATAGTGTTGTATTGAACAGTAAAAGAAAAGGAAAAAATGGATAGAAAAGAAGTCAACTGCTATGAGAATGTTTTAAAAATGGTAAAAGCTTCATGTTCAGATGGCATAACTGGAAAAATGTTAAAATCTTTGTAGAGTAGCTGAGCTGCTTAACATACAATACAATACAATAGCAGAGTTGGAAGGGACCTTGTAGGTCTTCTAGTCCAACGCCCTGCGTGGGCAGGAACCTTATATCATTTCAGACAAATGGCTATCTAACATCTTTTTAAAGACTTCCAGGGTTGGGGCATTCACAACTTCTGGAGGCAAGCTGTTCCAGAGGTTAATTGTTCTAACTGTCAGGAAATTTCTCCTCAGTTCTAAGTTGCTTCTCTCCTTGATTAGTTTCCACCCATTGCTTCTTGTCCTGCCCCCAGGTGCCTTGGAGAATAGTTTGACATGAATCTGAAGACTGCATCTCTGCCTGGCAATTGGAAGGATGCCATTATTGTCATCTTATATAAAGGGAAAATAAAGTGTCAATGTAAAAACTGAAGAGGAGTTAGTTGGTTAAGAATTCCTGGAAGTTGTTTGAGAAAAATTGTATTGAAAGGATATAAGGGGGAAGCCAATTTGGGGAGCACAGCTTGGCTTTATGCCAGGCAACAGGTATGCAGACCATTTAAAAAACAACAACCCAAGAATAAAGTATTGAGGAAAGTTAACAAGAAAATGTGTGCTGATTTAGAGAAAGTATAGGATTAAAGCAATAAGCTTCAATTATGGAACCTTTTGTATAAACACGTATAAGAGCAGCATATGATGGGAGAGCATGAGAAAATAAATGGTACATTTGGTGCAGTGGTGGGTTTCTGCAGGCTCGCACCTACTCGCGAGAGCCGGTTGGTGAAATTTAGAGAACCGGTGAGAGGGGGTTCCACCGGCGTACCTGGAAGTAAATCTGGCCCGCCGCTGCCAGTGACCCAACGGGAAGGAAAGGAAAGGAAAGGAAAGGAAGGAAGAAAGGAAAGAAAGAAAGAAAGAAAGAAAGAAAGAAAGAAAGAAAGAAAGAAAGAAAGAAAGAAAGAAAGAAAGAAAGAATTTATCATCACAATTGAGTCCAAAATTTTGGTTGCTGAGCAAGAGCGTTGTTAAATGAGTTTCACCACATTTTAAAAGGTGGCCACTCCCACCCTGTCACATGACTGCCAAGCCACGCCCACAAAATAGGCCACACCTACAGAGTAGGTTCTAAAAAATTTGAAACCCACCACTGACGCAAGGGATATGGATTTGGGCAAACTCCAGGAGGACAAGAGGGCCTGGTGTGCTATGGTCCAGAGGGTTGTCAAGATTTAGCAACTAAACAACACAATATGGTATAATCCAATATGTATTATGGATCTGTAAATTAACGTATCAAAGATAATTATGTTGGCTGAAAAATGGCATGAACAAATAAATGTATGTGATCATGTGCAACGAACTGCAGCAAGTAGATAAATTTTGATGCCTTGGCAAAATGCTTATTAAGGAAAAGAAATGGACAAAAACATTTTGAGATTTACAAGACGCTGTGAGATGTAAAGAACTTATGTTTGTAAAAATAAATAAAATGCCTGTAAATAATAATGTATTTTTCCTGCACTTTGTTGCATGCGAATAGGAATTAGACTGTTAGGAGGAACATAAAAATAATGTGAATGCAATGTGTCTGGTAAAATAAGATGAGATAGGGTCAAGGATGAATGTGAATTTCAAAAGTGGTTTGCCATTGACTGCTTCCTAGGGCTCAGAGAGTGTGACTGGCCCAAGGCCACTCAGCTGGCTCTGTTTCTAAGGCAGGACTAGAACTCAATCTGGTTTCTAGCCTGGTGTGTTAACCATTACACCAGACTGATTCTTTTTCCACACTTTACTTGATGCTTTACCATTACCAGCTCCTTATAATATATTAAGATAGATTGGGTAGAAATATTAAATTAATTAATTTTAAGATCAAAAAGTTGAGTCAATGGGGTAGTTCCTTACACAGCTCCTATCATTTTCAGCTACAAGGCATTTTATACTTTGTTGTTTCATCCTTAGCAGAGATTCGCTGTTAAGAAGATGTAAAAGAAGCAATCGGAAGAGGTTGTATGTGAAGACATCATAATTATATCTCCATAAAATACATTTGATAATGTACCTGATGATATTTTGTTTTTTAAAGTTGCATATACATGTAAAGTTCATCCAATTCTGGAATATAGATTATCCTAAAATTAATATTTGTGGTAAACCATCACCGGATTCTTTTTAACAAGGTTACATAACTTTTAGAATATATGCACAACATAACTCAAATTTCATATTATTAGTTGTTATCCAAAGTAATTTTCCTCCCATATAAATGGATAAATTGAGAGAATAAACTAGAATATATATTTCAGTTGTATAAGGACATGTGAATAGCATAAAAGAAACAAATTACATTTTTCATATGTATTATGAAAATTATCCATTCTTACCACATTTACCTTTCATATTGAATTGTATAAGTTACATTTCCTTCAGAAAAATTTGATGGATCCCACAGGAGAACACTATTAAGCATAACTGAATTTAATCGTATGTTTTGAGGCTCCTGGATAATTGCATGTACTGTAATATGCAAAGAAGAAATACTGTTCAATTCATGGTTTTGACATTCTTTCACTGACAGGACAAACAATTCACGTATATTTTTGTTTCAACATATATAGATAATTATTTATATTGATGTAATTTTCCAAAATGTTCAACTACAAGTCTCAGCTTGTTCATAAAGAGTAGACATGGTGTCGAAACTCTGAATCATATTGCCATTTTGAAGATTCATGAAAATAGGATTCCTGAGGTCTTTCAGTTCGGAGACTGAGCACAACAGAATTCTCATAAGTTTAGCAACCTCCTCAACGGCATGACTGGGAACTGGGTTTGCCATTACCCAAATGCCACCAAATGAATATGGAAATAGAAACCTAGATAGGCTACATCATACAGCCACTGGCAAAAAAAACACTTTTAAAACCTTTTTATCTTTGTTGCTGCTTCAGCAGCAGATAGGAATGTTCTTCTCTTGGGATAGAAATGAATATATTGTGCCCAAGAGAATCCAGGAGAACACCTGTTTTCACCACAGGAAACGCTAGCAGAACAGGGAGTACCATTGCTGAAGTCTTAGTCACTTTAAGGATAATGGATCTTTACACAAATGTTTCTAAATGTTCCTATCCTACTATCCAGAGTCTGTTTTTTGATATACGATATATCCCAACTGAAACAAATTGGGAAAGATGGAGGGGGAAAAAACCATGTTTTAAATCTGATCAACTACTGATAACATTTCATTGTTAGTTGACATGGGAAAAATATTTTTTTTGAGGATCATTCCACTGTTATATAGCAAAACTTTTCTATTTAATTCCAAGCATTTTTGAGATCCAACCAAGCTAAAACTTATGAAAGCTTTGATAGCTTGCTGAGATGTTAGCTAGATATTTCAATGATGAAATCAATCATATTTCTATGCCTGTTTCTGCTGTTCCTTCTGCAAAGATAAGCAAAACACATTCTGGGCCAATATCTTTGGCATTTCAGTTCCTAAGTCCTGACAATGAGGACAGAGTAGGTGGTAAAGCACCTGTTATTCTGCCCCTTTTTACCTCATTGCTTTTTACGTTTAATGAAACAGGTTATACATTCCTCTTTGTATGAAAGAGGAATTCTATCCAGTAAATGTGGCCATAGAAGAGAACGTTCCCCTCCTCTGACTTCCAATCATTGGATCAGAAGATTTTAACTAAATGTCGAAGCTAGTATCCCTTCTCTAGGCAACATGCTTGAGTTGATGAAATTCAGAAACCATTTGAACAAATGCTCTAAATTTATCTTAGTTGGGGTTTCATCCACTTTTGACACTGAAACTGTCTTTACCACATTGTAGAAAGAGGCAGAGGGATTTTACTTTCTTCTTTCGTAGGAAAGGCTGCCTGTTCTCACCTTAATGGGTAACAATAATTTGAGCCATGGAGGAAAAGTCTCCTGGACAGAGCACATAAGGGACATTTAGGGATATTTCCAGAAGCTAGATTGGTTGGGAAATGGAGAGGGGACTTGCACTTAAGGTGAAGAAGATGGGAAACTCTGCCTCCATCAGTTTGAATGTCTTGGTGAGTAATTTGGTGAATAAATGAGTCACCATATGTTAGATTCTCACACCGCAAACTATTGGATTGGATGTCATCAGATAATATTTTGGCCCCTGCGCAGGCTGGGTCAAATGCAAACACTCAGCAATGGACCAAAGCATAATTTTACATCACCTAACTGAAAAAGTCACTAAAAGGTGTTCACCAAATGTTTATATACTTAAAGGCAGCCTTTCGCTCAATACCACAAGACAGTTTCTGAAAGAAATTAGTCATTACTCCAATGAATGATTAACTGTCTCCTCACCTTCCTAACAGCATTATATAAAGGTACTGCTACACAAGTTAATCTCTATCTCTTCCTCATAGCCCCATTTCTGTTTCCCTTTGTCTCAGTAATGTGGCCATTGTATCCATAACTCTGTGCCTTGGTCTAGGGCAGGGGCTTCTAAACATTTTGCCCCTCGCTTTAACATAAGCTTAATGTACACACTTCCCCACAAAATTCAGAAACCAAATGAACCACAAAAACAATACAATTAAACTTCAAGAAAGGTTCCCACAAGAAGTATATCTCACAGTTTGGGGAATCGTGTTCTCAGGCAGGGGTCTCCAACCTTGGCAATGTTCAGACTTGTGGACTTCAACTCCCAGAGTTCCTCAGCCAGCAAAGCTGAGGAACTCTGGGAGTTGAAGTCCACAAGTCTGAACGTTGCCAAGGTTGGAGACCACTGCTCTAAGGAATACTTTGAGATTTATTTGTTTATTTGTTTATTTAAGAAAAATTATATGGTTTATTTAAGAAAAATCATATGGCTGCCCAACTCACTCTCTGCAACTCTGGGTGGCTTACAGAGATAAAAACCCAGTATAAAAATAAAAAAGTAATAGTCCCCACCCCACACCCAGTGACAAGGGTCAGAGGGTCATTGAGGTCACCTGCAGGCTTATCTGTGCCCTCAACCCTCAACCACTCTCAGAAAGGGTGCTAACAACCAGAGAATATAAGTCCTTTCTATCTCTGCCATTCCGTCAGAACCGAAGACGCTTCTCAGAGGAGAAGCAAAAAGTGCAATTGCGATTTTCATGTTTGCAAAATGTCAAATTAAAAAATATATATATATTTTTAAAGAGAACTGAAATGTCTTCAAGAACAACACAGTTCAGTTTCCTTTTGAAAAAGCACCTTTGGGACAACTGTGTCTTGGAGACTGAGAATCATTTTGCCCCTCGCTTTAACATAAGCTTAATGTACACACTTCCCTTCAAAATTCAGAAACCAAATGAACCATAAAAACAATACAATTAAACTTCAAGAAAGGTTCCCACAAGAAGTATATCTCACAGTTTGGGAAATCGTGCTCTAAGGCAGGGGTCTCCAACCTTTGCAACTTTAAGTCTGAAGGACTTCAGCTCCCAGACTTCTCCAGCCAGCAAAGCTGGCTGGAGAAGTCTGGGAACTGAAGTCCTTCAGACTTAAAGTTGCAAAGGTTGGAGACCCCTGCCTTAGCTTTGCTGGCTGGAGAAGTCTGGGAGCTGAAGTCCTTCAGACTTAAAGTTGCAAAGGTTGGAGACCCCTGCCTTAGCTTTGCTGGCTGGAGAAGTCTGGGAACTGAAGTCCTTCAGACTTAAAGTTGCAAAGGTTGGAGACCCCTGCCTTAGCTTTGCTGGCTGGAGAAGTCTGGGAACTGAAGTCCTTCAGACTTAAAGTTGCAAAGGTTGGAGACCCCTGCCTTAGCTTTGCTGGCTGGAGAAGTCTGGGAGCTGAAGTCCTTCAGACTTAAAGTTGCAAAGGTTGGAGACCCCTGCCTTAGCTTTGCTGGCTGGAGAAGTCTGGAAGCTGAAGTCCTTCAGACTTAAAGTTGCAAAGGTTGGAGACCCCTGCCTTAGCTTTGCTGGCTGGAGAAGTCTGGGAGCTGAAGTCCTTCAGACTTAAAGTTGCAAAGGTTGGAGACCCCTGCCTTAGCTTTGCTGGCTGGAGAAGTCTGGGAGCTGAAGTCCTTCAGACTTAAAGTTGCAAAGGTTGGAGACCCCTGCCTTAGCTTTGCTGGCTGGAGAAGTCTGGGAGCTGAAGTCCTTCAGACTTAAAGTTGCAAAGGTTGGAGACCCCTGCCTTAGCTTTGCTGGCTGGAGAAGTCTGGGAGCTGAAGTCCTTCAGACTTAAAGTTGCAAAGGTTGGAGACCCCTGCTCTAAGGAATACTTTGAAATTTAATTTTTTATTTAAGAAAAAATTATATGGCTGCCCAACTCACTCCCGGCAACTCTGGGTGGCTTACAGAGATAAAAACCCAGTATAAAAATAAAAAGTAATAGTCCCCACCCCACACCCAGTTTATTGTTGTTTATTGTTTACTGGACTTATATGCCGCCCTTCTCCCGAAGGACTCAGGGCGGCGTACAATAACTGTTGTGACAATTGTTAATCAAATATGCCACTCGATGGGTTCCATCCCACTGTATTCTCCAGGCCCATTGGCAAAACCAGGCCTTCAGGGCCTTGCAAAGAGTGTCAAAGTGGGGGCCAATCTTATTTCTGTGGAGATGATGTTCTACATGGAGGGAGTCATCACAAAGAAGGCCCTTCTTGGTCCCATCAGATGGACCTCATTGGGAGAGGAAGCTCACAGAATTACTTGCCTCCCTGCACTGGTAAGTTGGATAGATGCAACTGGCAGAAGACCATCTTTCAAATATGCTGGTTCCAAGTCATGTAGGGCTTCAAAGATGACATCCAGCACTTTGAATTGGACACGGAAGCAAATTGACATCCAATGCACTTCCCACAGGTGAGTTGGGCATTTATGCCTGCACAAAACCACATGGGTCAATGCATTTTTAACCAACGGAAGCTTCTGGGGCGCCCCATGCAAAGCATATTGCAATAGTCAAGGCAATCTTGCCAAAGATTGCTAACAACCAGAGAATATCAATCCTTTCTACCTCTGCCATTCCGTCAGAACCGAAGAAGCTTCTCAGAGGAGAAGCGAAAAGTGCAATTGAGATTTTCATGTTTGGAAAATGTCAAATTTAAAAAAAAAAATATTTTTTTAAAAAAGAGAGAAGTGAAATGTCTTCAAGAAAAAAACGAAGTTCTGTTTCCTTTTGAAAAAGCACCTTTGGGACAACGGTGTCCTGGAGACTGAAAATCTCCAGAGACATTTGAAACCAAGATAGTAATAACAAACAAACAAACAAACAAACAAACCATTAAGCCAAGGTTTCCCATTTCCACTGATGGTTACCATCTTACATGCCCCACGCAGGATCTTTTTTCTCCTTTGTGTTTACCCATCGAATAGGGTGACAACAGGTATGTTTAACCATAAACTAGCAAGTTCTGTCAAGCCACCTAAGGACCCACCCACCCACCCCCTTCCCTTCGCCATCAAGTGTAGCAATCGAGCACCGTTTAATACGTGAGGAGGGGCAAATGCTGCCGCCACTTTCAGCCAGAGACTGACCGCCGAACTTTCCCAGAGGGCTCCTCGGCCTACTCCTAAGGCGGTGTTTCTCAACCTTGGGGACTTTAAGTCCTGTGGACTTCAACTCCCAGAATCCCCCAGCCAGCATAGCCAGCATTTAATATGTGAGGAGGGGCAAAGGCTGCCGCCACTCTCGGCCAGAGACTGACCGCCAAACTTTCCCAGACACCCTCTGCCTATTCCTAAGGCGGTGTTTCTCAACCTTGGGGACTTTTAAGTCCTGTGGACTTCAACTCCCAGAATCCCCCAGCCAGCATAGCCAGCATTTAATATGTGAGGAGGGGCAAAGGCTGCCGCCACTCTCGGCCAGAGACTGACCTCCGAACTTTCCCAGAGGCCCTCTGCCTATTCCTAAGGCGGTGTTTCTCAACCTTGGGGACTTTACGTCCTGTGGACTTCAACTCCCAGAATCCCCCAGCCAGCATAGCCAGCATTTAATACGTGAGGAGGGGCAAAGGCTGCCGCCACTCTCGGCCAGAGAGTGACCGCCAAACTTTCCCAGACACCCTCTGCCTATTCCTAAGGTGGTGTTTCTCAACCTTGGGGACTTTTAAGTCCTGTGGACTTCAACTCCCAGAATCCCCCAGCCAGCATAGCCAGCATTTAATATGTGAGGAGGGGCAAAGGCTGCCGCCACTCTCGGCCAGAGACTGACCTCCGAACTTTCCCAGAGGCCCTCTGCCTATTCCTAAGGCGGTGTTTCTCAACCTTGGGGACTTTACGTCCTGTGGACTTCAACTCCCAGAATCCCCCAGCCAGCATAGCCAGCATTTAATACGTGAGGAGGGGCAAAGGCTGCCGCCACTCTCGGCCAGAGAGTGACCGCCAAACTTTCCCAGACACCCTCTGCCTATTCCTAAGGTGGTGTTTCTCAACCTTGGGGACTTTTAAGTCCTGTGGACTTCAACTCCCAGAATCCCCCAGCCAGCATAGCCAGCATTTAATATGTGAGGAGGGGCAAAGGCTGCCGCCACTCTCGGCCAGAGAGTGAACGCCAAACTTTCCCAGACACCCTCTGCCTATTCCTAAGGCGGTGTTTCTCAACCTTGGGGACTTTTAAGTCCTGTGGACTTCAACTCCCAGAATCCCCCAGCCAGCATAGCTGGCTGGGGGATTCTGGGAGTTGAAGTCCACAGGACTTAAAGTCCCCAAGGTTGAGAAACGCTGTCCTCAAGGCTGCGGAAAAAACCCGCGCTTTCCAACCTAGGTCCCGCTCCTCCTTTACCCTCCTTACTTGACCAGAAGGCGCAGCCGCAAATTAGACACCACCAGCTTCTCGTCGTCACCATTCTCCGCAACCATCGCCGATCGCCGTCCCGGCTTTGGTTCGCCCCTGTCGGAATAAGGAGTCCTCTACGCGACGCGCATCCCTCGAGTCCCCCGGCGTGAGTTCCTCAGGAACAGGCGGAGGCGGCAACGCCTCGTCGTCGCGCTGGGACGCTTTCGCCTTCTGCCTTTCGCTTTCCACCACCGCTACCCGGAACTCACCGCGCTCTTTCTTAACCGCACTGCCTGGTTTCCCCTTTCTCCAGCTCCAGGTGAAAGTTGGCCCCTGAACCACCGAGGCCGCGGTGCCGCCGCGCTAACCCCCCCCCCCCGCCTTCCCCGGGAAAATCCTTCTTTGGGTAGTTTACGGAAGGAGAGAACCCAAGCGCCTCGGCCTCCAGCCCGTCTGCCCAGGCAGCACCTCGCGTCAAAGCTCCACCTTCGCCTCCACCTTCTGCCCCTGCCCTGACCTAAGCCTAGCCCGCAAAGGTTGTCTGCTGCTGCAACGCTCCTGCCTGTCAATGGCGGCTTCGGCTTCCAGCCGCAGTAACACGGGGGGCCAAGCAATAGGTAGCAAACTCAAGGTAAAGCGCTCCGAAGTCGATCGCGGGGAAATACGACTTCAAGCCACCGAGTGGTCGATGCCTGGAATTGCTCTACCTCAGGGGGTCTCCAACCTTTGCAGCTTTTAGGTCGGAAGGACTTCAGCTCCCAGACTTCTCCAGCCAGCAAAGATTACCTA
Source organism: Rhabdophis nuchalis (assembly GCA_039707465.1). Taxonomy (NCBI): domain Eukaryota; kingdom Metazoa; phylum Chordata; class Lepidosauria; order Squamata; family Natricidae; genus Rhabdophis; species Rhabdophis nuchalis. The sequence continues at coordinate 15,079,216 of CM077649.1, forward strand.
TACCAGGGGTCTCCAACCTTTGCAGCTTTTAGGTCGGAAGGACTTCAGCTCCCAGACTTCTCCAGCCAGCAAAGATTACCTATACCAGGGGTCTCCAACCTTTGCAGCTTTTACGTCGGAAGGCCTTCAGCTCCCAGACTTCTCCAGCCAGCAAAGATTACCTATACCAGGGGTCTCCAACCTTTGCAGCTTTTACGTCGGAAGGCCTTCAGCTCCCAGGCTTCTCCAGCCAGCAAAGATTACCTTTACCAGGGGTCTCCAACCTTTGCAGCTTTTACGTCGGAAGGCCTTCAGCTCCCAGACTTCTCCAGCCAGCAAAGATTACCTATACCAGGGGTCTCCAACCTTTGCAACTTTAAGTCGGAAGGACTTCAGATCCCAGACCTCTCCAGCCAGCAAAGATTACCTTTACCAGGGGTCTCCAACCTTTGCAACTTTAAGTCTGAAGGCCTTCAGCTCCCAGACTTCTCCAGCCAGCAAAGATTACCTATACCAGGGGTCTCCAACCTTTGCAACTTTAAGTCGGAAGGCCTTCAGCTCCCAGACTTCTCCAGCCAGCAAAGATTACCTATACCAGGGGTCTCCAACCTTTGCAACTTTAAGTCGGAAGGACTTCAGATCCCAGACCTCTCCAGCCAGCAAAGATTACCTATACCAGGGGTCTCCAACCTTTGCAACTTTAAGTCTGAAGGCCTTCAGCTCCCAGACTTCTCCAGCCAGCAAAGATTACCTATACCAGGGGTCTCCAACCTTTGCAACTTTAAGTCGGAAGGACTTCAGCTCCCAGACTTCTCCAGCCAGCAAAGATTACCTATACCAGGGGTCTCCAACCTTTGCAACTTTAAGTCGGAAGGCCTTCAGCTCCCAGACTTCTCCAGCCAGCAAAGATTACCTATACCAGGGGTCTCCAACCTTTGCAACTTTAAGTCGGAAGGACTTCAGATCCCAGACCTCTCCAGCCAGCAAAGATTACCTATACCAGGGGTCTCCAACCTTTGCAACTTTAAGTCTGAAGGCCTTCAGCTCCCAGACTTCTCCAGCCAGCAAAGATTACCTATACCAGGGGTCTCCAACCTTTGCAACTTTAAGTCTGAAGGCCTTCAGCTCCCAGACTTCTCCAGCCAGCAAAGATTACCTATACCAGGGGTCTCCAACCTTTGCAACTTTAAGTCGGAAGGACTTCAGATCCCAGACCTCTCCAGCCAGCTTTGCTGGGAGCTGAAGTCCTTCAGACTTAAAATTGCAAAGGTTGGAGACCCCTGCTTCTATCTGACTCTGTGGTTGCATCCTCAAATCCTCATAACTTGAACTTTAAACTGCCTACCGTGGACCTTACCCCATTCCTAAGAGGTCTGTAAGTGTGGGGGTGGGTGCACCAGCGTGCCTACCGTCCCTGTTCTGCTGTACCCATTTATTCGTACCCATTTCCTGTGTTCATGTCCATGTTTATGCTTATACCTGTTGTCTCGTACATGTTTGACAAACAAAACAAAACAACACAACACAAATAAAATAAAATAAATCAATCTTCTATAGGTGCTACCTTTGGGTTCCTTTCCAAAGGGTGGTGGTGGTGAAGGAATGGCTTGGTAGCTGCTGCAAAGCCTGATGGTTTTTTTTTCTTCTTGGGCCCCATCACTGACTCTGTCTTTCTGGGTATTTAAAGCAAATAAAGTGATGTGCAAATTACACAGAGGAGGGAGGTGATGGGAGGCTGTATGTCTTGCAGATTGGGGTGAAGAGCAATTCTAAAAAGAGCAAATTTTTTTAGAATTTCTTCTGTGGGTGTGGCCTGCTTTGTGGGAGTGGCTTGCCAGCCATGTGACCGAGAGGGAGTGGCTTGCCAGCCATGTGACTGGGTGGACATGGCCAACTTGTAAAATAGGATGAAACTCACATAACAAGCTCTTGCTTAGCATCCAAAATGTTGGCTCAGAAACTCTGGCATTTGAAGAACGCAAGTCTTAAAGCTGTCAAGTCACAAGACCCTTGCACCCCTAACCCTTTAGAAAAAAAACCCCCAGGGGTGTTCAAACTTTAAGACTTGTGGACTTCAACTCCCAGAATTCCTCCTCTTGCTCTTCATCTTGATGATGTGCGGACAGGTGGGGGGAGGGAGCTGGAACCGGTTCGGCACTGTAGATTTGTGGAACCTCTTCTATAGAAGAGGTTAGAATTGGCAGGAACCCACCCCTGGTGAAGAGGATGGAAGGATTGCAGTTTGGGATTGTTTCTATCTAACCTTGTAGAAAGCAAATCACAACATTGCTTGAGGAAAGTGTAGGTGAAAAGGAGTGGTAATGCTGGCAAACCTAGAGTGAGCTGGTCTTTTGCATAGTTAAGTTAGTGGAACAAAAAACAGAATACCTTATCAATGTCTCTCCTTGAGATTTCTGTCTTTCCTTTCAAACCAAGGAGGTCCTTGTTTTAAAAAGCAAAACATGATGAGAAAAGATATTAATTTACTTCATTCCATAAAGAGGAAGTACCTTAACTAAGTTTTCACTCCTATTTTCAATATCATGCAAGATGGAGTAAGAATCTGCATATATCATAATAATTATAATAATCATAATAATCATAATAATCATAATAATCATAATAATCATAATAATCATAATAATCATAATAATAATGGAGCACAACACACCAGATATTACGGTTGTAGAGGGCCGAAGTGTACAGTTCATTGATATCGCTGTTCCTGGAGATGCCAGAGTCGAAGAAAAAGAACTAGAAAAAATCATGAAATATCGTGACCTGGCCATTGAAACCACACGGCTATGGATGAAGCATGTCACAGTGACACCCACTGTCATCGGGGCACTTGGCACCATGTCCAAGAATTTTACTAAATATATCAGCAAATTGCAGCTTCCTGCAATAACACCAATGGAACTGCAAAAAACGGCACTACTTGGAACATCTTACATTCTACGAAGATACTTAGTTGATACCTAGGATGCTGTCAGCAAACTGTATCAACCATTAGCACCAGTCAATAGTATTTGCAATGCATTTTTAAATGTTCAGTTGGCTGAGTTTCATGTTTTATGAATAAAGTAAATAATAATAATAATGATTATTATTTATTTTGGCAGCTCAAGAACAAGCCTTAGCCACAAACTGCATGAAGGCAAAAATTCAACATGTTACGACCAACAGCAAATGTCGCCTCTGTAATGAGAAAGATGAGACAGTCGACCACCTGATCAGTGGATGCAGCAAAATTTCACAAACTGACTACCTACAACGCCATGACCGTGTTGCTGAGATCAATCACTGGAAATTGTGCCAGAAGTTTGGATTTGAGTACAGCAAAAATCACTGGGAACATCAGGTTGAGAAAGTTTTAGAGAATGAGAAAGTCAAGTTCTTGTGGGACTTCAGAATTCAGACTGACAGGCACTTGTCCTACAACACACCTGATATAACAATAATTGAAAAGAAAAAAGTATGGTTCGTTGACATTGCAATACCTGGTGATGCACGAATTGAAAATAAGCAGCAAGAAAAAATCACTAAATACCGGGACTTGCAAATTGAAGTTGAGTGACTGTGGAAGAGAAAGTCGTGTGTTGTCCCGATTGTGATTGGAGCCCTTGGAGCAATACCTAGGGGACTGCCTCGCTATATGGAGGTTCTAGGTTTGCCGGACTTGAACATTCTGACTCTACAAAGGGCCACCCTGCTTGGAACAGCTTATATCCTCCGATGTTACCTTGACAGTTCCTAGGTCCTTGGTTAGGACTCGAGCTGTTGAGCTACCAACCAGCCCCAAAGGCTGTGAATCTCACCAAAGATTAACATAATAATACTAATAATACTAATAATACTAATAATACTAATAATACTAATAATACTAATACTAATACTAATAATAATAATAATGTATATTATATTATCAGCTGAGACAGGGGAAAAAGTATATGCTTGTGTCACAACACCCTGGTAAGCCCCAATTAAGAGAGGAAGCATATTGCTTTCAGCTGATCAGGAGGAGAACCTGTGGCTTAGTAGCTAAAACATCTGCCTAACATGTAATACAGCCCTGGTTCAAATCCCAGTAAGGGTATGGCTAGCTGATGAGAGCTAAAAAGCTGGAAATAGATCTATCCTAGTCTCCCTTATTTATTTATTTATCAGCTCAAAAAACCACCAGAGACCATCTAGACAGAAAGCCATGAGTTCCGTTGTGTGATCATGGCTTTCTGTCTAGATGGTCTCTGGTGATGAGCCGAAAGGCAGAAGAGGAAAGCAGTATGCTTCCTCCCTTAATTGGGGCCCTAACAGGGTGTTGTGGAACAATTATATATATTTATTCTCCTGTCTCAGCTGATGCAATAAGAGAACCTGGCTGGCTGAATGGCTAAAGGCTCTTGCCTGACATACAATACAGCCCCGGTTCAAATCCCTATAAGGGTATGGCTAGCTGATGAGAGCTAAAAAGCTCGAAATAGATCTATACTAGTCTCCCTGATTTATTTATTGATCAGCTCATAAAACTAACACACACACAACACACACATATATACTGAGGAAATACATATAAAGGTAAAAAGTATTCAGTGCAGCTGAACAATACAATTAGTTTTCGAATCGTTTTATTTTATGGAAGAGGCCCTATACAATATCAATAAAAATAGGTTTGTTTCTTGATTTATCTTCATGTAGTATCTTTTTATTTTGTTCAACAGAAGGGATAGATGAAATCTGAGCCTTTTTTCTCACTTGAGATAGTTCAAAAATAGAAATAGGAACTAGTATTGCAACATACAGTCAGAAACGCAAACTGTTCACAGCTGATGCATGTGGTTGGAAATCCCCTCATGAAATGCAAATCTGCGTAGTATCATGTTGGAAAATTAAAGATGAAAATTCCCCATTGGAAAATCCAAGATTAGCAGTGATTTTCCACTTCAATGCTTTTTAATGCTTGATATTGCATAACACTATAGCAAGACTCAAAACATTTTACTGCTTGAACCAATGTCTTAATTTTATACTGGGATGGAACATGATCTGCCATCTTATATGATTTTAATAAGGTAAATGAGAGATACAAATACCATCAAGGCCTTAGGAGGGGCAGTATAGGGATTGCTGCTCTTCCTTCACAAACAGCATAAATGAGGAATACAGGAACTTTCACTTTTTTAGGTTGATTAATTAATTAGCTTGATTTTTATCCTGTTTTATTATGTTTATAAATAACCAAGGGAACATACATAATACTCTTTCCTCCTTCCATTTTCCCCATAACAACCATGGTAAGTGAGTTGGGCTGAGAGAGAGTGACTGGCTTAAAGTGGGACTATACTTCACAGTCTCCTGGTTTCTAGGCCAGCACCTTAACTACTATACTAAACAGATTCTGAAGTAATCATAACTTTATGATGCCCAAAGGCAGGGAGTTGGACTAGATGACCTCCAAGGTCCCTTCCAACTCTGCTATTGTATTATTGTATTAACTTTTTATTTATATAGATTATGTGATTTCCAACCCAGTAATAGAAATTGTGTATCTCCTGGATGGCCCACCTTTTTGCTAACCATGTAATATATTCTATAAGGTAGGCAAAATATGTGGGGGGGAATCCCTACGGGAACAACTGAAAGGTGGCTTTCTGTGGGTAGATGATTCTGGGCAGCAGAAGGAAAGAACTTGCATTCTACCTACCTAACATTCGTATATGGGAGCAGAATAGCTCTCTATGGCCTCATTATCTGGTGTAAAGGGAAGAAGTAAGGCAGGGCAATTTGTATTTACATGTTTTTTTTCTGACTCAAAGATGTAAGGAAAGGGAATTAACAGAGTTATGAGGAAGAGTCCATTATTAGGTCCTCTCTTCATACTTTCAAAGGAGATGTAGGAGCCGAGAAGGCATATAGGTCGATTATAGGGCAAAACATTGGGGCTTTTGTCTATGATTTGGCAAAAATACAAAATAGGCTGCCGGTAACCTTCCGGGTGCGTTTCAAGGTTTTAGTGACCATCTTTAAAGCGCTCCATGGCAGTGGGCCTGGTTACTTGCAGGACCGCCTTCTACCGCATACCTCCACTCGACCTGTCCGCTCCCACAGGGAGGGCCTCCTTAGGGTGCCGTCCGCTGGACAATGCCAGCTGCCGACGCCCAGGGGAAGAGCCTTCTCTGTGGCAGGTCCCGCCCTTTGGAATGACCTCCCCCCAGACCTCCGGACTATCACCAACCTTCGCCTCTTCCGCCAGACTTTAAAAACCTATTTCTTCCATATGCCCAGCCTGGCATAGCTGCTACAACCATGTTTTATTAGATCTGGGTTTTAAATTAACTGTCTCCTTTTTAGCACGGGTTAAATTGTTTAATAGTAGTTTTAAATTTTGTAGAAATTTTGTTTAATAGTAGTTTTAAATTTTGTAGAATATTTGTATTGTTGGATTTTAAGTTCCTGTGCGCCGCCCTGAGTCCCTTTTTGGGAGATAGGGCGGGATAGAAATTTAATAAATATATAATATAAATATATTTAATTGTGTGTTTAAATTGAATGCTTATCTGAAAGAAAGGATACATTCATCAATGACCTATTAGAGCAGGGGTGTCAAACTCAAGGCCTGTGGGCCGCGTCTGGTCCATGGTGTGCTTAGATCTGGCCTGCGGGGCCGCCCTGGAAACAGCAAAGGACAGGCCCACAGTGCCTCTGGCAGCAAAAATGGAGCTCGGAAGGGTCGTGTGCAGCCTCTGCCAGTGAAAATGGGGCTTGTTTTCATTGGCAGAAGGCTGCAGGAGGCCCTTGTGGCCAAAAACAGAGCCCAGGGGGCCTGCGTACACACCTGAGCTCCTTTTTCGCTGGCAGAGTGACTAGCAAAACAAACTAAAAACAAAACAAATGGAGAAATACTTCCTCTTTTGCATTTGAGCATGCAAGAAGGGACAGGAAAGGAGAAAGAGGAAAGAAAAAGATGGGAAGAGAGCAAGGAAGGAAAAATAAGGGGAGAGGGGAAGGAAGAAGAAAGGAGAAGGAAGAGGGAAGGAAAAAAGAAAAGGAAGGAAGGAAGATTATGATGAGAGTGAGTGAGGTTCCGAGGAAAGTCCTGCCTTAGCACTCGACCACCACGGGTGCCCCCAACATGAGTGACGCCACAGTATTATTTTTTATAATTCTTGTTTCATCTCCCTCAACTCTTCTGTAAAACACAGGAAGTGACAGCATCCCCAAGAGAAGAGGTTGCAGGGGTCCGATGTGATCCAATGGCTCAGCAACCACTTTATTCTAACTTGTAACTTTGGATGGCCATCATGCAGAGCAAAGGAACAACCCCCATTTCCTCTGAAATCTCTCTGGGTCCATCAATCTCCAAGGGCGTTCCTTAAGAAATTCACTTTCCTTGTTTGAAAAAACCCAACAATCTCACATTGTGCCGGTGGTCCTTGATGTACAACTACAACCGAATCCAAAATTTACATTGCTGAATAAGAGAGTTGTTGAGTAAGATTTGCTCTATTTTGCAACCTTTCTTGCCACAGTTTTTAAGTGAATCACGGGAAAGTAAATTGCCCTGCAATAAAGTCATGTACTAAGTTTAAGGTTGTTAAAAACAAAATAGTAAATACAAGACAAGAAAAAGCAGCTAATTTTTAATTTCTAAAACAGCAGGACAAATATATGCATTAGATGTATGAAGGAGAAGTAAAGTCCGGACTTTGATGGCTTCTTGATATGCCAGAGGTGCAGATTCTAGAATTCCCAGCTAGAGCATATCATGAAGACGTTAATTTGGAGAAGGCAGGACACACAACTATATTTGAAAAAATGTCTACCAATCACAATATCAGAATAAATTGTAGCTCCAGCTCTGTACAACAAGCTATGCAATTACATTATATTTTGGTATCCATAGGAACCAAGTTCTACATGCAATATAAATGCACATAGTAAAGTGCCAACACTGTTTTTGTTTAAATGAATGTCACGATCCTTTTAGGATTAAATTGGAATGAAGAAATGAAAGAAAGAGCTCAATGTTTGTCTGGTCTGAATTACTGCTCTCCAAAAGTGCTTTTCAAAGGGAGGAACAATGGAAGCTGTGTCACTTTTCATGGATTCATCTTCTCATATATCCACTGGTGCATTCTGTTTCTGAATACGATGATTCACTTTCTCCAGAGACACTAAGATTTTCCCATGAACATAGAGGACTTTGAACATCAAAGCTCTGATTATCTGGCATTTCAGTGAAATGGTTTGGTTCAAATGCATCCAAAGTACAAGGTTCATTCAAGTCTAGTATATCTTCACTGTCAATTGTAGAAAAACCCAGTTTTTCATCTGATATTCTTAGCATCACAGTATTTAAGTTTACATTTAAGCAGTCTGTACGTTCTGATTCTGCTACATGGCCAGAGTTCCCTTCAGAAGGATATAATGGGGTAGTTGGGCGTCTTTTGTCAATATCATTCTGATTCCTTTGTGCTAAAGTTCTGGTTACTTCATTTTTAGTAGCTGAGCAACCTGGGAACAACTTCTGAGTGTTCTCCATCTCAGATAATGGTGTAATCTGGTTAAAGAAGTCACATTTAGTATCCAAATTACTCTCAACATCGCTTTCACTGTTCTCATCATCACTGGGTTGTTGCACTTTACTTTCCTGGACCTGGACATCACGAATTTCTTCAGGATCTGATTCAAAGATTGAATAAGCCAAGTTATGTTTGATGTCCTAGGGGGATAAAAAACAAATGTTGGCATGCACATTCACAGATGCCCTAAAAACAGTATTGCTGTGTGATAAAGAAAAAGAAAGAAAAGCCTGAAACATCTATACACCGTTTCACGAATAATATTTCTTTGCTTTTTTGTGTCTCTTTAATGCTGGGGCTTTATTAAACTTTCCTTCCTGGGAATGTCAAATGTTTTCTTTTTTTTAATTCTGCCCCAAGTTCCCTTGTGGGTAACTAGGTGCAGGTTTTTATTTCCCCTCTTCCCGAATGAGGAAAAATATGGGGTCTGCAAAGTTGGCTCTTTTAAGATTGGTGGACTACAACTCCCAGAATTCCCCAGCCAGCCATGCTGGCTAGGGAATTCTGGGAGTTGAAGTCCACCAGTCTTAAAAGAGCCAACTTTGCCGACCCTTGCTTTAAACCAATGGACATAAAAGCTCTCAGCAAACGTCTTGGCAACCGGAGCCCCAACTCTTCACTTCCGTTAATAAAGTTACGAGGTGGCACATGCTAGAGTTCAATGGGATTTTATATTCCCAGTACGAAAGCAGAAATGACTTTTGTAGCCTTGTTTGATTATGGTTCATAAATGAAAGGAAGCATGTGACAGATGCAGCTTTTCACTCAGGCGTACCTTGTGCTCTCTGGCACAGAGAGGTGGATGACTATCAGAGGGCAGGACTTTCAATTCTGTTTCACTCCTAATGTTACTGACAAGCCCCACCCTGGTGTAATCTGCTTTAAATCCCGTTCAAAGGATATCCCTCAAACAGAAAACATTTCCTCATGTCTGATGTAGGTGTTTCACGGTATCTGTTACCAGAGGCAGCACATAAGAATTTGTGGGAATTCATTTAGCCTCAGCAACATAATCTGTCTATTTTAAAATAAGATTCTGTTGGATTACCAGAGGGCTGTTTACAATGAATTAATCTTGTTTCCAAAATCAACTCTGAAGTTACATACTGTAAAAAAAGCCTTCTTAAATCTTTTGCAGGTTTCTGATTGTAAGCTCAAATCCACTTGTATGTCAAGTCCTGCAGCAGTACAGCCAAACTAAGAGTGCTGTTTCTCTCGGCACATTAACTGAATATGTAAACATATGGGACTAAAATGAGATAGAAATAATCTTTAAACTAATGAAGAAGCTATAGTACATCACCCCAAGTCTCTGCAGAACAGAAGGAATATAGGGAATATTCAATGGATTTAAGGGACATGTAGCTTCTTCTGGGAATCCCTTTCACCACCTTTGGTTGAACTGCCCCAACACATACAAACCTTAAATTGAAAATATTTTGCCACATTACTTGCCAAGACATTTGGTGATGTCCTCCTTTTAAAGGAAATAAAACCAGTCTCATACAGGAAAGCTGTAATGATTACCGCTGCCAATAGTACTGATGGAGCCAAGATTGAAAACATAATATAATCTGCAGATTAAAAAATATATTTCATTAAGCAACAATGCATTTGCACATTATTTCAAAACTACCTGTAGTAGTATAATATACTGTATTTTTTGGAGTATAATTCACCCCTAAAAGTGGGTGAAAATTTAGGTGCGTCTAATAGACCGAATATGGGTGTTCTTGGCCTCCCAAATCATCTACGCATTGCATTTTCACCCTCATCCCCCAGAAGCACTCTGCAGTGCTCTGCATGTGCCAACACAGGTGCACTTTTGGGCTCCCAAGCCCTCTGGGTGTCCCGTATTTGCCCTCCCCAGCCCCAGAAGCACTCTGCAGTGCTCTGTACATCCCATTTTTGCCAAAAATGGGCCCGTTTTTGGCAAAAATAGAATGTGCAGAGCACTGCAGTGCTTTTGGGGGCTGGGGCAGGTTAAAACGCAATGCACAGAGGCCAAAAACTATTTTGTTCTTGTTTTCCTCCTGTAAATTTAGTTGCGTTTTATAGTCTGGTATGTCTTATAGTCTGAAAAATACGGTAATCATGTAAAAGATACTGAAATGCTAAACAAAAGTTAAGTAAATAAAACAGGTTCTGACCCATTCCATTCCCTTATTTCATAATTCAATGTACCTTTTCTATTATTGGAGTCAAGCATAATACATTTTGGAATGGTGGAAGTGCATTGGCGATTATGAACTGTAGACACCTGAACAGCAATGCAATAATTTTTATTTGGATACAAATCTTCCAGAATAGTGAAGAAACTATCCCGTTTGGTTGTATTAACAACACGCTGTAAAAGACAAAAAAAAGGTGAATTGTTTTAAATTGCACTGAAAGAATAAAGCTAAACGATGTGAATTGGTAAAACTCTACTTTAATCCAGAATCATGGCATGGCTTTGCACTTACAGTGGTACATCAACCATAATTCAAAGCAGTAACTCAACTGCTTTGAAACTCATCAAACTGGTACTCAACTCACTTGATACAAGTTTTGTCCTGATACTCATCGTTTGTTTAGTACTCAATACACAAGCTAAAACTTGTTGGTGTTGATTGCCTTGTGACTCACTACATTATTCCTTATGGGGAAAATCTGTTCGGTACTCATCATTTTTGGTACTTATTGTACCTCCTGGAACCAATTAACAATGAGTACCGAAGTACCACTATACTTTCTATTTAAGAATGTCACTTTCTATATGGGGGTTAGAGGAATAGTGAGATATTTTGTGAAGTCCTTTAAATACCAGTACTATTACTATATTACTATTTATAACTACAACAATCATAACAGCAATATCAACAGTAGTTTTATTTTTGTAATTTGTGTTTCTGAATTGGATGACATTGCAATGTCTATATACTAAAATGTATTTCGATATTTTGCTGGTTTAATTGTGTGGGTTTGTATGCTAGTAAGCCATTGATTTTCTATATTAGTCTTAACAACTCAACCCATCAAGTTCAGCTGCACTCTGAACCCATACAAACAAACATGCTCAGCTGGATTCCATCATTCCATTTAGAACCAATGAATATCAACACTGAACTGGAAAAAAAACAATGTCACAATGGCTGAAAATGATGTGAAGCTGAGAGATATAATATTGTAAAAACAAAAAACCTAGTACATTTCTTAATTATAAAGTGAATTCTCTTTGATATTTTTAAGATCTTAATAATCAATTACTTACATTTTCCTTGACACCAGCTGTTTCCACTGTGATGCTGTAATCAAGTTTTTGATAAATTTTAAGTAGCAGAGGTGAAAGTTTCACTGTGACATTTACACAGTTTTCACAAACAGAAATATTAAACTGAGGTGGCCTGAGGCATCCTGATTAAAACAGAAATAAAAGAAATTATTAATACTATTTGCTAACAGTCCAGATTTTTTTAATCTTAGCAAATGTAATAGACTCTAAAATATACATAAGTACCTTTGAAATTCTGTAGGATTTTTAATCAAACCTAATGTATTCTTATAAATAATATTTTCAATAGAAAGATACATACTTTAATTTTTTATTATTGGTTTGCTTTAATCATCAATGTCAATTTTGATTCTGAAAGTCAGCCCTAAATACAGAACCTGATTCTTTGTGCTACTCTTAACTTCTAGGCTAGCTTTTAAATGTATAGTATAACTGGATATAAAGGTCATCAAGGCCAGCTCACTTGACAAATGAACAAACTGTATTTATTTCTCTGAAAGGAAAATGACCTGATTTGAGATAGTGAAAATTAATACACGATTCAAACAAAAGGAAGGAAGAAATTACATACGGTCCAAATATGGATGGAATGATTTAATATTTGAATAATTTGTTCCATTGCTGGTGTCTTGCTGTACTATAATAATTGCTCTTCCACGGCAAAAATCTGCAAATTCATTTGTTAGATTACAGAATGGTCTCGTAATATTAGTACATTCCTGGACTGTCTTCAGCTTTGATTTTATATCACTATATAAAAACAAGAAAGAATACAATATTTTTCAGTAAGACAACAGTGATTCCAAAGAAATATATGATAATTGGCCAAAGTGTTAGACCAGATTAGATGTATATGAAGTTGTCTATGCAAGATTAGGTACCCAGGTAAAACTGTATGTTTCAATGAATTCATAGTTGATGAAATCTCTGCATGGTGTATAGTTATATATGGGTTTTTTCTGAAAATTTCAATGCACTTTTATTGCTTATGTACACAGATTCAAAGTGATAAAGCAGTAAATATGGCAGCTACAGAAGTTTGAAGACCCTTCCAATTTTGTAACACTTCCTTTGGCAGAAATAACAATTTTCTTGTTTCTTATAGCTGAAAAAGTTGGTTCTCACTTTTAGATTATTTTTCCCCCATTCTCCCTGGCAGAATCTTCCTTGCTCAAAAATACTCCTGATCTCCTTGTAGGTACTGTATCTTTGAGAAGATCCACTTACATTCACTGGTAAGAATAACAGATGACATTAAAAACTAAGAAATGAGCAAGAGGTGCAAATACTCTGCACTGCTCCTGGAAAGCACAGTTGCTTTAGAAAATTAGACTGGAAGTTTAATGTTATTCATCTCTCTTTTCTTTCTTCCCAAGTTAGGAATTGGTTCCAGAAGTGGGTTGCTCCCAGTTCAGCCCGGATTGGGTGAACCAGTAGTAGCAGCAGCCGGAAGTTCCGCCCACTCACCCGGATGCTTCTGTACATGTGTAGAAGCAGAACAGCACGAGTGTGCCTGAACTGGTGGAAATAAAATTGGCAACCCACCATTGATTACTTCCCTTCAGCTCAAAGGGCATCCATTTTTATCCCCTTTTTTCATTTTCCTTCCTATTCCAACTATTCTTTTTCCTTAACCCAGGTGTGGCCAAAGTACGAGTCATGACTTCTAGAAGATTAGTATCAATTTAAAGAGCAATTGACTTTTTTAAGATGAGGCATAACAGGTGTTCTGTCCAAACACATTTATATTTGGCCTGTAGAGCCTACAGCAGGTTTCTGCAGAGAAAATGGGGAGCAAAACCCAGATAAAATTTCAAGAGTTGATTCAACCCCTGTGCTTAACTATTTATCAAATTATTAATGAAATGCAACAGTTTAGTTTGTTTCTTTGACATTATATACTATTTAGTTTTATTTGGTGGCGTATCACACATATTCGTTTATCACTTAAGACAGGGGTCTGCAAAGTTGGCTCTTTGAAGACTGGTGGACTTCAACTCCCAGAATTCCCCAGCCAGCACAATCTTCTGCCCCATACATCCCTTAGACCGATACGCTCCCACAGAGAGGGCCTTCTCCGGGTGCCATTGGCCGGACAATGCCGGCTGGCGACACCCAGGGGAAGGGCCTTCTCTGTGGTGGGCCCTGCCCTGTGGAACGACCTACCCCCTGAACTCCGCACCATCACCGACCTCCGCCTCTTCCGCCAGTGTTTAAAAACACACTTATTTCATCAAGCCGGCCTAACATAGCCTCCGCTGTGACTAATTTTAGATAGTTTTAAATGGGGGATTTTAATTGGTTTTAGCGCAGGTTTTTGTTATTTAATAGGTTTTAAATTTATGTATTTTGTACTATTTTTGTATGTTGTTTTTAAAGTCCTGTGCGCCGCCCTGGGTCCTTTTGGAGAAGGGCGGGATATAAATTGAATAAAATCTAAAATCTAAATCTAAAGAGCCAACTTTGCAGACCCCTGACTTAAGAGAATCATAATATTGCAAATTGGGTAACATTTTTATCCTTTCCCTGATATTTTAAAAAATGTGACATCTGGGAAGCATGTGCATATACACATGTAAAAACAAGAAGGCAGTCTGAAATACAACTCCAGATCAATCATGCAAGAATATTTCTGTGCTAAAAAACATTCTGACAGCAAGAATGGGAGAAGACTTCAAAAGTTTTTCTTAATTAATTATAGGAACAACCATTGAAAAGGAGGTATTACAAAATATTGACTGAAAAGTTGTCTGAACCTGCTATGTTTATTGTTTTCTTATTTTAAAATTTTAAACACATGCACATAAAAAATAAATAACATATTTTTCGGAGTATAAGACGCACCGAAGTATAAGACGCACCAAGGTTTTGAAGAGGCAAATTAAAAAAAAAGTTGGTAGGTAGATAGAGGGCTAGAGAGGGAGAGAGAGAGAAATACAGTAGGTAGGTAGGGAGGGAGAGAGAGAGAGAGTAGGTAGGTAGGTAGGTAGAGGGATAGAGAGAAAGACAGTAGATAGATAGGGAGAGAGTAGATAGGTAGATGGAGGGAGAAAGAAATACAGTAGGTAGGTAGGTAGAGGGATAGAGAGAGAGAGGGAGAAATACTGTAGGTAGGGAGAGAGAGAGTAGGTAGGTAGGTAGATGTTTCCAGGTGTACTTATCCATGTGCTGGAGAAGGAAATCACTGACAATCTGCAGTAATTAACTTTATTCCTGCTGGCACAGCATTTGATCCACGTAATTCTCATCAATCAGTTAAAGAGCTTTCCAAAACGAAAAAAAAAAAATCTTTTTGCACTCTGCACACCTCCCCAAAATGGCCCATTTTTTGCGAACATTGGCCCCCTTTTTTTCAAATAAAAGGCCCGAATAGCCTTGGGTGGGCTTGCAGAGTGCTCCTGCGAGGGTAGGGGGCCAAAAAAGAGCAAAAAAGGCCCTGGTTTTTTGGTTTTTTTTGGCAAAATGGGCTTTTTTTGTCAAAAAAAAAATGCATGCATAGCCTTATGGAGGCTTATAGAGTGCTGCTGAGGGGGGGGGGGGGAATGTGGCCCATATTCTGCTTGTTTCTGCCCTCCCCAGCCCCCAGGAGATCTCTGAAATCCTCCATAAGGCTAAACACGGCCATTTTGGTGCAGGGGGCGGGCTTTGAGAGGAAAAAATGCTGTATTTGATGTATAAGACGCACCCAGATTTTCAGCCTCTTTTTAGAGGAAAAAAGTCTTATACTCCAAAAAATACGGTATGCATTGCAATTTACAAAAAGATGTCTTCTGATATACAGGAGGTATATCACCTTTTGTTCACTTGAAGTTCGTAGGAACTTATAATGGGGGTGGTGGTATTTGGGTGGTTAGAGCTAGCAAGTCAGTATTTTTTCAAACATTTTGACGGTGTCAGAATTTTTCTTGATTTCAGTGAAAACGTTTAAGGTCCTTTAAAAACTCAGATTCCTTTACTGGGTTTCTGCTAAGAATTTATTTATATCTTCTACCTTAGAGTCTTATTCATTGGTGTTTCAGAGAAAGCTGGGCAAGCAGCCAACTGCCCTGGTCCCAGAACATAATGGTCTGAATCCTGGTTTTCCGGAGACCTGGTGGGGGGAAGAGAACATGTGTGATAGAGATGCAAGTATCAAAAAGAAAGAACCATAAAGCATTCCATTTTCTATTGTCTATAAAGACATCAGACTCTTCTGAGAATCTTTCCTAGAGTTATTTATTTATTTATTTATTTATTTATTTATTTATTGATTGATTGATTGGACTTCTAGACCGCCCCCTCTCCCCGAAGGGACTCTTCAACCTAAGTCAGTTTTTCTCAAACTGGTGCACTCCTTCTGGGAGTTGCTGTGCACATGCAGGGGGCATCAGGACAAGGAGATATTCTAGGAAACAGATCCATTCCCAGAGGTTTCTTCCTCTGGATACTGAGTAAAGCACAACAATGTTTAAATGAATTTACTGAATAAGACATTTACAACTGGTTTTATTTTGGGGATCACTGTTACCTTAATCAATGACTAGGTTAATACACTGTCTTAATCTAAAGCATACTGTATTTTTCGGAGTATAAGACGCACCGGAGTATAAGATGCACCAAGGTTTTGAAGAGGCAAATTACAAAAAAATGTAGCTAGGCAGATGGAGGGATAGAGAGGGAGAGAAAGAAATAGAAATACAGTAGGTAGGTAGGGAGAGAAAGAGTAGGTAGGTAGATAAAGGAATAGAGAGAGAGAAATAGAGAGAGAAATATAGTAGGTATGTAGGGAGTGTGTGTGTGTGTGTGTGTGTGTAGGTAGGTAGGTAGGTAGGTAGGTAGAAGGTTAGAGAGAGAAATAGAAAGAGACAGAGAGAAATACGGTAGGTAGGTAGGGAGAGTGTGTGTGTAAGTAGGTAAGTTGGTAAAGTGAGGAGAGAGAGAGAGAGAGAAATACAGTAGGTATGTATGGAGAGAGAGTGTGTGTGTAGATAGGGAGGTAGAGGGATAGAGAGAGAAATAGAAAAAGAGAGAAATACAGTACGTAGGTAGGGGGAGAGAAGGTAGGTAGGTAGGTAAAATAATAGAGAGACATACAGTAGGTAGGTAGGGAGAGAGAGAGAGAGACTGTGTGTAGGTAGGCAAGTAGGTAGAAGGATAGAGAGAGAAATAGAAACAGACAGAGAGAAATACAGTAGGTAGGGAGAGAGAGAGAGAGAGAAAGAAAGAGAGAGAGTAGGTAGGTAGGTTGATGTTTCCAGGTGCATTTATCCATGTCCTGGAGAAGGAAATCGCTGACAAACCTTGGGGTTTGCACCTGGGGAGTTGGGGGGGGGGGTCAAAAATGAGCAAAAACCCGGCCCATTTATCGTAAAAACGGGCCATTTCTGTGTCAAATAAATTGCATGCATAGCCCTATGGAGGCTTATAGACTGCTGCTGGGGACTGGGGGGAGTGGGCAAAAAACGGCCCATTTTAGGCTAATTTCTGCCCTCCCCAGACCCCAGGAGCTCTCTTGAAGCCTCCATGAGGCTAGGCACAGCCAGTTTGGTGAAGGGGGTGGGGTTCCAGGAGGCAAAATTGCTGTATTCAAAGTATAAGACGTACGCAGATTTTCAGCCTCTTTTTGCATCTTATACTCCAAAAAATACGGTAGTTTCTGTGGTTTGTACTTAGCATAACTGTGAATCCATCCATTATGGATGATATAATATTAAATTAATTATAACTTGACATAAGCTATGGCCTATTGTGTATTAATATAAAGTACTTGTCTTTCAAAACACAGAAAGCAGGAAGACAGAAATTATACAGTGGATCATCTTGAAGTAAAATGAAAGAGGATAAATATAAATAGCAGCATCAACTTCTCTAGAGTATTTTACTTGCCTGAAGTTGTAAGAATTAACTTGTTCCTGGCTTTTTACTGCTGATTTCGACTTTGTTTCCATGGTATGTAAATTACAGTAACTAAAGAAAACAAAGCAAAACATTTTCCCTTCCATTTTCTGTCAAATGTCCCATCCATTCAATAAAAGCAGCCATTTTGCTCTAGGTTTATCTCCATCAAATAGAAAAAAGTGCTAATTACTGCCATTGACAGTAATAATTGACTTGTTTATTTTATTTAAATAAAATGAGTCCATATTGCCAATTGAGTGATAACTGTAGGTTTTTGCAAATATACTTCACTTGAATATAACAGACTGATGTTCTTTTATTTATAGGCACCTAGTAAAATCGTAATGATGAAAATATTCACAAAACAGGCATGCTTGGGTACGGTGTTGGATGCAAGTATGGTCAAAGGTTTGCATCAATTATCTCATAATGCACTTTTGTCACTTAATTTCCTTTGACCTCCTCTATACACCAAGGATTGAGGCAGTGCTATATTGCCTCAAGATTTTCAATTGGTTTTAGGTTCATATAGGATAGCACCTATACTCCAAATATATGCAGCACCCAGAATCCTTTCTGACTCCATTTGCTGAAAAATTTTCACAGTTTTCTATCATTTTCAGACTAGAAACTGAATTGTATTCCCAATAATATTCTTTACAGAATTAAAGAAAGAACCCTCTTTAAATTCTACCTTAAATTCATGAAAATACAGAAAACTCTGGAGCCATTCAAATGTATGTCATAGCCTGGTTACTTTGCAATTATCAACATATGCTCTGTGGCCTTTGTCACTCCTAAAAATATTAAGGGTGGCCTCTGTCCACAAAATGATAATCACTCCCCAATTTTACTAGGTATTTATAAGAAATAATATTCCATGCATTTGATCAAATTGCGTCCAATCCACAAAGGTGTCCCAAATAAATATACTGACCTTTAAACATTTGCATTATTTTTATTTTTACTGAAGCAGTATCTAAGTATCTGTGTTAAAATAATACTTTGTCCATCATGATTACTTGTAAACAGTTACAAAATGTAAATATCAATATGTATAAAGAAAACAGATAGAAACCTTACTATACGAGGTTTACTTACTAAACCGTACTATACAAGTACATCACTGTGTAGCATGCTGGCATTCTTGAACTACTTCCCGCTTCCCATGATAGAATGTACTCAAAATCCTCTGCTTTCATATTCGGTATGAGTGATGATTTAGATGTTTCTGGTGGGGTGAAAAAACCTCTCACTGTATATTCGTATGCATCAAGCAGAATGTACTAGGATATGTCATCAGAGGTGGTATTCAGCAGGTTCTGACCAGTTCTGGAGAACCAGTAGCAGAAATTTTGAGTCCTTTGGAGAACTGGTAAATACCACCTCTGACTGGCCTCGCCCCCATCTATTCTCTGCCTCCCGAGTTCCAGCTGATTGAGAGGGAATGGGGATTTTGCAGTATCCTTCCCTTGCCACGCCTACCAAGCCACGTCCACCAAGCCACACCACGCCCATGTCAGCAGTAAACATTTTGGAATCCCACCACTGCATGTCATGTCTATTTTTCTCATAGCTTAAGCCTAGACTTTTCTTCCCGCTGTTCTCCTTTACAATTTGATGTTTCTAGCAACAAACCCAAAATTTGCCCCTTACTTTATGCATCAAGCAGATTGTTTGCCACCATTACATATATTTTAAGTAAGAAGCATGCAAAAACATGCAAAAAGGAAAGGAGGGAGAAGGAAGAGGAGGGCATAAGAGCTCTCTTTTAAATAGTAAAGAAAAACATTTTGGAAAATAGGAGAAATCAGCAGAGGGCATAGCTGATTTCTGTGATCAAGAACACCGACTGAGTCAATAAGGATATAAATAGTTGCAAAATGTTCCATTGGCCATAATGCAAATTATGGGTGCTTTCTCCCACCCTGTTTAAGCACCCAGGGTGCTCCTAGTCATGTTTAATGTACTTATATCCCATTTCTTTTTGCTGAATATAATTTAAATCAAGCATTAGATTGAAATCAATCAGCATGTTTATTTTCTAAGGATGCCTATTGCCTGATATGGGGACCAAGGAACCCTTGGAGATAAGGATGATGCTGGAGGCTGGTGATTAGCTTTGTAGCCTCCCAACATCACCCTTTTGTTGGTGATGGTGATGAAGTTGATGTAGTTTTAATGAATGGAACAGAAATCCTGGACAAGCCTAAGCTGAAGCGTTCAGTTAAGCATCAGCTTTGTGTGTTCGCTCCACCTCCCCATTGGCATTTTTCTTTAAAACTAGATTGTTATATGCAGAGGTGGGTTTCAAAATTTTTGGAACAGGTTCTGTGGGTGTGGCCTGCTTTGTGGGAGTGGCTCGGCAGTCATGTGACCGGGTGGGCGTGGCCAACTAGGAAAATGTGGTGAAATTCACTTAACAACGGTCTTGCTTAGCAACCAAAATTTTGGCCTCAATTGTGGTCATAAGTTCTCTTTCATCTCTGTCCCACTTTCTTTTTCTTTCTTTTCTTTCTTCCCTTCTTTCTCTTTCTCTCTTTCTGTCTCTCTCTCTCTCTGTCTGTCTCTCACTGTGGCTCTTTATCTCTCTCTCCCTCCCTCCCTCTCTGTCTCTTTCTATCATTCTCTGAGTCTGTCTGACTCTCTCTCTCTGTGGCTCTTTCTCTCCCTCCTTCCCTCCCTCCCTGTCTCTTTCTGTCATTCTCTCTCTGTGCCTGCCTTTCTTTCCTCCCTCCCTCTTATCTCTGTGTCTCTCCCCTCCCTTCCTGTCTCTCTCTGTCATTCTCTCTGTGTCTATCAGATTCTGATTCCCTTCCACCCTCCCCCCCCCCTCTGCCTCTTTCTGTCTGCCGGTCACTGTGTCCACTGAATACCGCGTGAAGCAGCGGCGACTCTACGCTGCCGGCGACGCCATCCGCGAGGTCCCCCTCGCACTCCCCGTCTTCCCCGATGGCGTCTGGAGTGATCAGGGGCCGTGCAGAAACGCGGCGCTTTTCCACGGTGGGAAAGATAGGCGCGTGCAGGTCCTGCAGAATTACAGCGCAGATTCGCACCGCTACGGACTCTCCGAGGCTGTAATCGGGCCGGGCATGCACGCGCCGATTACAGCCTCGGAGAGTCCGTAGCGGTGCGAATCTGCGCTGTAATTCTGCAGGACCCGCACGCGCCTATCTTTCCCACCGTGGAAAAGCGCCGCGTTTCTGCACGGCCCCTGAACACTCCAGACGCCATCGGGGAAGACGGGGAGCGCGAGGGGGACCTACTTACTTCCGGGTGCACCGGTCCAAGCGGATCGCTCGGGATTGGGAAATTTGACGAAAGGGCTCGCGGGAGCCCGTGCGAACCCTTAGCAACCCACCCCTGGTTATATGCAATCATGAGATTATGGTTGTATTAAATTTGGTTAATTTAATTAACACAGCTTTATAATCTATTATTTAAAGTGGGCTCATTTTAACATCAGCAGTCTTTTAAAAAACACACCGAAAAATAAACACTTCCGAAATTTTCATCCCAGTTATGCAAGAAAGGGATAAAATAGAGTAGGAGATGTGTGTGAAGCAGATGCTTGCTTGATCTTTAGATATCTCACACTTAATCATGCTTTGGCATAACATTAGATAGATCAATGGACTGGATTTATGTCACTTACAGGGATGTTGCTATCAATAAGAGCTCATTTCTAGCAAGATCTCTATAGTACATGAAAAATACTTACCAAGAAACTTGCTAAAACTCAAAGTTATTGCACTGATGTATACTGTAAATTAAACAAAACAAAACAAATATTAGGAAAAATGCTACAATCATTTGATCATATATAAATAGATGGTTGGAAAATTAATATAAAATAGAATTTAGCATCAGAGATCCATGACTTTCTTCCAGACTGGAATGGGTGGGTATTTTGCTACTGAGTAGTTTCATGTCAGAAAACAATTCATAAGCAGCTTTGGGCATCCAATTATCTTCAAGGATGGTTATAGGTGCATTATCCCTACTTCTTTCCAAGGCTTTCCATGATAAAATGTATTCAAAATCCTTTGGTTTTGCTCACTGTTTGTCCTCTCAACCCAGGCTTGGTGGGCATGGCAGGAGAAGGTTACTGCAAAATCCCCATTCCCTCCCGATCAGCTGGGACTCGGGAGGCAGAGAATAGATGGGGGTGGGGCCAGTCAGAGGTTGTATTTACCGGTTCTCCGAACTACTCAATATTTCCACTACCTGTTCACTAGAACTGGTCAGACCTGCTGAATGCCATCTGTGTCTTTACCCTCAGCAACTGTTTGAATAGCAGGTACCTGCAGTGGCCAAGAGGACCTAATCCATCTTATGTGCCAATTGTTTCCATTCCTGAATTGGAAGGCCCTGTTTGTAATCACCTCTTGTTTGTGGTGTTGCAAGGTGTTCTAGATAGGGTTCCCCTTGTAGACCATCAGGAAACTACAAGTGATTCACAATGCACTGATATGAATAATTATAGATGAACCACAGAGTGCCATGTAACATCACTATTTTATGATGGTGGTTATATTAGGCTTCTGGGTGTAATTCAAGGTGAAAGTTATCATCTATGAAGCCTTTCATGGAAAAAAGGTTCTTTATTGAACTACCTGGCTTTGATTATTTCAGCAGATCAAACAGGTCCAACAGGGTGGGCATATGTTCATCCTGTCTCCTCTATGAAATAATGCCATTTCATGAGATTCGGGAATCTTGCCTTCTGTTACAATGCCCGTCCTATGGAGCAACATATCCCCTGTAGATTCAGACAACCCTAAGCCAAGCAGCCTTCTGTAAAGCCTGGATCTTCCCCCAGGCATTAAAACAGGGAATTAGAGGAGATCATTTTGTAATGGTTGATATTTTGATTGTGGATGGCCTCAAATGTACTATATTTTTTATTGTTATTGTTATTTTTGTTTTATGTTTGTTTGTCTAGTTAAGTTATTTTTTGTTTCTTTTTAACCTGATGTTAGCCAAATAGTGTCATAATTTGTCTGTTAGGCACTCATATAAATTGATTAATTGAACAATCTTCTTGTACTTCAACCAACATAAATACCAGTTTGTAGAATCCTGCTCTATTCAATCTAACAGTTACTACTTTCCTCTAATGCAATACTGCCATTTATTAGTTTCTTAAAAAACGATCTTAACAAATGTTCAAATATTAATATTATATTGCTCATAATCTGCTGGAATTAGTAGGACTGTTAGTTAAGGTTTGTTTCTGTTGATGGAAAAGCGCTTATTCTACAATGGCCAAATCTGATGTAACTAAGTCCAAACGCAGATATAAAATAAATAGAAGTTCTTTTTTTAATGGTGGAATTTTACTGAACCTTTAAAACATATTTACTCCACAAAAATCCATTTTCAGAGTCCAATTTAAGAACCTCCGTTTGAGAAGATCTGTGACCTGATAGAAGCCCTGCAGCCACTGGTGGCATGTCAGTTACACTGAATGGCAGCCAGTAAAATTAGATGGCAGGATTGCCCAGCTATATTTTATTAGTAATGTCAGGTGGAATAAGAATAGGTATAGGATTTTATACTTGTAAGTGGTATTTTTAGGGCAGTGGCCATTGTATTGTGGTGTATATAGATTTTATAGTATTTATGCAATTTTCAACTTTTCTCTAACATTTAACTGAAGTTGAACCACACTCTACTGGACTACATTTTTGGTTTTTATTTGATACAGTTAATCTTTGACTTACAACTGGTCACTTAGTGACTGTTCAAAGCTACAACGGACCTACCTAGGGGATAATCACAACCACAATTGGAAATTCTGAGTCATACACCCCTGGTAAAGTAACTAAACTTTGGACACACAGCATCTGGGCTGCATTTATATCCATCTGCAGCAACCCACAGTCACATAACTGCATTTTATGATGGTTTTGCCAAAACCCAGCATTTATTTCTGGGTTGATGATTTATTTATTTATTTTGTAAAACAACAGTCATGGTGAATATTTGATTTGCTTAATGACCCCAGCAAAAATATCTTAAAATTGGATTGGACGCATGGCCAACCCATTTTATGACTGTCAGGATTTATGACCATGATGGGCAGACTCCATTATGGTTGTAAACTGAGGAGTATTTGTATAACAATCAGGCATTTGGCTTTCTCTCACCACAAACAACAACAACAACAACAACAAAACAACCCTGAAGTTTTCTTTTCCTTTTTTTATAATTTATTGTAGACCATTTCTTTTATGTGGGCAGACTTCTGGAATTACAAAGTAATATTATTCATTTGTAAAATCTATCTTTTGACCAAATATCCACAAACAGGAAGAGATAAAAAATAGAATGATTTTAAGATCAAAGAGGGGCAGATGCAAAAGTTATTGGAAAGAAAGACACATATTGTAAAAAGCCATCAGTAGGTTTTACTTCGGTATCTGTGAATCTAGCCCCTGTGGTTTGTGGGCAATGAATTTTGGGGCTTTGGCATTAGATCTTAGCTACATAGCATAGCTTTTTCAATAAATCATGATAAACATAACTTCTGGCTTAGTACAATGTGCTAGTTCAACCAGAAAGTTTTGCAAAATAAAAACAAGCCATCATAGAATAATTAAAAATTACCACTTAAACTTCTTTTGTACAATCACTAGACATTTAATATACAGAACATAGTGTATCCTAAAAGTATCTATTCCCGGCTTCATCATCCAAGATGTGAGGCTAAAGAATTGGCCAGATAAAGAAAACAAGAGTATTAGGCAGCAACAATATAAAAATATGCTGGAGTTGGATTATTACTTTAATGATAATGGCAAATACATCATTTCATTCTGTGCAAGAGAAACGTTTTACCAAGGAAACTTCACTACATTCCCTCATCTGCATTCTGGAGAGGTGCTTATGGGACCAGGCCAGTCTTAATCATTATAGATCTGCTGCCCAGGTGACTTTATCTTTGGGGAGCAGTCTATATATTAGAAGAGAAGGTAGAAAAATATTTCCCATTTGCTATTAGCCAGCCAATCAACGCTTTAAAAATAGTCAACCATTTGGTTAGTCTATTACAAATGTGAGTTTCAAGAGAACAGCTTAGAATTATAAATAGTAATAACATATCTTTCTATTCTGAATGCAAAATGTGTTTCTTTTTTTATAAACCTAATATTACACGTTTTAGGAAAGAGGTTTAAATAAGACAAATGCTAAATGAAAGAACAATGAATTATTTTTCAAAATTAATTAAAAACCTTAAAAATAATTTGTGCATGATTTTACTCTCCAAATTACGTAAGACTGCTGTTGCTTCAATTAATGTATCACCTTGAAGACCATTTATCGATATTATGTTTCAAATAAACAATTTGTTTTAGGCACATGGTAGGAAGTGATCATAACATTTCCTGGGCAAATTTCCTCCCACAATGTTAGCACATGACAAAGAAGGAACTGGCAGCCAAAAAAAATCCCCCACCCTACATTCTCTCTAATTAAATTTAACTTACCAAATTTGCAGAAATTCAGTGGTTTCATGGAAAATGCCATTGTAGTTTAAAAACACATCCTAGCAATTTAAGTGTTGATGTTAATTGTGCATCTGCAATGGACCAAATGAAACAGTGTTCAAATAATAATAAACATGGCTCTTTAATGCATTGTAATGTTAAAGCTTTGCTATATCCTCCTATTCAAATAAGGCTTTTTGATGTTTTTAAGTGGGAAGGGAAAATGATTTTCTGTTATCTCTCTTCTCTCTGCAGGCCTCTGCTATTCAGGTCTGCTCCAAAGAGCTGGAGGACGTCCAGAACACTGTGAGATTTCATATTAATAGAAACAATGTATGTGTATGTACATACACAGAGAAACAAACAGCTTCTGTTCACCCAAGCCTTTGCCAAAGGATACAATGCAATATAACTCAATGTAACACTCCAAGGTTGAAGTCTGATTATATTTAAGAGCTCCTTGTTAAATTTGTGAAATCAACATTTTTTCCAGCTGTCTGTTGTGCAATAAGCTGCCTAAAGTGCAACTTATAACACAAGAGTTTCTATAAAAAGAACTGAAACTTCAAAAACATGATGTTTCTTCGTTCCTGTTAAAACAATTACGTTTCTAAGTACTTTTAAAGCTCACCACCCAGTGTTACTTAGCATTCAAGCAGAGCTCCAGCAATTCAAAACTGCAATCCGTTTGTTCAACCACAGCTTCCAGAATGCACCAGAGCAATTAAAAGGCAGAGGAAACCAAATGAACTGTTCCTTTTCCTCCCAAAACCCTTACTCAGAAAATCGCTGATGGCTGTACATATTTTATGTACAAAAATACAGATATTGATTTCTCTCATTTAGAGTAATTTATATGCAAAATTACATAGAAGGAAGATAAAGAAGAAAAGCTTGGCTTTCACTGAAATAAATAGTAGTCACAATAAAGAGTTACTCTGATTTCAATGTCGCAAAAATGTACAACTTCATTTTTTATTCATTTTTCACATCTCTGAACTGCCCATCTCCCTCAAAGAGGGACTTTTAAAATCAAACCCACTCAATTTAAGCCTTGAAAGCAAAACATTAGCTGATAAAGCTATGTTATAGGTAAAAGTTCAGATTTTCTAACTTCAGAAGCAGTTATAAACCTGTGTTGTTAAGGTTGGATTGCTTGTCAGTTTATTTTTCAATTCTTATAAGACATTCTGATTTGAGCTTACTCTGACTGACATACAATTCCTGCCTTCATAGCTCAGATGAAGACAAAACAAATGACAAAAACAACATGAATAACAATAATTTAAAAATGTGCAAAGATGTTTAAAAACTGGGAATGCAACAGTCAACAGCTATGAGCAAGGACTTCCAATAGTAGCGAAATGTAGGCTTTCATGCTCAACCACCTAAGAATGCTCTGGCTTGTTACGTTGCAAGTTAGAACGCTTGTCATTTGCTGAAACGTTTACTAGAAATGTACAAAATGTTTAGAGATGAGAAAACCTCTGGTATCCTTGTGATGGCGAACCTTTAGCACGTGTGCCACAGGTGGCACGCGAAGCCATTTGTTAGGGCATGTGAGGTGTTACCCTTTCAGCTCCAGTGTGCATGCGTGTGCTGGCCAGCTGACTTCGGCCTTTATTTTTGGCTGGTTTTCGCCTTAGCCTCTGGAGGCCAAAAAACAACCCAACACGTAAACCAAAGTTCAGGAACGGACTTCTGATTTGCACATCTGGCTGTTTTTCTCCCTCTGCAGGCTTCAGGGAAGGCTCTTGAAGCCTCCGAAGGGCGAAAAACGTCCCTATGGGCAACCTGGAAGTTCAGGAACGGACTTCTAGTTTGCCCATAGGCCATTTTTCGCCCTTCGGAGGCTTCAGGGAAACGGGTCCATCGCATGCCAAAAGCAGGGGAAGGGCAGGGGGCGGTGTGCATGCATGCTGGAGGATCACATAGAATTATGGGTGTGGGTATGCCCACGGATGACCCCCCTGCTTTTGACACGTGATGGGAAAAAGGTTAGTCATCACTGGTCTATCCGCAGAGTATTGGCAATACTCTGGTGATACTGGAACAGCTCCGCTGAGACTAGAATGGGATATTTGGGGATGAGATAGTTTCAGCCCCGAAACAGCCAAATAGTTTTGTTTTGCTACTTCTTGGAAGATACAGAGTCATAAACGTTGACAATGACAGCAGATGGACATAATATTAATTCCAGAAACTGACAACAGGACACATGACATTTATGCTGTATCCCTTACACATGTAAAGACACATAAACTTTAGAAAGGCTTTTAGGTGAAGTTTTAGACTCAGGCACACAAACTTTTAAAAACAACTATTTGATTCTCGGAAAAATGGAAGTGACTGGCACTGAAACCAGATGACAAAACCACACTTGAGTATAAATCTGCATTGTCTTCCTCTTTAAAAAAAAAAAAAAGCCATGCCATCTGTGCATTGTGTTCACCTGGAAGGAAATAGTACTTTCTGATTGAACAAGCATTATTCCTATCCTCACATTTATTTTAAAAAGGTAGTGTTGATATTTTAGCCATACTTTATGTTAAGAACTGCTATAATAGGAATTAAAGTTCTAATAAATTATTAGTGTCCAGCAAAAATGTCAGACCATTTGCTAGAGAATAAGCTGTCTCAGAATCTGAATTTCTCTTACAAATAAACAATAGGGTTGTTTTTTCCCCTAATTCTGTAAGCAAAATCTGCCTCTTTCAATGGAACTTTCTGGGGCAAAAGGCAAACCTTTCAAACAACCTCTTCCCCATCCCTGCATTGGTTGTCATACAGACCCAAACAGGTAGTTTGCAACCACAATTGAGCCCAAAATGTCTGTTGTCAAGTGAGACATTTGTTAAGTGACTTTTGCCTCATTTTATGACCTTTCTTGCCTCGGTTGTTAAGTGAATTTAGCTTCCCCATTGACTTTGCTTATCATTAGATTGCAGAAGGTGATCACATGATCTGAGGACGCCACAAAGGGCAGGAGTCAGTTGCCGAGCATCTGAGGTTTGATGGCATGAGCATGCGGGGGGGGGGGGGGTGCCTTCAAAGTTGGAACTTGTAACTTTGAAGCACCACCCTTGCAACTTTGAAAGGTCACTACATGAACTGTTGTAGGTCGAGGTCTACCTGCATTAGTCCTCATAAAGCAGCTCTGTTTGAAGGCGCAGAGCTATTCAGGTGCCTCCCTGCACAAGCTCTGTGTGTGTGCGTGCGTGCGTATGTGTGTATGCGTGTGTATTGCACCTTTTTAGGGACCACATCCTGCATAGTTAGATCAAGACTTTTATATTGCTCATGATCTGCTGGAATCAGCAGGACTGTTAGTTAAGGTTTGTTTCTGTGGATGGAAAAGCGCCTATTCTAAAATGACCAAATCTGATGTAACTAAGTCCAAACGCAGATATAAAATAAATAGAAGCCCTTTTCTTTTTTAAAATGGTGACATTTTACTGAACCTTTAAAGCAGGGGTCTCCAACCTTTGCAACTTTAAGTCTGAAGGACTTCAGCTCCCAGACTTCTCCAGCCAGCAAAGCTGGCTGGAGAATTCTGGGAGCTGAAGTCCTTCAGACTTAAAGTTGCAAAGGTTGGAGACCCCTGCTTTAAAACAGGGGTCGCTGCCCTGTGTCCTTCGTGGAGAAGGGCGGGATATAAATGTGATTAAAATAAATAAATAAACTAAAAATAAATAAATAAACAAAATAAAAATAAAAATAAATAAATAAATAAATAAATAAATAAATAAAATAAAATAAAATAAAACAAAACACATTTACTCTCACAAAAATCCATTTTTCAGAGTCCAATTTAGGAGCCTCCATTTGGGAACATCTGTGGCCTTAAAAATCAAGACAGGGATGGATTTTCCCTGGATCTCCGCCGTCTCGTGGCCGCCCGAAGCAAGCAGGCGCTGAGGGCGCGGCGGCCTTCCGCATTCCACCCGCTTCCTCTGCAGCGCCGCCTCCCTTTCAACGGGCTGCTGGGGCAAATCTTTCGGTCGCTGCGGCTCTGCGGCCGAGGGGAGCGCGGGGCCGTTTTCGGGGCGCGGGGCCTGGCGCCTCTCCCGGGCCGTCACAGGAAAAGAGACGCGGCGCAGTTTGGCCCGTTTCTTCTCGCTTCGGCACCAAGCCCGGCCTCGTTTTCCTCGGTGCCAGTCTTGGAAACGCCCCGGCTGCGGCCTCTAACGAGGGGCGGGCACAGCCGGCTTGTGTGCCTGGCTCGGTTCTCGCCGAAGAAGCCACCCGTGGCGTTGGGTGCAACGGGGCGAAGACTCCGGCTCCTGGCGGTCAGTCAGGTCAGCGCTTTGCGGCCGAAGCTCCGGCCTCCCCCCCCCCCCCCTGCAGAACGTGAGGTAATTTTGCCCCTCAGGCCGGGCTTACCTGCTGAAGGAGCGGCTCTTTTCCCCGCCTCAGACTCCGTCCGAGCAAAAGCGACCAAGGCCTTTGTTTTGCCGCTGGGTGAAGCCCACTCGCCCGGCCCGCGATTCCGAAAATGAAAGCGAACTCGAGTGGGGAGGGCGGGGATGCATGCGACGGGCAGCCGCATCTCAGCTGCGAGGGCCTGGCTTCGGGCGCCGCTTTGGCCTAGGAAAAAAGGAAGCGGGATGTGAGGTAACCGCAGCCCTCCCTCCCTCAGTGTTTGCTATTCCAGTTTCCTTCCTTCACGATAAAAAGAGTTTTGGCTGCTCGAACCAATTGCTTGGGCATCAAATCCCAAGACCACAAATCAAGCCATGAGGTAAAGCAGGGGTCTGCAAAGTGGGCTCTTTTAAGACGGGTGGACTTCAACTCCCAGAGTTCCCCAGGCAGACTGATTGAGTTCAACAGCCCTTGTTCTCATGAACATTTTTTCCTCTTCATATTTTGACCAACCAGGGCAGGGGTCTGCAAAGTCGGCTCTTTTAAGACGGGTGGACTTCAACTCCCAGAGTTCCCCAGCCAGCATAGCTGGCTGGGGAATTCTGGGAGTTGAAGTCCACCCGTCTTAAAAGAGCCCACTTTGCAGGTCCCTGAGGTAAGGGAAGGATGGGCGTAGGAAGTTAAAACCCAGCCCTCTCCTAGAAGAATTAAATATCCTAGGAAATATCGAAAAGGCGGAATATTACATTCCCCCTGGGTGTGAAATGGGAGAAACGTGTTTTAAAGACAAGAGTATCCTTCCTGCAGCTTTCTGCCCCCCCTCTCTTTTGTTAATGAGCCATTAAAAGCCTGAGCTAGTCCATTTATGTATGTATGTATGTATGTATGTATGTATGTATGTATGTATGTATTTATTTATTTATTTATTTATTTATTTATTTATTTATTTATTTTTCACATTTATACCCCGCACCCATCTCACCACAAAGGGACTCGGGGCGGCGCACAGGGAATGTAAAATGTAAATAAACATATGTACAAAAATAACAATCATTACAACTAAATTAAATTAACCCACCCTGCGCTAAAACCAGTTAAAAAACCCTAATTAAAACTTTGATAACTAAAAGCAGTGCAGTGTCGAGTAAAATCATGCCAGGCCGGCTTGATGGATGAAGTGCGTTTTTAAACGCTGGCGGAACAGGCGGAGGTCCGAGATGACACGGAGTTCGGGAGGTAGTTCGTTCCAGAGGGTTGGGCCCATCACAGAGAAGGCTCTTCCCCTTGACATAATAAAGGTCGTGTAAGGTTTGAAAATACATCGAGACCCATAGAAAACGTTCAAGTGCACCTGAGGGCAGAACAAGAAGCAATGGGTGGAAACTAATCAAGGAGAGAAGCAACTTAGAACTGAGAGGAGAAATTTCCTGACAGTTAGAACAATTAATCAGTGGAACAGAAGTTGCCTCCAGAAGTTGTGAATGCCCCAACACTGCAAGTCTTCGAGAAGATGTTGGATAGCCATTTGTCTGAAATGGTATATAGGGCTTCCTGCCTAGGCAAGGAGTTGGACTAGATGACCTCCAAGGTCCCTTCCAACTCTGCTCTTGTATTTGTATAAGTCACAATGAGCCAAACAAGAGACTTAAATGGAGGCTTGGAAAACAGAGAAAACAGACTTTATTCTTTGATCAAAGTTAAAAGTTCTGGGTGAGAATGTCCGTACCCACGTGCAAGGGGCATGGTAGGAAAGTTCTACCCAACTGAAGGGTGCAGTGTCCTTTCTTATACACAAAAAGATCTTTGATCTTCAAAATTCTAATTACTCTCTAGTCATATATCTAGCAACATTGTAAACATCCAAAGTCATATATCCCAACTTCAGATATACATCCTTCCTGGCAAAGGTAATCTAACAACACTGTAAAACCTGGGTCATACAATCTAACTTCAGATATACATCCTTCCTGGCAAAGGTAATCTAACAACACTGTAAAACCTGGGTCATACAATCTAACCAGATATACATCCTTTCTGGCAAATGTGTTTTGTTATCCTTTCCCTTTTCTGTTTGCTTAATTGCCCATTTAGCAGCACAAAAGGTGTGAAGATTGCTCTGGTATTTGAGGAGAACCCAGTTCTCTTCCTGAAGGCAGCAGAGGTTGCATATGAAGATTTCAGATCTTATCATAGGATTTGACAGATATCTTACAGCCCCCAATAAACAGTATTACAGGAAATCAGTTTCAGGGAACAAGGAATTTACATTTGCCAGATATCTTACAGCCCCCAATCAATTGCAGGGGACAGGAATTTACAGCATATAATGCTTGTGTTACAGAAAGCAAATGTTTCTACTAATCAACAAGTTTGTATCATTATGCATCATGTTCCGCCGGTACTTAAAAACTTACTGTTTTCGTCTGGCCGGCCTAGCATGAGCTACTCCGCACCCTACTGTTTTATAACAAATCAAAGTTTTAATTTATAGGTTTTAAATTTAAATTTATTTTAAGCAGGGTATTGATTTAATTTAGTTATTATTTAGTAATATTTTATATTTATGTATATTTATCTTAAATCTCTGTTCGCCGCCCCGAGTCCCTTGTGGTGAGATGGGTGCGGGTTACAAATGTGAATAATAAAATAAATAGATAAAATAAATTATTACTATTCCTTTCATTAGTATCAGCTTTTCACAGAAACTCACCACATGGCATCTGAGAACTCAACCAAACTTGGGATTCAAAACACAGCCTAGAGAGTTGCCCCTGCACGGCCCCATGAGAGTCTGACAACCAATCAGAATACAAGCTCAAGATCAAAGGCCAGAGAGGGCATAAAACCAGGGACTTTCAGCATCTCAGCCCTTCTCTTCTTCTCCGCCAACATTGAAGCATGTGATCACCTTTTCTGTTCAGGACTCAAGCCATGTGGTCCTCTCCACCATTAAACCATCTTTCCAAGCAGCCTCCATGTCTCCAGTGTTTTTCCCCCCACTTGGAGCTGAACCCAGAAGGGCATTTCTTTCAACATGGGGACAAAAGAAAAACCCAAACAACAAGTAGGAGAGGCGGGAACCATATCCAGGGACAGACATATAAGTCTTAAATGTTTATATACAAATGCTCAACGCTTGGGGAACAAACAGGGTGAACTAGAAGCAATTGTACAGGAGGGTAGGTAGACATAGTTGCCATTACAGAAACCTGGTGGGACGAAAACCGTGACTGGAATATACTGGTGGGTGGATACAAATTGTTCAAAAGAAGCAGATCAACAAAAAGAGGAGGTGGAGTTGCATTATATGTGAGAGGCCACTACATATCTACAGAAATGCATATGATCAAAGATAGAACCCCTACAAAATGTATATGGGTCAATATAAAAGGGGGGGAGTTGCTATAGGTGTATATTAGGTGTATATGAATGAATGCTAACATGCTTGTGAAGAAGGCAGAGAAGAGGCTGTAGTTCCTGAAAATGCTAAGGAAGATATATCTATCTCAGCATCTCATTCTGTCGTACTATCACAGCACTATTGAGAGTGTCCTGCCAGTGGTGGGTTTCAAATTTTTTAGCACCTACTCTGTAGGTGTGGCCTATTTTGTGGGCGTGCCTTGGCAGTCATGTGACAGGGTGGGAGTGGCCAACTTGTAAAATGTGGTGAAACTCACTTAACAACGCTCTTGCTTAGCAACCAAAATTTTGGACTCAATTGTGATGATAAATTCTTTCTTTCTTTCTTTCTTTCTTTCTTTCTTTCTTTCTTTCTTTCTTTCTTTCTTTCTTTCCTTTCTTCCTTCCTTTCTTTCTCTCTCTCTCTTTCTTTCTCTCTCTCTCTCTCTCTTTTTCTTTCTTTCTTTCTTTCTTTCTTTCTTTCCTTCCTTCCTTCCTTCCTTCCTTCCTTCCTTCCTTCCTTCCTTCCTTCCTTCCTTCCCTTTCCTTTCCTTTCCTTTCCTTTCCTTTCTTTCCCGTTGGGTCACTGGCAGCAGCAGGCCAGATTTATTTCCAGGTACGCCAGTGGAACCCCCTCTCACCGGTTCTCTAAATTTCACCATCCGGCTCTCGCGAGTAGGTGCGAGCCCGCAGAAACCCACCACTGGTCCTGACATACGGCATTCTTGCGTGGTATGGGAGCAGCTATGCAGCAGACAAAAAAGCTCTACAGAGAATAATTAAAACTGCCCAGAATATCACCAGGCTCCATCTACCAGTCCTGGATGACATCTTCACATCTCATTGTTTGAGGAAGTTGCATAACATTCTCAGAGACTCTTCTCAATCTTTTTAGACTGTTGCCTTCTGGCAGAAGATACAGAACAATTAAAACTAGGACCTCACGTCTTCTGAATAGCTTTTATCCCAGAGCTATAATTGCACTCAACAATGAACTAAAGGGCCACCATCAGTGAGCTATTGGACAGCACTACTTGGTCTGTTGTGTGGATGTTTGGGTGGTTTAGGGGTGGGGATTTTTGGGTGGGTGGGGTGTGTGTTTGGGGATTGTTATGGGTGTTGGACCTGGTCTCTGGGTGTTATGTGAATTTTGTTGTATGTGTAAACTGTGTATATACATACAATGACAATAAAGTAAAGTATATAGGCCACCCAACCAATCAGAAGAACTAGACAAACTCTTTGCCAACCAGTTAACAAATGTACAGTAGTAATGGGAGACTTTAACTATCCAGGTATCAATAGGGAAACCAACTCTGCAGCGAGAGGGAAATCAGATTCCTACCCAAAAGGAAAAACAAGAAATTCAAGAGGAAACCAGTATGACTGCATAATAGATCCCACGACAAACTAAAAGACAAAAATGGCTTTCAAAAAAGCACAAATAATGGAAAGAGGGACACACAACTAAAACTGCTTATCAGCAGATAGCCAGAACATGCAACCAAGGCTTGCTACGAAAGTCAAAGATAATAAAAAAAAGTTTCAATATATTAATAGCAAAAAAAAAAAAAAAAAAAAGTCAAGGAAACAGTAGGTTCATTAAAGAGAGAAGATGGCCAGGAGGTAACTGGCAATAGGGAGAAAGCAGAGCTCCTTAACTCATTTTTTGCATCAGTCTTTGCACAAAAAGAAATTATAGCCCAAAAAACATACCAAAAAAACCCCCCTACTGTAAAAGACAAACTAGAAATGAAAATTAAAATAAGCAAAAAAGTGGTAAGAGAACACCTAACTGACCTTGACAAATATAAACCACCAGTACCTGACAGATTACATCCCAGAGTTGTGAAGGAGCTGGCAAATGTTATCTCAGAACCATAGTACCACATCTTTCAAAAATCCTGGAGCACCCGGGAAGTACTTGAGGATTGGGAAAGGGCTGGTGTGGTTCCCATCTTCAAGAAAGGAGGAAAAAAAATAGACCCAGGAAATTACAGACCAATAAGTCTAACATCACTACATGGGAAGATCCTGGAAAAGATAATAAAAAACATCTGCAAACAACTAGAAGCAAATAAAGTTTTAACTAGCAGCATGGGTTTGTTAAAAACAGATCATGCCAAACGAATCTTATTTCATTCTTTGATAAAGTCACTAAATTAGTAGACTAGCAAAATCCTGTGGACGTAGTATACTTAATTTTCAATAAGGCATTTGGTACTGCATCTACATGGAGAGAAGTAAGCAGTGGGGTACCCCAAGGCTCCGTCTTAGGCCCAGTACTCTTCAATATCTTTGTTAATGACTTAGATGAGGGACTAGAACGGGAACTCATCAAATTTGCAGATGATACTAAACTGGCAGGAATAGCCAATGCCCCAGAACAGGGGTCTCCAACCTTTGCAACTTTAAGTCTGAAGGACTTCAGCTCCCAGACTTCTCCAGCCAACTGGAGAAGTCTGGGAGCTGAAGTCCTTCAGACTTAAAGTTGCAAAGGTTGGAGACCCCTGCCAACTGGCTGGAGAAGTCTGGGAGCTGAAGTCCTTCAGACTTAAAGTTGCAAAGGTTGGAGACCCCTGCCCCAGAAGACAAGCTCAGGATCCAAAAAGATCTTGACAAACTTGAACAATAGGCCTTATCCAATAAAATGAATTTTAATGCGGAGAAAAGCAAAGTTTTACATTTAGGCAGGAAAAATCAAAGGTATAAGTAGAGATTATGTGAAACCTGGCTCAAAAACAGCAACTGTGAGAGGGACCTTGGAGTCTTAGTGGATGATCACTTGAATATGAGCCAGAAGTGTACAGCCGCTGCCAAAAAAGCTAATACAATCCTGGGTTGTATAAACACAGGCATAGAATCAAGATCACGTAAAATATAAGTGCCACTTTATAAAATCCTAGTAAGACCACATCTGGAATACTGCAACCAATTTTGGTTACCATACTACAGAAAAAAATGTTGAGACTTTGGAAAAAATTCAAATAAGAGCAATTAAGATGATTAAAGGCCTGGAGACTAAACCATATGAAGAATGACTGCAGGTTTTAGGTTTGGCTAGTGACTAGTCTAAAAGGAAGAATTGGGGGTGACATGATAGCAGTATTCCAGTGTTTGAGGGGCTGACACAAAGAAGAGGGGGTCAAATTATTCTCCAAAGCACTGATGGGTAGCACAAGAAACAATGGATGGAAACTAATCAAGGAGAGACGCAACCTGGAATTAAGGAGAAACTTCCTAACAATGAGGACAATTAACCAGTGGAACAGCTTCCCTTCAGAAATCGTGGGTGTCACGTTCTAAGCATGCTCACCACGTTTGTGTATTGGCGGGAGAAAGCCGGCAGCTGATTGGCTGGCCATCTGACAGCTTTGATATAAAAGGGAGCTGTCAGATGGAAGCCTCAGTTGTTGCCTGTCTAGGAGCCGGTTATTCTGTTAGCTTGTTGATGTTTAAGGAATAAACTTGTTAGCCTTTATTCCTGTTTCCGCCTCAGTTATGTCGGCAGCCACCCATCGTTCTCAGTACAGAACAGCGAGTGCTCTATCACTGGAGGTTTTTAAGAAGAGACTAGACCAGGGGTGGGCAAACTTTGCAATTTTAAGTCTGAAGGACTTCAGCTAGTTGGATGCTACACAATCCTTAGGCCACTGAAAATTAATTGTAACCTCCAACCACAGAAAATTGTCCAAGCATTCTTAAATGCACAGAGCTTTCACCAGGGTATTAATATATTACACAGCAAACCAAGCAATTTTTACGGAATGAGGATTGCAGGATTTATAAAACATTTAGCAACCATGTTAATTTGGTGCCATTGAATTGAGGCTGACTTGTGGTGACTATGGCAAGATAGTCTTAATCTTGCCCTGTTGTAGCTTTGCCAGAGACATTCCTAATATATGTTGGACCTGACCACCCAGCTAAATTATATCTGCTTTCTACTTCCTGTTGTGTTACCAAGTATAGCTTTTTTCCTAGGCTGTCATACACATGCATCATACCTCTGAAATTTCCTGCTTGCAAATAAGGAAGCAGTTAGCCTTTATAGATAATTCTTGTTGCTTAATGGCCACTTGCATTTACAGTAATGGAAGTCTATGATTTACAGCCCATTGAGTCTATGATTCTATGATAGCCTTCAAACCTGGAAGTCTAATCACATACGTGTAAACATTTCAGTCAGTACATAGCAGTTTTGAGAACAATTTAGTGGTAATTTGCCTTTGCTGCTTTCTGGGTTTAATTTTGAGTTCTTTTTTTAAAATATCTGAGCTAGCTTTTGTGATGCCTATTAAGCCCACCCGTTCTCACCTCCACTGAGATTATTCTTAGCTTCATCTCCCTCCTTTGATCAGCAAGGAAATCTAATCGGGATCCTAAAGTTCCTCTCCCATTGCGTCCACTTTGCTGAACCTAATGGGCCCTCCTACTATCAGGATAGGAGTATCCTACCTCGCCACATTAGTAATATTCTGCCCATTGTTGATGCTGGCAAACACTGATACATTGAACTTTCTTTTTAAAAATATGTTTTATGAAAATAAAATTGAAATCAGGCTATTACATAAAATTTAACTCAAACTGTAAAAAGAAAAGAGCAATAACCAAGGAAGTGTGGTGCTATCAGAAAATAAAAACTTATTTAAAATCATTTTACTGAGTCTTACAAGTATAGAGATAAAATACGGTAGAATTATACAAATATAGTTGTCCAAACTATAAAATAAAAGTATAAAAAAGAAAGAAAAATAATATAAAAATAAAAGTAGGGATTAAAGGAAATAACAAAGAAAGAACAGATAATTTAAAAAAATGGTTCACAAATATTCTTCAGCACATCTGGTGTTAAGGTACTTTCCTCCATCTTGTGTTCATAAACTGAATAAGTGTTCTCTTTTAATTTAATTTTTACTTCCCTCTGGTTCCCTCTTGTGTCCAACTTTCAAAATCCCATCCTACCACATACAGTAGTATTTTTCAGACGTTAAAGCACAACTATTTCCTATGGGGAAGATTCTTTCAATTAATATCAAAAGCGTATCTCTGATCAATCATAATCCTTAATCTATTTATATCTTTCCAGAAACAATACTCTAATAATCCTTTTCCCATTTATTCCCCAAATTTTCTCTTTAAACGTATACCGTATTTATTCGAGTATAACGCGCACACGTGTATAACGCGCACCCCCTAATTTTCGATTAAAAATCGGTATAAAATTTTGTTTCACTTTTTCTCGGCTCAGACCAAGCATTGTAAGTGACAAACGTTGTTGAACACGTGCAGCCATGATAAAAATCATTTATTGACAATGTAAACTATGAACACAATACCGAAATAAAATTACCGGTAACAATATTTATTTAAAATGCTTCAAAGTCAGTTGCCATCTAACGGGTACCAGTATATCAATAAATGCTTACCGTAACGTGTGGGCGAGGCGAGGAAAGGAAATGAAGAGGCGACCATACGTTACAGCGGATAATAATAATTCTCACCCCCAGTTTGGGCCGCCCAGTGTACGCGACGAGGGGACATTTTTTCTCTCTTCGCCCTCGCGTACAGTGAGCGGCTGCAACTGCGTCACACGTTATAACGCGCACCCTCGTTTATAACGCGCACCCAAACTTTGAGTTCTTTTTTTGGTAGAAAATTTTGCGCGTTATACTCGAATAAATACGGTAGCTAAAAACTTCTTTCATTAAGGATTGAAGGAAACTCCCCCAGTGAATGCCATCAATCTTGCCATTCTGAAGGTTCTTAATATTTCAAAAGTAACAAATAAGTAAATTTGAAAGTGATTAAGAAATGAGAGCCACATTTTATATCCATGGAAATTAATGTACCACAAAATAAGACTGTCGTTCCATAATTCTGTCTGTGATTGCACTTTTTAATAAATATGTATTAAAATTTTTGGAGAGTTAGTTAACTAGTCGACAAACTTTGAGGGCAGTCTTACTTATTTTGTTACTCATACATTTTATATACTGTCCATCTCACTATCCAAAGTGACTCTGAAAGGCTAGCTGGATGAATTTGTTGGTTCACAACTGTCATCATTCCCATAGTGTAAAACCATGCTAATGCAAGTTTAATTGTTTGCTTGCATTGCCCAGCTAAGTCACATTACTTTGGATGACTAATAAAGCATAAATATAAAAGCATATAAAATAGTAAAAGAACAATAAAATAATAAACTCTTCAGTCAACTAATATCCTGGGAATAAAACCTGAGGGGTTAGGGCAGGGGTGGGCAAACTTTGCAACTTTAAGTCTGAAGGACTTCAGCTCCCAGAATTCTCCAGCCAGCTTTCTGGCTGTAGAATTCTGGGAGCTGAAGTCCTTCAAGACTTAAAGTTGCAAAGTTTGCCCACCCCTGGGTTAGGGTTAGCCAGTAGAATCAGGGCCATCTGGACTTCAGATGGGAGGCTGCCCAGATTTGCTTATGGAGAAGGAGGAATGCTCATGGATCCATTATTAATAGATTTATAAAACTTTTCTGTTTAAGATCACAAATACACTATCCAAAATACATGCATACTGAACATACATTACAGTACATTCTATGGAAAGAATTAAAGTAAGATTAGTCAAGGTCATCTAGGGGACTCCTTTCTGTGACAGTCAGTAGTAAATATATTGGTAGACATCTATATAAATAAAAATTTTAAATAGTTTGTGCAAAATCTCTAATCTCAGAAAGTACTGCACCGATCGCCACCAAATTTTCACACAATGTTTCTAAGAAAGGGAGTAACAATCATACATACATTTTGTGTGGCTGGCACATGTGTGTCATGTGCAAGCAGCACAAACGTAAAAGGTACACACTTCTCAGGTTTTCACCTCCCTGTAGCTCCTCCCACCCAGCTGCTTCTTATGATGCTTCACACACATGCCCCACACATTTCCAACGGTCGTTTCCTCAGCAACTGAATAAGCCTCCAACATTCTACACTGTATGGAGGCCTACTAGGCCCAAAACAAGGCACAGAGGTAGCCCATAGAGGGATAGAGAGAGAGAGGGAAAAATACAGTAGGTAGGTAGGTAGGTAGGTAGAGGGATAAAGAGAGAGAGAGGGAGAAATACAGTAGGTAGGTAGGTAGATAGAGGGATAGATAGAGAGGGAGAAATATAGTAGGTAGGTAGGTAGGTAGAGGGATAGAGAGAGAGGGGGGAAAATACAGTAGGTAGGTAGGTAGAGGGAGAGAGGGAGAAATACAGTAGGTAGGTAGGTTGGGGGTTATACAGTGGTTATGTGTACGTGTTTGTATGTGCAAGTGTACATCTACACACAGATTGGTTGGCCATTTAACCAGACTGGACCACAGCAATGCGTGGCCAGGTACAGCTAGTTAATGCAATAAAAAAACAGAAATCACATTGAAGAGTCAATATAAATGTTCTTATAGGATAGGAGCCAATCAAAGTTCCAAAAATCGTATTTCATTGCTTAAGAACACAACATAAAAAGCTTTCTCTTCCATATCTGACAGTCAGGCTTGAGACAATCCTTAAAAGAACTGGCTAAATGTGTTTCCCTCCCATGTTTTGTCTTCATTCAAAATCTTGTCACTATCAGCACCACCCTCCTTCCCTGAACCAAAAAGCTTTGGTGATGAGTTCTGTATGTTGGTGTTTGACCAAAATAACCTGTTACGTTTTGATTCCCAGTTGATGTCTAAGAAATCCCAAAGGTGCTTTTTAAAAGGCAAATGGACTGTCTTTGTTTTTGCTTTTGTTTCTTTGCTGGAAGATGTTTTGCTTGTCATCCAAGAAGTGTCTTCCTTCAAAACTGAAGAAGGTTCTTGGATGAGAAGTGAAACTTCTTCAAGCAAAAGTCCAGACATTTAGCTATGATGTTGAAGTACTTTCTGGCCACCAGATGGTGCTATAGCTTTGTTAGAGAACAATTGACTGACAAACCCTAGATATGCTCACGGATTACATTGAGTTTTGTGTACAGTATGCTACACTACAAGGCTATAATTTTTAATTCCCTCGGGCTAAGCTATGTACATTCTGCTCTTATGTTACAATCAATAGAGAAATATTTCATACTAGCTATATCCGGCCACGCGTTGCTGTGGCCCAGTCTGGTTAAATGGCCAACCAATCTGTGTGTAGATCTACACCTGCACACACACACAACCACCATATAAGCCCCAACCTACCTACCTACCTACTGTATTTCTCTCTATCTCTCTATCTATCTATCTATCTATCTATCTATCTATCTATCTATCTATCTATCTATCTATCTATCTATCTATCTATCTATCTATCTATCCCTCTACCTACCTACCTACTGTATTTCTTTCTTTCTCCCTCTACCTACCTACCTACTGTATTTCCCCCTCTCTATCCCTCTACCTACCTACCTACTGTATTTCTCCCTCTTTCTCTATTCCCCTACCTACCTACCTACCTACCTACCTACCTACCTACCTACCTACCTACCTACTGTATTTCTCGCTATCTATACACCTACCTACCTACCTATGGTATTTCTCCCTCTCTGTCTATCCCTCTACTTACCTACCTATT
Organism: Rhabdophis nuchalis; assembly: GCA_039707465.1. Classification (NCBI taxonomy): domain Eukaryota; kingdom Metazoa; phylum Chordata; class Lepidosauria; order Squamata; family Natricidae; genus Rhabdophis; species Rhabdophis nuchalis. The sequence goes on from CM077649.1 coordinate 15,120,736, forward strand.
GTATTTCTTGCTTTCTCCCTCTACCTACCTACCTACCTACCTACCTACCTACCTACCTACCTACCATTTAACAACGCTCTTGCTTAGCAACCAAAATTTTGGGCTCAATTGTGATGATAAATTCTTTCTTTCTTTCTTTCTTTCTTTCTTTCTTTCTTTCTTTCTTTCTTTCTTTCTTTCTTTCTTTCTTTCTTTCTTTCTTTCTATCGATCTATCTATCTATCGATCTATCTATCTATCTATCTATCTATCTATCTATCTATCTATCTATCTATCTATCTATCTATCTACCTACCTACCTACCTACCTACCTACCTACCTTATTTCTCCCTCTCTATCTATCCCTTGGGGGTCATCTAGTCCAACTCCCTGCTAGGCAGGAAGCCCTATACCCATGATGGCGAACCTATGGCACAGGTGCCACAGGTGGCACACGGAACCATTTTTAAGGGTACGCGAGGCATTGCCCTGTCAGCTTCAGTTTGTATGTGTGCCCTGGCCAGCTGATTTAGGCCTTCTTTTGAGGCCATTTTTTGCCCTCTGGAGGTGGGGGAAGGCTGTTTTCACCCTCCCCAGGCTCCTATAAACCCTCTGGAGCCTGGGGATGACGTAAAAAGCATGCCAAATGCAGGTGGTCATGCATATAGCATTATGGATGTGGCACACCTGTGCACATCGCCCCTGCACTCCCCCTGCTATTGGCACGTGAGCCAAAAAAGGTTAGCCATCACTGCCCTATACCATTTTAGACTAATGGCTATCCATCTTCTTGAAGACTTCCATTGTTGGGACATTAACAACTTCTGGAGGCAAGCTGTTCCACTGATTAATTGTTCTAACTGTCAGGAAATTTCTCCTCAGTTCTAAGTTGCTTCTCTCCTTGATTAGTTTCCACCCATTGCTTCTTGTTTTGCCCTCAGGTGCTTTGGAGAATAGTTTGACTCCCTCTTCTTTGTGGCAACCTCTGAGATATTGGAAGGCTGCTATCCTGTCTCCCCTAGTCCCTCTTTTATTAAACTGTATTTCTCCCTGTCTCTCTATTCCCCTATCTACCTACCTACTGTAATACAATAATACAATAGCAGAGTTGGAAGGGACCTTGGAGGTCATCTAGTCCAACCCCGCTGCTCAAGCAGGAGACCCTATATACCGTGTCAGACAAATGGTTTTCCAGTCTCTTCTTAAAAACACATCCAGTGTTGGGCCATCCATAACTTCCGGTGGCAAGCTATTCCACTGGTTAATAGTTCTCACTGTCAGGAAATTTCTCTTTAGTTCTAGGTTGCTTCACTCCTTGATTAGTTTCCACCCATTGCTTCTTGTTCTGCCCTCAGGTGCCTTGGAGAATAGCTTGACTCCCTCTTCTTTGGGGCAACTCCTGAGATATCGGAAGGCTGCTATCATGTCTCCCTTAGTCCCTCTTTTATTAAACTGTATTTGCTGTCAGATGGGTGATTCTTTGTTACAGTTTGGTTCAGTTCGTATTCAACAGTTTAAAGCAGCTGCCTGCCTCCATGCTTTTACTTCAGAGAACAGTCTTGAGCAATATTTCTCCCCCCCCCCCACTCTCTCTGGGCCACCTGGGAGTTTGCTATCCCAGTGCCTTTTTGGCCCCAAGAGGCCGCCGTATGAGGCCTCTTCCAACACTGACAGTTGAAAAGCAGCCTGATGGACGTGGCTACAGGGAAGTTAAAACACATTTCAGTGGGTACATTTTTTTGTGTGTAATTTGCACATGACACACGCGTGCTAGGCACAAAATGAGTAGCTATTCTATTATCGGAAGTCCTTGGCTACATTGTGTGAAAGTTTGGTGTAAATCGGCCCAGTAGTTTTTGAGATTAGTGGATTCATACAAACTATTTTACATTTTTATTTATATAGATACTGCCACCACCACCATCCTTTAGAAACTGGGCTTTTCTGTCTATTGTAGAATTGGAAGGGACTTCAGGTAGACCTGTTGTGTGGATGCAGGTTATTGGCCAGTGGTTGAATGGTGCTGTTCCATTGTGGGGATCTTTCATAATCAGCATTGTCCTCCCTTATATTAGCCAGTCTGAGTGGGAATCTGATGCTAGCAGTTCATCTGTGATGTTATTTTCTTGGATGCTTGGATGCTTCTTTGAAGAACAGGACATTTATCTTCTTGGCCCCTGCGTCTCTAGTGTAACCCGGTAGCCAGTGTTGTGATTCTTTGCTTAGCAAATCTTGAAAGCTTCAGATGAAGTCAGGCCCTTATATTTTTTTCAGTAGCTGAATCTTGTCCCTATTCTTCACATCTTTCTCTAATTCCACCTTGGCTAACGTGTCTCTGAGTTGCCCTGATCTTAGCTTCTGACCTCATTTTTCTGGAGGGTGGGTGGATATGTACTGTTGTTTTTCTTGATTGTGTAGCCAAGCATTTACAGGCTTGCAGCGGCTGTAGTACCAGTTCGTTGATTTGCGTTATCATGGTAATAAGGATTGCTGTGAAGGCTCTATTGGCTTCTTCAGACATTCTATCTGATGGTACTCCTCTACTAAGCCTTGAGGGTTGATTGTAGCTATTTTAGGTTGACTGTACACCCAGTTGTTCTTCTGGGCCTTCTTGAGATGTAACATAACGGATCTATTTCAAGTTATGAGAGCAGCTTCCTTTTCACTAAGTTGAAGTTTTGGGTAACAAGCTGTTTCTCAGTTAGTGTGTATGCAGGACTTCTGCCCATCCATAATTCTCTCATACATGTCATATCCGCTCTCATTAGGTCTACTATTGCAGTAGCTTTCCATCAATTCCAGTTCTCTTGTAACATCTATGTATGGTTTGTTCCACTAGCTCACTTATCATCAGATTGTCCTGGTTTCTCAACATCTGACATGCATCTTGTTAATCTGGGCAACGTCCAAGCAGGCATGACTCTTCTAGTTCATGCCACTCTCACATTCTGAGGTAGACAGGTAAAACATTATGGGGGCTTTGCTACAAGTAAGATAAACACTAGCCAGGATTTGAACCCTGGTGTCCTGGATTAAAAGTGGCATTCTAACTACTACACTATCTAGCCACTACTGTACTGTGCCTAATGTTCAGCGTTCCAAATATCATCCAAATTTAAATCAGAGTCCAAGGCAAAGCATTCCTCGAAGTTCCAATTTATTAAGGGAGACACATTGGCACATCTGTGAAAACCCGAATCTGAAAACTTCCCAGGTTTTCCCATTCAGTTGAAAGTTCATGATTTTGCCCCCACACCCACAAGTCCATCACATGGTCCAATCTTCCATCGCTATACTGGCAGTTCCACCCATCCAATTCCGGTCAGGCTCTACATTGTATTGTTATTTTTTATTATATATATTGTTATTAAATCTACATTATATCATTTTTTCTATATTATGTAAAGGTGTGTACATGTGTATGTGTATATATGGATGTGTAATCAGTGTTTACCTTTTTTTAGTACGTATGGGGAAATCTAAGTACTGCTGACCAATCACCCTTTGTCATGCATACATAGGATTTAGTTTCAGAAGGCCACCATTCAATAACAGCCAAGATGGCATTTGGGCATCTGTAGCAAGAGTTCTTCTATGCACATGGTGTCTGAGCCGATCTATAAATGTGCAGCTCAGTTTAGGTTAAATCAGGGGTGGGCAAACTTTGCAACTTTAAGTCTGAAGGACTTCAGCTCCCAGACTTCAAGTCTGGGAGCTGAAGTCCTTCAGACTTAGAGTTGCCAAGTTTGCCCGCCCCTGGGTTAAGTTGTTTCAGTTCCTTGAAGAAAATAACTTTTCAGATCTCAGGTAAGAATGTTCTGGGTAAAGGATGCTTTGGTTGAAAGAATCTAGTTTCTTCTGGTTCCCCCCCCTCCCCCCTTGACTGCCCAGTTATAATGAGTAATCACTTAATAGCATCCTGAAAATCATTGTTAATATTATAAGAATGTAATTTACAGCTCAAGTGGCAAAAGCTGATCACAGTTGTTCCACATGAGAATATAATTTTCAACCCCCTGGAAAATTGTTTTTCTTTGCTTTTGTTATACAAATCTAAAAGAGAAGAGCCTTGAAGAGTTCAAACATACAGAAAAAATATATATAATGTTCAACTAAATGTTAAACTAACCAGAGATGGAAAATATTACTAATAGCACAACATACAATATAATGTGACAAACATTAGAATGTCGTTAATAGAAACATTGGGCCCTGATAAAATTTTGAAGAAATATTTGTCAGCCTGGAATTGGAATTGAAATTGAAACAGTGCAGTGCTTTTCAACTGTATTGATTTCTGTATGAAGGACCTAGGTACTGTAAATGCAGGATTTTTCAATTGAAAACAATCAGCTTGTAATGTATTTAACTTTGATTAGATTATATACATAATCCAGAAGTTCTCAAAGGCCCCAAAATCCCCATGAGGGGGGGGGGGGTGGAGGGGTGTCTGTGAAGTCAAATAAATAAATATTTTAAAATCTCAGTTTAAATTTCTAATATAGCAAATATTGATGGATATAACTCACATAAATCAAAGCCCTTTGAGGTCCTTAATGATGTTTAAAAATGTAGAGACCAAAATGTTTGAGAAGCCCTGACATAATCTATGTTTGTGTATTTTAGGTAAGAAAGGGGAATAAGTAATATTCCTTTTCCCCGTTTTGGATGAAATAACAGACTATATTTTTCTTCATTTTATTTTGTTTTATAATACAAGTGAATTCTACATGCTTTTTAATCCCTAACCTTTGAATCACATACGTTGTTCACATTACATGGAATATTTGATACTATCAATTTTCAGGTTCTTTAAAAACTAATTTGCAATTTTGTTGGCAAATAATAATTAACAAGAGTTATTGTGATACTTTATGTAATTTGTGAGTCTCACATAATAAAGGGAATGGTAATTATGGTAATGATAGATAGTTAATTATTGCTAGATTTCCACTTTTGATTAATACTGCTCCAATTAAGGCATTGCTGTCTTAGTGCTAAACACCTGGCAGATTGCCTAATTAGCTTAGAAAAAAATAGCACAGTGTTTTAAGGTAATTACTTTAATTTTTAACAGTTGTTTATATCAAACATGGATACCTGCTTCTACCACTTGAAATATCTCAGCAACCTTGCTGGAATTTGGCCATGAGGCACAAGACTTTCCTACTGAATTACTAAAAGCTAAATAGAGACCTGGAACAGACAATATTTGTAACCCTATTTAACCGAACATTACTTAGGAAATAAAATAAAAGCATGGATATTTGAAAAAATATTTTTCTCAAAATATATTACCAACTTTCTCAGCTTTTTTTATTTTTTTCTGCATTGTTTTTTCAGGTGAAATATATTGTTTATTCGTCCTATTAACAAATTGATCAATCCTTTTGATCCACTGAATATATGCAAAATACCGTAATTAGCAAAGCAAACCAATCAATTGTTTTAGGCAGTAGATATATACAATTTATTTCAGTTTATTACTTTTACAATATAACCAGTGTTTTTATTTGAATCAATCAACTGTTTACATTACTTGAATTTAATTGGTAACATAATGAGAGGTCTTTACAGCACAGTTGTTGCATTTTTGTTATCAGAAGGGAGACTGAGATTTTTTCAGGGTAGCAGTTCTCATAGTGTGGTCTAGAGTTCCCCTAGACCAGTGCTTCTCAACCTTGGCCCACCTGAAGATGCATGGACATCAACTCCCAGAATTCCCCAGCCAGCTAGCTCTGCTCTGCTGACTGGGGGATTCTGGGAGTTGAAGTCCATGCATCTTCAGGTGACCAAGGTTGAGAAACACTGCCCTAGACCTTTTCAGGGAATTTATGTCAAATATTTTTAAATTTTCTCAGTTTTAATGTCTAATACAGTAATATCAGTAGATATCTCCAACATAAACCAAAGCTCCTCAGGATCATCAGTCATTTTTGAAAATGTAAAGGGGTCTTGAGGCCAACATGTTTGAAACCACTAAGACCATCATGCAGCCTAAGCCATTGTTTCAACAAAACTTGACTGGTGGATCTTCTGCTTCTTGCCCTTGTTACCCGTTCAGAAAAGGGAAACCTCATTAGATGGTTTCTGTCAATTAATATCTACCTTTTCTCTTTAGAAGTTGTTTCCTTCAAATAGGCCCTTCATACTTATACAGTGGGCCATCAGTGCATGCCTTAAATCTTGTCTACGACAAAGCTCCAGCTGAGCTGTGTCCATGAGATTTTTTGCCAAGTCAGCCTAAAGCGCTGAACTAAACATTCATCAGGTTCTGACTAGTTCTGGAGAACCGGTAGCAGAAATTTTGAGTAGTTCAGAGAACTGGTAAATACCACCTCCGATTGCCCTCCCATCTATTCTCTGCCTCCCAAGTCCCAGCTGATCGGGAGGAAATGGGGATTTTACAGTATCCTTCCCCTGCCATGCCCACCAAGCCATGCCATGCCCACCAAACCACGCTCACGGAACCGATAGTAAAAAATTTTGAATCCCACCATTGACTAAACCACCAGAATAGCTGCCATTTATGCATCCTGATCTTTAACAGATTAACAGAGTTGGAAGGGACCTTGCAGGTCATCTTCTAGTCCAGGGGTCTGCAAAGTCGGCTCTTTTAAGACTGGTGGACTTCAACTCCCAGAGTTCCCCAGCCAGCATGCTGGCTGGCTGGGGAACTCTGGGAGTTGAAGTCCACCAGTCTTAAAAGAGACGACTTTGCAGACCCCTGTTCTAGTCCAACCCCCGGCCCAAGCAGGAGACCCTACATGTGCCTCTACCTAGGATCGAACTCACAACCTCCTGCTTGTGAAGCAAGAGCTCCACCTCTAGGCCACATCAGAAATTGGACTTCGAAGCTCTGTGGGGATGAGGGAGAGAGCATGAGCAATGGTTGTTGTGAGTCCAGCAGGCAGGGTCAATTTGATGGGGAAAGAGCCCACATGCAATTTCTGAGACCTTCAGCATTGCAAAAGCAAAAAAAAAACCCACCATCCCTTGCTTTGCTTTTAAATAAACTGGCACAGAATCAGAAATGGGTAACTGAAAGGCTGAACAGATTTGCAGCAGCTTTTGAGTCGTCATACAGTTCCCGTGAGAGATGTCTGGAGCGAGTTGCAGTTCTACCTGGAATAAAGAAGATATTCCTCATATTAGCACTACTTCTTACTAACTACAAAAGTGCCAGGTTGCGCAAGAAACTTTCCCCAGGTTTTTTTGAGAAGAACAAAAATGCAAATAAGTAGTTTGGTCCAATTTTTAGAAAGAAAAATAAACAGCCGCGAAATATATGAATACTTATATGCTTAAATATTCACAATATACATGTATATTTGCATACATTAATATGTATGCATTAATGCATATTAGTGTATGTATTAATAATGCACTAATGCATTAAGTATGCATTAATATATGTTATATATTAATCAATGCATTAATATATAACATATATTAATGTGTGGAAATTAGTCCACCTCAAATTTATTTATTTATTTATTTTATTTATTAATCGAATTTATATAACCGCACCCTCTCCCCGAAGGGACCCGGGGCGGTGCACAGGAAGTTAAAACAAACAATATAAAATATAAATAATTAATATCAAATTAAATAGGTTATCCCTGTGCTAAAATTTAAAAAGTTAAAACATAATCCATAAAAAACCCAATTAAAACAATTTATAATACAGACTGAAGGCTAGGTAAATAACTTAGGCCAAACCGGCCTGATGGATTGTAATACATAGATTGTAATTATTTTTTATGATATTACAAAGGAAACGCATATGCCAGTGGTAGAAGCGATATACGTTTTATCCAGCAAAGTAATCCTAGTATTCACACCACTTTCTCAACGACATGTTTCTTGCTGATTGAAGATTTAGACACATTTCCAGGCAGCAATTTGTTTTGGCTTGAGAAGTGTGAAATTTTGCTAAACATCTGCATATATATTTTAGATGTTCTCAATTAAACTGATCCTCAGAAAGAGCCTTCTTCATCCGGGAGCCCTTCGGTTGTGTTGGACTTTAACTCTCATAAGCCACAGGAAAATTAGAAGAAGGGACTTGAACGGGGAAGTCAGATCTAGAATGCGGCCAATTATCTTACACTTTAAATGGCACCTCTGTTGTGCAGGATTTAAAAAAAAGCAAACATAGATTTTACTTCCTCTTTTTTTGCTTTCATTTTGTTAATGTCCTAAGTTTTATTTATTTATTTATATTTTATTTATTAAATGTATATGCCATCCATCTCACTGTCAAGTGACTCTGGGTGGCTTACAATCCCATAAAAGCATAACATAAAACAAGGAGGACATTAAAAACTTTAAAAATGATCGGCATTAAGAATTAAAATATTAAAATTAACATACACACACACACACACACACCTGGGCAAAAAGAGAAACCTGGACCAAAAAAAAATGGATAAAAAGAGATCAAGACGTAAATGGAGTGGAGGTGGAATCTCCTAATCCAGGGGTCTCCAACCTTTGCAACTTTAAGTCTGAAGGACTTCAGGTCCCAGACTTCTCCAGCCAGCAAAGCTGGCAAAGTCACAACAGTGCTAAAAAAGGGAGTTATAACCAGTCCTCACACTTAAGACTGTGGCAGTGTCCCCTGGTCCTGTGACCAAAATTCAGGTGCCTGGTACCTGGCATGTATTTACAACCATTGCAGTATCCTGGGGTCTTCTGATTGCCACTGGCGATCTTCCCAACTGGCTTCTGACAAGCACAAGTCAATGGGGAAGCTGGATTTTCTAATTTCAGGCTTATGAAATATGAAACCCCGTGACTCACAGGAAATAAGATTATAAAATGAGACATGACTGACTTAACAAATGCATCATTTAGCAATGGAAATTCTGCTTCCAATTCTGGTCATCAGTTAAGGCAGGGGTCTCCAACCTTTGCAACTTTAAGTCTGAAGGACTTCAGCAAAGGTGGCTGGAGAAATCTGGGAGCTGAAGTCCTTCAGACTTAAAGTTGCAAAGGTTGGAGACCCCTGTCCTAATCTACTAACCACCTCTAGAGTGGAACACCCTATTTAGGGGCCCAAGTCAGTTGGGAAATCAGTTTTTTAAGCCCTTTCAGAAGGCCAATAGATTGTGGGCAGATCTCACCTCAAGGGTCATGTTGTTCCAAAGGGTGGGGGGAAACTATGCCAGAAAAGTCTCTTTTCATGGACCCTGCCAACCATAATTTCTTGACTAACAGTATCTGGAGCACACTCCTCTGTTGGAATAAGTAAGATGGCCCATTGGGGTGACACAGTTCCTTGCATAGTCTGGACCCATGCCATAAAGGGCTTTAAAGGTGATAACCAACACTTTGAATTGGACCCAGAATCCAATTTATTATTATTATCTATTATTATTTAAATAACTATTTAAAATATTTATATTTATATCTAATAAATCCAAGTTGTGTTTCTCAATTATAGCATTCACTTTTATTCTTCGTAGCTTCCTTTTATCCACCGAAGTGGATATCAAGAGGAAGACAGAATTTGTTGTTATTGCCTATAAAATGGAGTGAACCTTGTGTTAATTTCAGGTAGTAAATTAACGTACTGATTATTTTAAGTAGAAGGACTTTATAGTTAGAACTGAAGTTGTCTAGATCGTATCGTTCATGCCCTATGCAAGTATTATGTTTATTCGTTGTAGAGCAGAGGTCTCATTCTCACGGCCCGCAGGCCAATTGCGGCCCGCAGGACGGTATCTTGTGGCCCCCACCGTGATATGAAAGTATACAGTTGCATACAGTTTTGGTCGCCACGATGTAGAAAAGACGTGGAGACTCTGGAAAGAGTGCAGAGAAGAGCAACCAAGATGATTAGGGGACTGAAGACTAAAACATATGAAGAACGGTTGCAGGAGCTGGGTATGTCTAGTTTGATGAAGAGAAGGACCAGGGGAGACATGATAGCAGTGTTCCAATATCTCAGGGGTTTCCACAAAGAAGAGGGAGTCAAACTATTCTCCAAGGCACCTGGGGGCAGGACAAGAAGCAATGGGTAGAAACTAATCAAGGAGAGAAGGAACTTAGAACTAAGGAGAAATTTCCTGACAGTTAGAACAATTAACCTCTGGAACAGCTTGCCTCCAGAAGTTATGAATGCCCCAACCCTGGAAGTCTTTAAAAAGATGTTAGATAGCCATTTGTCTGAAATGGTATAAGGTTCCTGCCCACGCAGGGGGTTGGACTAGAAGACCTACAAGGTCCCTTCCAACTCTGCTATTATATTGTATTGTATAATATTAGTATTATTATTAGTATTAATATTAATATAAGGAATCCCTTATGCGGCCCAGCCTCAACCAGACTCTGCCTCCAGTGGCCCCCAGGTAAATTGAGTTTGAGACCCCTGTTGTAGAGTAATGGATATATCGTGGCCTGCCCAGCTTCTCAGGCAATACATAGCCATCGTGGCTGCAAAGAAATGGCAGAGCTAACTACCAGATCTCCAACTATAAAATTATTGTATGGTGAATAAAAGAAACAAGTGTTTCTTAATTCTGAAAAGAAATAGCAAACAAGAATCCCGTTGTTTCTCTTTGAAGGATGGTGCTAAAGAAGCAGATGTATATAAAATCTCTGCTTGATTGAAGGCTATAAACTGGCAAGGACTAATTGTTCATGTGGACCTTAAACAAGACGATTCTTAATTATTGTCTTTCCTTTATATAATCCATGAAGCAATTTGGGAACATCTGTAAAGTTACAGCAAGCAGAGAACCACAGGGGAGTACTACACAATTAGATGCTGATTTGCATACAACTTAGCATTTGTTACAAAGCACGCATCTCTTGCTTTTCCTTCATAACTCAAATTACAAAGTGTTGACATTAGATTTACATTGGTTAAATAAAGTATTTAACTAGAAGCAGCTGAGATAATTGTGGAAGTGAATTGCCCTAACTGATCCACCATGTAATCTTAAAAAGTAGAGACAGTCATTATTTGAAAGTATTTAATAGCCAGCCTTGGAAGGACTGTAGCAGGCAGAGTCATCAAGCATTATCATATTAATTGTGCCTTTCTCAGCTCTGTACCTGTCAGTTATATTTATTTATTTATTTTATTTATTTATTTAAATTTATATCCCGCCCTTCTCCACAGAGGACCCAGGGCATACAGGAAATTTAAAAACATACAAATACAAAGATAAATATATAATTTAAAATAAATATTAAACAATCCTATCCTGTACTAAAACCAAATTTAAAATACCCAATTTAAAAACTTCCTAAAAAGTCCCCATGGGAGGTTAGGCTAGGCCGGCTTGTTGGAACAAATATGTCTTTAGACATTGGCGGAAGAGGCGGGGGTCGGTGATGGTGTGTAATTCAGGGGGTAGGTCATTCCAGAGGGCTGGGCCCGCCACAGAGAAGGCTCTTCCCCTGGGTGTCGCCAGTCGGCATTGTCTGGCCGACGGCACCCTGAGAAGACCCTCTCTGTGGGAGCGTATCGGTCTAAGGGATGTATGGGACAGGAGGCGGTCTCGCATATAACTAGGCCCCGAGCCATGGAGCGCTTTAAAGATGGTCGTCAAAACCTTGAAGCGCACCCGAAAGGCCACAGGAAGCCAATGCAGCTCGCGCAGGATCGGTGTTATGTGGGAGCATCTAGTGGCTCCCATAATCACCCGCGCGGCTGCGTTTTGGACTAACTGTAGCTTTCGGGTGCACCTCAAGGGAAGCCCCATGTAGAGAGCATTACAGTAGTCGAGTCGGGACGATATTGGACTTCAAATCCCATCGTCTAGCTAGCACCAGGCTATGCGGTGATCAAGAAGATAGTCGCCCCACCCCCCACAAAATAGTAGTAACTATAAATCTGTTGGAGGGGAATGATGCTATATATAAAACTCACATATAACATTACTACTTTGTGATATTGTTTGAAAAAGTATTATGATGTTTTGATCCTTTGAAAAATTAAGGAATAAATAAGCAGTTTATGGTGATCTTAGACTGTGTGGTTACAGAATAAAATAGGTATATAAGCAACTAAAGCATAACTGATATGGAGCTGCCTTGTAGTAACTATCCCTTTAAAAAAATTGTTCATATTTGCCATACTGCCACTATATCGTAATAATAATAATAATAATAATTTTAATTTATATCCCGCTCTCTCTCCCCAAGGGGACTCGAGGCGGGGCACAGGCAAATTAAAAATACAAATAAACCACAAACAAATACAAAATACAGAGTTAAAAATAGATTAAATAGATCCTGCGCTAAAACCCATAAACTAAACTAAAAATTACCCCTAAAAAACCCTAACCTAAAAAGAGACTACCCAAGGCCGGCCAGACGAAAAAAGTGCGTCTTTAATTTTAAGCGGAAGGAGCGGAGGTCCGTGGTTGTCCTGATATCGGGGGGAAGGTCATTCCAGAGGGCTGGGCCCGCCACAAAACGCTATTGCAGTTTTGTGCCAAATTGTTGCTGTTTTTGTGGGGAAATCCCTCTATCCAGGGGTGAAATTCAGCAGTTTCTGGAGAATTGATAGCGGAAATTTTGAGTAGTTCGGAGAACTGGCAAATACCACCTCTGGCTGGCCCCAGAGTGGGGTGGGAATGGAGATTTTGCAGTATTCTTCCCCTGCCACGCCCACCAAGCCATGCCCACAGAACCGGTAGTAAAAATGTTAGGATGTTTGAATGTTACCCCTGCCTCTATCATTTCAAGTATCTGACATGGAGCTAGAAAATTACTGGCCAGCTCTGCTGAGTTTGCTATGTTCACTCTAGACAAAATCCTGCAAAATGAATTCAGTTTGTTTTGTCCAACCTTTTTGGAATCTATTTCAGAGAGTATCATCTCCAGGTGCAAACAAGGGTTCTTCAGTTGCCTGCAGACCCGCTTCTCTCAACTGAAAATTCTGCAGTATTTTCCTATCAAAGACTGAGAAAAGGGAAAAAGGAAAATGGTGACAGGCCTGAAGAGGCAATTTAATTTAATTTAATTTATTCACATTTCTATACCGCCCTATCTCCCTTGTGGGGACTCAGGGCGGTGCACAGAAGAGATAAAAACAAGCAATAACATATAAATACAGGATAAAATACAATTAAATATGATAAATCTGTGCTAAAATTATTAAAAACTATTAAAAAACAGTTTAAAACATTATCTTAAAATTAAATCATGGGATCTATGCCAGGCCGGCCAGATGAAAGAGATGCGTTTTAAGCCCCCGGTGGAAGAGGCGTATGTCTGTGATGGTACGAAGATCGGGGGGGCAGGTCGTTCCAGAGGGCCGGACCCGCCACAGAGAAGGCTCTCCCCCTGGGGGTCACCAGTCGGCATTGACCGGCGGACGGCACCCTGAGGCCCTCTCTGTGGGAGCGGACGGGTCGAAGGGAGGTATGTGGTAGGAGGCGGTCACACAAGTAGGGTGACATACAAGTCACCCAAGGGATTAGTATGCCCACCACCGTGATACTTGGGATCTGTTACTTGCAGAAGCAAGAGCTAATCAGCTGAAACGAAAGGGTTTGGGAGGAAAACAGTAGAGCCTGAACTTCTTTTCCTAGAACATTAATAATAATAATAATAATAATAATAATAATAATAATAATAATAATAATCTTTATTGTCGTTGTAAAAATTACAATGAAATTGGTTTTAACTTCACTGGTGCAAAATTATAACAGAAACAAAAAAGAAAAGAAAAAAGAAAAAAGAAAAAACTAGCATGTGGATGGAGTGATTGTGGTTGAATTTAAAAGTCTCACAGCCCAAAGATAGAAGCTATCTTTAAACCTGTTTGTTCAGCTGGCTATACTTTGATATCTTCTGCCTGATGGTAGAAGGGCAAAGAGACACCAACCAGGGTGTGAATCATCTTTGAGAATCTTCCTTGCTCTGCTAAAGCAGCGAGATCTGGCGATGTTATCCAGTGATGTCAGAGGGCAACCAATGGTTCCTTGTGCCGAATTGATCACTCTCTGTAGTGCCTTCCTCTCCGCAACTGTTAAACCAGCATACCACACTGTGATACAATATGTGAGGACACTTTCTATGATGGACCGATAGAAAGAGGTCATCAGCCGTTGTTCCACCTGATTTTTCCGCAGGACTCTAAGGAAATGAAGTCTCTGTTGAGCTTTTCCAATCACCAGAGACGTGTTCTTTTTCCAGGTGAGATCTTGGCTAATAAGCACTCCTAAGAATTTAAAAGAGGAAACCCTCTCCACACAGCCCCCCTCGATATACAGTGGGGCAGGTTCCTCTCTATGCTTCCGGAAATCTAGCACCATCTCTTTTGTCTTGCTAGTATTTAGACCTAAGTTGTTTCTTGAGCACCATGCGGATACCTTCTGGACTTCTTCCCTGTATGCTGATTCGTCCCCTCCAGTTATGAGACCCACCACCGTTGTGTCATCTGCAAACTTTATTATGATGTTGGATGGATCAGAGGATATGCAGTCATTTGTATACAGTGAGTAGAGGTAGGGGCTGAGCACACAGCCCTGAGTCACACAGCACACAGTCCCTAATGCAGACCCTGAAGCTGGGAACACTTTTACCTGCTTTAGCCCTGTAGAATGAAGTAGGCAAAAGGGAAGTCTTGGATTGCAGGAGAATATTCTACCTTCAAACAGTACATCCACTGCTGCTTTGGTTTCTGAGCAGGGATTTATGGGGGAACAAGGGTCACACAACTATATCTCTGGGCTCGGGTAGTAATCCCTTTACCAAAGTCTTCTTTACCCTGTAGCTATGCAGCTGTGTTGGGTTTCATGGTCAATGGTTATAGAATAGATAATGGGAGCTGATATTCAGTCCCCCCTGATTAGTATCATATTGGTGGTGTCTGTTTTAGAAATCCAGGATAGTTTTTACTTTATATTACTATCCCAAAGTCATCTCACCGTAGAATATCCTGATATATCTGAAGAATTCCATTCACCTGAAACTCCATAGGGTGAAAATTTCTGGCAGATTCTCAGTTTTGGAGAATTCCTGGAGTATTAATTGAAATGGGATATTAAATATAAAATAAGCCCAAGCAATTTTGCAAGAGATGTCACAATGAGAAGCTCCTGAATTTTAACTCTAAAGCAGATAAAATTGAATTTATCTGGTGCACTGGCAGTAATGCTGAGTGTAGACTAAAGCTACATGTGAAAATGTTGAATTAAGTATGACTATCCTGCTACTGAGCATGCCAGGACTGTATATGAACCTATTGGGTGGGTGGGTGAGGCTGTTTGAAGTAGGATTTGGGACTAACTGAATCTGTTCCTTCTGAAGAATTTCTACTCCCCCTAAAGGTATGGATCTCCGGATTATCTCAACACATGGAAGGAATTAGATGAGAAGAGGAGGTGCCCTTGGTTTAAAGCAAATTCCCATCTGTCCCAGGATGGAAAGGTGTGGTGACAGGGGCAGAAATCCTTGAATGTAGTTCTGTATTAGAATATATTGCTTATTTGGAACTCTCCATGGTGCTGCAACGATTGACTTCCTGCCCCCATCATAATCTGTAGGTATCTTATCTGAGTTTTCCCATAGGATTTGAAGGCTTCGGTGCTCTATGTATAACTCATAAATAGTGATAATTGTATCAAAATTATCTAAAAATATAAATGTGTTTGATAGGGCATTGAATAGGTTTATATATCGTAGTCTGTTCTTTAACAACTATACAGTGGCTGCTGATACAGGGTTACAATAAACACATGTTGTGATAAACTCTGCTCCCTCCTTCTTCATCTACATTAAAGCTTGGTATTCTCACGTGAACCATCTAGAACCATTTAAGCAAACAAATTTTGATATGAACTTGCTATCACTTTTCATTTATAATAAACAGTCAGCTTCAAGCATGACTAGCTGGTTGTTTTTCTTCAGTCAAAATGATTTGCCCAGGTAATTTACTTTGATAACAATACAGAAAGGTTTTACTATTGCCTTCTAGGAGTTTTTGTTTTCCTTCCCAATTTAGCCTACAGCCCTAGGTAGCCTCCCATACAAAGGCTATCTTTCAAGATCAGGGAAGGTCAGCTATTCTAGGTGCTGATACATTTACAGTACATACATATATTCATGCACACACACACACACACACACACACACACACACACAGATCTAATTGGCTGAATATCTAACAGTTCAGCTTGAAGCCATTTCCCCTGAGAGAAGATCCCGATAGCATTCCTCCGTTTAAGGCCTTCAGGTTGTTTTTTAAGTTAATTAAGACCAGTTGCCTAGCAAGCACCATCTGTTCCTAGGTATATTTTGATCACTTTATCCACATCCTGCTTTAGCTGAGCAAATTTTTGATACACAGAAGAATATATAGCCAATAAATTGGAACAAAACAGCATAGAAAATTATCCTGTAAGGTACTAGATTCCTGCCAGCTTCTGTTCATGCCTTCAAATCCTATTTGTTTATCTCTGTGAAAAATATGGCTCTCCAGTTGGAGTCTATTTAATCTTCCAAGTTCACCATATGAATGCATGTTCATTTAGCAATCTATGATTAATTATTTCACCAGTTGTTTCTGGACATGGGCTGACAAGAATGTTTTCCAGGAATGCTGAAAACTATTGTGAAATGGTGACCAGACTCATCTAGATTGGTAGGGTTGCAATTTCAAGAAGCCTATTGTATGTGTAAGGGGCCATTTTGTGTGCAATTCAGTGTTGTTTATTTAGCAATCTCCCTTTTCTATTTTGAAAGTTATTTTCATGTTTGCTTTCCATGATTTCCTTTGGCAGTAGTTTATGGCTAACTATGCTGGCAGTAAATACCACAGGCTCAGCTGGACTTATTTTTTAAGTAGAGATGCATACACTTGTGCTATTAATCAGCCTGTGAGATCCATCGTGGAAATGTTTGTGAGTTATTGTAATAATTGCATATTTAACTAATACTAGCCTTGTTCAACATGTCCAGTAATCATGAAAGTCACAGGGGCACCAACAATTTTGAGCCAAGTGCCACCCTTGACCTTTCAGTGGCATGTGAGGAGACAGTTTTGTAAAATGAGGCCAGAAAAAGTTGGTTTTTGAGGATGGAGATATATTGGGAGCTGTCCTGCACTGCACACAAAAAACCTCATGTGTGGTGGGCTCCCCATTGATTCACTCATTTGGGCTATTTTTTTTCTTTTCTAATGAGAAGGAATGAACATTTCTATGATACCTCTATTCCAGTTGTGTAAAGGTCCTTGATTTTATTTGTTCCTTGAAATGAAGACAGTTTGCAGCTTAATGACTTTGTTTGCTCAATGCAGTTCAGTTTTAGTTTAGTTTATTCGACTTGTATCCCGCACCTATCTCCTAGAAGGGACCCAGGGCGGCACACAGGAAATTAAAACAGATATATACATAAATACATAATAAATATCATAAAACCAATTAAATTAAGAAAACCCTGTGCTAAAATTACTAAAATCCCTCTAATTAAAACGAATTGCTAATTTAAAACTCAGTCGTTATAGGGTGATCACGCTAGGCCGGCTTGATGGAAAAAGTGCGTCTTTAGGCGCTGGCGGAAAAGACGGAGGTGCGAGGTGGTCCGGAGTTCGGGAGGAAGGTCGTTCCAGAGGGTTGGGCCCACCACAGAGAAGGCCCTTCCCCTGGGCGTCGCCAACCGGCATTGCCCGGCCGATGGCACCCGGAGAAGACCCTCTCTATGGGAGCGGATCAGTCGAAGGGATGTGTGGGGTAGGAGACGGTCTCGCATATAACTAGGCCCCGTGCCATGGAGCGCTTTAAAGATGGTTATCAGCACCTTGAAGCGCACCTGAAAGGCCACAGGCAGCCAGTGCAGCTCACGCAGGAGAGGTGTTACATGGGAACGCCGTGAGGTTCCCATAATCCCCCGTGTGGCCGCATTCTGAACTATCTGCAACCCTCGGGTGCACCTCAAGGGGAGCCCCATGTAGAGAGTGTTACAGTAGTCTAGGTGGGATATCACAAGTGCTTGAGTGACTGTGCGGAGGGTGTCCCAGTCAAGTAAGGGGTGCAATTGGCGGACCAAGCGCACCTGGTAAAACGCCCCCCTGGCCACGGCTATCACATGGTCCTCCATGGTCAGCCAGGAGTCCAGGAGGACGTCTAAATTGTGCGCCCTCTCCACGGGGGCTAATAGTTCGCCCCCTATGGCCAGTGTTGGAATCAGCTGGCTAAACCGGGACACCGGAAACCACAGTCACTTGGTCTTGGATGGGTTGAGTTTGTTACTCCTCATCCAGACCCGTATGGCTTCCAAACACCGGGACATCACTTCGACGGCATCGTTGGGGTGGTTTGGGGTAGATATGTACAGCTGAGTGTCATCAGCGTACTGATGGTACTCTACCCCAAAACCACGGATGATTGCACCCAGCGGCTTCATATAGGTGTTGAACAGGAGTGGCGAGAGGACCGACCCTGCAGAGCAATGAATCCAGTCAAATCTGCCTACTTCTCACTCTGACATTTCCCCATCATATTAACTGGGGAAAGCTCCAGCACTGGGAATACATCTTCACCACATTCTCCAGGAAGACCTAGGACCATATGAACCCTTTCACCAGTTTCTTCCTTATTGACTAGGGAGTTGGAAAATGACATAGCTTGGCCAGTTGGTATTGGGAGTTTCTGCAGATTCTAGCCTTAGCATTGAGTTCTGCATTGGAGGCATTCTTCATTCTCTTCAGCTCTTTTTCTTGAAGGACTATGCATGCAAATTTGGTCAATTGACAGGCTTATGTATTTCTATAACTGTTGAATTTTATGCATGACTGAGTCTGTTTTGTTCAAATTGAGGCTCTTCATGCTAAACTCAAAAATTATCTGACAAAAATTATTGATCCCCTTTTGATATTCCCACTACTCATTAAACCTATCTCAGACTTAGTTTAGCATGGTATAAAAACAAGATTTCTTTGTTGCTCATGGGAATAGCTCATTTGTTTCTTATAACTGTAGTTTGGTGATATGTATCAGCAACATATTGTTGAAACTCAGTGCCAATCTGGCATTACTTACAGTTCTGTGACGGCTGCCGTCTATGCATCATAGACCCCTTACTTAGGCATTTAGTGGGATATACTCTTATCTATTTTTAAATCAATAAATGATCTAAGATATAATTGGCTTGGCTGGCTATAAATTATGAAAGTTGTAGTCCAACACATGAGGGAAATATTAGATTGGATTCTTATCCTTAGTATGCACTCTCATTGGCCTTTAAAAGTACATTGGTCCTTTTATTTTACATATTTTCTGAAAGTCTCTGAAAAATATCCCTAACGTAGTTAAGAAAAACTCCCAACCTATTTTGTTGCTAGGTGTTAATATCAATATTCTCTTTATATTTCCTAGGAATATTTTCAGAAAATATATATCCAAATTAAAGATCCATGCTGTTTGAAACAAAGAATATTTGCTATCCTCCTGCCACAATCCCTCACAAATGTAACATCTGGCAATTTGTCAGTTTGGTCATTCAGAGAGTTAGTGAAAAATCAAACTTTGATCAAGATGCCAAACAGCCATTTTCATTTTTTAAAGTGCTAACAAACACTTTCCATTCCAAGATACCATGATAGATAATGTTAAGATTTAAAAAACTTCAAAATAAAAGTGTCTTTAATGACTAAAAAGATCTAGCAATAAAATAAAATAAAATAGCAATGAGCACAATCCACCAAAAGTTTTTCCTTCACAAGCCCCAATGAAATTAATTAAATTTAATGGGGCTTGTCCAGGAAACTATCCTGATGGATTATATACCCAATGTTGTAATTGTTTTCTTCTGCAGAATTTTTATCTGTATTCACATACACAAAGACAATAGTCACTATATATAAGAACGCTGAAATTCGTAGTGTTCAAGAAATATGCCTCTAAACCTGTTCTCTGCTTAAGACCACATGTATTTTATTTTTCTTGCTATGAGAAACATGTCATTAAGACAAAGCAAATTTTATTAAAGGAATATTCGTTTTCCCAATAAGGTTTAAATCAAACAATTTGTTGCCTTTCAGATGTTATATATTTGTCAACAGCTTCCATTATCTTGATTCGACAG
Source organism: Rhabdophis nuchalis (assembly GCA_039707465.1). Taxonomy (NCBI): domain Eukaryota; kingdom Metazoa; phylum Chordata; class Lepidosauria; order Squamata; family Natricidae; genus Rhabdophis; species Rhabdophis nuchalis. The sequence goes on from CM077649.1 coordinate 15,140,767, forward strand.
GATTATTTGGGTTTGGGATAAATAAATTTAAATTTAATAACTTTGAAGGGCATTTGGTTGGCAGAACACTGGCTTAAATATTTTAGTTCCCCTCCCGCCTTCTTTTGTCTTCAAAACAATCAAAATGTATGTAGACCAATAGGATTTCATTGTAGAAGGATGCTATCTAATATAGGAAATAAGATATAAACCAGTGGTGGGTTTCACATTTTTTTAGAACCTACTCTGTAGGTGTGGCCTATTTTGTGGGTGTGGCTTGGCAGTCATGTGACAGGGTGGGAGTGGCCACCTTTTAAAATGTGGTGAAACTCATTTAACAACGCTCTTGCATAGCAAACAAAATTTTGGACTCAATTGTGATGATAAATTCTTTCTTTCTTTCTTTCTTTCTTTCTTTCTTTCTTTCTTTCTTTCTTTCTTTCTTTCTTTCTTTCTTGCTTGCTTGCTTGCTTGCTTGCTTGCTTGCTTGCTTGCTTGCTTGCTTGCTTGCTTGCCTGCCTGCCTGCCTGCCTGCCTGCCTGCCTGCCTGCCTGCCTTCCTTTCCTTTCCTTTCCTTTCCTTCCCGTTGGGTCACTGGCAGCGGTGGGCCAGATTTACTTCCAGGTACGCCGGTGGAACCCCCCTCTCACCGGTTCTCTAAATTTCACCAACCGGCTCTCGCGAGTAGGTGCGAGCCTGCAGAAACCCACCACTGATATAAACTAAACAGGGGAGGGTCACAGAGAAATTGCTTTCCATCTTAAATAAACAGTTACTAATCTAACGTAACATTTTTCTTCTTTGCATTTTTGAAATCCAAATTTCCAGCTTGACAGAGGAGTCAGTTGCAGGGATAACCTGATTCTGTGTACCATACTCAAGCTATCCCAACAGCATTTTCTCTATGGGGTTGGGAAAATGAAGATGGCCAGTGATGGAATATCAAGTATAGTATGTTATAGCCCAGCCAGAAGGCTGCAAGGAGTCTAGCATAAACAGAAGCAGCTGGTTGCACAGCATGAAGTGGCGGGACCACAAAATGTGGCAGATGCAGCTTCAGCTGTTAAAGGATACAGAGCATCAGCGTCCAAACCCAGGTCACATGAAGGACCCATTTTAACTGAGACTGTCAAACTGCCATTCTCATTGCTTTCTTTTAAAAATCTGTCATATCTCTGGGATAGCAAACCCCAAGCCTCAAGTCCTCAGGATAAGGGCTATAAAAGAACACAGTGAACGTATTACTTGACACACAATTGTTTTATTTTATTTTTTTTAGAATAGAATTGCTTCATTCGATCTGTTTTAGAGTTGAACAAAAACCGTGTCTTGAACATCATGACTGTTAGGAAATTACAGTGACAGAAAATGGTAAGATAAAGCCATTTAATAGGACTGCATTAGAAGAAGAATGTTCAGCTAGTTAAAATATTGTCCGTTAAAACCAAGTAGGACTAAACATTGTACTTACATTTAAAATAATTAACTTTATCCCATTTCAGACTTTTCAATTTCAGATTTTCAGATTTTCTATTTCAGATTTTCCAATGCTTTTGTGAAATAAGTTTTGAAATGGGCTAAATGTATCACAAAAAAATCTAGTTTTCATCTATGACTATCATAATGTTGAACAGAAATATAATATACGTAGATACATTTTTCTGTTAATTTGCTTTATAATATTGCTTAGTAAGTAACGTACACTTTACATAATTATACTTGAAACATCTTCATGTTTCAAGCCCTGGGCAGCAAAGTGCTAACATTTTACATTCTATTTATGCTTGGCTAAAATCCAAACTTTACTTTTCTTTTTCTTTTTTTGAAGATGAACAGGATTAATTTAAATTTGAATTTTTTTGTGCTTGCATTGGGTACAATATGGATTATGTACATAATGGTGCAACACTGTGAGTTCTATACATGACTTTATAGTTTGTGATAATGAAGTTTTAATTTTCTTTATCATGGTAATCTTTAAGCAACAGGGCAAACATGCACATCTACTCAAGGAAAATAAAAGAATGTTCTAAGAAAGAGATCAAGGAAAATAAATGCAATGGATAAAGGAACTTTCCTAAACTTAAAGAGTATATTTTCTATAGATCATTTTCTTTTCAAAGATTTTGTTTCTGTTTGCCAAGGGATCAGTTACAGACATTTTTGAACTATTATATATGAACATCTGCAGCTGCTTCGTCAGAGCTGGATCTATAAAAACAAGTTTTTATTGGGTAAGTAGTTGAAGTAAAAAAATAAAGATTTGTGTTAGACTGCAATTGATAAAAATGACCCACAATGAAGTTTTAAAACTTCTACAGTAGCTTCCAATGTAATTAATTAAGTAATGAGAGAGAATGACTGGTTCAAAGTCCTTTCCCAGAGGCTTGGAGTGTCTGGTTGGGGGAGAACAGGCTTCAGCTCAAACCTGGCAAGTTGCAGTTGTGAGGATTTTAACATCCCCTGTCCTCTTTAACTCTAGATAGGGATGTATTTCACAGTTGGTGTGCATTTGTGGGGAGGTCCCACTGGGCTCTCATTTCCTGTTCAAAGAGCTACAGGTAGCCATGGCCAGAGGGGGGGGGGGTGCATGTCTTCTGCACGTGGAACTGGCCTTGAAGAACATTTGGAAGTGACATTGGTTCAGAATGTAGTGGAGCAGAGAGCTTTTGGCCTTTTATGCTTGCTTATGCAATACTGCTATTGCGCAAGCCATGCTGGCTCTCTATAGGTTTTGAGATGCAATTCAAGGTGCTATAAAGCCTTCCATGGCATAGGGCCAAGCTAGTTGCAGAGTCACCGTTTTCCTATTGTTTCTGCTCACCCCACCAGATCTAGAAGAAAGGATATGCTATGGGTTCCTTCTATCCAACAAATCATCTTGTTGGTCCCCACCCCAAAGTCATGTCCCATTTGCCCTGTGGAAAAGCATCCCCCTGATAATTTGGATGACCCGAACCCTGTTAGCCTTTTGCAAGACATTGAAGGTGAAGCTGCTGTGGCCTAGAGGTAGAGCTCTTGCCTCACAAGCAGGACGTTGTGAGTTCGATCCTAGGTAGAGGCACATGTAGGGTCTCCTCCTTGAACTAGATGACTTGCAAGGTTCCTTCCAACTCTGTTAATCTGTTAAAGGCTGATTCTCCAGGCATTTGTGTCAAGTGAGTAAATGACCTCTGTTAATATTGATGGTGAGTGGGTCATTGTTTATTCTTGGGCACCAGGGGGTGATGTTTGGTGAGTTTATATGTTTTAATCCTGTAAGACAGGGTCTCCAACTTTTGCAACTTTAAGTCTGAAGGACTTCAGCTCCCAGACTTCTCCAGCCAGCTTTGCTGGCTGGAGAAGTCTGGGAGCTGAAGTCCTTCAGACTTAAAGTTGCAAAAGTTGGGGACCCTTGCTGTAAGCCACCCGAAGTTATTTATGTGAGACAGTTAGCTATATAAATTAAATAAGTAAAACAAAAACAGGATAGTCAAATATGAAAATATTTCATTTACATACACACACACACAATTTCGAAGCATACTCTCCCTCTGAGCATTTGCCCCTTTCCCAAATATCAGCTTTATAATTGTGCATGTAGTGAAATCTGTATTTTTTTAGAATTCATTTTGTCCTTCCCCCCTCCCATTATATTAGAGTATTTTCCCAATTATGTGCAACTGATGAAGTAACCTAATGAGAACGAAGCCCATAGGAATACCAGAGAGAAGAATAATGCATGACTAATCCTTTGGGATTGGAAGGATTTGAGTTTCAAGACAATGAAAGAAAATCCCTTGAGCCAATGTTCTCCGACCCAACACCCTCCAGATGCAATGGGCAGCCACTCTCATCAAGCTAGCTAGGGACACTGTTGCATAAAGCTAGGGGGAAAAAGGGAGATACTGCTAGAAAGAAAGTTTTGAATAGTTATTGTGTGAAACAGAAAGATAAAATGAATGATAAATTATGACCAAAGGTTGTTAGCTTATTCCAAAAAAAAGTCTAGAGCAGTCATTTCTCTCCAGATGTGAAAAATAACAGCATGATGATTAGAGAATTCTGGGAGTTGAAGTCCACACATCTTAAAAGTTCCCATGTTTTATGTGTCATTAAAAATCTCAAAACCTCACAACAGAGGCAGTAATGGTGAGTGTGAAGTTCATTTATATAGAAATCCTTGTGGTTGCCTCCCTCTTTAGATCCACATAATCAGAAAAAGAGCACACAGGGTGTGCATGATCTGTTCCCTTAGTTTTGGCAAGGCTTAATAATACTAAACTTCTCCATTAAGATCTGGCGTGACACTAAACATTGAAGCCTTGGTGCCTGATGTTTGTGCACAGGTGCCCGAGTTTCCACTCCAAACATCTGGTCCCTTGACAAATTGTTACAGTTACTGTTCCTCACCACACTGTTGGTCCCTAGAAGATTGCAGAGCCCTACGGCACACGTACTGCTTGGGATCTGTTCTCACGTTGTTGCCATGAGCCAGCCGTATGATGACAATTAGAGGCAGTTAGTGTGCAGATGAGACTTGCGAGTGGCAGGTGGCGAGGATGAGACTCAATTAACTAACATGCACAAAATCCCTTCCTAATGAGGCTGGGCCAGCCCAGATGAGCAAAAACCATGTGTCTCTGACAGCAACAGAGGACTGGAAGTTGAAAAGGAGAGAAAGTGGTCAACAGGTATTAGCAGTAGAATGAAAATACTCTTTCAAGTTCCTTTTGGGCTAGGAGTCAAATAAATTGTGGTTTTGGTAATAATAGAGACTGTTCGCTTGTCTTCAGCAAATAAACAGATTGTGTTTGAATGTGCTTTTGGCTCTTAATCATTCCTGGGACACTAATTTTGTGTTTCTTGCACTGAATTTTATTGTGGTTTTTATTCACTGTTATCTATTCAGTGTCTGTTAGCATTTGACGAGATGTACATCCTGGAAAACAAATGCAGGTTTTATATGTGTGTGTGTGTGTGTGTGTGTGTGTGTGTGTGTGTGTGTAAATATATGTGTGTGTGTATGTGTGTGTGTGCGCGTGTGTGATTTCATATGCCAACTGTCACCAATCCACCCCCTTGGCTCAGCCTGATGAAAAAAATTGAAAATCAAACTTTCTTTGCTATTACCTGGCATGTTAATTGGTCCAAAAATATTACTCTATCATGAATTATGTATAAGTATATTCTATATTTTAGTTGTCTATTGTGTAAACATATAGCATCCGTAATATTCTTTATTCCAATTAATGTGTATTCTAATTATTTTTTGTTTTTTTTTAACCGAACAATGTAAAATTTATCTGCTTCTTTTCTTTTATCATTTGTTTCCCTGCAGTTCATAAAAAGTTTGAAGTACTGTCCATAGGATGAGAGGGTGTGTGTATAAATTTATACATACATAGGATGAGAGGGTGTCTAAAGGTGGAAAATAAGGACCAGTGGTAGTGGGGGGAGGAGGATATTGATCTTGACTTTACTTATATTTATATTTATATTTTATTTGATTAATAAACTGCCCCCTCTCTCCGAAGGGACTTGCAGATTTTCCTTTGGAGCCAGGCTCTAAAATGGAAATAATCCTGAATGGAAAATATCAGAGATACGAGAATAATTTCATATATGCACAGAGATTTCTTCCTACCTCCTCTCATCCATCTGAATCATTTTAGTTCGGGTGTTTTGTTGAGTTGCAAATATATGCCTTGCTTTTATTTCTGCATGTTCCCAAGCCTAATCAATGGTGCTACACAGTCTGCCTCTCTTTTATGCTGTTATTAAAAAAGTCATTCTAAGACAGGGGAATCTTGAATAAGGGACAAGAGTTTAATTTAGCCCAACTGGTTTCTTTCACAGATCTTGGGCATTCATTTTCAAAAAGGCAGTTCAAATTGGGAATACTAGAATCGTGCTGCTAACTCAACTAGAAGGCACCAAGAAGAAAGCTGATTTGGTGTATAACGGTATAATATTTACAAGATCTGTATATCGAGTTTTATGGAAAAATATCCTTAACTGGGTTTTCACAGGTCGCTTCTGCAGCCAATGGAAATCCATAATGGCCTAAGAGATAAAGTATAATCACACCCAATGCATTCTAATCTATTCAGAACTTTTAAAAAGCCCCAATCAACTGGAAATGTTCATAAAAAGTTCCTTGCCAGCAATTGAGCTGTCAAATTATGTTTGTCTGAAACACTACAGAGGTATTGTTTCTAATTACTGTGATAATGCTCAGTTTTGACAGCTGCAATACCTGGTTCAGGATAGCAGTTAACAAAAGTCAACCATTAAATGTGTTTTCTAAAAACATGAATTAGGAAGTTATTACCTTTCAGCAGCTCCAGCTAATTAGATGAGACAAGTTGAAGTTAATTTGGTGGAAAAGATTTCTTGACTTAATGACATTTATGGGTAATTAGGCATGTTGTAAGGGAGGAGTACACATTTACATTTCAGCTTATTTTCAGCACCCAGTCACCTCTTTTTTTCACCAGAGGCTTCATATTCTCTAAGGAGCAGCTTTAACCACAGATAGCAAGCTGGATCCCCTTGTTATTCTGGAAGCTAACAATTATTTGCGCAGCAAGTTATCACACAGAATGGAGGAACATGGAACCAAAATTAGTCATAATAATAACAATTATAATAGCAATATAATTCTTCCTCTTTGTGATTGCCCTGACTAAGGCTTTTTTGTGCACTGTCAGGTCCAATTTCTTCTAATAGTTTTGTGTTTTGATGGGCTCTGGCTTTGCTCTGCAGATCTGTCTTGTATTCTCAAGAGTTCTGCATTGTTTTATAAACATCCTCATCCAATTATGTAAAACTATGTTGGATCATATCAGCCTGTGTGCCTTCAGATAATAGCCTGTTCTAGCACCACTGGAAAACTAGAACAGACAGATAGGGACAGATCAGCTTAGCAGAGAAGGTTTATTTAGTTAATGCCCATGAATTCATACCAGCTTGATGGTATATTCTAGATCAGAGGTTCCCAAACTTGGCAACTTGAAGACTTGTGGACTTCAACTCCCAGAATTCTCCAGCCAGCTATGTTGAAGTCCACAAGTCTTTAAGTTGCCAAGTTTGGGAACCCCTGATCTAGATTAAAATTAAAACATCCAGCTTCATAAAAATAACCTACTGCAGTAAATATCAGAACTGATTGTTACGTTTACTTCTCTGTGATCAAATGGCCTTGGTGGTAGCCTTTAAGTTAATCAGTGTTGCATTTGACATGTTTGTTCATCAAATACATTTGCAAAACAAATACAGTCAGTGACTTTCCAGGGTGGGCAGTGAACTGAGCAATTGGTGTAAGTCTCACATATAGAGGAGACTGTGCAAAAATAGTTCAGAACTTGGAATAACTGGATGGATGAATATTTTGTTGGAGAGGGAAAATGGAAACAGTTAAATGTACCAGCAAAAGATATTTTGTTTTCGGCTGCAGCAGGTTCCTTTACCTTTTCCATTTAATCAAGTCAGTAATACAATTCATTTAAATTTATGATGGTTGCTTATTATAGATTGCTAATGGCTAGAGAGGCACCTCTAACCGATCAGCACCCTGTAATAGAACTGTCAATTAAATGTAACTTCATTCTACGTTTTTGATAAGCTTACCAAAAGTTGTAATAAATCTGATGAAAATAATAACAGATAAGTAACAAAAAAACGTTTTGCCAAGAAATGAAAAAATAAATTAAAATGGGTCAGCAGGCATACACAAATATGGTGGTGTTTCAAGCTCTATATCAGGGGTTCCCAAACTTGGCAACTTTAAGACTTGTGGACTTCAACTCCCAGAATTCTCCAGCTAGCATAGCTGGCTGGAGAATTCTGGGAGTTGAAGTCCACAAGTCTTAAAGTTGCCAAGTTTGGGAACCCCTGCTCTATATTTATACTTACTTACGAGATCGCCTTCTGCCACCGAGAGCCTCCCACCGGCCAGTACGCTCCCATAGAGAGGGTCTCCTCATGGTGCCGTCGGCTAGACAATGTCGACTGGCGACACCCAGGGGGAGAGCCTTCTCCGTGGGAGCACCTGCCCTCTGGAACAAATTGCCCCCGGAATTAAGAACTAGCCCTGACTTACGCACCTTCCGCCGTGCTCTCAAAACCTTTTTCTTCCAACAAGCCGGGCTGGCATAAAGCATGATTTTTAAACTCAAATTTTTATTAATTTTAATCAGGGTTAGTTTGGGGTTTTTTTCACGTTTCGGCCAAGGTTTCATATGTCTTTTAAAAGCTTTTTTAACTTTGGTATATTTGTTTTTATTCTGGCTGTACACCGCCCTGAGTCCTTCGGGAGTAGGGCGGTATAAAAAACCAATAAACTCAACTCAACTATATGTTCACCTGCCTCAGAGCATCTTTATTTTTGCGTGTTTTGCATTTCTGTTTATTGAGTTCTGACACTTCTTTCAAATATTGAGGCCTCATTTCTGAAGGTCTTAAAAATCCCGTATACTATACAAACAATGTTTCCTCACTTCCTACAGAATCACCTTTAATTTTAAAACAATGCCCCTTGATCTATAGACCTTAACATTTCATATTTCACAGAGTTTCCCTGACATGAATAACAAACTGGTTGGACCCAAAAGGGAGAAAGGGCAGTTTCACTGGTGCCAACTGCAGCTTCTGTTGCCTGACCTAATGGGGGTTTGCTTGGCCACAGCTGCATTGGCTGCTGGCCACAGATGGCTAAAATCCGGGCAAAGATTCAGTGTAAACAAGGCCAAAGATCAGCAGGCCAGGATTTTCCTCTCTAAAGAATGCTGTTGTTTGAAGTACCATCAGTCTTCTTTGGCAAACTGCAATAGTATGTTAAACTTTTTTTCTGGCAGGAAAAATTTAAGAAGCTCCAAGGCAGAAATGGATTTGAAGATGCAGGCAGAGGGAAACAATTAGCCTAGATTTAATTGATCCTTAACAGTTTGCTAACTGGTGATATTTATGCACCACAGACTCCACTTTGCTACCTGAGAAAAAGATGGAACCCATCTCTATTATGTGCAGAAGATGATCAGATATTAACACAAGGGATGAGATGCACAATTTTAAGGTAATGAGGTATTTGCATTGCACCCCTTGTTCTTGTTTCTAGTTTCCACATGAAGTATACAAACAGCAGATTCATACCCACTTGAAGAGATGTGGCGGGCCCGGCCCTCTGGAACGACCTTCCCCCCGATATTAGAACGACCACGGACCTCCGCTCCTTCCGCCTGAAACTAAAGACACATCTTTTCCGCCTGGCCGGCCTAGGGTAGTCTCTCTCTCTATGGGTTTTTTAATTGTTTATTTATATTGAGTGGGGATTTTTAGTTAATGGGATTTTAGCACAGGTGTTTGTTTAATCTGTTTTAAATTGTATGTATTTTTGTATATTTATGGTTTTTATTCTCCCTGTGCACCGCCCCGAGTCCCTGTGGGGAGAGGGAGCGGTTAATAAATTCAGTTTTATTATTATTATTATTATTATTATTATTATTATTATTATTATTATTATTGGTAATTCCCACTGTGGTAATTTGAGAGTGATAGAATGGAGTAGAAGTGCCTCTCCTTTGGCAGACTCTCTGTCCACAGTGGCATCTTGATATTTCAATCATTTGCCTTATGTATGTAGTCCTTCTGTCAGTGGTGTTTTCTCCAATGATGGGTTCAAAAGTGGGGCATTTGTGGGACATTCCAAAAAACTGATATCCAGTCCATTGATTTGTTGGATCAAAATTCTCTTCCTGTCTCCAACAATTCCAAAAATCTGGCCTTACTTCTACATATCTTTTGAACTGATAGTGGTAAATAATTTACCACACAACAGCCCATTTCTATTTAGAATTACTTGGGAAGAAGGCCAGATGCTTTATAGACTGCTATTAATCACCGCTAACCCAAATTAACTGATAGGATCTGTGTCTGGAGGTTGCAACTTCCCCCTCTATTCCTGTCCCATCCTAGCTATAAGATTTTTTTCCCATTTATTTTTTGTGGAATGTTACCTTATTGGGAATTAACATATCTAAGTGGACTTTTAATTGTAGGGATTCTCTAGATATAAAGCTAGACATTTTTAAATCTGAGATATTTTATTTGAAGGAATCTACCACAGCTATTTTGTAAAAGAATCTGGCAAACCGGGTGCATTTTTGAGTCTGTGTAATATTTATGCATCATCATTTTCTGTGGTTACTCACCCAATTTGAGAAATGCTGCCTTAAAATCTAGAGTTACGAAAGAATGATATCTTCGAGGGCCTATCTGAGGTTTAGTATTCTGCCTTATATTCAAAATGAACTTGGGGGAGTTCCTGCGAGAGAAGGAATTTTAGAAAATTAGGACTGAGGTCATGAGAAACCGTGCATTTTTTTTAATCCTTTGGTTCTCTGACCAGTAAGGGGCACTGTTAATCAGTCAGTAACGGAAGGACCAGTAGTTGTTGCGGACTGCTGATTCACAAAGACAGAGACACAGACACAATACTACAATTTACATTGAGTGAGTTGTTCTCAAATGTAACTATTTCATTGTAAGTTGATATAGTTCTACAACTATCAACTAATTAGAGGTCTTCACTATAAGTTAGAGTTAAACAAGCACAAGTAAACACTTTTAGTTCTTTATTTCCTTAAGGTAAGACGTTTTAGGAAGGAGAGATTCAGCATGAAGCAATGCAGAGGGAACAGAAGGAGGAGTTCATTTATTTAAATATTTATTATAAATAATAGTTTGCCTTAGACTAGGTGGCCAATTGACTTTGATTTTACCTGGGACTTGTGGCCGGGCAGAAAGCAGTTATACTCTCCCATTAAAAAATCCCCAGAGTTTCATCTGGCCTCTTGCTAATACCAGAGGCAAATGCTAGTTAGATATTCAGAATGACTAAGGCCTAGAATGATGTGGGATGCACCCTATGAGTTCCTCCTCAAGTGTCCATCCTCAAACTCCCATCCCTATTAAGGGGAACTGGCGTGCCGGCAAAGGGTTTGTGTGTGTGTGCTGTACATTTCCAGATGGGGCAAGGCACATGGTGGTCAGAGCAGTACTATGGAGGGTGTTGCAGAGAAGGCTCGCTCCTTTCTTGGCCCTTCACAGATGGCTTTTGTCCCTATACCATAAGTCAAAGGGTCAGCACTCTGTGCTTTGCTGTGCGCGGACAAAAGCGTTCCTTGAAAGGTAGGCAGGGGTTCTGGCTTCCCACTTTGTCCAGCTGGATATTCACTTTTCTCCCTGCACAGAGAAGGAAATTATAATTTATTTTTATTATTTAAATTTCTATACCGCCCTTCTCCCTTCCGGGACTCAGGGCGGTGTACAGGCAGCAGTAAAAACACGAATAAAAACATAGAAACCCTTAAAAATACATTAAATAATGGAGCCTGTCTTAAAACCTAGTTAAAATCCCTACTAAAAACATATAAAACTATAACATTTAAAACTATGCCAGTTTAGAAACTATGCCAGGCCGGCCGCACGGAATAAATAAGTCTTCAAAGCCCGACGGAAAAGGCGCAGGTCCGTGATTGTCCGTAGGTCAGGGGGTAGGTCATTCCAGAGGGCGGGGGCTGCCACAGAGAAGGCTCTCCCCCTAGGGCAAATGATATGCTTTGTAGCATATAGTATTTCCTCTGGGCAGAAGGAGGAGTGAAGATTCTTCCCCTCCCTACAAGAAAAGGACTCTAGGCAGGACCAAATAGAAGGGCCAGTGTGTCGTGCATGTACTGATGTAGAAGGTGCAGCTTTGTGGAACGGTTCAGTTCCCTTGTCCTACCTCTTGATATCAGGTAGACACACTGAGCACCTGGCCTCTGAACCAGAGTCACTCTCAGCCAATTGTGTTACACATCTGCTTTCTATTCGGCCGTTCAGAGATAATCCATTTTGCCTATTAATTCCTCTACTGAATCAATCTATGCAATTCTAGGATATGCCACATACTGTATACATTCCATCACAATTTTAAATTCTATATACTGTGACTATCTTTTATTTTCAGTAATTTAGGAACAATGCTATATGGATGGGATGGATGCTCCATATATATGTTGGGGAGGTGAAAAACTAAATCAAGCTTCTATGAAGGTATGAATTTCTAGCTGGCAATGCAAATTAAACTTACAATCATTTTATGAATTCCTTCTTTCTTTCTTTCTTTCTTTCTTTCTTTCTTTCTTTCTTTCTTTCTTTCTTTCTTTCTTTCTTTCTTTCTTTCTTTCTTTGGAAGGCTCATTAAAATGGGACTATAAATTCACCACCTGCAGAGCACTTGGTTGTTTCAGATTTGGGACAGGAATCCTTCTTTGGCATGTTTGCCTGGGTGTGGGGGTTGTCCCCCCTTAGGGTAAAAATCCAGCTGCTTCCTATGGCGTTGACCAGATCTCTTCAAATGATTGAAAGATGCCAGAAAGCAGGAATTGAAAGATAATTATTCCAACTGTAGTGAGCTACTTTGAAAATGAATAGAAGCTGTCAGACAGTCATTTGAAAGCAGGAGTTGCCTGCCAGGACAGAACATATTAAATGGATATATGAAGAGGCAAACAAGGTGGCATTTGATTTTGATAATAAGCATGAAAATTTGATGGAAATAAAGAAAGCTATCAAGATATTAGAAAATTAAAAATGCTAATTTTTTCTCAGGAAAATATTTTGTCCTTTATCCTCTGTTCGCAAAAATATCTTGTTCTGACTGTAAAGATTTGAAAATGTAAACTTCCATGCTACTTTGAGATTTTCCATATACGACTGATGTTTTGGTCAACAAAATAATTCCCGTTTTCCCCATCTAATTCTCCTACTCTCAATACATTTCAAGCAATCCACTTGCAAACACATCCTTATGTAGACATGTTTGATCTCTGCACAATGACATGTACACATTTGGAGGACTCTAGCATTGGGGTTAAAATCGGTGGTAGGAATATCAACTTATGGTTATGTTATGTTATGTCCCGGTGTTTAGAGGCCGTACGGATCTGGATGGGTAGTAACAAACTCAGGCTCAACCCGTCCAAGACTGAGTGGCTGTGGCTTCCGGCACCCCGTTTCAGCCAGATTATTCCAACTCTGGCCATTGGGGGCGAAACACCAGCCCCCGTGGAGAGGGCGCGCAATTTGGGTGTCCTCCTGGACTCCCGGCTGACCATGGGGGACCATGTGGCGGCCGTGGCCAGGGGGGCGTTCCATCAGGTACGCCTGATGCGCCAATTGCGTCCCTTACGCACAGTCACTCAAGCACTCGTCACATCTCGACTTGACTATTGCAATGCTCTCTACATGGGGCTTCCCTTGAGATGCACCCGAAGACTACAGTTAGTCCAGAATGCGGCCGTGCGGATAATTACGGGAGCGCCCAAACACTCCCATATAACACCTGTCCTGCGCGAGCTCCACTGGCTTCCTGTGGTCTTTCGGGTGCGCTTCAAGGTCCTAACGACCATCTTCAAAGCGCTCCATGGCTCGGGATCTAGCTATATGCAAGACCGCCTCCTGCCCCATACATCCCTGGGACCGACACGCTCCCACAGAGAGGGCCTCCTCAGGGTGCCGTCGGTCGGGCAATGTCGACTGATGGCACCCAGGGGGAGAGCCTTCTCTGTGGCAGGACCAGCCCTTTGGAACGACCTGCCCCCTGAAATCCGTACCATTCCTGACCTCCGCCTCTTCCGCAAATGTCTTAAGACTCACCTCTTCCAACTAGCCGGCCTTGCGTAACCCCAGCACCGCCAGTTGTAAATGGGGATTTTAAAATGGTCACAACACAGGCACCTAATATCTCTGTATTTATGTTTATTGATGTAATTCTTTGTTCGCCGCCCCGAGTCCCTTTGTGGTGAGATGGGAGCGGGTTATAAATGTGAAAAATAAATAAATAAATAAATAAATAAACTATCTCCAATATGCAGATGATACAACATTGCTCATGGAAAGCAAAGAGGATCTGGAGTGGCTAGTCCTCAGAGTCAAAGATGAAAGTGAAAAATTTGGATTTAACATCAAGAAAACAAAGATAATGACAACTGCAGAGAACACACAGGGCAGCGCGCAGATCGACAATGAGACCATCAAAACAGTAAAGGAATTCATCTCCTTAAGCTCTAAAATCAACAAAATTAGTGATTACAGACCTGGAATCGGAAGGAGTACAGTATTTGGAAGAACTGCAAAGTCTGTCAGGAATAACATCTATAAGAGAAAAGACATCACAACCAAATGCTGATTAGCTAACACAGGGGTCTGCAAAGTTGGCTCTTTGAAGACTGGTGGACTTCAACTCCCAGAATTCCCCAGCCAGCCATGCTGGCTGGGGAGTTCTGGGAGTTGAAGTCCACCAGTCTTCAAAGAGCCAACTTTGCAGACCCCTGAGCTAACACAATAATTTTTCAAATTGCTTCTTACGGCTGTGCAATTTGAACTCTGGAAAAGGATGATGGGTTAGGGTTAGGGTGGATTCCTCTGAACTGTGGTGCTGGAGGCAACTATTACACATCCCATGGACTGCAAAAATAACAAACAAAGAAATCACAGACTGACCCTCACCGTATCACTTGAAGCCAAATTCACAAAATGGAGGCTCTCATGCCGTACTTTGGTCATGTCATGAGAGCTGACTCACTTGAAAAGTCAATCATGCTGGGAGTAATCATCCGAAAAAGGAGAAAGGGACACCCTAATACCCACTACAAAGGATGATATGATAGTGCTGAAGGAAACAGTGCGAGACAAAGGGGCATGCAGAGTGCTGATCCATAGAGTGGCTGAGTATCAGACACGACTGAATGGTTGATGATGACGATGACTGTCAAGCAAATAGCCAGTGATGGCTACTCTCACTGTTGCTGGTGAAAGGTTCTTTGGAGCCTTTTACTTCCTGAGATTCATTAGACCTGGCTTTGTTGGCATGTTCCAGATCCTTAAGATCTGGTAGTTCCTCCAGGCAAGATAGATAGATAGATAGATAGATAGATAGATAGATAGATAGATAGATAGATAGATAGATAGATAGATAGATAGATAGATAGATAGATAGATAGATACATACATACATACATACATACATACATACATACATACATACATACATACACATACATACATACTAGATTGGATGAAGAGACACACAAATAGAGAGGCAAGCAGATGCTTAATTGTTTGCATGGTTCCTTAAGTTTTTATTTAATGTCCTTCTCTTTTTTCTCATTTCTATTTCCAATCTGGCTCTTTGGTTGCACAACTGCTCATCTTTAACAGTTTGCTACTTCATATTTTATTTCTTCTATTAAAATAATCCTCCTTCCTTTTAAAAATGCCAATGGGTACATGAGATGCCACCCTGGGTACACGAGAAAGCTGCATAAGTGCTGATGGTAGCAGGTCTCAGGCAGTAAGCATAACTTTGACTAAATGACATATCTTGACAGTCTATACTGCAATAGATCTAACCATAACACAGAGACTGGTTAATGGTTTCATATAAAAGCTTATTGAAGAATGAAACAGAGTTTAATAGCATCCTGAAGTTTGATTTCTTAAAGACCAGAAATCCAGTTAAAAATAAGGCAAACTAGTCCCTATTAACTAATCCTGAACTTGTGTTCTTTCTTGAGTGGAATATTTTAGAAAATGCCAAACATTTTCTTGCTCCTAAAAGGAAATTCATGCAGGTACATTGAACTGTAGTAACTGATTTCCCTACTCTTCAGTATAAGAGGTTGATAGTTCCACACTATGAGTAATATCATCAAGCATTACTTTTGAAAAAATAACCAGAAACCCATTGTTGGAGTAAATCCTATCTAAAGGTATTTCCCCTTTTCTTCTCATAAAAATAAACTGCTGCTGCTCAGACCCCAAAACTAGTTACCATCCTAAACCAGTTATTTGAAATAGATGTTGGAACCAAGACTAAATGGTTCCAAGGAATCCTATAACAAATTGGTAAAAAATCTCCTACTGAAATATTCAATAGAATTAATTAACCCCTAAATATGGAAGGCAGGTCCCACTGCTAAGGATGATGAATACTTTTCTTGAAAGGAAAGGATCAAATGAATGTTATTAGGGAAGAGAAAAGTAATTATATCATAGTGAGCTGTGTAAATGCATGTAGCCCAGGTTTAATACTAGTAAGGTCCTCTATGCTGATGACAAGAAACAATACTTACCAAACATTTTTAAGTAACTCCAGATTAATGGATACCTTAGGTCCAATAGACATCCAGAAGAGCAAGGATTTTGTGTCATCAAAGAACATTTTGTTTAGCTCAAATGATTAAGCAAACTGACTCCTCTCTATTGGTCCAGTTTCATATTAGTGGCATGGCCTTCCTTAAATACATTCATCTTTTAATTAGACTGTAGTCTTCTTCTTTGCTATTTTTTCTTTCTTTCAAAGCTGCCACAGATCAAACCTTGTAAAAATAAATCAACCTTTTTTAAAAAAAAAAAGAAAGTTATTTTTCTTTCCTTGAGATGGGTCTTTTCTTTGCTTAGCACTCTCCCTTTCAAGCCATATTCATGAAACAGCCATTGAGGTGGAAGATCATTATGAGTGACTTCTTAAGCTAAGGGACTATTTGTAAGGCTGTGGCAGACTTTGGACATTCCAGTTGGCATGAGGAGAAAGAGCTGCTTGTTTATGGAAGGGCAAGAAAAAAGACGGGTGCAGGTGGTGAACCATCAGTGAAACATTGTGGTGAGAAAAACTTGCAGGTGCTAATTCTGCAAAGAGATGTGCACTTCCTGGACTGAGCACAAGCTAAAGACGTCTGCCAATGCACAACAGAAGTGTACTGTTGCCTTAAGAGTGAATAAGAAAAGATGTTTCAATGCTGTCGTCGGACCTGGATGATTTGCCACAGAGGACAAAAAGTCTCCTATAAAATTTGATTTCAATAGTCCGATCTCACTTGCACCCTGGGTGACCAGATTCAATTGTGCTGGTGTCTCCTATACAGTATGATATCATAGCTTCAGAGGAAGCCTTTCTTTGGAGGTCACATTAGTTTGTCCTGTGGATGCAATCATTTTTGTGGCACGGACAATGTTGTACTGTGACGATATGGGCCAGATGGCTCAGTCATTTGCAGTCCAGAACTGAACAGGCTCTTCATTGTTGAGGGATCAACAGAACTGATTGTTTCTCCTTCATGAAACTGTAGTACCCATCACTGTTTCAACACAAACTATTTTATTTTGTGTCTTGGTAAGAATATGCAAAACAACCAGGGGTGGTCCACAGATTTTGACATTTATAACATGACCCCATTTAATCCTCCACATTATTACCAAAAAATTACCAAGCCACCTACTCAATATATCCTTGAAATCCTTAACTTCTACCACGGGTGCTGCCATGACCTTTCCACCAGTCTGAGCACAGACAAAGCCGGAGTGGAAAATGAGATGTTAAACTACAAATCCCAGCAGCAATCAACAGGACAGATAGTCAAAGATGTCCTGATAAAACCACAAAATCTTAATTCTTGGTAGAAGATAATTGACCCATCTGGTTTTTCCTGATATCATGTTACACAATGCACATGATGTACCTCTCAAAAGAGTGGGAGCAAGTGCTTGGGCAGCATTACTTTAATCTATGGGAAGCACAAAACATCCAGCTGCCAGCCAAGCAAATCAAATATCAATATTCAGTACAGTGGTACCTCGGTTCACAAACGCCTCTGTTCACGACCAATTCGGTTTACGAACAGAAAAGTTCCTCAAAATGTGCTCCGGTTCACGAACTCCGTTTCGGTTCACGAACGGAAAAGTTCATAAAAATATGGTCTGGTTCACGAACTCCGCTTCTGTTCACGAACTCCGCCTCGGTTCACGAACAGAAAAGTTCATAAAAATATGGTCTGGTTCACGAACTCCGCTTCTGTTCACGAACTTCGCCTCGGTTCACGAACTCCGCCTCGGTTCACAACCAATTTGGTTCGCGAACAGAGTCAGTTCAAGAATTAAAACCAAAAGAAAGATCAGAACGGATTAATTGGATTTACATTAAACCCTATGGGAAACTGTGCCTCTGTTCACAACCAATTCGGTTCGCGAACAGAGTCAGTTCAAGAATTACGACCAACAAACAAGGTCAGAACGGATTAACCGGATTTACATTAACCCTATGGGAAATTGTGCCTCGGTTCACGACCAATTCGGTTCGCGACCAGAGTCATTTCACGAATTAAGTTCGTGAACCGAGGTACCACTGTATTCCTCATTCCCCAAATGTACCTCAGAAGTCTGGTACAGATTCTCAATTATATGGTTCTTTAATGAATTTATATCTTGTCTGAGGTTTTCCAAAACTCAACCTAAAGCTTTTCTATGCTGTGTAAGACATCAATTAAAAATAACTATGAGATAAAAAGCTTAGAAATAAATGAAACCAGCCAAAGAAGACCAGGTCAATAGGAAAGTGAAAGCAGCAGTTCAAGTAATTTTGCCATAGATTATTGAAACACGGAAAGCTTAGGAAAATAAAGCTGAAGCTTAACAGCCGATAGGGCAACTTTAGCACCCCTATATATAGAGAAATTCTTATAAAGCCCCAAACTCCCTATTTATTATAAATTCCCATTTGCTATGTATTTGAACTCTCTGAAGCAAGATGTTATGGAAGAGAGGAGGTCTGATTAAATGAGCAATCTTGTGTTGGAGAACATTGTCCTTTAGGAACCTGGGCTCCAGTATTTCAAAGTCAAGTTCCTATAGGACAGGGGTCTGCAAAGTCCACCAAAGTCCACCAGTCTTAAAAGAGCCGACTTTGCAGACCCCTGCTATAGGAGATGAGCAAGCTAACCCCAAGGGCAGGGTCAAATATGTCCTTCAGAGTCATTGCGCTCCCACAAGAGACCCAAGTCCACACACCCCCACCTGCCGAATATCAAAATTCTAGTGCCAGTTTGGCTTGAACATTAGAGGATCAGATTTTTATGTACATGTAGATATAATAAACTTTCAGAGCTTTGAAATTAACTCATGTTCCTGGTTACTTGCACCTGACAGATCCAGCACTCTAAAGTTTGCACAAAAAGGATCAAGAAGTTGTATAATTGTTTAAGCGCTAAATATGTTTCTTTTTATTCTTCCCAGTTAGCATTTGAGCAGTGATTTTTAATGTAGGTATTATTTTAAATAGATTTCAAAGATAGCGCTTTGTGATTGGAAATGCACTGGTTATGAGAAATGTCCTATTGGTAAAAGTTGTTAGACAGCATAACTAAGTTCTTCACTGAATGTATTTAAGCAGAGGCTAGAAAATTATATGTTCCTGAACTAGATTAGATGACCTCTAAATTTATTTTTATTTCTAGAACTTTGCAATTCTATAACCGTATACGGTATTATAAGAGATGATTTTCACATCAAATGGCATGACCTTCAAAACTTCATTTAAGAAGCAGAAAATAAATGCCTTCCAAAACATACCCAATTTCTACAAGGAGTGAATGTTAAAGGAATATGTGAAAATAAATGAGTGTTTCTGGATCAGTAAAGTACAATTCTTTCCTTTATCTCCTTACATTATGTATAATTTATCTTCAATTATTGGATCATGGAGATTATTTTTCTCTTTCAATGAAATTGAGTTCTTAATGTTAACTTTCTTGTACAATAATTTCTGACAGATGAATTATTTTTCAATAAGCAACTCCATGGGCTTTCCCCCACTTCTGTCTGCCTTATCCCATCTGTGACTTTCTTTCCAATGTCAAAAGTTCCTCTTTTCTCTCTTTAATTGCATCCAAAACTAACCTTGACTGGCAAAGGGAAAATCATGACAGCTTTGGGCTCAGTCCAGACCTTCTCAGAGATCCTGTCAGCTGGCTGTTTGACAGTATGCAAATATATGTAAATACAGGGGCACTGGATAACACCTGCAAAAAAAGTGACCACCCCCATTCCTACAAAATATCTTATAGAAGACACTTAAAAAAAAATCTTATTTCACGTCTCTCAGTTTTATTGTGAATTTGTCAGCAGAAGATGAAACTTTAAAAAATGTACTTTTGTCCTGATGAACCTCAAACATCCACATGGAACTTCAAGTGCCACAAACACTGAAATAACTTCCTTCCAACCTTCATGGGTCTTTATTTCTTTTCTTTTCTGTGCGCTCACATCAAAGAAGGCCTTTTGTTTGTCTGGAATTAAAGGCATCTACTTCCTTGACTCTTTATAAAATGAGTGAGATTGTTTGAACAAACTGAGCATCTGGAACCTGGAAGCTTTTAAGATACTGCAGGAACAACCTAAAATCTGCATCTGATTTGCATTAGCTATCCCAGAAGGACAGTCTTTGGGCTGAACTAGATAAACTATAGGACTACAAGATGATTACAAGAGATTACATTTTAACTGTTGACACTATTAATGTGCTTATTAGTTTCCAGTTAAGTACTGAGCCAATAAACACTAAACAAATTGTATAGAATTGTAAACTTAAATAGTGCCCAATATTAAGCATTCAACTGGACATCATAATGGTGCTATTCTGCCCTTCAGGATAACAGTAAGACATTGAATCACAAAATGGAGGGGTGATGGTGGTGGTATCTAAATTCAATTTTAAAAAGCATCAGTCTGTAATTGAGAGACTAAGGAAGATAAATTCCTTAAACAGCCTAGCAGAGACCCTCAAATGTTACTAATGGCATCTTTCCACTTTTCAGGGTTCCCATCTGTTTAGTCTCACTTCACCAGGTTGTTTTGTAGTAACTAACTAACTAACTCCCCACTTGTCATTTCTTCGGGTTCTTTACAGGTTTTAGCTCCTGCCACATATCTCCCACCTGCCTCTGTTTAACCTGTTGTTGTGCACAAGGGTTTTGGGAGATTAAGAATGCTTTTGATGACTTCTAAGGCAAATCAAGAGTCACAGCTTGAGAATTCTTGGGCAAACAGATGTTCTAGGCCTGTGATTACTATTATTTAGTGTTTGGATGTACCCAATAATAAAAACACTAAATTCAGTAATGCAGCTCTTTGCTACAATCCTCCTAGCTGAGCTGTAGGGTCACTGACAAACAGATGTTAACCTCATGCAAACAAGTAGCCCAGCAGAATTTGAACAAGGCCATTGAGACAGAAAAGACTCTTGAGAAGCAACCCAGGACAAAGGAAATCTTGAGAGAATGCACATGCACTAGCAGGGATACACAGCCGCACACACGTCCATTAAATGTGGCCGCCAGTTTGCTGCTTTGACTGCAGAAACAAAAAGATCAATTGAAACTCATAATATACAGAAAATAGAATCTCTGAATATTGCATAATTTCAGCTTAAGTCATTTCAGGTGTCAGTGTATTGAGTACTAACAATACATGGGAATTACATATACATATACATATACATATATAATTCTATTATATAATATAATTATAATTATATGTATTTATATATATGTGTGGCACAAGTCCCCCTTATTTATTTATCAGCACAAATGCAACACACACACACACATATAATTTTATTATATATATTATTATATATATAATTGTTTCCACAACACCTTGTTGGGCCCCAATTAAGGGAAGAAGCATACTGTTTCCTTTTCTGCCTTTCGGCTCATCACCAGAGACCATCTAGACAGAAAGCCATGAGTTCCGTTGTGTAATTTTTTTATATGTGTGTTACGTTTTTGAGCTGATCAATAAATAAGTCAGGGAGACTAGGATAGATCTATTTCGAGCTTATTAGCTCTCATCAGCTAGCCATACCCTTACTGGTTCGAATCCTAGTAAGGGTATGGCTAGCTGATGAGAGCTAATAAGCTTGAAATAGATCTATCCTAGTCTCCCTGACTTATTTATTGATCAGCTCAAAAACGTAACACACACACGCACACATATATATTTGTTCCACAACACCCTGTTAGGGCCCCAATTAAGGGAGGAAGCACACTGCTTTCCTCTAGCTGATGAGAGCTAAAAAGCTTGAAATAGATCTATACTAGTCTCCCTGATTTATTTATTGATCAACTCATAAAACTAACACACACACACACAAATATATATTTGTGTCACAACACCCTGGTAAGCCCCAATTAAGAGAGGAAGCATACTGCTTTCCTTTTCTGTCTTTCCTTTTCTGCCTTCATCACCAGAGACCATCGAGACAGAAAGCTATTAGTTTCGTTGTGTCTTTTTTTTTACATGTGTGTTAGGTTTTTTGAGGTGATACCTAACATATGTATGTATGTATGTATGCATGTATGTATACGTATGTATGTATGTATACGTATATATGTATGTATGTATGTATGTATGTATGTATGTATGTATGTATGTATACGTATATGTATACGGACAGTTTCCTTTTCTGACTGGAGCTGAATCACTTTGTAATAATGAACATTGTTTATGGGAGTTCACTCAGGGAAATGTGTGTGTGTGTGTGTAGATATAGAAATTGTTACTTAATGCTGGCTCTCTCACTCTTTCCTACCCCCCAACACATTGTGAAGCCCAAGATAGTTGCATTTAAGCTGCTGAATGAGCTTTCATTGCTGCGGCTGCTGCTGAAGAAGAATTGAGGTCACTCAGGCAGCAATAACTTTGAAAAAATGACCCGTCTACACCCAAACAATAACAGAATCCCTCTTTTTATGTTGGCAACGCCCACTGCTTTCTGTTCGTTTCAAGACTCCCCACGTAGATGCAACTGTTTGACCAGCCTTCTCCTGAACAACTTAATTAAGCAAAAGAAAAAGTGTCAGTTACTGCCAACCTCAGAAAAACACAGACCTTTGGAGGTAAAAAGGGTGGGCTGCATTAACCCACATTTCTTAACTGGTTAACGAAAGGAAAGCTTTGCTTTATAGTGCTGCCAAGAATATTCTTTCACCAGCTTGCTATTCAGATGATCAAGACATATTGTTTTGTACATCACACCAAACACAATCAAGAGCTCGCAACAACCTATGTCTTAACAACTGGAATTAAAGTGATCCTGAGAATTACAAAATCTTTGTCAGTACACAGCACGGACACTCTCCCTCCTTCCCTCCCTCCTCCTCCTCTCAGCCCTTCTCCATTCATTTTGAACTGCACAGGGCGACCAAACAGATTGTTCAGTGCTTTGAAACCGGGAAGGGTTTTAATTCTCTTCATTCTCCTTGAACCACATACAGCCTGAGAAATCGCAGCGTGGGATATTCGCTCCTGATACTCATAAAAACGTTTGGAAGTTGGGAATGGCTGAGCCATCTCTAGTGCGTCGCCCAGATTCACATCCAGGTTTATAGGGAGAGATAAGCATTCACATGGATAGGCACGGCAATAACCACCAAGATGAGAAGGAATAACAAATAAAAAGTAACATTTGTAGAGAGATTCGAATTTCTTTTGAAGGAATAAATTCTGGAACTCAAGTATGAATGGACGCTATTCCCAGTGATGTGCCATTTATGTACATAGCACATATTTCCTCATCCATTCTTCATACTGAGGGCAATTGAAATAAAAATGATTGACAGTCTTATAGTAAAGCAGCATACATACAAACTTATAGGTACATATCAGGCTTTTCCTTTGAGGGCTGAATACATTATGCAAAGTGCAGAAAGGGAGTATGAAATAAATAGCAATGCCAAGAAATTTAAAGGCAAAAAAAAGAAGGAAAGGAAAGGAAATACAGCTAAATTTAATTTACAACCTCTACAATCCATTCTATTTCTCCATATTTTTCTATTTTTGAAAATCTTTTTGCTCCCACCATGTTCATATACCAGTTTCTGTGTTACATGATTAAAATGATGGGTCAAGGAGTCTGCACCCCTCAAATATTGCCAAATTACTATTTCTAGCATTCCTTACAATTGGCAAATCTAGCTAAATGATTTTGGGGGTATCATTAGAAAGATCTGGAGGGATGTAAATTCCTAGATCTAACATAGATGTCCATAGCAAACATAAATTACTTTGCACATAGAACAGCTTTGCCTCTCATTGTAAATTATATTTCATCTGTTTGCTTGATACTGAAGTGTTTTTATAGGACAATACATCTGAGAAGGTAGTTTTCAATATATATGTAAACAAATATGTACCGGTACGTGCCTGAGTTTCTGAATATTAGGATTATTTATAAAGGGAGAGAATGGAATTAAGATTGGTTCATTAATTTAGATCTGGATCCCGACCTCATCATAGTAAAAACAACAACCACACACCACTGAAATCAATAAGATCTTATTATTGACTTAAACTAGAATCAATGAGTCTTTTTTAAGTATAAATAAATTTGGAACCTAAAGTCAACATACTGATATCAGCCATCCCTGATGAGGTGGTTCTAAATATTTAAAGATCTCACAGAAGACCCTACTCCTTAGATACATGGTTAAGAAACACTTTCCTTATTAATCAGCCCAATTGTAGTCACCCAAGTGAAAAGTGCCCATTCAATACATCTCAGTTTCTCCTGTTAGGTGGTTCACAATAAAGCTGCTAGAATTGCTGCTTCCTCCTTCAGCCAATTAATAATAACATAGTGAGAAATGAGCAATCCCTCCTTTTTCATCCTGCAAACATTTCAGTCTTTCTGCCCAACAGTACAGAAACCATAGACTTTATTGTGATTAATACCTGGGAGTGTCTTGAACAAGGCCAACTTGATAGGAGGCTCTTGTTGGGTGAAATTTATGGCTGGGTACTTCCTCAGCAAGACTTC
Source organism: Rhabdophis nuchalis (assembly GCA_039707465.1). Classification (NCBI taxonomy): domain Eukaryota; kingdom Metazoa; phylum Chordata; class Lepidosauria; order Squamata; family Natricidae; genus Rhabdophis; species Rhabdophis nuchalis. The sequence continues at coordinate 15,165,419 of CM077649.1, forward strand.
CCACGTTGAATTGTTGAGCACCATTGACCTTACTACCCAGCACAAGACAAGGGGAGGGGTTAGTTGGTGATTGGCTTTACAGAGATGTCTGGTAACTGTGGAAGGTGCAGAAATCCAGAAGGGGAATAACCTGAATCCCTTCCATTGGAAGGGGCTGGTGAAAAGAGGTCAGAGGGAGGCTTTCATCAGGATGCGAGTCTCAGTATTTGGGGGCAAGTTGTTGTTTTTTTCTTTCTTTTTTTGATTAGTGCAGTTCATGGCCGGGCCATCCCACCTGAATAACAATCAGTTTGATTCACAGCAGTCCTGAAGAGGGCAAGGGATTCCTGCAGAGCTGTGCATATGGAGCCAAGCCTGGGGAAGTTCAGAACCTTCTCAGACCCAGATGGTTTTGCCTGACACATTTGGCAACAGACCAGAAACCACCTATGGGGACAGAAAAGCCAACAAGATGTTTCATAGACCGCATTTGCAAAAACAAAGCCAGATGGGAAGAGAAGTGCTGCTTCATGAATTGGAGACTCCTCTGTTGTTGCAGTTGTTTTACAAGACAGGGGTTAACAACAGCCTTATATTCTTTTTTCATTTAAATCACTCCATTGACCGTTATCTATTTTTAAGAATAGATCTGACAAAATGTGAGATTTCAACACTCTTGTAGAAATGCTTTGTAACAGTTGTTTTTTTAAAGTTATTCAGGGTTAACAAAAGGCCAGGATCACAGAAATCATAGCTTGCTCTTCTGGTTCCAGCTTTCAGGCAGGCCAAATGCCACTTTCCTTAATGCTAATCCACCATTTTAGGGAAAGCTGAAAGCAGTAGAACCTAAGGATTTTCTGGTCGGATCCTATTGCTTAGTTCTAATACAATCGTCTCAGATAAGCAATGAATTTAGAAAGATGGGTGTGCAGCCCACATGCATACAGAACCATGCACACCACACATAGAGTTTTAGGCCAGGGGGTCCCAAACTTGGCAACTTGAAGACTTGTGGACTTCAACTCCCAGAATTCTCCAGAGCTGGCTGGAGAATTCTGGGAGTTGAAGTCCACAAGTCTTCAAGTTGCCAAGTTTGGGATCCCCTGCTTTAGACCATACTTTGCTGGGAAAGATACAAGCTTTATCATTGAGATTAAGAGACAGCAAAGAACTTGAACGCACTCCTAGATCAAATTGTAGGTCCAAAGCTTATGTTGGGAGAGTGAAATCTTAGTTTTGCCTTCTGACGGGTTCTCTCCCCTCCCTCACAAATCACACCTCTGTGGCTGTGCATGCATTAAAAAGGATTCAGAAGAATTGCTCAGGACGCTGCATGTGCATAGGGACTGCGCCTCTCTGCTATACATTAAAAGAGACATGTCTTTTTCCGGACTTCAAGTGAGCCTCAAAGAAAATGTTTGAGACATTGGTAAATAAATACAGGTTTCATTTTTTCAGGCTTGCCTGGTGCTCTGAAGCCCTTCTCTCCTAAATTGTTTTCAAAAGCTACACAGGCTTCATAATTATCACATACATTTATTCCATAATCATGACTACATTTCTAAGTTGACTTTAAGCAGGAAAGACTCCAAAGGCAGTTTACCTATAAAACAACAACAACACGGTAATAAAACCTACGATAAAATGAAAATAGCACCATAATTGAAACATCCGTCCTAAATGTCAGATTCTACAAGCAACCTTGGGCAGAATGGTGAAATCTGGTAATCTCTTCCTATTGAAACAGGCAGAAACAGTGGGGCCATCCACTTCAAGGAACAGCAGCAATTGCCCCCATATCTTGGGTCGGTGGATCAGGAAACCAATCCCTGAACTTGCCTTGAAAGATAATAATAATAATAATAATAATAATAATAATAATAATAATAATAATAATAATAATAATAATAATAATAATAATAATAATAATAATAATAATAATTTATTCGATTTATAAACCGCCCCCTCTCCCCGAAGGGACTCGGGGCGGTGTACAGGAAAAATTTAAAAACCATATAAAACATACAATATAGCCAAAGTTAAAAACGAATTAAATTAACCTGTACTAAAATTTAAGAACATTAAAATTACACCCCAGACTATGCTAAACTTCCCCTAAAATCTAACATCCATATACGTATTTGGCAGGAGTTATATTATGAGAGTCTAAACTATTACGCAAGACCAGCTTGCTGAAAAAAATATCAAATCAAATCAAATCAAATCAAATTTTATTTGTATACCGCATCCTCTCCCCAAGGGGACTCGGAGCGGTGCACAGGGAAAAATTTAAAATACTATAAAAAATACATACATAGAATAAATACGATGGATAAAAACGAATTAAATTAAGATTATCCCTGCGCTAAAATCCCCAAGTTATAACGCTAAAATTCCCTAACACCCTAAAGGTAAATACTAACCTAGGCCGGCCAAGCAGAAAAAGTGTGTTTTGAGTTTTTGACGGAAGGAGCGGAGGTCCGTAGTTGTTCTGATGTCGGGGGGAAGGTCGTTCCAGAGGGCTGGGCCTGCCATATACGTATTTGGCAGGTGTTATGTTATGAGAGTCTAAACTATTACGCAAGACCAGCTTGCTGAAAAAAATATGTTTTAAATGAGCGGCGAAAGAGGGGAAGGTCCGTGATAGTGCGAAGTTCGGGGGGTAGGTCGTTCCAGAGGCCGGCCCTGCCACAGAGAAGGCCCTACCCCTGGGCACCGATAGCCGGCATTGACCGGCGGTTGGTACCCTCAGTAGGCCCTCTCTGTGGGAGCGTATCGGACGCAGGGAGGTATGTGGCAGGAGACGGTCCCGCAAGTAGCTAGGCCCCAAGCCATGGAGCGATTTGAAGATGGTAACAAGCACCTTGAAGCGCACCCGGAAGGCCACCGGTAGCCAGTGCAGCTCGCGCAGGAGAGGTGTTACGTGGGAGAAACGAGACGCTCCCAGAATCCCCCGCACGGCCGCATTCTGAACCAACTGGAGCCTCCGGGTGCACCTCAAGGGGAGCCCCATGTAGAGAGCAAAGAAAGAGGTGTAGCTCTTTCTTTGCCACTGGCTGAAAACAACCAAAAGAGCAACTCAGACTGGGGAAATGATGAATGGTGGAACTATCTACCTACTGCACCAGTATGATTTCTAGTTAAATGAACAACCAGTCTAAATCCAAAACCTTATTAGTATGCATGGTACTTCTAGCTTGCCTAGCGTAGATTGTCCCATGCATAATAATGGTTGGGATGAATTCACCTCAGGGCTCTTAAATCCCCTAAAATTCTTTGCAGTTTAGCCAAGTTTGGATACAATACAATATGATTTGAGGAGATCCCAATGTGCTTTGTATGGACTATTTGTCCTTGAAGTGTGCATTATTAAAATTAAATTAATTTGTTGAAATGTGATCAGCTGGGATCTACAGCTGTCTGCAGCAGTTAAGCTGTAATATTTTTTTACTTTATATTTCCTTGTCATTCCTTATCATTTCTTGCTATTTGACCATTTCTCAACAGCCATGTCATTTGAAGCCATTTTTAGCAATTGTGGGCTGAGAGGCCTTGCAAATGTATTATCCCCATGAGTCAAAAATTTTCCTTTTAGGACTTGCTATAAAACAATAAAACTTATCCTGGGCACAAAGAAAATCTCAAAATGATCTAGTCAAATGCTATATAAGTTCCATGGCCAAAACGAAATAATAAAAAGATTAAAATGAATGATAGTTGTGCAGAAGATTAGTTGACTGGAGTCCCATATTGATAGTAAATTTTTCTCGCTCTACAGAAAAAGCTGAACTTGGGGGGGGGGGGGGATCAATACTAATAATGTAATTGGGTAAAGTAACAAATAAAAAGAAAGAATGCATGATTCTGGTGTGATTTTTGAAAAACTAAAAAAAATGAAAATCTGCAGGAAATGCTAGCCAAGACAAGCAACTTGGCCAATGCTCTTTGCATCATTTCCACTGGGTACCCAAAGTTTAATTTTGCTTGGAGGACAATTCAAGAATTGTTATTTTTTTTTAATCCACAGGAGGATGGCTAAGACCTTGTTCCATATTTTGTGCTTCTTCTTAATTGAACCTCTCTTTGGTGTCCTATTCCAGAATAACAGTCAAACATGTTTAAAGACCCTGTCACTACAAGTTCAATCTTTTGTTCTCTAAAATTGACTATCTTGTTTTTCACATGAGAGCCTTTGGGCAGGGTTATTAAAGACAGCTATCATTCTATTTTGGAATACAGTTCACTGAATGGGAAGAGACCAGGAAGTACCCACTCCAAGTTCGAGCATATTGTGAAATTTAAAATATGAACCCCTTGAGATTTAATCATTATTGAGTTAGATCTTTATGTTCATTGTGCAAGTAAAAGAAAAAAATATATCAGAAATCAGACTTACAGAAATCCAGATGGTGCTGGCTAACTCATAGTCATTTGTCCATACCTGTGGATTGAACTAGAACTAAACTACGGTAGGTTATACTGTGAAGTTGAAGACATTGTATATGTTCAGAATGGTTATGTTTAGGCCTTATCATAAAGGTAACTATTTAAAAATTTAGAAATGCATCTTTCTCATTTTTTTAAAAAAACGATACAACAGCTGAAGTGAAGAACTGCAAATATTTTCAACTATCAGAATTCAAAAGTGCCATTTAAATGTATTTCAAATTTTATCCCATTACCTGAAAAGATGATGACCCTGAACTTGATGATCCTTCACAAAATGTAAGAAGAATAAGATTATAAATTGAATATTCCACATTGCTAATCTTCTCAAACCTGGTTGAAGCCAATTTTAGAAAATTTCCACATAAATAATATTTACACAAGATATATTTCACATGTATGTGTACATATGTACATTTGTCAAAAGCAACATTAAAAGAGGCTAGGACCAGGTCAAGAGATTAGAGATAGAGACGATAGAGAGATAGAAATTGATGCAAGTATGACATAGAATTGCCTATGAAATAATATACATGAATTACTGATATTCTCAGAACACTTTATTGTGATTTATTATTTATGCACTGTAATATATAAAAGCATAGGTTTTTTTTAAAAAAAAACCTATACCCTTCCAGATAGATATGATGGGGGAGAGACCCATGCCATGAACATTTTCCACTATGGTTGAACCCAGCAGTGCCTTTCTGAGGAGAGAATGGAAATAACGCCTCCCAGTAAACAGAGATATAGTGTTTAATGATGTGTTTCAAGTGCTGCCTCAGAAAGTTTGGCCACAGTACTGATGATATTTTTATTGAAATCAGAAAATAAAATATCTGTATGGATACCAATTTTGTATACCATGCAGGATGTTATTGCCTGATGAGGGAAACCATTGAGTCCTTTACATCAGGGGTCCCCAACCTTTGCAACTTTAAGTCTGAAGGACTTCAGCTCCCAGACTTCTCTGGGAGCTGAAATCTGGGAGCTGAAGTCCTTCAGACTTAAAGTTGCAAAGGTTGGGGACCCCTGCTTTACATCCCTATAAAAAATCACCACACAACAGGACATGGATTATGGTTTTGATTTCTCAAGTCTATAAGTAAGGGTGTTTTTTTTTTTAAGTACCTACCCAGCAAGGAAGCAGATGACAAGGTGTTATGCTGTGTCTGGAAGGTCTCCCTCCTCAACTTAGAGAAAGGGAAAGATGTCAGCCCTTAATCTCCAAGCTGCAGATAAGTACCCTCACACAAAAACCAATCACTCCCAGGGATAGATATAAGTACAGGGCCTCCCCTGTACTTATAAGAAAAGAACATAAGAAAAAACAAGAAAAAGAAACATCAGGGGTGGCATAAGAAACTAAAGAGGATGGAGTAGAAGACGTGTGTGTGTGTGTGAGAGAGAGAGAGAGAGAGAGAGGGAGGGAGGGAGGGAGGGAGGGAGGGAAGGAAGGAGGGAGAAAGAGAGATGTCTTGTTTAGATAGAACAAAAAGGGTTAAATGATGCAGGACCCTAACCCCTCACCACCATCTTAATTGGTCCTGGAGAAATTCAAGAAAGTTAGTACTTGAACATGACACCATAAGGAAATCCCAGAACTATAAACTAGAAAAAGAAGTAGAAAAAGACATCCTGGAAAAAGGCACTTTCACACCTCTTTCTTATTGTTGCGAAGAAAACCATATGAATTTGTCATGCATGTTAGGGAGAGTTGTGCTTGACTGAAGGGCATTTTAATCTTGAAATTATCAGTGATTTTCAGAAGTGACATATGTAGCCATTTGTACTGTGTGCTAATTTCTTTCTTGTTGATAGCTCTTATTTTTCTCAAAGCATGGAAGGCAAGTAACGATTTTATTTATTTATTTATTCTTGGATTTGTAGGGGAAGGGCCTTCTCTGTGGTGGGCCCAACCCTCTGGAATGACCTACCCCCCGAACCTTAGAACAACCACGGACCTCCGCACCTTCCGCCAGAAATTAAAGACACTCTTGTTCCATCAGGCCGGCTTGGCCTAAGCTACTTACCTAGCCTACAGTCTGTACCATAAATTGTTTTAATTGGGTTTTAGATGGGGTCATGTTTTAACATTTTTTAATTTTAGCACAGGGATAATTGATTTAATTTGGTATTAATTATTTATATTTGTGATATTGTGTGTTTTAATTTCCTGTGCACCGCCCCGGGTCCCTTTGGGGAGAAGGTGCGGTTATATAAATCCAACAAATAAATAAATAAATAAATAAATAAATAAGTATACCGCCCTATCTCCCCCAAGGGACTCAGGGCAGTGCACAGGTAAATATTAAAAACAATACAAAAATACAATATAAATACAATAAAAATATATTAAATTTAAACCCATGCTAAAAGCATCTTTAAAACCCATCTAAAATCCCTTACTAAGATCCCTAACAATTTGTTATTTAGAAATCTAAGTCAGGCCAGCCAGATGGAAAAAGTGAGTTTTAAGCTCCCGGCGGAAGAGGCGCAGGTCCGTGATGGTACGAATGTTGGGGGGTAGGTCGTTCCAGAGAGCCGGACCCACCACCGAGAAGGCCCTTCCCCTGGGGGTCGCCAGCCGGCATTGGATATACCTTCCGGTTATCAGTATCTTGAAGCACACCCGGAAGGCCACAGGCAGCCAGTGCAGCTCGCGCAGGAGGGGAAAGTCTCCATTCACATTTTTAAATCTTTCAGAGGCTGTTAGTTATCAATTGCCTTGCATGCCATATACTATCAAAAGCTCAATACCGAGGGGAGAACTCTAGTGGAAGTGTGTATGAATGTAGGTAGGAGTGCTAAGGTAGTTATCAATGATAGTGTATCCTGTCCACATATTTTCTACTAATCTCATCTTTTACTATCCCACATCAAGAGTCACAGTTATTTCTTTTTCAAGATGAGACTCCATGTATCTACTGAAGGGGCCTTAGTCCAGGAAAGCTAACACCATAATAGTATCCTAGACTATGTAAAACTGTGTGTTGTCATTCCTGCAAGCAAGACTACACAGTGATAACATGATGAAACTGGTTGCTGCTTTTTTAAATGTACAGAATCCTAAGCAGCTGTGCAACTGTGTATAGAAGGAAGGTAAAGACTTACTGCAACAAACATACTATAGAAGATGTTCGGCAGGGAGCAAATCTCCACCTTTTGATATATGCTGTTCTTAGACAGGTATGGATTTATTTGCTATTTGTGGGATCTCTATTATTGCTGGTAGAAAACTGAGATCTACTTATTAAAACTGGTGGAAAAGTTATGCTCTTATCACTGTACATCAGGGGTCTCCAATCTTTGCAACTTTAAGTCTGAAGGACTTCAGCTCCCAGAATTCTCCAGCCAGCAGAGCTGGCTGGAGAATTCTGGGAGCTGAAGTCCTTCAGACGTAAAGTTGCAAAGGTTGGAGACCCCTGCTGTACATCATTCCAAAGTGAAGGTTATTTAAAATGTTTTCTTAAATCTGAGCTTTATTGTTAACTTACGCAATGAAACATAATGTATGATGAAACTTACTAAGCATCGTTAATCCAATTGCTGCTAAAATAGGAATGTATATATATATTTTCATAATGGATGAACTGTGTCCGGAAGTATAAACTGAGAGGATAAACAACCTTTACTAATAACTTTTCCTTTGCTAAATTATTGGCAGACCGCTGCTGATATACTGATTTTTTAAGCAATTTTCCAAATTTCAAATAGAATTGTACATGTGCACATTGAGGCCTTTTGAGTCCATTGAGATTCACTTTTGAACAAGTATAAATAGTGTTGCAGCCACAATATTCAATGTGCAGACAGTATTTAAACGTAGTATGTGAAATTATGCTTTGAAATGGGCCCTGGCCATTGATGATTAGACAGAAGCTACACCTTTTTTTCCCTTTCATTGTATGCACCTTGGCCAGGATTGCCTTCCATTGGAAGGTCTACTAAAGGCATCATGATTTTTAAACTGCTTTCATCAGTAGTTAATCAATTCTCAATGGAACTAAATTATTATTCGGGTTGATTGCACAGGCAGCCAGATCTTTAGATTGTATTGGGAACTTTTATTCACTTATTGAGTCCTTCCAAAGGACCTCAGATAGGCAGAAATTGTTTGAGGGTATTAAAGGCGTTGTTTCAGGATATAAGCTGTTCGAAGTAAAATTGCCTTTTGCAATTGACTGATGGTAATTTTGTCATAGCCAGTGGTGTTCAAGTGGTGCTCCAAATGTTTTGGGATTACACCCAAATTACCTATCACTGCTGGTACTATGTTAACTTTCTTTTGCCCCAATTGTTCTACTTCTATTTACAGATCTTTTGTGCTTTTATTATTATTATCCTTTAACAGTGGTAGGATGGGAGATAAAGGAAGACATTTCTTCCTTTAAAATACCTTTCAGAACAAGCTGCTGTTCATTTGTATGTATGCTACATAAACTTTGTTTCAGGAGTGTATTTCATTGATAATGAGCTATTAACCAAACAACTTCGCCAATTAATGAACAAATATATTGGATTGCATTTTTGTATATTTTGGTGGCAATGCAAAGCATGCGTTTTATGTTTATTAAGAAGTAGCCAAAATTTTTTTTTTTTTTACTCTTTTCCTTTAATTTACTTAAAGGAAAAGAACTTGGTTTATATTCTCCAACTCCTGCATGTATGAAACTGTTTATCAAAGCATGTAACAAGTTTGCGTTGGACACAAACCTTTCCATGTTCAAATATATATTGGAGGAAAAAAAGATAATGGCTGTTTTTATTAATTAGAAACCAACTATCCCAGATTTGATATGTAGGATTACAACCCTAATCATCAGCCATTCTGGCTGGAAATAATTGAAATCTTAGCCCAAAACATCTGAGGTTTCTCCAGTTAGAGAAGGCTGATTAACACCCCCTCCACCAAATAACCTAGTGTTCATTTGGCATTAATTACAGCATGGGTGTTCTCTTAGGATGAAAAGAAGGTGCATTCATGGACTGAACTCCTATAATTAGCAATATTGATATTTTGTGAAGGGGGGGGGAGAGTCAAGAATAGATGTATAATTTATTACAGCAGCTTTTGGTAGCTTTTTGTAACTAACTGATTATAGCTATTCTATTCTTGACTCCTTTGCTTAAAAAAACTTAATGGAATTAAAAATTTACTTGAAAGAATTATGCATGGACTTCCATGAATAACTATAACTCTTAGCTCCATCTTATTAACTAAAAGCAATTTAGAGATAAATACAATGAATTTTAATGAAAAGCAAAGAATGGAAAATTGTTTAAGTGGCCAAAGAAACTTTATCCTATTGTGATGCAAGCCAAGCTATGCCAGCTATATGTAAATGTATGCAGTAGCTTGTGTCCACTTTGAAGTTGCCATCTGAATTTAATTCTGCCTTTGTGATTAAATCAGGCCATTACATTTAATCTCACTTAATAGTAAGAAACGCTCTTTGTTGTTTTCTATAGGCAACATATTCTGCCCCTAACATATACAGCTTGGCATTCAGACTTTACTATTAATCCCCGATGGCTGATAATTGCTTCATCTCCAAGTTCTCTGTCCAATTCACAAGAGAACTGATTGCAACTATTCTTCCCCTATACATTAATGCACTGTTTTGGTCTTACTTCTTTGGCTCAGTGAACCCTATCAAGCTGTCCACATTTTCTGGGCATGTGGATGTATTGTAAGTTGTTAAATTAAATTCTGCACTGCTCCCCCTCTTTCTCCACCATCAGAATCTATTAGCACCACAAGTTAGCTTGACTATCAACCAAAGGTACTTTTCTACTCAAGAACCTGATTTTTTTTAAAAAAAGAACAAAACACAAATGTCTATTTCATGTGCAAATCTGTGGTCTTTCACCTGATGACTTTCTACTTAAAATTTCATTACCACAGCTGGATCAGTAGTTTGTCTTGATGTTCAATCATTGATCTTACAGTTGTGAAGTTTCTCTAACTTTCCTTGGAGTTGAGATTTTGAACAGAGGGTGTGAAGAATTCCTCTACGTGCTACTAAGAAATGTATTTTTAATGAAGCTTAAAGCAAAATTGTATCTCAACTCTTTACTGCATGTATTTTCCATTTGGCATAATCCATCTCCGACTGAGGAAAATTGTTGCTTATGGTTATTTATCACCTCATAAATTTAAGCATCATGACTTAAAATATTGGTTGAAGAAAAGCAATGTTAGAAAGAGGCCATCCTGCCCAGAATTCGGAGGTTCCCAAATTTATGTTATAGGCTAAACTAGCTGACCCTGGCTATACATTAGACCTCTTCTTATGTTCTTTACACCAGGGGTCTCCAACCTTTGCAACTTTAAGTCTGAAGGACTTCAGCTCCCAGAATTCTCCAGCCAGCTTTGCCAGCTTTGCTGGCTGGAGAAGTCTGGGAGTTGAAGTCCTTCAGACTTAAAGTTGCAAAGGTTGGAGACCCCTGCCTTAGCTTTGCTGGCTGGAGAAATCTGGAAGCTGAAGTCCTTCAGGCTTAAAGTTGCAAAGGTTGGAGACCCCTGCTTTACACTATCATTCAAAGCTTCTATAGACATTTCTCAGTAGTAATTCCAGTGTTCTTTTTCTAGGAAGGACATAGACCCTACCCAATATTATCGTTCATCCATTAATTAATATTGATGTAGTTAGTCCCAGTGGTTAACTGCACAGTGGTTCAGCAAAATACACTTGCAAACACTGCAAGAGATGCATACTCCAAAGTACTGCAATTAAATAATCATTTCTTTTGCAGCCATTTAGCTTCCATTTCATAAAAGAGGAGGAGGAGGATTTCTCTGAATTCAGAGGGCAGCTCTAAAAAATATTACCTGGAAAAAATTGTCAGCTGGGGGTATATTTACCCATCTGATTTTGATTTGGACAATTTCAAATTCTCTGTTTTCTGTATGCCAAAAATATTTGAAATATAAATCAAAGTGAGATTGACTGTATGATAAAACTAATTGATGCTGATGGTAACTATTTTTGTACTTCCAGGGTTGGGGGATACATGTGAAATTTCAAATCAAATGAAAAAAACAGTTGGAACCACATGTAGTAATTTCAACCAGGATAGAAATATTTGCATTGTATGTGTGTGTAATTTTCAATTAATCATGATTAATTTGATTTCTTTCAGAAGGATAGTCACATTTGTGCCTATAGAATATTATTGCATAGAATATTATTAAATATTTATTAAAATGGAACAAACACTCTTGGCATAAAATAATTAAAGTAAGCTGAAAGTAGATTGCAATCTACTGGCAGAACTCAGAATTATCTGTGATAGATGAGCAAAGCTTTTTTTTTTAAATCTTGACTTGTTCAATAATAATCTTCCGCTTCTTAAATTATACTACTAAAAATTAAGAGAAGATATAACCAGGAGTGAATATTTGCCTGGAACAAAACTAGACTCTAATTAGACCCAACACTAAAATAGCAAGCCTGCTAATTAACTATTCCTTAACTGTGGCTGATATTCAAAAAAACTAAGTATGGTTGACCATTGGTCATATTTGGAAATTTCACAGCTGAAAGTTGAACTGAAAATTAAAAAGAAATTCCCAAAAGAAAGCAGTGGCAACCTACCTTCATATTATTGTCAATACAATTACATGGAGGATGGGGAATGCCAGGGTGGTCATTGGAAGTTGAGCTTAACTCAACTGTTGTTTATGTCAAGTTGAGCTTGACATAAACAACACACCAAATTCCTGATCTTAGAATTTAATTCTAATTGTATAGATGTCCATAGAAGCCATTTTGCTGATTGCTTACGAGGAGAAACAGATCTGTTCCCCTTGGTACCTCTTCATCCTTTAGAAGACTCTACAGCTGGATGGGTTGCAAAAGGGGAAAAGAGGATTCTATATACTAGTGGAAGCCTGTTAGTATGACTTCTGATTCTGTCTTCTATACTTTTGTTTATGTAGATTCAATGCAGAAGTGGCTGATGTGAAAAAGTCTACTTAAAACAAAAGAGAACAAACCCAAACCACAAGTAGATACTTGAAATCTGCTCATTCCTGATAGAATGTGACTGAATGGCACTCATGGAACAATTCCCTATGCAGGTATCCACCCTGGTTACTCATATTGTAAAGATGTGCTGTAAATTAATAAGGCTGCAGATATTTTCCCCTAATTTCGTTCCAGGAAGTTAATGGATCTTTATGCGCAAATGCTGTTCTACTTCATCAGTGTCTGCATCAACTCTCAAGAGCAGGGAAGAAATATTACAGTGTTGCATAAGCAACATGGCACTCTATAACAGGGGTCTCCAACCTTTGCAACTTTAAGTCTGAAGGACTTCAGCTCCCAGAATTCTCCAGCCAGCTTTGCTTTGCTGGCTGGAGAATTCTGGGAGCTGAAGTCCTTCAGACTTAAAGTTGCAAAGGTTGGAGACCCCTGCTCTATAAGATAAAGGTAAAGGTTCCCCTCGCACATATGTGCTAGTCATTCCTGACTCTAGGGGGCGGTGCTCATCACTGTTTCAAAGCTAAAGAGCCAGCACTATCCGAAGATGTCTCTGTGGTCATGTGGCCGCATGACTAAATGCCAAAGGTGCACAGAATGTTGTTACCTTCCCACCTATTTATCTACTTGCATCTTTATGTGCTTTTGAACTGCTAGGTTGGCAGAACCTGGAACAAGTAACGGGAGCTCACTCCGTTACGTGGCACTAGGGATTTAAACTGCCAAACTGCCGACCTTTCTGATCGACAAGCTCAGTGTCTTAGCCACTCAGCCACAGCGTCACTTGGGACTCTATAGCAAACAAAGGTAGTTCTCCCTGCAATCCAGATCACGAAGAGCAGCTATAAAACTTGCCCTTAAATTCCATTTATAATCATCAACATTTTAGTTATTTCTATATTCTTTAGAATCCTTTCAGATGCAGAGAATCTGTCACTCAAGGAAGAGTTATGAGCTTAATAGTTACAACTTGAATATCTAAGATCTCCAGGTAAGGTTTAAAGTTTGGTTTCCAAAGCTAGACAGCCATTGCCAAATGATGTCAACAACTTCAGGCAAGTTGAACCAATTCTCTGACTCAGAATAAGGCAGCTTCTGACATTTCTGATTCTCGGCTAGTTTTTGTACTGTAAAAGCTATTGAACAGAGGAAATCATTTTTTTAAAGTTAAAAATCCACAAGGATTTTAAAAAAGTTTATTCCAACCATGTTTTTAAATGTTAAATATTTTAAAGGAGTGAATTTGTGATGTTCATATCCTTTCATCTGTTATTTCTTTTGTTGTGTTTTCTATATTTTTCTATATTTTTCTAAGTAGTTCCCCCCCCCCCGCCCCATTTTTCTGAAATTAATTGTGGAATTCAGAAATGGAAACTTTCTACAGGCAATCCTTGATTTCCAACCACGATTGGGATCAAAACTTTCATCACTAAGTGATACATTCATAAAGTGTGATGTTATGTAACTGCATCTCTTAGCAACGGTGATCCCACCACTCGCCATTGTTATTAATCAAATTCCATTGGTCAATAGTTGACGACCCACCCAATTCAAGTCTTCAAACCTCAACTGCCCCAGATCAGTCCCAGCCAGAGTCACCCTTGCCACCCACAACTCTGAGACTCCTGTCGCCTCAGATGAATTTCACTGTCTTCTTGCTTCTTTTCACTGAGGTGTGGCTGCACCGAGACTTTCCAAGTCAGCCGTGAAGCCATCTTCTCCAGATCTCATGAAAAAACCCATGCATGGCATGAGGAAGGAAGCCTCATGTAGCCAGCAGCTGCTTTGCAAGGGGCCAGGCCAGGCAGACATGGTCAGCAACAGGAGAAATAATATGGTGAAGGTCAGCTAGGACAACAGGGGCCATGGAATGCAGGATGTCACAGGGCATAGATGGGGGGAAATAGGGAAGTGGGGAGTTGGAGTGCACCTACCATCGTAAACATGGGTGGGGTAACAAGCACCCAAATTTTGATCACACAACCATGAGGACACTGCAAAAGCGGTAAAGTCAGGGACCAGTCATAAGTCCCTTTGTTCAGTGCTGTTGTAACACTAAATAGTCATTCAATAAATTGTTATAAATCGAGGTCTGCTAGTACAGTCCTTGATGGAGAAAGCTGCACCTGCACCTTGAGGTCATCTACCAAGGCATAAATTACGAAATCTTCACCAATTTTTCAGTACATATTGAGTGCATACATCATGTTAAGTTATGGTATTTAAAATCAAGATTTGTAGAACTATGGTGTCTTTTTCAGGTATCAGTCTAGGCCAGCCAAGATTTGCTAACTTTTCCAAGTCCGTCAGTCTGAGGAAGGGTTTGGAGAGTGGACAAGACAAAAAACTGCATTTATTATTCCTATCTTACATAGACCTTCCTGCCTTGCTTTCCTATGCAGATTAAATCATCTCGCCAAAGATGTTTAAAGAACATAATCCTTATAAAATATTCTCAGTTCATCATGCTGTTACACTGGCCATGTTCATGCAACGTTGAGCACTTTAAATACTGCAAGATTTTAAACTCATTGTCTATGGTTCTTTATATGAAGTTTCAGACCATTGTTTGAAACTCTACATGGGTGCCATCTTGGATCCATTACTTGAGCTCTGTAATCTGAATGACACAATAAATCTCAAATGTCAATTACAAAGTTGCATATGAGGTGCTTAAAACTGGCACCAGTTAAGGTTTCTTGCTTAGTATATTGCATATTACCTTTCTGCTGTAGTAGGACTCCCTACCTATTCTGTAGCTCTTGTGGATCACTATATTGTTCTCCCAGAAAAACCAATTAAAGTAACTGATCCTGCTTTTCATTGTAGAAATGTGTCAAACATCTATCTTCAATGTAATTTATTTCATTCAATCTCCAAAGCATAATAAATGTTTTGGAGTAACTACATCGAAGTGAATGAGATGTATTCTGTAGCATAACTGTGCTTTACAGCAGGGGTCTCCAACCTTTGCAACTTTAAGTCTGAAGGACTTCAGCTCCCAGAATTCTCCAGCCAGCTTTGCTGGCTGGAGAAGTCTGGGAGCTGAAGTCCTTCAGACTTAAAGTTGCAAAGGTTGGAGACCCCTGCTTTACAGCACCCACATCCTGCATTTAAAATAGCCTGTCCTAAAAATGATTTGATTAATTTTGCTCTGTATTACCTTGTAAACCTAAGCACCAGAAGTTCTTCACATATCCAGTGTGATTTTCTGACTATACAGTTTCTAGATATGGTGCAATATTCTTATATCTTATTGAGACGCTTAAGTTGGTATTCTTGGCATTGCTATAGAGGTATCTTCATTTTTGCTGTTATAGAAAAAAATATTAAAATCATTTTAGATTAATCCATTACATTAAGACAATAATAATGCATCAGTACTGTGCATGCACATTGATGACCACAATATTGGTAAGAAGCCTACAATCACTCCACTCAAAGTTGTGAAGTCAGTACATTCATATCTCCTCTCAGTGCAATTTAGAAGTGCTCTGATAAATTCTGTTTCCTGGTTCCTTAAAAGTAAGGCTCAGTCATTCAGTGGATCTTATTTCCTAATAGGTCTGTTTAGGATTGAAACTCTATTATAAATGTGATTGCTATATAGATAATTCAGTTGCTGGAATTGAATAAAAGCATGTGAATAACACTGTATTTAAACTAATTTAAACAAAATCAATCAAGAACCCATAGCACTGGGATATTAGTACATTAAATCAGGGGTCTCCAACCTTTGCAACTTTAAGTCTGAAGGACTTCAGCTCCCAGAGAAGCAAAGCTGGCTGGAGAAGTCTGGGAGCTGAAGTCCTTCAGACTTAAAGTTGCAAAGGTTGGAGACCCCTGCATTAAATGAACTGATCTATGGGATTTAACTTCTCCATAAGGAGAGACATGTTGCTTTATGTAATTTTTGAAAACCAAATTGTATTATTTTCACAATGCAATAACTGTGGATTGTCACGGATAGAAAATCTACAACTAATATGAATAGGCAATAAAAATATAAATGTCAGTCTCAGCGGCAAAGACTTTCAACAATAGAAGAGAGAATAGTCATTGTACTGGACAATGGAACAGTAGGACTTAAGCAGAGTTAAGTTTCACTGCTTTCATGGGGGAAAAGCCTGAGCACACCTCGGAAATTAGGGACACAAATGTGACCTTATACATCTTGATTGAAATAAAATTCCATTGCATCTAGGAGCAACTAAATTCCAAAAAAAAATACATGACATTTAGATTAGTTAAGTAAATGGTTGGCTGGCATATCTCAAAGGGATCCATAGCAGGCTTGAAAACACTGCTCAAAAATACTCATTGAATTGCAGTTAAGTATCACAGGGCTAGGCTTGATTCATTATTTTCATTAACGTGGATAAATAGGTGGAAGCAAGTGCTTAACAGATTTGCAGATTATACAAAACTGAGTACAATAGATAATATATTAATAGACAGAAACAATCAAGATAATCTAGATATATGGATTGAAAAAGAATGACATTTAATAGAGAAAGTTCTTCATGTAGAAAAAGAAATCAAATACAAGATATCAAATGGGGGAATCAGTTGCTAAATATGAATCAGTTGACATGGTTGCGGAAAAGGCAAATACAGTTTAGTATATTTTTCGAATCCCAGAAGTAGAGAGTCACATTACATTCTTAGTAGCATGAGTTTCTGGGCACTCCCACTTAAGAGGGAATTTGAAAAATTGGAACAGGTGCCCAGTATAAAACCTCACCAAGATTATCCAAACACTGAATATTTAGCCAGGATCTCAACTAGAATCTTGTGGCATTTCTGAATGTCACTAAGCCATGACTGAAGTGTTTGAAAACTTCTCTCCTTGCTGTATTAGATGCCCAAAGTCATTCTGTAGTGTGAATCCTGGTTGCCTTACAAGAAGAGCCTGAAAGAATTGGGCATGTTTAAGACCAGAAATAATGAGGATGGTTAGAATCATACTTTTCAGGTGCCTGCAAATGGCTCCTATAGAAGAATGACTTGTTCTCTGCATCCCAGAATGTGGGACGTGGAATAAGATGTCCAATTACAGGAAGTTATTCCAATTGACCAAGCAGTTTGACAATGGAAACCAAATATCATGGGGCTGTGACTTTCCTTTGCTGGAGGGGCTCAGTCAGAGGCTGGAGGCCATTTGTCTGGAATGCTTTTATTTGGATTTTGCACCAAGCAGAGAAAAGGTTTCTTCCCTTTGGGTCTTCCATAAAATCTTTTATAGAGCTTAACAGGCTTGTCCCGATTTCATGTCCTGTGCAAAGCCGCATTCATTGCAATGGTCACCTTGGGTTACACAGTAAGGCAACCAGCATTCACACTACAGTAGTGACTTTGGGTATCTAATACAGCAAGGAGAGAAGTTTTCAAACACTTCAGTCATGGCTTAGTGACATTCAGAAATGCCACAAGATTCTAGTTGAGATCCTGGCTAAATATTCATTGTTTGGATACTCTTGGTAAGGTTTTATACTGGGCACCTGTTCCAATTTTCCAGACTCGTTATATGGACCTATTTAATACCATTGTCTCATTCTCCCTCCCTCTCTTTCAAATTTGTACCCGAAGGCCAAAATCAGACTTTGGTCCCAAGTGATGGCGTAACCCAGGGGTCTTCAACTTTTGCAACTTTAAGTCTGAAGGACTTTTGTGCTCAGTCATCACATAACTATAACTGTGCACCTAATAATATAATCTAATTGTATGTATTGTCTAAGGCAGGGGTCTCCAACCTTTGCAACTTTAAGTCTGAAGGACTTCAGCTCCCACACTTAAAGTTGCAAAGGTTGGAGACCCCTGCCTTAGCTTTGCTGGCTGGAGAATTCTGGGAGCTGAAGTCCTTCAGGCTTCAAGTTGCAAAGGTTGGAGACCCCTGCCTTAGCTTTGCTGGCTGGAGAATTCTGGGAGCTGAAGTCCTTCAGGCTTCAAGTTGCAAAGGTTGGAGACCCCTGCCTTAGCTTTGCTGGCTGGAGAATTCTGGGAGCTGAAGTCCTTCAGGCTTCAAGTTGCAAAGGTTGGAGACCCCTGCCTTAGCTTTGCTGGCTGGAGAATTCTGGGAGCTGAAGTCCTTCAGACTTAAAGTTGCAAAGGTTGGAGACCCCTGGCGTAACCGACTTGCGAGGAAAACGTGCCCAACCTTCTTTTCCCCAGGGTCTTAAACCAGTTTGGTCTCTCCGCCCCCCCCCCCCCCCAGCTGTCGCTCCATCCAGACCGAATAATAACAAAAAAAACCGGAGAAGCCGCGAGGATCCTTGAGCCCCCTCCGGGGCCCGTCCTCCCACCCATCTCGATTGCAGCCTGCTGGGCCCCCTTCCGTCTCCATCCCTCCTCAAGCCCAGGCGGGCCAGGCTCATTTGGGAAACCGCGCCTGCACAGCGGCCACCCCGAAGGCGGAAGGAAACAAGTGGGGGAATTTGCAAGCGGCGCAGGAGCAAAGGGTCGCCCCGTCGGGGACGGGCACTTGGCCGCACTCCTGCTGCTCCTCCAGGGCCGCCGAGAGGTATTTGTTGGCCGGTCGCAACCTGTCCGGGTGGTGGTGCTGGTGCTGGAGGTGGTGGTGACTGAGCGGGCCCGGCGTTAGCAGCACCGGGCCCGGGGCGACGGCGGCGGCGGCGGCGGCGAGGAGAGGCAGTCCAGCCAGCAGCAGCCTGGGACCCGAGGAGCCGCTCATCTCCCCTAGGATCCTCCGGAGCTCTTGCAAGGAGCTGCCCAACAAAAGGATGTAATTCCGAGCCAGGAGCAGCGTGGCGATCTTGGAGAGCTTCCGCCCCGGCGAGCTCTGGCAATGAGCCGTCGAGTAAGGCAGGATCACCTCGCGCAGGGCGTCCATGGCCAAGTTGAGGTCCTGCATCCGCTTCCGCTCGCGGCTGTTGATCTTTCTCCGCAGCTGCTGCTGCTCGCTTTTGCCGCCGCCCGCCCGCCCGCTCCCAGTCCCAGTCCCAGTCCCGGGTCGCGTCTGGAGTTGCTCCGCCGCCAAGTCCGGCCTGCTCTCCTCCGCTTCTTTGGGCAGCAAGGCGGGAGGGGCCTGCGCGTAGCGAACCAGCTCGTAGGAAAAGTGTTGCCTCAACATGGTGGCCTGGCGGGGCTCTTCAGTGCGGGCAGCGGGCTGTCATCCTCGCCTTCAAAAGCTCGGGAGAAGAAAAGGCGGCAGGGAATTTGGGGGCGACGGGGGGGGGCGGGAAGGGGAGGCCGCTGGGGAGAACTGTTGGCAAAAAGGGGAATTAAAGGATCGACCGGTCGGTTACTGTTTTTAATCTCCCTGCTGCGGTTAAGCGCCGAGATGGGAGGAAATGGGTTTATGGAGCGCAGATCCTCTAGTCTTAACTCCAAGCCTGTGTTCGAGCGAAGGAATGACAGGCTGCAGCCAATGGGAGCGCCGATCTGGAGGAGAAGAGGCGCTCATTGGCTGCCACCAGATGCTCAGGGAAGACGTTGCGGGAGGACAAGACCTTTATTGTGAAGTCTGGTGCGCCAGTTTTTCAGCTTTGAGTCTCCTGGTAGCCTTAGCCCAAACTTCCAGAAAACCCGCCCTTCACCTCTGTTTTCTAATTATTGCTGATATTATTCATGCCAACACTCCAGAAGATAGGCTTAAGATACAGAAGAATCTTGACAAACCTGAACATTGGGCACTATAAAATGAAATTCAATGGCGAAAAGAGTAAGGTTCTACATTTAGGCAACAAAAACGAAATGCACAGGTACAGTATAGGTGGTACCTTGCTCAATAGCAGTAACTGTGAGAGGGATCTTGGAGTCCTAGCAGACAACCATTTAAATATGAGCCAGCCGTGTGCAGCAGCTGCCAAAAAAGCCAACACAGGTCAAGGCTGCATAAACAGAGGGATAGAATCAAGATCACGGGAAGTGTTAATGCCACTTTATAAGGCCTTGGTAAGGCCACACTTGGAATACTGCATTCAGTTTTGGTCGCCACGATGTAGAAAAGATGTGGAGACTCTAGAAAGAGTGCAGAGAAGAGCAACAAAGATGATTAGGGGACTGGAGACTAAAACATATGAAGAACGGTTGCAGGAATTGGGTATGTCTAGTTTAATAAAAAGAAGGACCAGGGGAGGCATGATAGCAGTGTTCCAATATCTCAGGGGTTGCTACAAAGAAGAGGGAGTCAAACTATTCTCCAAAGCACCTGAGGGCAGAACAAGAAGCAATGGGTGAACAAGAAGCAATTTCCTGACAGTTATAAAAATTAATCCGTGGAAGAGCTTGCCTCCAGAAGTTGTGAATGCCCCAACACTGCAAGTCTTTAAGAAGATGTTGGATAGTCATTTGTCTGAAATGGTATAGGGCAGGGGTATAGGTATAGGGCAGGGGTCTGCAAAGTTGGCTCTTTCAAGACTGGTGGACTTCATGGCTGGCTGGAGAATTCTGGGAGTTGAAGTCCACCAGTCTTGAAAGAGCCAACTTTGCAGACCCCTGGTATAGGATTTCCTGCCTAGGCAGGGAGGTGGAATAGAAGACCTCCAAGGTCCCGTCCAACTCTGCTATTGTATTGTATTGTATTGTATTGTATGCCCCTTTTTACAGGTGTAGAATTTAAAAACAGGCATTTCAGATGACAATTTTAAAATAAAACAGGGCCAAGCTCATGTGCACCTCAGAGATAGATGTCTGTGGAGATTCTCAGTCATCCAGGTCATGGTTGTCCCAAAGGTCCTTTTTTTCAAGAAGCAACTGGACTTTCTGGTTTTTCTTTGAAGACGTTTCGCTTCTCAGCCAAGAATACTTCCATATTTCTACCATCCAGTCAGAGCTGAAGAAGCTTCTTGGAGGAGAAGCAAAATGTCTTCAAAGAAAACCAGAAAGTCCAGTTGCCTCTTGAAAAAAGCACCTTTGGGACCTCAAAGATAGGTTCACGCATACTCTTATGCACTTCTCTGGATGAATGTCAGCTTTCACTTTCTTCTACACTGTGTTTTGTTTTGCATCCAGAATCCCGTGTAGAGAAGACAGTTGGGAATAAAAGTTTTTTCACATTTTACGTCCCATTTGTGTCTAGTACAATACTGGCAGAGATGAGTCTACCAACCAAGATATATGTTTACACAAGCCTACTGCTTTTCAGCAGTGGACAATACAGTAGCATAGCAAGCAAAGTGTAAGGCTATTATATTTCTATATTTTCCTTCCCTTATCCTTCATAATTGGAATTCAGAAATATCCATTTCTCTCTGGCTTCACTCCATGTTTATATCCTTGCTTCGTGAGACCCAGTCCTTCACAGTTGAGCACCGTCAGAACTAGGAATAATCAGTACAATAATACAATAGCAATAGCAGAGTTGGAAAGGACCTTGGAGCTCTTCTGGTCCAACCCCATGCCTAGGCAGGAAACCCTATACCATTTCAGACAAATGGCTATCCAACATCTTCTTAAAGACTTCCAGTGTTGGGGCATTCACAACTTCTGGAAGCAAGCTGTTCCACTAATTAATTGCCCTAACTGTCAGGAAATTTCTCCTCAGTTCTAAGTTGCTTCTCTTCTTGATTAGTTTCCACCCATTGCTTCTTGTTCTGCCCTCAGGTGCTTTGGAGAATAGTTTGATTCCCTCTTCTTTGTGGCAACCCCTGAGATATCGGAACACTGCTATCATGTCTCCCCTAGTCCTTCTTTATATTAAACAAGACATACACTGCTATCATGTCTCCCCCAGTCCTTCCTTTCATTAAACAAGACATACCCATACCCAAGACATACCGTTCTTCATACGTTTTAGTCTTCAGTCCCCTAATCATCTTTGTTGCTCTTCTCTGCACTCTGTCTAGAGTCTCCACAACTAGAAACAGACGTTTTGTGTCAGCACTATCACTTGATACTAAAGTGCATTTGCCATTTGAAATCTCTTCCTCCAGTTCAATTTATTCAATTTATTCAATTTATATACCACCCTATTTTCCCTGGGGGACTCAGGGCGGTGCACAGAAAGATAAAAACCCAACAACACATACAAAATATAAAAGACAATTAAATTATTAAATCTGTGCTAAAATTTAGATAATATAAAAGTTAAAACCAGTAAATGTCAAAATTTTATACCCTTAGTCTATGTCAGGCCGGCTAGATGAAAGAAATGTGCTTTTAACATCCGACGGAAGAGGCGTAGGTCCGTGATGGTACGGATATCGGGGGGCAGGTCGTTCCAGAGGGCCGGACCCGCCACAGTGAAGGCCCTTCCCCTGGGAGTCGCCAGCCGGCATTGACCGGCTGACAGCACCCTGAGGAGGCCCACTCTGTGGGAGCGGACAGGTCGAAGGGAGGTATGTGGCAGGAGGCGGTCTCTCAAGTTGGGAAAGAGCCTATTGCAGTTTCTTACAGCTCTTTTTGACATTATCACTCTAAAATTTTTGATATGAACTGCCAATATGGCCTGCTCACTATCACCCCTACAGATCACTAGTATGCCTGTTTGCTGCTATTCTTGTTTTTTTAACAAGTCATGTGAGAATACAAGATAATGTAGTAGCTTATTTTCTTCTAGTCTAAGATCTAGGGAGAGGAACTCTTTGGGGTTTTCTCCATCCGGTTTGTGCCTAAATTTTAATCAGGATTGTATTCTGATTAAATTCTGATTAATCCACGTTCAATAGTGGATTATCAGTATAAATTATTCTCTGCTGCTGTTTTAACTGAATTCCATGGTGAAATGACCAGCTGTTAGATCAGTGGTGGGTTTCTGCAGGCTCGCACCTACTCGCAGGAGCCGGATGGTGAAATTTAGAGAACCGGTGAGAGGGGGTTCCACCGGCGGACCCAGAAGTAAGTCTGGCCTGCCGGTGCCGGTAACCCAATGGAAAGGGAAGGGAAGGAAGGCAGAAAGTAAGAAAAGAAAGAAAGGAAAGAAAGAGAGAGAGAGAGAGAGAGAGAGAGAGAGAGAGAGAGAGAGAGAGAGAGAGAGAGAGAGAGAGAGAATTTATCATCACAATTGAGCCCAAAATTTTGGTTGCTAAGCAAGAGCGTTGTTAAATGAGTTTCACCATATTTTACAAGTTGGCCACTCTCACCCTATCACATGACTGCCAAGCCACGCCCACAAAATAGGCCACACCTAGAGAGTAGGTTCTAAAAAAAATTGAAACCCACCACTGTGTTAGATATACAGTATTTGAAAGCACAATAATCTATCTGCAATACATATTATTGGGATGGGGGGGGGGAGCCTACAGAAATTTATTCAATGACTTTAAACAAAAACATTAAAATATACTAAAAATAAAATTTTATAAACATACATTTATCAAAAATGTGGATAGCTGCTTACTGCAATTAAGTAAAAGAACAATATATTGAAACGCGGCAAATTTTCTAGTTTTAAAATTAAAGGCTTTCACTTCTGTCTCTTCTGGCCAGATCTATTTTTTTCAGTGAGAAGAAAATTACAGTCTGTATTGACAGAGAAAAAATGCCCCCACTGTGTGTGTGTGTGTGTGTAGTGTGTTGTGTGTAAGGAGAGAGAGAAGTCTCTTCTTTTACTTTGTAAATGAGTTTAAAATAGGCCATCAACATTGATTTTAAAGTTTGGAATAGGCTTAAAAGTATCCTTGTGTGTAGGACAGCTAAACAGTCTTAAAACAATGTGATTCAGTGTGCTGTGAAATTGCATCCACAGATCTGTAAAACTGATTTCAAAGAGTGAATTTCTTTGGAAGTTTAAAAAAAAAAAAGACGAAACCTCAACTCCAACCCTTTAAGCCATTCTGTAGTTAGTAGCTTAAGCCAATTCCTGTGCAAGCTTTCTCTGATGCAATAAAAGAGACAGTTTGCTTAGAAGGCGCTAACTGATTTATAGCACAATGGCCAATGGCATAGTCAGGGCTGTTTTTCTGGGGGCGGGGGTTTCCTTTTATACTTTGTTTTGTTGCAACAACACCCTGGCAAAAGTCTCAGGAGCTGTCAAAAGAGGCGAGTGATTCTGCTTGCTTCTGGGATGTTCCAAACGGTTCAAACAAACCCCTTCACTCGGACGCCTGGCCAAGTGTGTGTTCCAAGGAATGAAAGGGAAACACAAAGATTGCTCTGAAGTAATTTCCCTGCACTGAATCCAGCCATCCGGTTTTACTCTTTCTTCATTGAATGGTCAGAATGCAACAGGAAGAGCAAGGCTGAAAGAGAACAACTGGCCAAATGTACTGGCAAAAAGACGGCGGGGGCAGCTTGATGCAAAATGACCATTCTTCGCTCTTGGAAGGAAATGAATGATCAATGTTAATAAACGTGTCTTGCTGCAAAGCCAGGCCAAGTTCCTACGACACCTGCAAAGACAGGAGACGCTTTATAGATCCAAGCAGCAATCTCTTTACTGGAAACAGACGGGAGGTAGCGGATAAAGAAGATACTGTTTGTCAGTTGCCTCATTCCTTTACTGCGGCTGGCTCAGCCTTCTTATCTATTTAGGCAGCAGCCATGCCTGCTGCCCTTCTGCATAAAACACCATTAAGGGAGCCGGGCAGAGAGGGAGTGCACAACTGGCTGCAGAAAAATGACGGTAATACCAAATCTGCAATTCTCCCTGGCTGCCCCAGGATCAGTCTGTGGAAGATAGAAATAGGGGACCTGCAGCATTCCAGATGTTCCCGGACTAAAACTCCAGGCCCCCCTGCCAACCAAAGGAGGTTCAGAGTGTAGTAAAATCTGCTAGGGGGAAGAGAGTACCCAAGTTTTTCACCAGTAGTCTAAGGGTTATTCTACCCCATTATTAGAAAAATGTGAGCTGAGGCCTAGCTTGAAATCCTCACTTTGGATGCAGACGGACTGTCATTCCAGATCCCATAGTGTTGTGTCTGCAGTGGCACAACACATTTTGAAAGGCCACATAAGACGACTTGAACGCTAACTGGCTAACTGTAGAGAGTAGAGAAATTATCTTCCCAGAGATATGCAGAATTGTTACATAGGCAAAGGGGCCCAAATATTTCATAAATCCAGAATAATAATAATAATAATATTCAGAAGCAGCTCAGGCAGATGCTTCCCCCATCCCTGAAATATAAAAAGGGAGGAGGAGGTAGAGCACATCAGGCTTGCAAGATTCTGTTACTATAGCAATTGCAGTCAAAATAGTTTAACCTTCCTGTGGGGTTCATTTCCTGGTCTGGTATACGTAGTGGGGCTGCCACCAACCCTGTTTTTTGTAGATGCTTCTATCAAGGACTTCTCTTTAGGATTCCAACCCAAACCTCAATATCAAACCACATTTGGGGTTCCTGGGATACAGCATTCCAAGTAGGTGTGTCTATAGGGTATTGTCAAAGAAATCAAGATGATGGGCAGCTGTGACAGTATGACTCAAATGCTGTCTCCTTGTACAATGAGTTGTGGCCCGCCAGATTCAGACAGTGAGAAGGTTGGGGAGGAACATGGGCCAGCCTAGAGTCTGGGGAAGGCTCTAATGAGGGCTCTGTGTCGGAAGCAGAGAGGGGGCCAGAGCCGTATGCCAGCTATCAGCTGCCTTCAGAGTCAGACATCAGTGAGGCAGATGAACAGCTGGAGCCTGTTCCTAGTGTATGCATGCGCAGAGTTGCCAGACGAAGGGAACAGCTAAGAACAGGTCAACTTGGGAGTAAGGCCACAGGTGGATGATGAATGGCCCCTCCCGGAGGAAATAAAAGAGGAGCAAAAGGGGAGTGGAGTTTGCAGGAGACAATTAGTTTGCTTAATTGGTTTGTGACTCTCCGAGACTCCTTGCCAAGTTTTGCAGATATTGGCCTGCCAGCTCTCCAAGCCAGATAAGGTCTGTGACTGTAAATCCTCCCTCGAAAGACTTTGTTGGATGTGAATGAGCAGAGTTCACAGTAATAAAAAGGGGGTTTTGTCAAACAAGGAGTTTGCTTCATGCTCTTGGGAAGCCTCGGTCAGAACGCAACACTCATAAAGGTCACACCATCAAGGCTGCCATCCTGAACTTATGGACCTAACCCTAAACATGCCCCTGACTCCAGTCGTGGAATTCAGCCAGTTTGCACCACTTCAGGAGAACCAGTTGTTAACTTTCTGAGCTGTTTGGTGAACTGGTTGTTGGAAGAAATCATTAGGGCAGAGAACCGGTTGTTAAATTATTTGAATCCAACCACTGCCTGACTCTGTGCATAAAAGTAAGGAAGAAGGCAAGATGTTGCCATGATTCCCAGTTAGACTGAACTCTGAGGAGCCTATTGTTGGAGAACACAGTTTTAGTTTTAGTTTAGTTTATTTTCAATTTATATACTGCCCTTTTCACCAAAAAGGGACTCAGGGCGGTGCACAGAAAGATAAAACCCCACAATATACAAAATTTAAAAAACAATTAAACCCACACAGCTGTGCTAAAATTGAATAAATAGTTAAAACCATAAATAACAAATTAAAATAGTCCCTAATCTATGTCAGGCCGGTAAGACGAAAGAAATGAGCTTTTACCATCCGACGGAAGAGTCGTAGGTCCATGATGGTACGGATATCGGGGGGGAGGTCGTTCCAGAGTGTCGGACCCGCCACAGAGAAGGCTCTTCCCCTGGGGGTTGCCAGTCAGCAAAGACCGGCTGACGGCACCCTGAGAAGGCCAACTCTGTGAGAGTGGACAGGTCGAAGGGAGGAATGTGGTAGGAGGCGGTCTCTCAAGTAACCAGGACCCGAGCCATGGAGCGCTTTGAAGATGGTAACCACGACCTTGAAGCGCACCCGGAAGACCACAGGCAGCCAGTGCAGCTTGCGCAGGAGAGCTGGAGATCCAAATTCATAGACAAATGAATTTGGAACATCAGGGATTCATCGGTTAGCCAACAGGGATTGAAGATACTGTTGGGGACCCTTCCCCATTGGAAAAAATATTTTTGTTACTAGTCCGCTAAGCTTATCTTTGGCAATGTGATAAATGATGCTTAGTGCTATTAAGTTAAAAATATTACTTCGACATTTTGGTCTCCTTATCTGTACTTGGGAGTCTAATTTATAGATGGCTGATTAGTCAGAAAGGAATTAACCACTTTGGAGTATGTCTTCAATTACCATTGTAAGTAATTTGGTTTTTGTAAATATTTTGGTTTTTTTTAAATAGACATTTTATTAGCAATATCTTGTTTTAGCTGCAAACATGCTTTACAAATGGAGATTCATCTTTGTATTTGCCACTCTTTGGGAATCAAAGGAGTTGGAGAAGGGTCCAAAAATCCAAGGGGATTATGACTACTGAGTCAAAGCCCTGTCTCTTTCTAGTGTATGTGTGTGATGTGTGTCATTGCTGCACCTAAAAAGGGGTACTTTTCAATCTTGTGGTCATAATCATCATCTTGTACGATCCCTTCTTCTACAATCCCATTCCCACAGACATCTCTGTTGGGATATGACAGGGGTGTCAAACTCACATCATCAGGGCATCATCATGTGATGTATCATGACTTTCCCCCCATCGCTAAACCAGGCGTTGGGTGTGGCCAGCATGTGCTGCATCCAATCCGCAGGCTGCAAGTTTGACACCCCTGGGATACAGCATGAACAAGCTTTCCAGACATTGTCAATGCTTTGATATGACTTTAACTATCTAAAATTTGGAACCAAAGCAACGAGGGGTTCTATTTGTTGGTATAAGGCAGGGGTGTCATAGCCCGTGGGCCGGATGCGTCACATTATGGCCACGCCCAGTCCCAGTATAACGCTGTATTTATTCATGTGTTTATTATCTTCAGTCTTTACATCTGAGGACTGATGGCAGCTGCAAAGAGTCCAGGAACCCATACCCAGATGCAAGTCAGTTTTGTTAGCCTTCTAGTAACAGAGACTTAGAAGGGCTCTGCTAGAAACCTGTCTCTCCTTCCTCTCTGTTCCAAATTGAAACTGGTTTTGCTCTAGCTCTCTTTCTCCATCCACATTACTATTAATAATACTTAATAGGAAGTGAGGATTGTCAGCTGTCAATTGGTGAAGTTGTTGAAAAGAAATGTTGGTTTCTGTTGGCCGCCCTGGGTCCTTTTTTAGGAGAAGGGCGGGATATAAATTCAAATAAAATTAAAATTAAAATTAAAAATTATTCTAAAGTGCTCAGATGATTGTTCAGGAATTCATAGCCAGCCATATTCTACCAAAATAATAATAATTCATAGCCAACCATATAATAATAAGTCTTTTCACCCAGATGTTTGATGAGCATACATCATCTCCTCATCTCTTTCTGGGGTTGTTGCTTCAGTTATTATTACTACATTACAACAATGAAGCAAGGTTTTATTTTTGGTGCAGATGAGAGAAATCCTGCTTTAAAATCAGCTCCAGTTCCCATATGGACAAAAGTGATGTGTAGATGGATCAGACTACGGAATCCTATATTCAAATTCAAATTTCAAATTTAATTTGTAGAACCGCTCCCTCTCCCCACAGGGACTCGGGGCGGTGCACAGGGAAAGTAAAAACAATAAATATACAAATATAAATACATAATATAAAAACAGATTAAATCTATTCCTGTGCTAAAACCCGTTAAACTAAAATACCCAGCAGCTATAAATAAGTTTAAAACCCCATAGAAAGAGAGACTAGCGTAGGCCGGCCAAGCGGAAAAAGTGTGTTTTTAATTTCAGACGGAAGGAGCGGAGGTCCGTAGTCGTTCTAATATCGGGGGGAAGGTAGAGGGCCGGGCCCGCCACAGAGAGAGCCCTTCCCCTGGGCGTCGCCCACTGGCACAGTCTAGTGGACGGCACCCGGAGAAGTCCCTCTCTGTGGGAGCGAATCGGCCGTGAGGATGTATGAGGCAGGATCCGATCCCGCAGGTAGCTAGGTCCCGAGCCATGGAGCGCTTTAAAGATGATGACTAACACCTTGAAGCGCACCCGGAAGACAACAGGCAGCCAGTGCAGCTCGCGCAAGAGCGGTGTAACGTGGGCAAACCTAACGGTTCCCATAATTGCTCGCGCAGCTGCATTCTGGACCAACTGAAGTCTCCGGGTGCACCTCAAGGGGAGCCCCATGTAGAGAGAGTTACAATAGTCCAGTTGGGATGTCACGAGAGCATGAGTGACTGTGCGAAGGGCGTCCCGATCCAATAGGGGGCGCAATTGGCGCACCAGGCGAACCTGGTGAAACGCCCTCCTGGCCACGGCTGTCACTTGATCTTCCATGGACAGCCGGGTATCCAGGAGGACACCCAAATTGCGCGCCCCATCCACAGGGGCAAGATGTTCGCCCCCTATGGCCAGCATTGGAGTCAGCTGGTTGAATCGGGCAGCCGGAAACCACAGCCACTCGGTCTTGGTCGGGTTGAGCTTGAGTCCGTTACTTCCCATCCAGATCCGCTTCCAGGCACTGGCACATCACCGCTACGGCATCGTTGGGGTGGTTTGGGGTAGATATATACAGCTGAGTATCATCAACGTAAAGATGGTACTCTACCCCAAAACCACGGATGATCTCACCCAGCGGCTTCATGTATATTGAAGAAGATAATACATATCTGTGGTATTACAAAAATATTGGACATTTTCAGAGTTGTCATTTCAGGTACCCAACCCTTTTGATTCCCATGATCAAATTAGGCTCTTTCTGAATTCCTGTTTTTCTTTCCTTATATGTATTCAAGATGGCGGCGCGCTTAGGCGCTGCGGCTTTGAGCTCCTGGTGTCACAGTAGTGTTAGGCAAAAACTAGTCTATATCTGCAGGGAGTTATTAAGTTATTATTAAGTTATTATTAAAGATTGGATCTTCTAGTCGACTCGATATCACCAGCAACTTCCAGCAGTCTCATAATATACCGAGTGACATAGTAACATTGCCAGTCTCTCCATGGATCGTTGTTTGGCCTAGGAGGCAGCGAAGAGAGCCGAAGCAGAAGCAGGGATGCAGAGCAGGTTTGCTAGTTCGATTATGGAAGCAGCCTCACAGACTAGCATTACCAAGCATTTCCTAACCAACTCTAGATCCTTTGTCCACAAAACTGATGAACTAGAGCTATGGATGGCAGCGAATAAGCTCATTCGTGATTGCTGTGTGATGATCATCACAGAGACCTGGCTTCATCCACTTGTACCGGATGCGTCTGTGGAGCTAACTAACCACACCACACACCGCTTTGACAGAAACAACAATTCTGGTAAAAGCAAAGGTGAAGGACTGTGTATTTACAGACATAATAACTGGTGTACTAACAGTAGAGTTGCTTATACACACTGTTCTGCAGACTTGGAATTCTCAACTGTCATTTGTCGGCCATTTTATCTACCTAGAGAGATTTCTGTTATAGTTATCACTGCTGTCTATATTCCACCTGATGCAAATGTTAGCACAACGCTCAAACCAATTTCATTGTAATTGTTTTTAATTTTATTACAATGACAATAAAGATTATTATTATTATTAAATATCCTAGGACTGTGGTGGCGAACCTATGGCATGCATGCCAGAGATGGCACACAGAGCCTTCTCTGTGGGCAGGCGTGCCATCACTAAGTGCTCTTCCGGGTTCTGTTGCGTGAAGACCAACTGGCCAGAGTGCATGTGCATAACGGAACCAACTGCTCTCTTCCAGGTTCTGGCGCTCGGTGCCAAAAAGATTAACTATCACTGTCCTAGGAAACTCAATTACAGTACAGAACAGAGATAATATACAGACATTGAGGCTTCTTAAGGGATGCCCCATACATCCCTTAGACCGATACGCTCCCACAGAGAGGGCCTTCTCAGGGTGCCGTCGGCCGGACAATGCCGACTGGCGACACCCAGGGGAAGAGCCTTCTCTGTGGCGGGCCCTGCCCTTTGGAACGACCTACCCCCTGAACTCCGGACCATCACCGACCTCCGCCTCTTCCGCCAATGTCTAAAGACATACTTTTTTCATCAAGCCGGCCTAGCCTAACCTCCCATGGGGACTGTAGAAAAGTTTTAAATTGGGTTTTAATTAATAATTGGTTTTAGCACAGGTTTGGGATTTAATATATATTTTAAATTATTTATGTTCTATTTTTGTATGTTTTTTAAATCTCCTGTGCGCCGCCCTGGGTCCTTTGCGGAGAAGGGCGGGATATAAATGTAATAAAATAAAATAAATAAATAAATAAATTCTTGAAGTGATTTTGGCTTTTTTGGGGAAGAGGGTGGTGTGTCCGTTTCAAAGAAAATAGCTGTTGTGAGTGGGGAAACAGAGAATCAAGTTTTCCTCTCTGATTTAATCTTAATAATCTCAGGTAAAGTAGGTCTTACCCGAAGCTTTTAAAAATGAACTATTTCATAGTTCCAGAAGCTGCAAGGTTTCAGAGAAATGAATCAGATTAATTCATACGTTGTGCAAAATTATATGTATATTCAATATTCACAAGAATTTCTTGTTGGTTTTTTTCAAAATCTCATTACTTAAGACATTAAGATCATACTTCATTTAAATTAAAACTTCTAGCCCTTTCCTACCATGGAATTAAAATGTTGTCCACCATCCTTGAATTAGTATAAACCAGGGGTCTCCAACCTTTGCAACTTTAAGTCTGAAGGACTTCAGCTCCCAGAATTCTAGGAGCTGAAGTCCTTCAGACTTAAAGTTGCAAAGGTTGGAGACCCCTGGTATAAACAATGTGCTTTTGCTTGTTTCAAGATCCCATCTGCCTCTATTTCATCTCTTCTGAGTCACAGTCAAAGCCCTGCTTTGTGAGTGTCAACATATTATATTGTTCATACATTTCCCTAACTACAGCTGAAGCTACCTCATCATTATCAAGGAGACATCATAAGACCCTTCCTGTTCTGCTCCTACCGCATTAATACTGGAGCAACTAAACTTGCTATTTAGTTCCTCTAGCACAGGGGTCTCCAACCTTTGCAACTTTAAGTCTGAAGGACTGAAGCTGGCTGGAGAATTCTGGGTGCTGAAGTCCTTCAGACTGAAAGTTGCAAAGCTTGGAGACCCCTGCATCGAAGTATTCTTTTCTATCTTCTAACACAGGGGTCCCCAACCCCTGTGCCGCGGACCGGTGCCAGTCCATGGCTTGATAGGAACGGAGGAGGAGGGAGGAGGGGGCAGTCCCCTGGGCAGAGCACACACCAGATGCGGGAGAGCGCAGGTGCGGCCGTTCGTGCCGTTGGAGGCCCTTGAGAGCCGAGTGAGCCGACTCCCCCCACGTGCGCATGCGCCGCCTGTTCCCCCTTCCCCTGCATGCGCATGCGCCGCCTGTCCCCCCTGCTCCTCCTCTATGCCAGCCGGTCCGCAGAATTTTCTTTAAAATGAAACCGGTCCCTGGTGCAAAAAAGGTTGGGGACCCCTGTTCTAACATAAATCTTGTTCTATGCATGATTTCTGCTGTTTCAGCAATGATGGTGACATGATCAGGAGCCAAGATCTGGCCAGCTTCTATTGGTCAATTTGGCTGCAGTACACTAGCACTCTCTCACTTAGCTGTTGAGTGTTGCCTTCCATGGCCATTGGGGTCCATGTGGTTGGACTGACATGATATCTGGCTTCTGCAAACTGTTGCTCATGTAATGGCTGATTGGCACTTTCTGAACCACTGTTGAATCTAAGGCAGGCTCCCCATGAACAATATTCACTATTTTTGTGAAGTAGCACTATTTCTAACCTAGAGAGACTATTAAACTATTACATTAAACCACACAACACAAGATCTTTTTCAAAATTAACTCTCTTACCGGTCAATTCTACAAGGTAGAGTAGTTCATGTTACCTGTTACTGCTGTCAATGAAGGGGCATTCCTTTGACTGTTTCTAATTTATTTTGGGTGCTATTTGTTTACCCTCTAGAAACTGGACCATCCTTTTCTTGCTTGCTGTCTCTCATGGCAGCACGATGGCTATAAATACCGTGGCAAGATGGCCATGAAGGCAGTTTCTAATGCGACTGTAGTTGCATGCAGGGCAATGGGAACAATTGTGGCAAGAAGCCTCAGTGTCCTTGCTCTTAAACTTTCCAACAATCTATCAAAAAGAGTATTCAGCCGTGCAATGAAGTGGGAGGGCAGCTCAGCTGGCAGCCTCTTTGGATTCCCTCCAACTTTATTCCATGTCTCTTCATTGCACCCCTGACCTATTAACCTGAGGATCCTTTGAGATGTGTGTCTCTTGCTCTTCTGAATAAGCTAGATCAGGGGTGGGCAAAGTTTGCAACTTTAAGTCTGAAGGACTTCAGCTCCCAGACTTCTCCAGCCAGCAAAGCTGGTTGGAGAAGTCTGGGAGCTGAAGTCCTTCAGACTTAGAGTTGCAAACTTTGCCCACCCCTGAGCTAGATCCAAGTTTGCAACCCTTCCAAGTGAGAAGCCCACCATCACAGAACATCCTAGCGCTGTCTTTTGGGCAACTTGAAAGCAGGTACGTGGCATGTATTTTCTTTCAATTTGATTAACTGTCAACAGACCTGACTCACAACTTCTGGTAAAGGAAGCGGGCCAAATCTCTGATAGGCTGTTGTCACTCAATCCATCCTGCCATGGCATCAAGGAAGACAATTGGGGGCGGGGGGAGATTTCCTGACCAATAAGTGTAAGGACGAACATTCACGAGAGGGGAAGTGGGGTCACAGGACTAGCCCTTAACTTGTTTCTCCTTAAAAGTATAAAGGCCAGTGCCATTCATCCATCTTTTTACTGAGCCTGATTAGAGATGGGTTGTTGGAATAGCGTGTTGTATCAGCATATTTTGCACCGCTTCACAGAAAGAAGAAGAGCGTAGTAAAACAACCGTGTGATTAAAACAACCATGGCCAAATTCTTTTCTTGATCTTTTCCTCTGACTTCACTAATTAATTAATTTCAAAATGATTGAGGCATGGAAAGGGGAAACAGTGAAACTGGCAAATACAGGGAAACGAGTGCGAGCTGCACTGGCTACCTGTAACCTACTGGGTGCGTTACAAGGTTTTGATGACCATCTTCAAGGTGCTCCATGGCACGGGGCCTAGCTACCTACGAGACGTCTACTGCCCCATACATCCCTACGACCGACTCGCTCCCAGGGAGAGGGTCTTCTCCAGGTGCCATCGACCGGGCAATGCCGGTTGGCGGCACCCAGGGGAAGGGCCTTCTCTGTGGTGGGCCCTACCCTCTGGAACGGCCTACTTCCCGATCTCCATACCATCTCAGACCTCCGCTTCTTCCGCCGGCACTTAAAAACTTACTATTTTCATCTGGCCGGCCTAGCATGATCTACTCCGCACCCTACTGTCGTATAATCAAATCAAAGTTTAATTTATGGGTTTTTAAAAAATTTTAAATTTATTTTAAGCAGGGTATTGATTTAATTTAGTTATTATTTAGTAATATTTGGTATTTATGTATATTTATTTTAAATCTGTGTTCGCCACCCCGAGTCCCTTTGTGGTAAGATGGGTGCGGGTTACAAATGTGAATAATAACAACAACAACAACAACAACAACAACAACAACAACAACAACAGGCAAATACAAACATGTCCTTTTTCTTTTGCAAATGACAATGTGGAGGTCTACTTTCTCTTCTTTAGCCTGTTGGGAGTATAAAGAGAAACTGATGCCAAAGAAGAGATTGATGGGTAAAGTGCTAATGGAGATAGCAAATGGAAACCAGCTGGTGACCAGAGGGGAGAGCCATGCTTTTCAGCACAAAACACACTTCTGATCATCCATCGTATTAAATAATCTGGTTTTATGTCTAAAGCAAAGGCAGGTAGATTGCAGATGCCCTTGGATGTAGCCAGAATAAGAGGGAAATACCTGTAGGCCATACAGGTAATGAGGCCACGTGCACCTCTCTCATTGGCTGGAGATGACATAAAAGCAACGCCTGTCCTAGGCTAATATCTGTATACTGGCATTTTCCTGTTAGCAAAGTTGCTCACAATTCTTCAGGGTAAACATTTATTTTTAAAACAAAAGATGGAAAACACAGCTTAAAGAATTACTCTCTATAAATGCTCTAGCTCAGAGGTCTCCAACCTTTGCAATTTTAAGTCTGAAGGACTTCAGCTTCCAGAATTCTCCAGCCAGCAAAGTTGGGTGTCCATGAGTGAGTGGAACTTGTCACGGTATAAACGTAGCGCTGGTTGGAGACGCTCGGGTGGAAAGATCCTCCGCTATAATTGGCTTTCGGCCTAAACACAATCTAGATCAGGGGTCTCCAACCTTTGCAACTTTAAGTCTGAAGGACTTCAGCTCCCAGACTTCTCCAGCCAGCAAAGCTAAGGCAGGGGTCTTCAGCTCCCAGAAGGACTTCAGCTCCCAGAATTCTCCAGCCAGCAAAGCTTAAAGTTGCAAAGGTTGGAGACCCCTGCTCTAGCTGAATCCAAGAAAAGTAAAGAGGGGGGAAATACTTCTTGACATCAGTGGTGTTCTTGAAAATTATTTCTCACAGTTGCAGGTGACACCCTTAACAAATCCCCAGGAGCAGATGAGAAATGTATGGGCTGTTAATAAACTGTAACTAATCAATGAATGCTGCTGTGATTGTGCTCAAGCTGCTGGGGGGCCATCGGTTCTTGGGAGAAAGAACACTCGTTGCTGGCTTTAATACAGGCCTGCAAAAGCATGTAGCAGACCTCGATGTCTCTTAGTTTGCAAAAACATATGTCCCGCGCCCTGCCATGTAGCATATTCAATTAAATCACACAATAATAGGTTGTTGCCCAGGGCAGTTTCAAATAAGACGTTGTCATTCTTTAGTCACCCCACCACCACCACCAAATTAAATGGGCTCTCTGTGGATCTCAAACAATATATTCTCAAAACACTCATGAATAAATGCACACATGAATGTAAAAAGATCCCTCAGCTGTGCTGAGTTATTAATTGTCTCTACTGCTTTTGATTGCTAGGGTTAAGAAACTATACGCACTCATTTCTTTATTCTTTGTGTCGTGAGAATCAGATTAATGGCATAAAGGCTGCTTCTTCACTCTGAGTGTTTCTGGACTGAAAGAGGATTTCTACTGGCTTCTTTCTCTACAGATTCTCTGCAGATTCAAATCGCTTCCCTGGCACTCAGGAGAGATGGTGCTGAAGGCTGTGGGCCCAGGAAATGACTTGTCTTGCTTGCTCACTGTTTCATTCCTACTGGAGTAAACTACAGAGGGTCATGTGATGGGTGAGATTTGGGAAAATATTGAGCCCATCCAGAATCAAAAGTGCCAGGGCCTCCTGTTTTGTCCCCTTTGTTTTGCCATTGGAACAAACATATTAGTCTTTCAAAAAAAATAAAGCTGCCACCTTTACAACCTCTCAAAAGTCTTCCTTGTTCTCCCTTCCCTAAAGCGAGGTCTCCAACTTTTGCAACTTTAAGTCTGAAGGACTTCAGCTCCCAGAATTCTCCAGCCAGCTTTGCTTTGCTGGCTGGAGAATTCTGGGAGCTGAAGTCCTTCAGACTTAAAGTTGCAAAGGTTGGAGACCCCTGCCCTAAAGCATCTTTTTTCTCTCTTTCTGGCTTCTCAGTTAATATTCCTTCAAATGGCTTTTCAAAACTTAATATCTTGTAACATTAGGCTAAGAGCTAACAATGGTCCTGAGCGAACAGAAAAAGAGGGAGATGGCAAAAACATCGCAATATCTTATGGCACTCTAAAGATTAGCTCATTTATTGCTTCATAACCCGGAATATACAACTTTTACAAAGTACATTGTGTTTGGTGTAGGTTGCTTTTGAAATAATAACTTATGATGCCAGTATTTGGGGAGTTATACAAAGAACGAATCACGTGCTCAAAAGTTTCCATATACAGTTGATTTAATTAATCATTTGAGAGAAATGGGTCATCTGTTATGTCTGAATGTATGTTACTATTTATGTAAA
The DNA here is from genome assembly GCA_039707465.1 of Rhabdophis nuchalis. Classification (NCBI taxonomy): domain Eukaryota; kingdom Metazoa; phylum Chordata; class Lepidosauria; order Squamata; family Natricidae; genus Rhabdophis; species Rhabdophis nuchalis. The sequence goes on from CM077649.1 coordinate 15,202,587, forward strand.
TCAATGCAAATGATCAAATTATGACAACTTTCCAATCTGCTCTTGGATTGTTGTTTGGACTGTGAAGTAAAGCTTTTTTCTATTGATTCCATTGGTTGGTCTATTGATTCTATTAATTCAGGGCTTCCTCAAACCCCCGGTCTGTGGACCGGTGCCGGTCCGTGACTTGATAGGAACCGGGCCACAGGGCCGGAGAGGAGGAGGAGGGAGGAGGGGGCAGCCCCCTGGGCAGAGCGCGTGCTGGATGCGGGAGAGCGCAGGCGCAGCCGTTCGCACCGTTGGAGGCCCTAGAGGGCCGAGTGAGCTGACTCCCCCCCGCGTGCGCATGCGCATGTGCGGCTGTTTGTGCCGTTGGAGGCCCTAGAGGGCCGAGTGAGCCGACTCCCCCCCGCGTGCGCATGCGCCGCCTCTTCCCCCCTGCTCCTCCTCTACGCCAGCCGGTCCGCAGAATTTTCTTTAAAATGAAACTGGCCCCTGGTGCAAAAGAGGTTGGGGACCCCTGTATTAATTGACTTGTACTCTGGAAAATTGAAGTTTGACTGTACAATTTTCCTTGCAATGCTGAGCAACATTTTCGGTATTGCTGCAAAATAATAAATTCTGTAATGCAGGAGATACGAAAATGATAAATTCAATAATTTGACAGAGATATATGCCGACATTGCATTTGAACTGGTGCAGGGATGCAGGGCACGGTCATCAGGAAAGAAGAGTGTTTCCCATATAATTTAAGACAAGATATCTGAGGTTTTCAAGATTGAATTGCCAGCCATGGACCCCTTGGGCCTTGCTACAATTCTGTAGCACGTTTCAAGCATGCTTGGAGTTTTTGTAGGACTTGCTCAGCTATGCTTTCCATCACATGGCGCTCAGCAAGCTAATATCCAAGATGGGAATCTGACAATGATTTTCTCCACACTATTCATACTTCTAAAAAACCCTACCATGTCCCTTCTGATTTTTTTTTCACTGTTGAGGATCCTCAAACCCCATACATTAACATAAGAACATAAGAATAGCCTTGCTGGAACAGGCCACAGCCCATCTGGTCCAGCATTCTGTCTCACACAGTGGCTCCCCATTTGCTTCAGGGTCTTCCCAAGCAGATGTCTTCACCTGCTTATGATTCCCTGCAAATGGCATTGAGAAATATCCTGCCTATCTCTCCAACCTTAGGCATCCATAATGATAGCCATGGATACCCTTGTTCTCCATGAACTCCTCTAATCCTTTCTTAAAGGTGTCGAGGCTGACAGCTGTCACCACTTCTTCTGGCAGGGAGTTCCATAGACCAGGGATCCTCTGGGTGAAAAAGTCCTTCCTCTTATTTGTTTGAGGTCTAGCTTCCAAAAGTTTCATGTTAAAAGTTACATTACTTTATGATAGGACAGTTGCTAGAGAAAATATGTTTTTAGAGAAGGTGACCAAAATTGTTCATAATGTTTGAAGTGTCACTGGAATATAGATACACATTAAAGCTATTATGATAGCAGCAGTTAAATGTTCAGTTTTTTTCTTAATGATATTGACATGAAGTTGCCTTTGCTATGGTAGGGGTTTATAATGTGAATGAGCAATATCTCTTTTTCAGTCATTGCCACTCAGATCTCAAAGTGTACAATAAGTGAATTTAGGGTGTGGAGAGGTAGTCTTAATATGCATATTTATGCCAGCTGGGTCTTAGATAAACAACTCTAGGATTTGTATTTAGGTTACATTAATCAAAATCATTCCTATCCTCTCTCTTCACAACTATACATAATTTATTCAATGCTTTTATAATTGAAGTCAGGACTTTGAAGATGATCAGTGAAGTAATTCAAATTGTGTAAACAAACAGACTTACCGATATGCATTTTTGATGAATGTATAGAACAAATTCTGGAAATTAGTACTTAAACTGTAGAATGTAATAGGAGATAAATCTGATATGACTTTTATATCATATTGATACCGTTAGGATATTCAGCCTTATATTGGGTTGACAATATATATGAGTCTATGTTCTTAAAAAGTTATGTAGCTTTAAGAACTGTCTTAAATTCTGATTGAATCTGATTGGCTGTGAGTATCAGCTATACTATATAATCAAGGTCAGGAATGCAGCTCATTCCCTGTTCGATTCCTTGTGATCCTGTGCTGAAGCTGTGAAGAAGGAGGAGTATTGTTTTGCATCACTGTGAGATAAACTCTGTTTGGTGTAGGACTGTTATTTGTTTGAGAAGTTAGTCGGAAGAAGCATTTTAATTGCTACTAAGTAAAGACTATTTATTTTCTTACTATCACTGTTGTAGAGTTTGTTTGTGGTTTACAGCAACGTACTTCTTTACTGTCGGGTGAATTACACTATTCCGCATTTATTTGCTAACACTGGTTAAGGAACCAGAGTTGTGACACTGGTTCTGAACCCAGAGTAGCTAACAGATACATTCAGAAGGCAAGTCTATAAATGTCTTTTGATTGAAAAGATATATTTAGCACCAATATCTATTTTGATGTTTAGTCAATCAATGATCAACTTAACATTAGGAATGATAACAGATCACACTAAACGGTATTTATGCAACAAGTTGATAGCCTATTGTTTTCCAGATTACTAAGACATATATAAGTTTTTTCTTGTAACCAAATCAAAAGACTGGCTATCATTATTTTCAGTTAAAGACACATATTTTACTGAAAATAATGTAACAATTGTTTTTTTTAATTTGTCTAATCCCATACAATCTGCACTGTAATCAATCTCCAAGCTGGTGACATTGATGGATGGCCGTCTCTTCTAAGAGGATCAACTCGGGGAATATATTAAAACCCAAAGGCACGCTTCTTACTTTCAGGAAGCCCTCTTGTGCAATGGGCCTGATCCAATTGTATTGGTTTGGCAGGGAAAATACTATGATTGATGGTGGCTGGGCAGCCGAGATCTGCTAGGAGCACAGTCTGAGCCTCTGGCCTTAGAGCTCTCTCCAATAGCTCCCTGCTGGCATAAGAACATACAGGAGAAGGAACAATGGAACCGGGTGGCCCATCTAGGAAGCCCCTTCAAATGCATATGGCCAGTTCTGACCTACCAACTCAAAGAGAAAAAGGCTGATGGGAAATTAAGTTTACTGAGAACATTTCCAAAACTGAAAATAAATAGCAGGACAGAACTTCTAAAGATAAAACCCAAGTAGAGAGACAAAGATGGGAGAAGAGGCGAACAGAAGAGCCTTTTTCAAGAGCAAGACATGGACAGAAATGAAATGATGGAAATAACTTTGCTTCCAGAAAATATCAGTACCAATAAATAATATAAAACAACGAGGCTCAAGACATCTTCGGATCTAAAACTATAAAAATAGCGATTTGATTAATCAGCTTCAATATACTTATTGACAAAATAGGAAAGGTTTTGATTTTAAAGGCTTGGAGTGCGATGCCTTGTTGTCTGTATAGCTAGCCATCATTATCCATTGTAGCTAAAAGACTCTAATCCAGGGGTCTCAAACTCAATTTACCTGGGGGCCGCTGGAGGCAGAGTCTGGGTGAGGCTGGCCCGCATAAGTATAATAATATACTTGATATGAATAATATACCGTGATATGAAAGTATAATATTATACTTTCATATCACAGTGGGGGCCACAAGGTACCGTCCTGCGGGCTGCGAGAATGAGACTGCTCTAATCATACACTCCCCAGATTACTATTTCCCTTTAGTGAAAGTTATTGTTTCAATGTTCATTTTAAATATTTATGTGACAAATGCAATCTTATAGCATGTCTTCAGATTACAATCCTGTGAAAAGTGTGTGTGTGTGTGTGTGTGTGTGTGTGTAAGAACTTGAGCTTTTGTAAAATGGATGAATGGCTTACTGTTTCTTCTGTTTGGGTAGAGATGCCAAGGTAGATGACTTGAAGTGCCTATAAATAATCTTGCTGTAGAAGAAAGATACCCACTCAAAAGTCTTGCCCTGTAAATCATTCAAAGTAATTGGTGAATTTAAATACCGCCCCCGCCCCCTTCTCTCCAGGTTCCTTGTGTGCTCTCAAATAAGAATCTCCATTGTCCCTTGGATTGTGCTGAAATGAGTAAGTTGACATATTGTTCAGAGAACAAGAAGATAAACAATTTTATAGGATATGGGATTTATTTTACCAGTGGTTAGATTAAAAAAAAACCATGGAATTGAAAATTATTAGAGACTGTTACCAATACCAAAATAATAGAATCATTTAGAATAGGATATAAAAATACTTTATTATTGGATATATTGAAGATGATGTAATGAATTATTATAATATAAATGAACTCATATTTAGAATACCTCGTTTAAAATGAAGAAATAATAGTGAAAGTCAAACAAATGAAGTACGTACTATAATAATAATGTATATAAATATACTTACAATACAATACAATACAATACAATACAATACAATACAATACAATACAATACAATACAATACAATACAATAGCAGAGTTGGAAAGGACCTTGTAGGTCTTCTAGTCCAACCCCCTGCATGGGCAGGAACCTTATACCATTTCAGACAAATGGCTATCTAACATCTTTTTAAAGACTTCCAGGGTTGGGGCATTCACAACTTCTGGAGGCAAGCTGTTCCAGAGGTTAATTGTTCTAACTGTCAGGAAATTTCTCCTTAGTTCTAAGTTGCTTCTCTCCTTGAATAGTTTCCACCCATTGCTTCTTGTCCTGCCCCCAGGTGCCTTGGAGAATAGTTTGACTCCCTCTTCTTTGTGGCACCCTCTGAGTTATCGGAACACTGCTATCATGTCTATCCTGGTCCTTCTCTTCATCAAACTAGACATACCCAGCTCCTGCAACCGTTCTTCATATGTTTTAGTCTCCAGTCCCCTAATTATCTTGGTTGCTCTTCTCTGCACTTTTTCCAGAGTCTCCACGTCTTTTCTACATCGTGGCGACCAAAACTGTATGCAGTATTCCAAGTGTGGCCTTACCAAGGCACTATACTATACTTGATTGACAATATGTGACTTTATATAAAGTTTAAGTGTTGACTATGGAAAGGATGCACAAAAAGCTTGTAACCTGTATGTAATAATGGAAGATATTTTTATGTTACATATCTTGTTTGTCTATGTTTGTTTAAAAATAAAAACTTTAAAATATATGTATATATATATTAAAGAATCTCCATTATCCCTACTCCAACAGAAGCAAAGTGTGTGGTGTCCCAGTAGGAGCTTCAGACTACTAGCAAAGTCTGGTTAACTAACTACAATGAATTAATTTAGAAAGATGAGTTGTAAGCAATTAACCTGAACTGGGATCTGCTGTTAAGAGACAGAAGCAGTAGTCTTTCTAATTCTATGGTAGTCTAAATGCTACAACCAGCAGCCAGCATGGTCAATGTTGCTAGGAACTGTAATTAATTGCAATTAAAAATATGTAGCTTCCACATTCTTGAAGTGATCTAGCACTGAAACTCCAAATATAAGAGTCATTCTAAATAAATGCTGTTTCATAATTTGATTCTACATTCTCTGTCAGTATGATCTAACTAAAAACACAGAAAACACGGTAACATGATAAACATATTTCTGTCCCAAAAGACAGAATAGGAGCTAATCAGTAAAAGGAACAATAAAAGAGAGAGAAGTATAAGCTGGGCAGTTTCTATGCCTTAATTAAGAGGTTTCCTTGCTCTTCAGACACAGCTGTAAATTAACTGCACTATATATTCTCTACTATCATTGCCTACAAATCTTCCTGATGCTACAGGCAGCGTAGCAAAGATTTGAAAAAGAAAAAGAACAGTTTCCCCAAAATCTGGGGAAAATGTCTAAAAGACAGTTCCCTGCATCCATAATGATTGATTTGGCTGGCTTGGGTTGAATGGAATTGCATTTTAAACCAACCGGAGGGACTCAACTTGGAGAAGATTGCTCTAGAGACTATGAATGAGAATTCTTGGACAGGTGTCACACTTGGCCAGCTGGAGAATTATGGCCATGGACTAAGACCAAAAATGAAGAGGAAAGGTTATCGATCAACAATAAAACACAACAGGTAGATTAAGAATGAGGGCAGTTAAAAGTAGTAGAAATGTTTGCAGGGTGTTAAATGAGAATTGTATAAAATATAACATTTTAGAGATCATCATAATACAGTTTAAAAGCATGTTTATTTTGGAAAAAACCCTTATAAAATGGATAATTATTTTGATTTTAAATATTTTATTTGTATAGTAATTCCTATTATTGTAATCCGTTCATAATTATATAAAACTCTCTAGTTGTCTTTTCTCCTTACAATAAGCCAAACATAAAATTGTAACTCATCATGAATTTTAACTAAAACAAAATAAAAATAGAACATTGTTCAAGATTTATTTCTCTACTGAGTGAGTTTAAACTCTATTGAGTTTAAATCTGTTTCCATTAACTTTAGATAATACTTGACACATGGTTTTTGTCATCTTATTGTACTGTCTGGATATCAAATGGAGGTTACCATAACTGTTGACATGAAATTGAGCCTTATTGAACAATGTTGTTCAGATAAGGATCCTTAAAGGATTAGCTTTATCAGTTTAGGAGTTGAATCTTAAGCCAGACAAAAAGACAGAGGTTAACGAGAAGCTGGAAAGATCTGTTTTACTTGTTTTCAATGTCATTTCTTCTTTGGAGAAGAATTATAGATGAAGTATATGCAACCAAGCACTCTTTTGGGAAGATTCAGTAATATGTAGCACTTATGATGCCATTCAAGCTGCAAGTAATACAAGTTTCTTTTACCTTCATAGAGGCAGATAAATGTCTTCAATTTTGGACCACACTTCATGGACCTACAGGTCCATGTAAGTTGTTGTGTGACTAGGCTGAAGCTGCCATACCTAAGATGAAGCAGGCACGTAAGCAGGGTGGATGAAAGCCAGGAAACCTTTCTACAAGATCCTTTGGGGAATTAAGAAGGAGCCAAGTCATTAAGGCAACAAAGAAAAAATGTCACCTGAACAAGACAAAAGAAATTGGGCCTCAACACATAGAATCCATCCCCCAAGTCCCATCAACTGCTACCAGATTTGAAAATCAGCAAGACAAGAGTAGCTGTCAGTCTTGTGAATCAATGAAGTAAAAAAATTGGGGGATTGAAAGGGCCCTGAAGTCCACCCACTCTTTGACTTGTCTTTGAATCCAGACTTGGTGACTTCCACCTCTCTGACTAATGCTTGGCAACCTAAATGAGGAGAGCATAAGTAAGTATGGATGAGTGAAAGTGTGTGCATATGGGAAAGAGCAAATGTGCATTGTAACCAGTAAATTTTTGCTGATACTTTAAATTCACTAGATCTCCATGTACTGCAAAAAACCCTTTTGTGACTCAGTATTCATATGAAAGTGATTTAAGAGTGTCCTGAATTATTTCCCAGTTGTTGACCAGGACTGTGAGAGTGTGAGTGAATGATCACAAGCCACACCTGGGAGAACGTGTAACTTCATAAAGAGCTGGATCATTGTGAACCATCTCAAGGATTTACTTCTTTCTGAGGACTCTTTTCTGTGCATACTGTACTAAAGTTCTTCATGAAAAGTTGTTGTTGTTAGTCGCAAAGTCATGTCCCACCCATCGCGACCCCATGGACAACGTTCCTCCAAGCCTTCCTGTCCTCTATCATCTCCAGAGTCCATTTAAGCTCATGCTGGCTGCTTCAGTGACTCCATCCAGCCACCTCATTCTTTGTCATCCCATTCTTCTTTTGCCCTCAATCTTTCCCACATTAGCCTCTTCTCCAATGAGTCCTTCTTTCTCATTAGGTAGCCAAAATATTTGAGTTTCCTCTTCAGGATCTGGCCTTCTAAAGAGCATTCAGGGTTGATTTCCCCTAGGACTGATCACCTTGTAGTCCAAGGCACGGGTCCCCAACCTTTGCAACTTTAAGTCTGAAGGACTTCAGCTCCCAGACTTCTCCAGCCAGCAAAGCTGGCTGGAGAAGTCTGGGAGCTGAAGTCCTTCAGACTTAAAGTTGCAAAGGTTGGGGACCCCTGGTCCAAGGGACTCACAGGAGTCATGAAAAGTAGGGCTACTCAAACTAGGCTGCATCAACATGAACAACCAATAGATAGCAGCAAAGAGTGCCCATCCACATTCTTGCTGATAAGATCTGAATCTCATCAGGATTTGCACTCTTGCTTGGGAAGATTAAATCATCACATGAATGAACAGGACTTTCTCAGCTGAGGTCCAAACTTGGTGGAATTACCTTTTTGAAAAGATTATCTCTGCTTGAGAAGTCAATGCAGTATGCTTCTTTGACCTTTGTATATTCCAGAAAGCTTTTGGTTAGATACAGGTATGGATATGTTTTGACAGCATTACTATTGCTAACAATCCCATTTTTAAAAATCTTTCAATAGGTTCAGTTTACCAACTTATTTGTTACTGAGGCATATGCAACATGTTAGGCCAGGTTAATTGATCAAAGTAATGTTGTAGATTCCCATATTTTGTCTTAGCATGTCTTATAAACCTGGCAACCATATTATAATTTATTTAGGCATAGTATGTTGCTCTGAACCTAACAAATGTTAGGTTAGCCCAGGTTTAATGCCCCGTGTGTTGCGTGAACCCAACCAATAAGTAATTGTGTAACTTTAGTTCTAGAATTAGAAATTAATGGAACTAGACAGTAGTAGATGAGGGGTCCTTGATGGTCTCTGAGTTTGGTTGTTTTCTTACAGACATTTCATTACCCAAACTTGGTAACATCATTGGTATACCAGTGCATTACTAGTGTACTGGTAGGTGACCCAATTGTCTGGGCTCATGTTTTTGCATTTTATAATAATTTCATAATTTATTCAGATTGAAGCGAATGAACCATCCTGATTAGCAAAGAAGCCCTAAAAACATTTTTACAACTTTATCCAAACTGCAATTGCACAATCACTAAGAAGTTGTGCAGCTCTATGCATGAATGGGCACACTTATGACACTGGCAGCTACATTTCCTATGGCTTGAGACATCTTGATAAACTCACTGCTGTGAAACCAGAAACCCTGCAGTATCATTCCTTCCATGGACCAGGCCTTGTGATCATCTGTTAAAGGCTGAATTGCATTCTCCCCTGAACACCCTTCTCTGCAATATTATTACAGAATACTGTTCTGTGCCAAGTGCATATAGCAGACTTGACCCAGAAGTACCTCCCTCCCTTCCTCCTTCCCTCTCTCCGCCTCCAGTTCACTTAAATAACGCTCCTGTGCAAAGAGAGCTGTACTTCTTGTTCATTGATCAGAATATCAGGGGTGTTATGTAGCCGGCTATGCCAGTCTGCAGGAAGGGCTTGTTAGATTTTTCCAAGTTGCATCTCAGCTTTTATTGTTCCAGGCTTAGCGGAACAAAACATACAATATTTATAACTGTTTTAAAACACATTTGATGATAGTGGGAATGGATTATCAGAGAGACACCAGGAAGATGGGTTGGTGGGGGAAGATACATCTGTATTCAGCTTGTCCAGAATGCAGCTGCTCGGGCAGTTATGGGAACCTCTAGGTTTTCCCATGTAACACCGCTCCTGCGCGAGCTGCATTGGCTGCCTGTCGTCTTTCGGGTACGCTTCAAGGTGTTGGTCATCATCTTTAAAGCGCTCAATGGCACGGGACCTAGCTATTTGCGGGATCGTATCCTGCCCCATACATTCCTGCAGCCGATTCGCTTCCACAGAGAGGGACTTCTCCGGGTGCCGTCCACTAGGCTATGCCAGTGGGCGGCGCCCAGGGGAAGGGCCTTCTCTGTGGCGGGCCCGACCCTCTGGAACGACCTTCCCCCCGAAATTAGAACAACTACGGACCTCCGCTCCTTCCGTCAAAAATTAAAAACGCACTTTTTCTGCTTGGCCGGCCTAGGTTAGTCATCTGTTTATTGTTTTAATTGGTTTTTAAGGGGTTTAGTTTTTAGCATTTTGGGTTTTTAGCGCAGGGATAACTTGTTTAATTTGATTTTTATATATTTATAATGTATTTATGTTTGTATGTTTTTTAATTCCCCTGTGCACCGCCCCGAGTCCCTTTGGGGAGAGGGAGCGGTCTATAAATTAAATTTATTATTATTATTTATTATTATTGGATGTATCTAATTTAGATAACAACTGTATAGTGTCTTTTTAGTGCCAATTAAGTTTCCTGCAGACTCTGCTCTGCTGAATAATCTTTCTTCTGACCTCATTCACTTGCATCATGGATTTGTAATGACATTCACTGCCGTAACCAAGACCCTTTTAAACTGTTAACTAAAAAACAGAACTTTTTAAACAGATTCCAAAAATCAATTAACTCAAAGGGGTGTGTGTGTGTGTGTGTGTCTGGAAATGTAACTCCTTCAAGTATCATTAAGTGAAGCTGATTTACTTTTAACAAGAGCCCATAATTATTTTAGTTTTCTGGAACTTTTAACCTTTACATGAGAAACAGAACTTTTGCATGGCTATCCACTCCCTGCTTATGTACATCAAATAAAGCAAAACTCGTCACTCTTTAGACATTCAGCTCTGTTAACTCACTCACGTACAAAAACCTTAACATTTCACTTTAGCTTAAGAAGCCATCACCAATACCTTTGAAGAGAGTTCATTTTTCAAAACCAGACTATTATTGAAATCTTGTATTTACTGGGATTTAAATGGAAGCGTTATTATTTTTATTTAGGGTTGAAGATCCTGAGAGCATAATTATTACAAGTTAACAACATCCTACTCTGTGTGTGTGTGTGTGTGTTTATAGAATAGGTTTATGTGTTTGTCATCAGTGTATTCTCAAAAAAGCTTGTCTAAGCTTCCTAATCACATCCAGAAAAACTGAAATGAAAGCGACTTAGTGAAACGTGAAGCCTACAGAAAATCTCCATTATCTCAAATCCTGCAATTTCAGATGAACTGATTGGAATGAAGTGCCATAGCTAGCAAAAATATAATAAACAGGATCCTCTGGGGACCTCCTTGGGCAGAGCCAACTGGCAAACATATGGAAACAACACAGGGATGATAATATTGGTAAATGATACTTCCCAAAAGGTCATCATATTCATCTGTTGTAGCAACAGCAGCAGAATTTTGCTGCATTAAAAAAAAAGATCCTATTTATTATGGCACTGATGTTCTGGGCTGCACTTGTTTAGATGCATAAAAGACTGGTCTCAGGGCAGGTACTGTATATATGCACATCATTTGGAATAAAACTATAATTGCTACAGAAATGAAATGAAAACTAAATAAGATGTGTGCAGACACACAATCTTCTCACTCAACTAAGAAGCATTTTTATTTTATTTATTTTATTTTTATTTTATTCGAATTTATATCCTGCCCTTCTCCTAAAAAAGGACCCAGGGCGGCGCACAGGAAAATTAAAAACAATACAAATATACAAAATACCGTTAATTAAAAACCAATTAAACCCATACCCTGTGCTAAAACCAATCTAAAAATTCCCTAATTAAAATTTATAACTAAAACAATCAGGAACGGGAGGTTATGCTAGGCCGGCTTGTTGAAATAGGTGCATCTTAAGACGCTGGTGGAAAAGGCGGAGGTCAGAGATGGTGCGTAGTTCGGGGGGGCAGGTCGTTCCAGAGGGTAGGGCCCTTCCCCTGGGTGCCGCCAACCGGCATTGCCCGGCCGACGGCACCCTGAGAAGGCCCTCCCTGTGGGAGCGGATCGGTCGCAGGGATGTATGGGGCAGGAGACGGTCTCACATATAGCTAGGCCCCGAGCCATGGAGCCATGGAGCCATTTTAATGATATTTTCTTCCAACTATACATTGTCTGGGAAAAATATTAATTCCACTGGATTAAAATGTTGCCTGGGTCAATCAGAACAAATCCCCTTGCTTGGAATAAAAAGCTTCCCTTTCCCCCTTTTTGTGTTTTCAGCAACTGTACAGAACATATATCATCTTGTCTCTCGGTGTGTGCACACACAACAAATGCTTTCAAGTGCACTACAGGAGGATTATACATCCAAGATGGCGGCGCGCTTAGGCGCAGCGGCTTTGAGCTCCTGGTGTCACAGCAGACTTTTCCATCAGAAACTCGCTCTGAACCTACTGTAAAAGAAAAAAGAAAAAGAGACGTGCTCCTCTTCCACCAACTCCTAAAATGCCAAACAGATTTGAAGAAATGGATAACAAAAGACAAAGTACAATTGATCCTTTTCAACTGTCATTTGTCAGCCATTTTGTTTCAACTGTCATTTGTCGGCCTTTTTGTTTGCCTGGAGAGATTCCTGTTGTGGCTGTCACTGCTGTCTGTATTCCACCTGGTGCAGGTGTTGGCACGGCGCTCAAACCAATTTCATTGTAATTTTATTACAATATTATTACAATGACAATAAAGATTATTATTATTATTATTATTATTATTATTATTATTATTATTATTATTATTATTATTATTATTATTATTATTATTATTATTATTATAGCACCTGTTTGCTGCACCTTAAATAGGGATGTGAGGGTCTTCAGATTCAATGCCAAAAGGTGCTTCAAAGCAAATGAAGCATCGTCCCAGGAAGAAAGATGCTTAAGAGTTGCAGACACACCTGACTGGCACCTTCAGAAAAAGAGAATGTTGGCATTAAATCTGGGAATTGTATGGGTATTGCAAAACCCAGCATCAGCCAGTAACTCTCAGGATCGGTTCTAATCCTTGCCTTATGGCATATGGGACTCTGAGCTCCGTTTGTTGCAACCCCACTGATGAAAAACATCCTCTTTATTTACCGTTCCAAACAGAATAGACAGAAATCGTTTGGTTCCCTCATCAGAAGCATTATAGAAAGTTCTCTCCCTGCAAACTGGGCTCTCACATCATCAGGCTGAGGCACAGGCGTCTTAGTCCAAACCAGACAAATCAGATTAGGATGCTGGGCATTGCGAGGCCTCAGTTTACAAGAGGGGAAAACATGAAGGAAATCCTGCCGAGGTCCTCTTGGAAAATAAGCTTCAGTTGAGAATTCTCACTCCATCTCCCTGGTTCAGGGGTCTGCAAAGTCGGCTCTTTTAAGACTGGTGGACTTCAACTCCCAGAATTCCCCAGCCAGCTGGCTGGGGAACTCTGGGAGTTGAAGTCCACCAGTCTTAAAAGAGCCGACTTTGCAGACCCCCCCCCCCCTGGTTGGTCAAAATATGAAGAGGAAAAAATGTTCATGAGAACAAGGGCTGTTGAACTCAATCAGTCTGCCTTTTCGAAGAGAACTTAGAGGAGCACAGTAAAAGGCCTCTGGCAGGTGAGATCTACCTGGGTGGGTTACGTGATCAGAACACTTAGAATTAAAATAATGGATAAATCTCAAAAGACAGAAGAGTTTAAAGGGCCCTGGGAGTAACACCAGCTTTTATTGCCTAGGAATACTGCCAACCTTGGCTGTCATTCTGGGTTCTGTGTACCAGGCCACCACATTCAGCTATCACCTGGTTTGTTGTTTTGGCCTAGATGGGGCCAAAGTAAATACTGATTCTCTATGGCAGTGTTTCTCAACCTTGCGACTTGAAGTCCTATGGACTTCAACTCCCAGAATCCCCCAGCCAGCTATGCAGAGCAGTGTTTCTCAACCTTGGCGACTTGAAGTCCTGTGGACTTCAACTCCCAGAATCCCCCAGACAGCTATGCAGAGCAGTGTTTCTCAAGCTTGGCTGAAGTCCTGTGGACTTCAACTCCCAGAATCCCCCAGCCAGCTATGCAGAGCAGTGTTTCTCAAGCTTGACGTCTTGAAAGTTCTGTGGACTTCAACTCCCAGAATCCCTCAGCCAGCTATGCAGAGCAGTGTTTCTCAAGCTTGGCTGAAGTCCTGTGGACTTCAACTCTCAGAATCCCTCAGCCAGCATAGCTGGCTGCGGGATTCTGGGAGTTGAAGTCCACAGGACTTCAAGTCGCCAAGCTTGAGAAACACTGCTCTATGGTTGATCATACTCCACACACAAGATATTTATCTTAATGCCGCGGTATTGTTTCTAATCTCTCCGAAAGCAGCGGCAGCGCTGTTCTTTTTCACGCCCGCATTTGCTTCTTTCGTAGCTGGCCCAAAAACCCCAAAGACGGGTCAAAAACCCCGGAGCTGGGAGGCAAGCTTTTTGAACCGGGACTCCAAACTTTAGAGCGATCGGCCCCGTTGCACTGAATCCTCGCTTTGGAGGCAAACCTCGATCCGTTCTCCTGATGCTCACTTGCCAATTTAGACCTGGGAAAGAGGGAAAGGCTCAAGCGATTACTATTGGAAAAATAAACACACACACGCATTTCTTTCTGTAATTTTGACCCGGAGAAAGGGAGGCGAGACCTCCACGCTTCCAATGACCGACCGCGTCCCCGGAAATGCCTGGAGAACAGATGATGTTTTTGACTGTCTGAATATAATAATGATGATGATGATGATGATGATGATGATGATGATGATGATGATGATGATGATGATGATGATGATGATAATATTCTACGTAGATACTTGGTTAATACCTAGGATGCTGGCAGCAAACTATCAACAATTAGCACCAGTCAATAGTATTTTTAATATGCATTTTTAAATGTTCAGTTGGCTGAGTTTCATGTTTTATGAATACAGTAAATAATAATAATTGCTTCCTGCAATAACATCAGCGGAACTGCAAAAAACTGCGCTACTTGGAACATCTTACATCCTAAGAAGATACTTGGTTGATACCTAGGACGTTGGCAGCAAACTGTATCAGCCATTGGCACCAGTAAGTAGTATTTGCAATGCATTTTTGAATGTTCAGCTGGCTGAGTTTCATGTTTTATGAATAAAGTAAATAATAATAATAATAATAATAATAATAATAATGATGATGATGATGATGATGATGATGATGATGATGATGATGATAATAATAATAATAATAATAATAATAATAATAATATTCTACGTAGATACTTGGTTAATACCTAGGATGCTGGCAGCAAACTGTATCAGCCATTGGCACCAGTAAGTAGTATTTGCAATGCATTTTTGAATGTTCAGCTGGCTGAGTTTCATGTTTTATGAATAAAGTAAATAATAATAATAATAATAATAATAATAATAATAATAATAATAATGATGATGATGATGATGATGATGATGATGATGATAATAATAATAATAATAATAATAATAATAATAATAATAATAATAATAATAATAATAATAATAATAATAATAATATTCTACGTAGATACTTGGTTAATACCTAGGATGCTGGCAGCAAACTGTATCAGCCATTGGCACCAGTAAGTAGTATTTGCAATGCATTTTTGAATGTTCAGCTGGCTGAGTTTCATGTTTTATGAATAAAGTAAATAATAATAATAATAATAATAATAATAATAATAATAATAATAATAATAATAATAATAATAATAATAATAATAATCTTTATTGTCATTGTACTAAAATTACAATGAAATTGATTATATACCCCCCACCCCCGTGGGAGCAAAGGTGTTTTTCAGGAAGCAACTAGACTTTTTTTTTTCCTTTGGAAGACGTTTCGCTTCTCATCCAAAAAGCTTTTTTCCTTTGGAAGACGTTTCGCTTCTCATCCAAAAAGCTTCTTCAGTTCTGGCAGGATAATGGGGAATCCTGTCAGCGCTGAAGAAGCTTTTGGGATTGGAAGCGAAACGTCTTCAAAAGCAACCCCCCCCCCCCCCAAAACCCCAAGAAAGTCCTGTTGCCTCCTGAAAAAAGCACCTTTGGGACAACCCAATCATTGAGCCGGGGATCCAGTCTCAGTCGAGACTGGAGA
The DNA here is from genome assembly GCA_039707465.1 of Rhabdophis nuchalis. Taxonomy (NCBI): domain Eukaryota; kingdom Metazoa; phylum Chordata; class Lepidosauria; order Squamata; family Natricidae; genus Rhabdophis; species Rhabdophis nuchalis. The sequence continues at coordinate 15,218,355 of CM077649.1, forward strand.
TCCAGTCTCAGTCCCAGTCGATCCCGTTTACTTGGACGGAAGGAGCGATGAATGCGGCCGGATGATTTACTCCTTGGAGTAAGAAGAATGCGGAGAACGGCGCACCGGCGTCAGAAGCAAAAAATATATACGCGCAAGTCTAACTCCAAGCGGGATTTACTCTCAGAGTCCGCCAGCGTTCCCTTAACCCTGCCTCCTCCGGCAGCTCCCAGCAATTGGGGCTGGGGACGGCGACGGGGCGCTTACTTACTCCAACACCTGTAAAGGGCAGCATTGACAGAAGGGATCTCCTGGAATCCTTCCTTGGAAAGCACAAATCAGGCGACCCGTGTTCACCGGGAGGATTAATTTAGAGGCTAGCTCAGTGTTTCTCAACCTTGGCGACTTTTAAGTCCTGTGGACTTCAACTCCCAGAATCCCCCAGCCAGCTATTGTGTGAAGTCTGGTCGTTTGATTAGTTTAAAAGTTCATTGTGTTTTGTGTTTTGAGAGCCAGGAGAGAGAGAGAGAGAGAGATAGGTAGGTAGGTAGGTAGGTAGGTAGGTAGGTAGGTAGGTAGGTAGATAGATAGATGTTAGTTTTATGAGCTGATCAATAAATAAATCAGAGAGACTAGTATAGATTCTCTGATTTATTTATTGATCAGCTCATAAAACTAACACACATATTTAAAAAACCACACAACGGAACTCATGGCTTTCTGTCTAGATGGTCTCTGGTGATGAGCCGAAAGGCAGAAAAGGAAACAGTATGTCTCCTCCCTTAATTGGGGTGTTGTGGAACAATTATATATATTGATCAGCTCATAAAACTAATATATAGATATAGATATATAGATATAGATATAGATATATAGATATATATAGTGTTATATATATAGATATACATAGAGATATATATAGTGTTATATATATAGTGTTATATATAGAGAGATATATATAACACTCAGAAACTCTCTTCCTAAACTGGCTTCTTGTCTCTCTCCCCATTATTTTCCCAAGATGGAGAGACGAAGTTTGCAGAAGTGAAGAAGCCCCATCTAATGCAAGTGATAGTCCAACCCTGGACGATCACTTGCATTAGATGTCTCCGGCCAAGGCAGAAACCTTCCTTCTCGCTGCTATAGTCGCCGCGCTAACAGAGGTTTAAAAAAACAGCAACAATCCAAACTCACAAGGCTGTAGATCAGGGGTAGGGAACCGCGGCCCTTGGATGACTCGTGGACTTGAGCACCAATGCTGGCTTAGGAATTCTGGGAGTTGAAGTCCATAAGTCATCCAAGGGCCAGAAATGGTTCCCCACCCTTGTTCTAGCTCAGCAAGGAAGGACTCCAAACAGTCTAGATAGCGACCGCGACGCTCATAACAAGCAGAAGTTTTGATGGCAGAATAACGACCTTGACTTTTGACCTCTCCCTTCGGACACCCTTGAACCCGAGGCTGCTTGTAACCGGTGATCCGAGGCAGATTTTATACCCTGATCCTGACCCCATTCAGAGTCGAAGCGCAAATAGGTCTGCTTCACTGCTTCACCAGGGTCAAATCGCACTTCTATACAATACAATACAATAGCAGAGTTGGAAGGGACCTTGGAGGTCATCTAGTCCAACTCCCTGCCTAGGCAGGAAGCCCTATACCATTTCAGACAAATGGCTATCCAACATCTTCTTAAAGACATGCAGTGTTGAGGCATTCACAACTTCTGGAGGCAAGCTGTTCCACTGATTGATTGTTCTAACTGTCAGGAAATTTCTCCTCAGTTCTAAGTTGCTTCTCTCCTTGATTAGTTTCCACCCGTTGCTCCTCTTCTGCTCTCAGGTGCTTTGGAGAATAGTTTGACTCCCTCTTCTTTGTGGCAACCCCTGAGATATCGGAACACTGCTATCATGTCTTCCCTAGTCCTTCTTTTTATGAAACTAGACCTACCCAGTTCCTGCAACCGTTCTTCATATGTTTTAGTCTCCAGTCCCCTAATCATCTTTGTTGCTCTTCTCTGCACTCTTTCTAGAATCTCCACAACTTTTCTACATCGTGGTGACCAAAACTGAATGCAGTATTCCAAGTGTGGCCTTGTTGACTTCGTAACAAGCGTTTGGTAAATCAAGGGTCAGGTTAACTCCACGTGAGAAAGAGGTCACAAACCAGAAGCTCGGTTTACAAGGCAGTTGTATTGTTTCGTGGTTATTTGGCTTAAGGGGAAATCCTATTTTTTACAAGCTTTGATCAGAAGAGTCTGTGTTCCTTATTTTTCCGAGAACAACAACAGGATGTCAGAAACTGATGACTTTTGGAACAAAAGGTGGTTTAAAAAAAAAAAAGAGCCGGACTGAAATCTCACCCGGGAGGGAATAATCCACCTGTGTCCTATCATGGGCTATTCGAGACTTGAGCAGGCAGCTGTCTCCATCTCCCATCTCTCATTCTCTGCAAGACCGGGACTCTCCCAACTTCTGCCTAGTCTTTTGGCGGCCTGTCTTTTCTAGTCACCCTCCCCAAACTCCTTTAACACATAGGCGTCTACGTTGGCGTGCCTACACTTTAAAAAGGGCATAAAGAGCATATGCTTATGTGGCCGTGCTCCTGTTCCAAGTGACAGGTGGTCCCCACGCACCTCGGTATGGAAAGAAAGGCCGAGCACAAACTCCAGAGGGGCGCTTTTTGCTGGAATCCACAAAGCGAACCGCCCCGGCGCCCCAGGGGAATGTATGGGGTTGGGGATATGGCATGGTCTGCGCTTGAGTCGCAGGATGGTTGTTCTGCAGACGCTAGGATCCCTACTTTACTGGGGGGGGGGGGGGAAGGGTAAGGGAAGAGTTGAGAAACCTGCAATGAGTGTAGGTTGGCTTTAATACCCCCCCCCCCCGCAAGATGGAATAATCCCGAGAATAGAAAATTCCTTTGGAAAACGGGATAAAACGCGTGCAAAACGATTCCTATTAGCTCGAGATAGGAATACACCGAAGGTTATAATCTACACCATCCAGGAACCGTGGACTGTCTACTACGTCCGGTACAAAAATGTTTCTTCTAAAGCAGTGTTTCTCAACCTTGGTGACTTTAAGTCCTGTGGACTTCAACTGCCAGAATTCTGGCAGTTGAAGTCCACAGGACTTAAAGTCACCAAGGTTGAGAAACACTGCTCTAAAGGAAGGGGTGTGCATTTTGTATCCTGGGTTGCCTATAAGCAGGGAGTTTGGAGTTGGTCTCCAGAGCTGAAAGAAGAGAGCGCCGCTTCCCTCTCCGATCCAAGCTGGTGGGAACTTGGCAGCGGTCTACGGATGTAGATTTAACGAGTCCTCCCGTTTATAGCAGGTTGGAGGCAGCGGGCCCCATTAAATTCACCTCTCGGGATTAGAGCTCCGACAATTGAGCACCCGGCTACTTGATCTGCGGGATCTGATTTCTGAAAGAACAGATGTTCGAGCCTGCCTGCCTACCTGACTTCGACTTTCATGCTCAGAGATCCCAGAAATCAGATAATCATTTTATTTCTAATAATAAGAGACGCTTTGATTTAAAAAAAAACACCACCTCCTTTCTTTCCTCTTCTCTGCCTCTTTTATACAAGCTTCTCTTGTCACCTGAAAGTTAGGGAGAGCTTGGAGAGCTTGACTTCTTTCCATACCAGGGGGGTGGTTCCCTTATTTTCTCTCTCAAAACAGAAACAAACATTTGAAGGAACTAGCTCAATGGCGGAAGCAGCGAATAATAATGCACAGGCGCTCAGTCAAATACAAACCTCTTTGGAAGTTACAGTAGTTTGTATTTTAATTTATATTAATTTATCCAAATTAATAATTGAACCAGATCTGTAGTTCATGGGCTGGATTGCACATTCTCTCCACCACTTTTGCCTTAGGCCTAACGAGTTCATTCCTTCTTTTGCGTCTTAGCCTCTTTCGGTTCCATTTTTTCCCTTAGATTTTTTTTTATCTCCCAGGAATGCAAAGACAGACGGGATCTTTCTTCCTTTTATCTCACAACAATCCTCGGAGGTTGAAAGAGGAAAAGAGTGACAGGCCTCTAGTGAATTTTGTGGCTGAGCGGGGAGCCTCCAAACTTTGGGTGGTCTTGGGTGGACTGGAATAGGTTTACCTAAAACTTGTCCAGATGCGATTCTAGCTGTAAACCTACCAGCTATAAACCTACCATATGAAGGCTTACATTGAGAGTGGGCAGTTCCAAGGGACAGCCAATTTGGTCTAGAGACTGGGTGAGTTCTAGCTGTGCCTTAGGCACAAAAGATGACCTTGGGCCAGTGCGTCTCTCTCAACCCTACGAAGCAGGCAGTGGCAAATCATACTGAAATTTTGCCAAGAAAACTGCAGAGACTAGCCCAGGCAGAAGGAAAACAAGGCAAAATCATTCCAAGAGATGAATTTAAAAACCTTTCCCTTATTGTCAAATGATGTTCCTATGGTATATGTCACTACAGCAGTTGTCCAGCATGTAAACAGGTACTTCTAAATTATGTTGGAAATGTAGACAATAGGTGCGTTTTATCATGTTTGGTGGGCATGTAAAAAAAACCAACCCAGAAAGTTTTGGATGCAGATGTAGCCACTAATACAGAAGATCTTAAAAACTGAGGTGCAAGTGAAACCAGAGACTTTTCCTTGGGGATTGATGGATAGAGAGTGGGAATAAAAGTCATAACACTTTGTTTTTATGTATGATAACTGCAGTGAGATTATTATATACTCAAAAGTGGGAATACTTAGCACTATCTTCTGGTAACGGAATAGTTGGGAAAAATGGTGGAAGTTGCAGAGATAGCCAAACAGGCTGCCAAGATTAGAAAAAAAGACAACATATTTGTTTATTGCTGAATTGAAAATCCCTTATAGACTTTTTCATGGAACAGAAGAAAATGTTTATATGATTTATGGGAAGATAATAGGGGAAAGGGGAGCTTTTCTTATTGTAACCATCAAGGAAAAGGTAATTTTGTAGTTGTACTTATATATACTGCAAAACTAAAAGATCACAAGCGACTTTCTTTTTCGTTCTTTCTATTTCTGTTCTCTTTTTTGTTCTTGTTAGCTTTTAACTTTTTTCGAAACACTTAATTAAAAAAATACAATAATATAAAATAAAATGTATCTTGAATGTATTTTGTCTTTTTATGTTCTGCTCTGTTCTGCTCTGCTCTGCTCTGCTCTGCTCTATTCTATTCTATTCTATTCTATTCTATTCTATTCTAAAATCCCTTGCCTCCTGCCTAGTAGGAGCATCCTGAGGAAAGGAATGACGTCAAAAGGTCATTCTTACTCAGCCTGCGGAGAACCAGGCTGAGTAAGATTTTGGTGAGGGCAGAAAAACCCTGCCCCGCCCCCTCACTGGTTGACCTTCGCCCAACCTTTGGAAAGTGTGGCCACTTTCCATCCGCTGCAACCCGTTGTTGGGTTGTATTTGTATTTATTAAATTTATGTATTTTATAGCTATTTTAATTTTCCCTGTGCACCGCTCCGAGTCCCCTTGGGGAGAGGATGCGGTATACAAATAAAATTATTATTATTATTATTATTATTATTATTATTATTATTATTATTATTATTATTATTATTATTATTATTATTATTATTATTATTATTATTATTATTATTATTATTATTATTATTATTATTATTATTATTATTATTATTAAATTTATATACCGCCCTTCTCCCTACTGGGACTCAGGGCGGTGTACAAGCAAGGTAAAATCGATGATATAAAACATAAAATACTTCAAAAAACATTAAATAGTTGGCAAAAGTCTTGCCGAAATCTGGCGAGATTCCAGCGGACCCTCGCTGGAAACCCCTTTCCGGAAGAGGTGCAAGTAGAAAATGTGTTCACATTACATTTTGACCATATGCCCATGAAAGAGCCCGTTGGGTTAGAAAACAGGGGACATTTAATTAGAAACTCCATTCCTCTCTCCTAGAACAATTCGGATGGCAATTCGACTGATTGAATATTAACTCAACTGTAACACAGGCAACCAGAGAAGGCTTGGTGAGCATCCCCGGAAGACGCAGTCCACGAAGCGCCTAGGATCGTGGCGAAAGAAAAGCGTTGCCCATTCAAGCCTTCGAATCAGAGGCCATAACACCCTAGTGAGCCATCTCAACCAACCTCCTGAGACCCCCCATGGGAAGAGTACTACTATGGCCCCAACTTTGGACTCGGCTTGTGGCCTTTGGAATTTTTGTGGCCTGTTAGTTCTTGCAGCTGGCCTTGACCCGTCTTTATTCGGCAGCGAGTTTTCCCTACCGTAGTGATCTTTTGGAGGGAAAGGGTACATTGAGACTCTCAGTGGTTGAAGGAGCACCAGTCAAGTACCACCCAACTGCTGGCCTGAAGGAGTTACTGGCCCGCGCTATGCCGCCAGAGCCTTGAGCCCATCTTTCTGAAGACGAGAGCACTTCAACGAAAATGAAGGGACCACACAAGAGACGTCCTTTCTAGCTCTTTTTCCTTTAATTATTCTCATTATTTTAAAAACCTGAACAGTGGGTCACTTTTTGTTTTTTTTTTGCAACCAAATAATAAATATTATTTAGGAACTTTTCCATTTCTTTATTTTATAGATATATATAAAAATAAACAGGTGATTAAAAAATCTCTCGAAGGTGACAGAGCTGAGAAGGGCAGAGGGAGACCTTATTCGGAAACCAGAGGGGTGGGGGTGTCTAAATATGACAGCACAAGCCAATCTTAATGTCTCCCTCCCGTTCCCTCCCTTCTTCTCTTAACCTTTATGCTCGAGCAAGAAAAGGAAGGTTGTGGCTTCTAAAAGGGGAAGGGAAAAAAAAAAGATCCATAGGCCCACACACTCAGGAAACTCTAAAGGACCCTCCTCCTTTGCTCCTGCCCGGAGAATGCATCGAGGAATGCCACCCTTAACCCTCGGGGGCAACCCCAGATAAAGCGGGGTGGGTGGGTGGGTTTCGCTTTATTTTGGTTTCAAATACAACACTGCGACCCTAAAGGCCTTGGGCTCCATCCAGCCAGAGCTTCTAGGCAACGCTCTGCGACCCTCCACCCAGCGTCCGATTGGAATAAACTTTCCAAAGTCGGGGTGGAAGATCGGTGGCGCTTAAAACTGCTTAATTTCGATCGGATTACAGTGTTTTTCAACCTTTTTTGTGCAAAGGCACACTTTTTTCATGAAAAAAATCACGAGGCACACCACCACCATTAGAAAATGTTTAAAATTTTTAACTCTGTGCCTATATTGACTATATATAAAGTAATTCTCTTGAATAGGAATCAAATAAACACAAAGAAATTATTTTATAATTACTTTATTATGAAATAATAAAGTATTTTATAATTATTCATATTTGTGAGCCGAAGCCGCATGTTACGGATGAAATTGGAATTTTTCCCACGGCACACCAGACAATATCTCACGGCACACTAGTGTGCTACGGCACAGTGGTTGAAAAACGCTGGATTAGAAGACGCTTTGCTTCTGAGTAGTAGGGCAACGGGATCGTTTGGTTCCTGAAAGCCCTACAAATCTAGATCAGGGGGTCTCCAACCTTTGCAACTTTAAGTCTGAAGGACTTCAGCTCTCGGACTTCTCCAGCCAGCAAAGCTGGCTGGAGAAGTCCGGGAGCTGAAGTCCTTCAGACTTAAAGTTGCAAAGGTTGGAGACCCCCTGATCTCGATTGTGTTTAGGCTGAAAGCCAATTCTAGCGGAGGATCTTTCCACCCGAACCTCTCCAACCAAGCGCTACGTTTACACCGTGACAACTTCCACTCACTCAGGGACCCCCAGAGACAAAGCGAGAGAAAAGCGAGTCCCTCCGCGATCTCCGGCGCCCCTCCCCCCAAATAAGTTTTCCCACTTTCAGCTCCAAGAATGATGTCGGCCTGCCAATCCTCCCCCTCGACTTTCGAAAATCAACTTCAAGGGGTTGGGGGAAGAGTCGGTGGGCGTTGGGGGTGCCTCTCTTGGAAGGCGTCTGTCTCCCCCCAGGTCCGCGTCCTGCCCGCCTTTGAACCAAGAGAAAGCAAAAGGGCCCCCCACGACTTCTCACTTCCGACGGCCGCGCCTTGCTGCGTTTCCACCCCAAACCGGGGCTGGCAGGGGGAGCGAAGGCGGCGGCAGGTGGGCTCCTGCTCCGGGGGCCTGCAGCGTCCGGGGCTTTGGCTTCGCTCTCTCGGAAAGTCCTGGAGGAAACCTACCTTGGGGCTGGTGGACGGGCGCAAGTCCCGGCGGGCCAACTCCTCTCCTCTCCCCAAGGGGGTCACCCCCGCTTCCCCGGTTGCCTTGCCTCTCCCACCCACCCCTTGTCCCGCTCCATCCCTCCTTCCCGCCGCGCCGCCTTTTATTTGGCGTCGCCGGTCAATCTGGGCATGTTGGGCGCGCTCAGCCCGGAGACGTGGTGGTGCGACGGGGCCGGCACCTGGCACATGCTGCAGGGACACGGCATCCCGCCCCAGTGCTGGAAGCCGCTGCTTAGCGGGGCGGCGGCGGCGGCTGCAGCGGCAGCGGCGGCGGCTGCAGCGGCGGCGGCTGCGGCAGCGCCCGGCGGAGACTTGAGCAAGCCATGCGAGGGTCGGATGGAGCTGACGGCCGACAGCCCCGCGGAGCCGGGCAGGGAAGCGCTGGAGACGGCGGCGGGGGGCAAGATGGGGTGGTGCACGGCGTGGGAAGCCGGGTGAGCGGGCAGAGGGGCGGCGTGGCCCACCAGGCTCCCCGAGCAAGCGGCGGCGGCGGGGTGGAAGCCGGCGGCGGCGGCGGCGGCGTGGTGGCCGCCGTAGATCTCGCTGAGCAGGCGCTTCATCTCCTCCAGCGAGTTGGTGAGCATCAGGATGTAGTTGCGCGCCAGCAGGAGGGTGGCGATCTTGGAGAGCTTGCGCACCGAAGGGCCGTGCGCGTAAGGCATGACCTCCCGCAGGCCGTCCATGGCGATGTTGAGGTCGTGCATCCGCTTGCGCTCCCGGCTGTTGATCTTCAGGCGCAGCTGCTGCAGCTCCGGCTCCGTCATTTGCTTCTTGTCCTTCTTGGACGCCGAGGACGACGAGGAGGAGGACGAGGAAGAGGAGGAGGAGGACGAGGGCGACTTGAAGGCCAGCTTGTCCACCACCACCACCCCGGCGGCGCTCATGGCGCTGCGCAGCTCCGCGCTCAGCTCGGCGGGGGAATCGCTGGGCGTCGAACTGGAGACGGCGCCGCCCGCCGAGAAGCCCCCGCCGCTCTTGCTCCTGGCCGAGACGAAGAGCTCATCGGGCTCCGGAGACGAAGGGCGGCTCGACACCAGGCTGGCGTCCGAGTCCATGCTGGCCCGCCGCCCCCCCGGCCGCCTGCGGAGGAAAGAGAGAGAGAGAGAGAGAAGCCGCGTCAGGCAACGGAGGAGCCCAGCCGACGGGCGGCAAAGCTTCCCAAGGACCGCGGTCGGGGGCTTTCAAGTCCAGTCTCGGCCGTCGGTGAAGCCCCGAACCGGAGCTCGAAGTGGTCAGCCCAGATTGGCGGATACGCGGAGAAAGCCAGGTGCCGGTACTGAAAATGTGCGGCCCTTCTGAATGAAGGAAAGTTAAAGCCCCTGGGTGGGTTTAGAGTCCCTATTTAATTTAGTTGGCTTTTGGGCAATATGTTGGCTAAAGCATTTTTTAAAAATAAAATAAAAACCACCATTATTTATTTGTTAATAATGATTAATGATTTAGGCACCCAGATCTGAGACCAGAGAAGACGTGGTGGTGCGAGGGGGCCGGCTTTCCTCTTCTCTGGTCTCAGATCTGGGTGCCTAAATCATTAACCATAAATATTCACGAAAATAACCTGCTTCACCCCCCCACCCCCCACCCCATTTCCAGCATTTAAAAAATGGAAATCGAGAAACGGGGCCGCCGTCGCGATCCTGCTGTAGCTTAATGGATGGTTCCAAGAAACGGTTCCATTGCTTTGAGGATCACACGATTCCTATCTATTTGAAATCTCAGGCCACCTTCTTGTTTTCTCCCTTCGCGCCAGCAGAAACTAAAAAACAAACAAAAAAAAAACAAAAACCAAAACCCGGCCTTGCTTTGCCTTTCTCCCGCCAAACACCAGAGCGCCACCCCTACCCGAAATTAGATGTGAAAGGGGCAGCCTGAAAACAAACTTTTGACAACTTTTTTTTTTTACACCATTGGCCAGAAGTGTTTGTAGACTTTTCTACTTGAACTGCATTTATGTCCCATTTAAATTTGATCTCTATTGTTGCCATTGATTTAAGCTCACCTACTTTAACAGATTGCATCAAAGTATTTAAAAAAATATATAGATTCCAGCTCCCAGACTTCTCCAGCCATTAAAGCTTTGCTGGCTGGAGAAGTCTGGGAGCTGAAGTCCTTCAGACTTAAAGTTGCAGAGGTTGGAGAACCCCTGCCCTACCCAAATAAACCGCAGGGCGATTTAGGATGAAACTCTGTTCTAGAGAAGTTGTATCACTGGGCAGCGCTCCTCAGCCAACACCGCTGGCGCCCTTCTCTACTCGTCTCTAGTCCGAATCGTCTCTAGGCCAGGCGGCTGCAAAGAAACCCTTCTCCAGACCACCAAGCAAGAAGCTTTCTTCTCCCAAGAGTTCACTAGAACAAGACAAACATTCCCTCGCTACATTAGTTCTACTTCGACTCTGGTTGTTTTTTTTTTCTCAATCCCCTGAATTAACATTAAGTGGTGCGGGAACTACAGGGCCCATCATCTTTCTTGGGGAACAGAGTCTCCGGAGGGGAAGGTCTTCCGAGCGCCAAAAAGGAGGGGGGGGGGGAAATGGAATCACCCACGGCTCCCGCCTGATACTGGCACCGGCTACTCTGCGCAGCCTGCCTGGGGATGAGTTGGGAGTGTGCAGCACCGAAAGGGAAGCAGCCGGCAAAGTGAATGGGACGGAAGACTTACAGTTCGGAGCGGGTCTCCCTGGCCAGCCGGATCCGCTCCAGCTGAGCTGCGGGCTGCCCCAAACACCGTTAATAAGAAGCACCTTTCCGGCTCCAGGCGCCCGTTTTTATAGCCACGTTGCTCAGCCGAGCCGCTAAAGGACAATGAATATTGTCCTGGACGGGCGGCTGCACCAATGAGCGAACTGCTGCGGGGCCTGGAGGGGGGGGGGGGCTGGGGGGTGTAGGGGGGGGGCAGACTGACGTCACGCCGCCGAATTCCGCTCAATGAAACGGGTTGGGCCACACGCCTTCCTCGCCTCCCAGCCAATCGCGAGGGAGATCGGGGCCCGGAGACAGAAGGAGAGTTTTGGTGGCTTCTCGAATGAAACGCAGCAATGACAGCGCCCGCAACAGCTGGTGGGAGGAAAGAGGAGTCCCAACACCGCCTCGGACCCGACCAAACAATGCCCTTTGGGGGAGCAGGACGGAGCCTGCCTGGCTCTCCACTTGGCCTGGAGGATTTGAATAGGTTTTCTCAGCCACTTTGGGACTTCACAAGGCCGCCCTTCTCCCCGCCCGCCCAATGTAAACACTCACGGGCCACAATGCGACGCTCTCCCGCACTTACCGAGCCACTTATCTCCGGCCCGGGTGAGCCCCCTTTGCCCTGGAGACCCATCCGTATCTCTTGCAGCCAGAGAGAGATGTGACTTCTTCCCTGCTCAAAGGACACGACGCCCCCCCCCCGACGCCACCCCCCTCTCCACCAGTCTGTCGGCAATGAAGAGGAGTTGCCTAAGAAAACAGGCGGGGCAACTTTCCTCTGCCAAACTAGGAAAAGGAAAGCGGGGAAAAAAGGAAAGAAAAAGGAAAGAGTTAAAAGAATTCCCCAAGGAGACCAACTATTTAAGTATCGAGAGAGAGAAGGAGCGTGGAAAACGGCAACGTTTCCACCATCAGGGATCCTTCCAGCCTTTAAAAGGATCCCTAACTATGAAAAGTTGTCCCTCGCAATCAGTCTTTCTCAAAGACGTAAAATGGCATAGGGTTTCCTGCCTAGTCAGGGGGTTGGACTAGAAGACCTCCAAGATCCCTTCCAACTCTGCTATTGTATTGTATTGTACTGATTGGATTGCATTGCATTGCACTGTATTGATTGTATTGTATTGTATTGTATTGTATTGTATTGTATTGTATTGTATTGTATTGTACTGCATCGCATTGCACTGTATTGATTGTATTGTATTAAACTGTATTGATTGTATTGTATTGTATTGTATTGTACTGCATCGCATTGCACTGTATTGATTGTATTGTATTAAACTGTATTGATTGTATTGTATTGTACTGTACTGTACTGTACTGCATCGCATTGCACTGTATTGATTGTATTGTATTGTATTGTATTAAACTGTATTGATTGTATTGTATTGTATTGTACTGTACTGTACTGCATCGCATTGCACTGTATTGATTGTATTATATTGCACTGCACTGCGCTGCGCTGCATTGATTGTATTGTATTTATTGTAAGACTTAAAAACGAATCGTCTTGGGGGAAGGGGATATATCGCGGATATTTTTTCGTAAGAGTCTGATAAGGTTTCCACTAAAGGCAAGTAGGAATTAGGCTATTGGGCATTAGGAAGAGGCGCCTCGCGAGCTTTTTGAAGCGATTTCAATCCATTTCAGACAACCCAAACTTGAGAACATGGCCTTCAATAAAGCGGGAACTTCTGATTTGGACCAAAATGCGTTGAGCCGCCAAGCGCCAAATCCGGCCTTTCGGAATTTCGGCGCTCGCAGAGAGCTTTCGGCTCGCTTCATGGGAATCCAGGCACGGTGGTCCGATGCGCTGAGCCTGGAAAATTGGCTTTCTGCAACTTGCCGCCCAGGCGAAATCAATTCCTTTCCCTGGTGGGCGGCCTTGGGACGGAAGAGCAGAGACAGTTACTGGGCAGAGGGTTCGCTCTCTTTGGAACAAATTGTGGTCCTCGGCTCGCCCAAAGCCTGCCTCTCTCTTTTTTGTTGCAGGACTCCATCGGCTTTTTTCCAGCTGGCTCGGCAACTCCCAGCAATTTGCTTAAATATCTTTTCTTTTCCCCCCCAACCGTTTGAAGTGAGGCGTGAAGAATGTTTATGGGGTTTTTTTTAACGGTTCTGATGATGATCCATCACGGGACAATTAGGCTAAAATCTGGAGGTAACAGGCGCATCCCAGACTGAAAGTGGAGGAAGGGAGGAGATTCCTTCCCCCCTCCTCCCCTCCTTACCAGCTCTCGCCAAGAACTTTGAGCCAAAGTAGTTGGAGAAAAGGGGCTTAAAAGTCTGGCGGCGGACAAGTATTTGTCCCCTGAAAACCTTCCAGAATCCCCAAACGCAGGGGTCTCCAACCTTTGCAACTTTAAGTCTGAAGGACTTCAGCTCCCAGATTTCTCCAGCCAGCTTTGCTTTGCTGGCTGGAGAATTCTGGGAGCTGAAGTCCTTCAGACTTAAAGCTGCAAAGGTTGGAGACCCCTGCCTTAGCTTTGCTGGCTGGAGAATTCTGGGAGCTGAAGTCCTTCAGACTTAAAGCTGCAAAGGTTGGAGACCCCTGCCTTAGCTTTGCTGGCTGGAGAATTCTGGGAGCTGAAATCCTTCAGACTTAAAGCTGCAAAGGTTGGAGACCCCTGCCTTAGCTTTGCTGGCTGGAGAATTCTGGGAGCTGAAGTCCTTCAGACTTAAAGCTGCAAAGGTTGGAGACCCCTGCCTTAGCTTTGCTGGCTGGAGAATTCTGGGAGCTGAAGTCCTTCAGACTTAAAGCTGCAAAGGTTGGAGACCCCTGCTTTAGCTTTGCTGGCTGGAGAATTCTGGGAGCTGAAGTCCTTCAGACTTAAAGCTGCAAAGGTTGGAGACCCCTGCCTTAGCTTTGCTGGCTGGAGAATTCTGGGAGCTGAAGTCCTTCAGACTTAAACTGCAAAGGTTGGAGACCCCTGCCCAAACGGGAGGTTCTACGGAGATCCTCGAGGGCGCTGCACAGTCAATGGGCACGACTCTGCCAACGTGGGGTACTTTAGCCACGTGGTGAGGTTGGCTCGCGGGACTCTTCAAGATAAACGTTTTAAATTCCTATTGAGTCCAATGGGGTAATGGCTTTGATGCCAGGTTGATGCCAGGTAAAGAAACCTTGAGTCTCAGCCGACCTCCTCTCACACCTTCGCTCTGGATGGGAAGGCGCCCGCTGAAAAGGCAAGCTTTTCTCTTAAAAGGTCGGAGCCCAGAGGCTCTCCCAGGCTTCATTTTGCATCTGAATCAGGCTGTCCTCAGGACACCGTAAAAACCCATTATACAGAAGAATTGAGATTACATGGCTTTAGATCCTGGTCTTTGTTTAACTGGATTATGGATCGTTTTACCCAATCCTTTCTCTCACACATTCTTCAGTTCCTCCCTAAATTCAATAGACGCGTATTGGCCCTACAAGCTTGGAGGGCTGAAGCATTAAGATACCCTCACTAGAGGAACCCAGTGAAATTAGGCTACCTGCTAACTTTCCCTGTTTTATTCGTAAAAATACAAGGCCACGTAAAGATCCATCAGTCTTTTCCTTGCAATTGACTATGGGAAGCCCACAAAGAAAAACAACAACAACCCACCATTCTCATGTTCATTGACAACTGAATAGAGAGGCTTGGTGCTGCAAAACCTGAAATTAATACATGACTATGACAACCATTAGCAACAGCCTGATTTTCCAGCAGTCTCTCTTACTTTCTGGTAAAATTGCCCAAATACCTGACCTCTAGCATATTCCATAAATTGCAAATCACTGTTTGTGTTCATTTCTTAATTGCTGTGGGAAGCAGAGAAAAATTCGTCTTTTTCATGCACCTCTTTTAAATACGTAAATAAATACAGTAATGCACTATATTACAGTAATACCATAGTCATAAATTCCTTCCTTCCCACTAGCCTTTTTTTCTTTGTAACTGTTCCTTGCTAGAGGCTGTAAGTGCCTTGCCCTCTTAATCAAGTTGTTCCTTTTCTGATTGATTCCTAATTCTACAATATCTTTTTTGAGATATGGTGGTCAGATCTATACAATATAAACACAGCACAAGTGCAAAAGCCCAGATTTTCACTGAACTGTCTCATACCCAACCCAGTATCTTTTTCCTGATCACATTTCCTTGACAAGATATTTTGGAAGAGATTTGCCATTGCCTGCTTCCTAGGGTGGGAAGAGAGAGGTTGTCCCAAGGTCACACAGCTGGCTTTGTACCTAAAGTGGGACTAGAGTAGTGGGGCATTAGCCACTACACCACACTTGCTCCTAATCAATATAAAAGAGAAATCAAGATTTCACAGAGATTTTCCATCTCAGATCTCAGATCACATCAGCATACATTTGAAATGAAGAGTATGTTATGAGCAACACCTTCTTTGTGCATGCATAATCCCATTTACTCTATCTGAGAGGCATCCAGTTGTTAAAAATCAAAAGTCATGTTTTATGGAATACCCAGAATTCCTGTAAATAAAAAACAGAGAGGGCAGTTTTTAGACGAACAAATGCAAAGTTTGTACTGAAACCAAATAAGAGAAAACACTCTTATAAGAGATCTTATAAAATCCTCCTTTTTTGATTGTAAATGGTTTCTTTTACTATAAAAATGGGCTGTCGGCTACTTTTTCTTACTTCTTCCCAAGGTTGAATGCAATTTAACATTATTTCTATACTAGAAAAAAATAATTATTTAATTTGTATCCCAGCAGCCTCACTGGCATACAAATTTAATAAATGAACAAAGGAACCACTTATCATGCCTGGAGTATCTTTTTTATTCCACCTGAAACTGAATCACATAGACTTTCAGCCAGCTTGCCTGCTGAAGATGCCTTAGATATTCCAAAGTTTGTGACTTTATAAATCTTGTTGACTTAAGGAAGGTATTCTTTAATAGGGATACAAGAGTGGGCAACTATAATACATTTTTTTTTCAGATGGAGTCTTGTCATAGGAGATGGCAGCCCCTGGATAACCTTGTCTGATCTTGGCAGCTAAGTAAAGCCAGCTGATTATTACCTGGATAGGTGGGACTTTTCTAGAAAATCACAGAACTGCGAAGTTGAACGAGTCAATTGAGGCTTACTTGCTTCTGAGTAGACACACAATGCTAGTCCCACATAGGCAATCTTAATTTTTCATGATTGAATTTAAGCAGGAGGGAGCAATAGCACATCTTCAAAGAAAGACCAGAAAGTCCAGTTGCTTCTTGAAAAAGCACCTTTGGGACACCCATGTATTTAACTACACCATGACTGAAAAAAACTAATTTAGACCCCAAAACTAGGCACTAAAAGAGGCCCAGGCTACATTGCTGCTTACCATAGACCAGGGGTCTCCAACCTTTACAACTTTAAGTCTGAAGGACTTCAGCTCCCAGACTTCTCCAGCCAGCAAAGCTTCAGACTTAAAGTTGAAAAGGTTGGAGACCCCTGCCATAGACCCTTCAAGGATCCAAATCCTTGTCAAAAAGGAAGGGAAGATTTGAGGCTTTGTGAAGCTAAGTGTCCTATAATTAAAATGCCCACAAACTAGTTCTCTTTTATAATTATGACTGTTTAATCAATCATAGTTAAATAAATGGTAATTTTGCATAATGCTTGAATTCTTCATTTCGATGGATTTAATGCAGGGGTGAAATGCAGTAGGTTCTGACAGGTTCTGGAGAACCGGTAGCGGAAATTTTGAGTAGTCCGGAGAACCGGTAAATACCACCTCTGACTGGCTCCAGAGTGGGATGGGAATGGAGATTTTGCAGTATCCTTCCCCTGCCACGCCCACCAAGGTCCGGTAGTAAAACAATTTGAATTTCACCAGTGAGTTAATGCCTTTTTCTTTTAAAAGAAACATGATTCAGTGGTCAGTTATGGGGAATTCAGACCTCACATCCCAATGATGTACATTTGTCACTTTGGAATCCCTCGCTAGGAGGGCCCAGATCGGCTCACAGAAATCTCTGTTCGGGGAAGCTCCCTTCACACAGAAATGATGAAGAGGGATGGTGCAAGGAAGGAAGGCTGCTCCACTCCCGCAGAGAGTGGGGTTGGAGTTAGAAAGCCTGCAGACTGCAAGGACCCCCGTCGGGCTCCTGCTGGCCCAGGGGCTCTGCGCAGCCCAACACCCGCGCCTTCCCCTTCCTCCTGCTCCTCCTCCTCTCTTTAAGCCAGGGGTCTCCAACCTTTGCAACTTTAAGCCTGAAGGACTTCAGCTCCCAGAATTCTCCAGCCAGCATAGCTGGTTTCTCGCCCTTCCATATAATCCATGGAAGAAGCTAATAATGGAATATAATCCATGGATATAATCCATGGAAGAAGCTAATAATGCATAGAGCAGGGGTCTCCAACCTTTGCAACTTTAAGTCTGAAGGACTTCAGCTTTGCTGGCTGGAGAAGTCTGGGAGCTGAAGTCCTTCAGGCTTAAAGTTGCAAAGGTTGGAGACCCCTGCTTTAAGGGACGTCTCTTTCCCGAGGGAAGCGGGTCCTGGTTTCTCGCCCTTCCCTTCCGGCGTCTGTTGAAGGTCAGCATCCCCCGTGGGGTTCAGACGCGGCGGGGAGATTGAATGAAGGAGGCGTCGGGGAAGGATGCAGAGACGGAGGCAGAGAGAGACCCGGCTCTCCTTTCCGCACGTGGGGGTAACAGAATTGTCGTCTGAATAGCAATAGGCGTATCCGGGCTTCAAGGGGATGGATGTAGGAAGGGGCTGCTGGTGGCTTAGCTGCGTTGGCTTTTGGCTACCGATCCACAGGCTTCCACGTGCTTCTTCCAGAGGGGTCCTTTGGATGCGCGGGGAGCTTTGGGGGATCCCCACAGCCTTCCCGGTCCATCCACAGTGCAGAGAAGGGGGGAACGCTGGCCATAATTATTTTATTTTATTTTTATTTTTATCACATTTATATCCCGCCCTTCTCCACAAAGGACCCAGGGCGGCGCCCAGGAATTTAAAAACATACAAAACAATACAATAAACACAGAATTTAAAAATATATTAAATTAAATTATAATCCTATGCTAAAATCAAATTAAAATCCCCAATTTAAAACTATCTAAATCAGGGGTGTCCAAACTTGGGAACTTTAAGACTTGTGGATTTCAACAGCATAGCTGGCTGGGGAATTCTGGGAGTTGAAGTTCACAAGTCTTAAAGTTCCCAAGTTTGGACACCCCTGATCTAAATAGTCTCGACGGGAGGGTTAGGCTAGGCCGGCTTGCTGAAAAAGATGTGTCTTTAGACACTGGCGGAAGAGGCGGAGGTCCGTGATGGTACGCAATTCAGGGGGTAGGTCGTTCCAAAGGGCAGGGCCCGCCACAGAGAAGGCTCTTCCCCTGGGTGTCGCCAGACGGCATTGCCCGGCTGACGGCACCCTGAAAAGGCCAATTCTGTGGGAGCGGATCGGCCGAAGGGATGTATGGGGCAGGAGACGGGCATAGCGGTTGCAATTCAGTAGGGGTGGGGGGTGGGGAGACTGACTCTCCAGAGGAGCTGCTGTACCTTGTTCGGCAAGATCTGAGGAGTCTGGGCTCTGTCCCCACACTTGAGTTGGGCCTTTTGCCTTCTCCCACCGGGGCTTTGCCAAAGCCGCTCTCTTCCTGGCTGCCTCGTTGCCTGGTAGCCAGAGAAAGAGCCCCCCCCCCTCCTCCTTAATCTGGAAGTCTCCAACCTTGGCAACTTTAAGACTTGTGGACTTCAGCTTTGCTGGCTGAGGAATTCGTAGAGTTAAAGCCCACAGGTCTTAAACGTTGCCAAGGTTGGAGAGCCCTGTTCTAGAAAGCACCCTCTGGGGATGGAGGAAGAGGTGCGGCTTCATTGTTCACTGGGTCAGCAAAGGAGAGAGTCTCCTCCCTGTTCAGTGCTTCCCAGGGTTTGGATTTCTTTTTTTTCCCTTTAATTTTTATAGTCGTCAACGTTCTTTTTTTAAAAAAAAAAAAGTAATTATCAAATCCCTGGGATTTGATGAGGGTTGTCCTGGGAACCTGCTGGATAAGATGATGCGCCTGAACTTCCTCTCAGAAAGACAAAGCTGAAGGTAGATTAGGACTCACACCTTCTTGCTAGTTTGAAGGCATCCCTTATTGTTAACTTGCTAGCCCACTCCTTAGAAAGAAGAGCCAGGAATGCAATAGAGGCTATAGAACAGCAGGAGAAATAGCAGAAGAGACCATGCCATCCTGAGCCGGAGACAAGCCAGTGTGGGTACATGCCCAGCTCTTCTAAAGACCCTGGCCTTATTAAGGGGCTCTGTTAAGCTATCAAATTCTCTTTGTCCTTTAAGACAGGGGTCTCCAACCTTTGCAACTTTAAGTCTGAAGGACTTCAGCTCCCAGAATTCTCCAGCCAGCTTTGCTGGCTGGAGAAGTCTGGAAGCTGAAGTCCTTCAGACTTAAAGTTGCAAAGGTTGGAGACCCCCGATCTAGATTTGTAGGGCTTTCGGGAACCAAACGATCCCGTTGCCCTACTACTCAGAAGCAAAGCTGGCTGGAGAAGTCTGGGAGCTGAAGTCCTTCAGACTTAAAGTTGCAAAGGTTGGAGACCCCCGATCTAGATTTGTAGGGCTTTTGGGAACCAAACGATCCCGTTGCCCTACTACTCAGAAGCAAAGCTGGCTGGAGAATTCTGGGAGCTGAAGTCCTTCAGACTTAAAGTTGCAAAGGTTCGAGACCCCCGATCTAGATTTGTAGGGCTTTCGGGAACCAAACGATCCCGTTGCCCTACTACTCAGAAGCAAAGCTGGCTGGAGAATTCTGGGAGCTGAAGTCCTTCAGACTTAAAGTTGCAAAGGTTCGAGACCCCCGATCTAGATTTGTAGGGCTTTCGGGAACCAAACGACCCCGTTGCCCTACTACTCAGAAGCAAAGCTGGCTGGAGAATTCTGGGAGCTGAAGTCCTTCAGACTTAAAGTTGCAAAGGTTTATTTTATTTATTTAATTAGATTTCTAGACCGCCCCCTCTCCCCGAAGGGACTCGGGGCGGTGTACAGGTAAAAATTAAAAACATCAAAACCATAACAATGCATATAAGCTAAAATCAAATTAAATAGTCCTCTGTACAAATTTATAAAAATTAAAAACTAAACCCATAAAACCAAATAAAATAATTTAAAATTACAGACTGGGTCGGGAAGCATGAACCAGGTCGGCTAGATGAAACAGGTGGGTTTTGAGTTTCTGACGGAAGGTTGGAGACCCCTGCTTTAAGAGTTATGAGGCATTGCCCTTGTAGCTTATCTTTTCACCTCCAGAGAGCATGGGGGTTCCTCTGGCTCTTTTATTCCCATTCCTTGCGGAGCAATTAAGTAGCAACCTGGTTATCTCAATCTCTTCCCAGGCTTACAGAAATTGCATATCTTCTGGGCTCAGAATCAGCAGCAAGGTCAGCCAATGGAGCAGCAAAATCCTGAGCACCTCCTGTGTGCCTTCTACAGTAGTTCCTTTGAACACCCACAACATTACAGTCACTCATAGGGATTGGGGAGTAGCTAGGTCAGTGGTGGCTAACCTTTTTGATCTCGCGTGCCAAAAGTGTGTATGTGCGCACGACGGCACATGCGCGTGTGCCCACACCCATAATACAATGCACGCTCCCTCTCCCACCTACCCTGCCCCCCACCCACACCCATTTTGGGATTAGCAGGCCTCCCCCTGCAGCCTCCTGGGATCAAAAATGGGTCCCCCTGCACCAGTGGTGGGTTTCAAATTTTTTAGAACCTACTCTGTAGGTGTGGCCTATTTTGTGGGTGTGGCTTGGCAGTCATGTGACAGGGTGGGAGTGGCCACCTTTTAAAATGTGGTGAAACTCATTTAACAATGCTCTTGCTTAGCAACCAAAATTTTGGTCTCAATTGTGATGATAAATTCTTTCTTTCTTTCTTTCTTTCTTTCTTTCTTTCTTTCTTTCTTTCTTTCTTTCTTTCTTTCTTTCTTTCTTTCTTTCTTTCTTTCTTTCTTTCTTTCTTTCTTTCTTTCTTTCTTTCCTTTCCTTTCCTTTCCTTTACTTTACTTTACTTTACTTTCCTTCCTGTTGGGTCACTGGCAGCGGTGGGCCAGATTTACTTCCAGGTACGCCGGTGGAACCCCCTCTCACCGGTTCTTTAAATTTCACCAACTGGTTCTCGCGAGTAGGTGGGAGCCTGCAGAAACCCACCACTGCCCTGCACATGCCTACACTGTTACAGGAGTTATGTCGGCCTTTTATGCAGCTTTACTCCTCTCTAGCATTCATCTCCATTGTTCCATCTCCATTGTTCAAATCCTCTCTAGGATTTACCTCTATGTGTTCCTGTGAGGCACTTCCTGTTCCTGCTAGATGTATATTGATGGCTTGTATAGTGTTTTGCAGGGATCCGAAAATCAGCTGGCCGGCGGCACATGCTTGGTGGTGCTCAGCTGGGCTGAGAGACCTCCACGTGCCACCTGTGGCACACATGCCATAGGTTTGCTATCATGGAGCTAGATCTTTGCAGCCTGATTCCCTATACCAGGGGTGGGCAAAGTTTGCAACTTTAAGTCTGAAGGACTTCAGCTCCCAGAATTCTCCAGCCAGCTTTGCTGGCTGGAGAATTCTGGGAGCTGAAGTCCTTCAGACTTAAAGTTGCAAAGGTTGGAGACCCCTGCCTTAGCTTTGCTGGCTGGAGAAGTCTGGGAGCTGAAGTCTTTCAGACTTAAAGTTGCAAACTTTGCCCACCCCTGCCCTATACCCAAGCAGACTTTATATTATTACACACTGTCTCTTCTATGACTTTCATTTGAGAGTCACAACAAACCTCTTCAGCAACTGCTTCCGTTAGGCATAACATTCATTAACCTGTTTTAATCCTGAAAAATGAGAGATGCACAAAATGGAGTAGGGGAAGTGTGCATCCCAAAATAAGTATTGGGCAATCCCATATGATAGGGATCACAATTCTGGGTGGTTACCTATGTGAAATTATTTACATTACATCTTTGCATTGCTAGAATCTTTATAAAAATGAAGTCTTTACATTGCCCTTTCTTTCCAAAGTGTAAAGTCTAAAGTATAAACAAAATAGGACCATGTCAAGCATGTAAATTAATTCATACAGGACTGCTGTAAGTATCATCTACAATTATCTTTGTCCCACATCAGATCACATATCAAGCAACGATCTGGGTCCAATAAAGACGAATAATCCCTGGGCAACCACAATTCCGACTTCATTGTAAAGGAGGGGGCAGCCCCCTGGGCAGAGCACACACCAGATGTGGGAGAGCGTAGGTGCGGCGGTTGGTGCCGTTGGAGGCCCTAGAGAGCTGACTCCCCCCGCGTGTGCATGCGCAGGTGCGGCCGTTCATGCCATTGGAGGCCCTAGAGGGCCAAGTGAGCCGACTCTACCCCCGCATGCGCATGCGCTGCCTGTTCCCCCCCCCCCCGCTCCTCCACTATGCCAGCCGGTCCGCAGAATTTTCTTTAAAATGAAACCGGTCCCTGGTGCAAAAAAGGTTGGGGACCCCTGTTGTAAAGGACAGTAGGAGTGTGACTGAAACTGAGAAATATAGGGAACCCACCAAAGAAGTAACAAAAGTCTAGTTCTACATAATTGGTTATTTCCTGGACAATGAAAAAGTATCTGCTATTGCTAAAATTAATGATTTCCACTGGGAATATTTCAGTGTTAAAACAGAATTGCCCAACTATTCCTTCTATTTTCACCCAAATCAGGTATTGGATGGCTGGTCGTTTCAACACACATAATCATTAACCCCTCCAAGATCATGGGTGGCAAAGTACTACAGGTTTTACACACCTTGACGTTGGGTAACCAATAGTGTTGCCTTAAGGAGGAAAGGCCTACTTTTATAAATATATTCTTAATAACAATTGAAGGTTATTTCATTCATGAGAGGAGGATGAGTTGAGACTTAACTGTATAACCATAGAGTAAGATTAAAGAATCATGGTATGTCTTGTAGTCTGATCTGGTTGGCTGCTATAAGATTAAAATTAGGATTAAATTATAAATTCCAACATGACCTTTTAAAAAGTTTTTTTTACTGTGTCCATGGGAATATTTTGTGATTAAGGAATTAATTCTGCTAAGTTTGAGCTGAATAGATTTCAGATACCTTGTGAAAAAGTGTTGCGTTTGTGTCTGCCTTTTCTATGGAGAGTTACCCATATTATAAATGTGTAATACAAATGTTTCCATTTGTTTTGATGAACACAAACAAGTACAAATGTAAGGCTGTTGGTTTTCTCCTCAGTTGACATCGGCATCGCAAAAAGTGAAATAAAAGTGGATTATGGTTGTGTGGAACATGTAGGAGGACATGAACATCTGGCATTTTCCAAGGAAGAACTGAATGCTATGGAATTCTTATTCAGTAGAAATCATCAAACCAACTTTAATATTTCTGCTTCTAAGAGAAAGAACAAGCAAACAGTATTTAAGGCTAGAGTCATGAAATGTATAGATATGTATCAGTTTCCTCATCAAAATAATTGGGAATTCCCCTCTTGAAAAACCATTCAGAATAACAGAATAACAAGAGTTGGAAGGAACCTTGGAGGTCTTCTAGTCCAACCTTCTAGCTAGCATATTCAGATTAAAATTGCTTTAGATTAATTTTATTCCAGTATACTGTATTTGTTCCTTTAAGATCTCAAAATCAATTTTGTATTTGCAATTTAGAAAATCTGATGCTCAACTTTAGTTCTTACGATGATTCCGAAGGCGTTTGATCACATGGCTAAATATGTCATGGAACTTGGGGGAAACAATCAGTTGCCACAAGATTAAAACTGACAACTTTCAAAGCAGCAACCAGGTTATCTATTCACTAAACCAAGTTGAGTGAATAGAGAAACAGGAGAAACTTCTTCAAGTGACTGCCCGTTGCCCCAAGTATCTGCAAGAGTGCTTTCCATTGGCAAATATCATATTCCTCTCTTCTACTAAAGGGTGGGGATGGACCATATAACCTGTTTTTTGCTCTTTAGCCAGCCTTTTTACTCACAACTATGGCGGATGACATGATCACTTAAGAAGGTATAAAATACACACAGACGACCGGGTGCGAGTCCCTCCTCATGAAATGGGGCCTAGGGA
This sequence comes from Rhabdophis nuchalis, assembly GCA_039707465.1. Lineage (NCBI taxonomy): Eukaryota > Metazoa > Chordata > Lepidosauria > Squamata > Natricidae > Rhabdophis > Rhabdophis nuchalis. Next base: position 15,242,324 of record CM077649.1, read on the forward strand.
GGCAGTTGGGCGTGTTAGTTGTATACCTGGCTCCTCGCTATGCAACAACAGCCCTGCCCGAGCTCCTAGAGGTGATAGCCGAGGCGGCGGTTGAGACCCCCAGACTTTTGGTCATGGGGGACTTTAACCTGCCATCGGTAGGCGAAACCTCTGGTGCAGCTCGGGAGTTCATGGCTTCCATGGCAGCCATGGACCTGACCTAGGTAGTTTTGGGCCCTACCCACGAGGGTGGACACACCCTGGATCTCATCTTCGTCTCGGGACAGTGGAGTCGTGATCTGGGAATAGGGGATTTAGTCATCACACCCCTGTCATGGACAGATCACGCTCTCCTTCGGCTCGACTTTCCGATCGCTACACCCCATCGCGGGGAGGCGGAACCGGATATTCCTATATGGTTCCGCCCCAGGCTTCTGATGGACCCGGTAAGGTTCCAAAGGGAGCTTGGGCCAATTCCTGTGGACTTGCCCCGCGACTCGACTGAGGACCTAGTGGCCGCATGGTTAAGTGCGGCCACGGGGGCCTTGGACCGAGTCGCGCCCGAGCGGCCTCTCTTGCGGCGACGATCCACCCGGGCTCCTTGGTTCACCGAGGAGCTTAGGAAGATGAAGCGCCACAAGAGACGCCTAGAGAGCAGATGGAGATCCTCTCGCTCCGAAGCCGACCGAACACTAGTGAGAACCTACATTAGGACTTACCTGGTGGCGATAAGAGTGGCCAAACGTGAGTATTGTGCCACTCTTATTGCATCCGCAGATAACCGCCCTGCCGCCCTGTTTGGGGTGACCCGCTCCCTCCTTCAACAGAGGCCGCGGGAAGCCCCTCTACAGGGTCGAGCAGAGGAATTTGGGATTTATCTGCAGGAGAAAATCACTCGGATTCGGAGCGAACTGCCCTCCATCGACAGTGGTCCAGCTGAGCAGTCCGAGGTTGCTCTTGAGACACCATCTTGGGAGGAGTTTGATTTTGTTACTACCGAGGATATGGACAAGTTGTCAAAGAGACTTAGGGCTACCACATGTTTATTGGACCCGTGTCCCTCCTGGCTTGTACTGGCATCCTGGGAGACGACACGAGGCTGGCTCCAGGGCATTGTCAATGCATCTTTGAGTGAGGGGTCCTTGCCTGCCGTCTTGAAAGAGGCGGTAGTAAGGCCCCTCCTCAAGAAGCCGTCCCTGGATCCAGCATTACTAGAGAACTATCGTCCCGTCTCCAACCTTCACACACTTGTTGAGAGTGTGGTGGCCCAACAGTTTCCGCGACACTTGGAGGAAGTTGATTATCTAGACCCGTGCCAGTCCGGCTTCCGACCCGGGCATAGCACCGAGACGGCATTGGTCGCGTTGGTTGATGATCTCTGGAGGGCGCGGGATAGAGGATATTCCTCTATCCTAGTCCTATTAGACCTCTCAGCGGCTTTTGATACCATCGACCATGGTATCCTATTGCGCCGACTGGGGGGGTTGGGGCTGGGAGGCACCGTTCTACGGTGGTTCTCTTCCTACCTCTCTGGTTGGTCGCAATATGTGTTGGCAGGGGGGCAGAGGTCGGCCTCGAGGCCCCTCGTATGTGGGGTACCTCAAGGGTCAGTCCTCTCGCCCCTACTGTTCAACACATACATGAAGCCGCTGGGCGAGATCATCCGTGGTTTTGGGGTGGGATATCATCTGTACGCTGATGATACTCAGTTGTACATATCCACCCCAGACCACCCCAACGATGCCGTCGAGGTCATGTCCCGGTGTTTGGAGGCCGTACGGATCTGGATGGGTAGTAACAAACTCAGGCTCAACCCGTCCAAGACTGAGTGGCTGTGGCTTCCGGCACCCCGGTTCAGCCAGATTATTCCAACTCTGGCCATTGGGGGCGAAACACCGGCCCACGTGGAGAGGGCGCGCAATTTGGGTGTCCTCCTGGATTCCCGGCTGTCCATGGAGGACCATGTGGCGGCCGTGGCCAGGGGGGCTTTCCATCAGGTACGCCTGATGCGCCAATTGCGGCCCTTACTGGACTGGGCTGCCCTTCGCACAGTCACTCAGGCCCTCGTGACCTCTCGACTCGACTACTGTAATGCTCTCTACATGGGGCTTCCCTTGAGGTGCACTCGAAAGCTGCAGTTAGTCCAGAATGCAGCCGCGCGGGTGATTACGGGAGCGCCTAGACACTCCCATATAACACCTATCCTGTGCGAGCTGCACTGGCTTCCTGTGGTCTTTCGGGTGCGCTTCAAGGTTCTGACGACCATCTTTAAAGCGCTCCATGGCTCGGGGCCTAGTTATATGCGAGACCGCCTCCTGCCCCATACATCCCTCAGACCAATACGCTCCCACAGAGAGGGCCTCCTCAGGGTGCCGTCGGCCGGACAATGCCGACTGGCGACACCCAGGGGGAGAGCCTTCTCTGTGGCAGGTCCAGCCCTTTGGAACGACTTACCCCCTGAACTTCGCACCATCTCTGACCTCCGCCTCTTCCGCAAGTGTCTTAAGACACATTTGTTCCATCTAGCCGGCCTAGCGTAGCCTCCTATACTGACTTTTAGATAGTTTTTAAATTTGGGGATTTTAATCTGGTTTTAGCACAGGTTCTATTGAATTAGTTTTTTAAATTTTATATGATGTTTTGTATGTATTTTAATTTTCCTGTGCGCCGCCCTGGGTCCGTTTGGAGAAGGGCGGGGTATAAATTGAATAAATATAAAATATAAATATATATATATTAATCTAACCTAGGTAGCTTTTGTATGTGGGATAAATGAACATCATCTTGCCCATTGGAGGAAACAAAAATGCTTTTGGTCATTTCTGAAATAAATGACCTTTTGCACGATACTCTAATTTTTTGAGTTCCACCTGTATATTGCAAGAAGTTAATTTCATTTCATTTCATTTATTCGACTTATTAACCGCCCCCTCTCCCTGAAGGGACTCGGGGCGGTGCACAGGAAATATAAAAAACACAATATATCACAAAATAAATACATAAATACTTAAAAACTATATTAAATTTAAACCCTGTGCTAAAATCTACCCCATTAAAACTAATCCCTGACGCCCAATGTAGAATTTCTCTGCTAAAAAACTAGGCTAAGTACGGTAGGTTAGGCCAGGCTGGCCTGTTGGAAAAAGTAGGTTTTTAGTTGCTGGCGGAAGGAGCGGAGGTCCGGGATAGATCTAAGTTCAGGGGGAAGGTCGTTCCAGAGGGTCGGGCCCGCCACAGATAAGGCCCTTCCCCTGGGCGTCACCCGCTGGCATTGCCTAGTGGACGGCACCCAGAGAAGTCCCTCTCTGTGGGAGTGAATCGGCCGAGGGGATGTGTGGGGTAGGATGCGATCCCACAGATAACTAGGTCCCATGCCATGGAGCGCTTTGAAGATGGTAACCAGCACCAGAATAAACATGTAACTTTTTTTTCCACAAAAGGAGGCAGCCTTTGCCAACCTGAGAACTTCCAGGCACGCTGTTCTAAATCTTCAGTCATTCCCACATAACTAAAGGAATTAGGAGTTGCAATCAATGTATCTGAAATGTATCAGGTTGGGGAAGCTAATGTAACATAGGCACTGCGCACCCTTACAACAATGCTCAATTAATACTGTTATTCAAATCAATCGCCCTCCCTTTCTTTATGCTGCTTCCATTTTGGGGAGAAAGAGGGAAATGAAAGGGAACACAGCAACACCCAATCAACCAAGTGTTATATTCCTCTTCCTCCTCACAATCTACTCCTTTGATGGTAGTTACTAGTATTACCACTCGCACCTCCCAAGATTTGGTATGACCCACTTGTGGTACCCAAGAGCTAGAGACACTCCTCTGTAAATGAGAAACTGTAAAGGAGAAAGGCCTGCTTTAATGGATGTATAGTTTGAATTTCATTGCTTTTCATTGTTATTTTAATTTTTATAAATGCCTTGACTTTAGAATTTTTATTGTAAACCACTGAATGGTTTGTGGTATACTAAGTTAGATAAAAGCATCAGAGTTGCTCAGATTGGAGTGGTTTCTAGGTAGTGTTCAATAAAGCAGGGGTCTCCAACCTTTGCAACTTTAAGTCTGAAGGACTTCAGCTCCCAGACTTCTCCAGCCAGCTTTGCTGGCTGGAGAATTCTGGGAGCTGAAGTCCTTCAGACTTAAAGTTGCAAAGGTTGGACACCCCGGCAATAAAGGATACATAATCACATCTATCCTTTATTCTAATCTAGCATTATATTTATGTTTTGATTATATTGACATGTTTACAGATAATTTTGATTTACAATTTATTTCGAATCAATCTTATTCAGTCTTATTTGCTAAAGTTAATTCCAAATCTATTTTTATTTTATAGAATGTGGAAACCCTCAATTCTACAGGAATTTTTCTTCTATATTTGCTTTATCCTATTTTTTCCCCTAAAGTTGTAGCTGTTTACTAGTTTAAACAGATTTCCCTTGTTACAGTGATCAACGGTCATAGAAAGACAAGAATGCAAGTCAATCGCTCCACCACCATTTTCTTAGCCTGGTCATCACTAGCAGCCTGACCACAGTTTCAGCTATCACAATCTGTTGTATGTAGGTCATGTTTGTGGAGACTAGAGCCTCAGATTGCAAATAAGAGGCTCACCACTTATATAAAGGAACTATTTAGCTTGTTCTTCTCATACATCCCAAAACAAAAGTTCTACAGTACAACCTAATCATGATTTAAAAAAAAAAACACCTGTTAATGGTTTAAGGGGGAAAGTAGTGGTATTTGGAGTCTTGAATTTGGGCCAAGATGACACTGCATGTGTTGATAGACTAACAGCTGAACTAAGGTTTGAAAATGAACATATCAAAGGCCATCATTGTTGTGTTTGCCTATATCCCATAATGTCAAAGGTTGCTGCAAATATATCTCTGGCTTTCTGGGTGGCATCATTCTGGATATTGGCCTCAGCAGATGGCCCCCAGCACACCTCGGCCCAAGCAAAGGGGACCACATATGCTGGAGGAGAGATGCCTCATTAGCAAGTAAAGGGTGAGATGAGGGAAGAGAAAAAGAATACCCAAAGACATTTACATATTTACATTGTTTCTGTTGCCTCATTTCAAATTCTCCTTTAGCTGAAGTGTCAACGTGCTTGCTTTTCTCCTTCTGTTTGTATGTTTACTTGGGCTAAATAGATTATGATAATCAGCTACATAAATGCATGCAACTGTTATTATGGCATTTAATCACAGAGATTTTTTTTTTCCACTGGAAGCCTTCATTAGAATTCTCATAATCTCACTTATTAGTGTAACAAACAATAATAAATGCCAAGGAACTTGGATTAAGTCAGAGACATTCAGACTTTAAAGGAGGAATATGGAAATGATATCAGATCTATGCATTTGTTTATCAAAATGTCACACAAATAGTTTAAGACTTAAACAGTACAAACTTGTGCATGGGTATACAGACATAATCCTGATTACGTTTGGCATGCCTTGTTTTAGGGGGGAGTTGTATAATGTTGATATTTCTGCCTCTTGTTTATAACAGACAGTGAGCAGTACAAATACCTGAAAAATCTAATTATATTTCGCATGATGAACTACCACCATATGCTTCATATATATTCTTTACAGCTTTGTCGGGCTATTGAATCTTTTAGAATTTATCTGTTTGCAAAATTTCAACTTAGCAACTACCTCCACTTGCATTTAATAGTAACACAATCATGCCCAGCATGGGCATTACATATATTTTCCTCTAGTTCATGAATGATTTGTTATTTTTATATTAGAACATAATATTTCTCCTTTGTCCACCACCATATAACTACAACCTCACAACATATATTTTGCATCCAAATAACCGAAAGGTAACTAAACTTTTGTGGGTGTGATTGAGGTGTGTATTTGTATGTTTAGGGGGGGAAATTATCAGTATTTTAATTATGTTTTCTAGAAATTATTAATGCTATGATGACATTTGGTTTTCATTTTTCCTTTCAGCTGTAAAAATACCTTTTACTTTCTAAATTAATAATAATAATAATAATAATAATAATAATAATCTTTATTGTCATTGTACTAACATTACAATGAAATTGGTTAAATAATCAAGTTTTATTATTACCTGTTTGAGTTAATTCTTTTAAGTTTCTCTTGGTGGAGCATTTTGGATTTATTTAACAGTTGGGAATGTGTAGGGTGCTATTACTATTGCTAGTTTCTTTTCTATAACTTTACATCACTAATGAGTCTTCTCTTGGGACTTTGAAGAATAGTAAGCCAGGAGGATGCTGATCTATTATCCAATGAAATAAGGACATTCTTATACACCTCTTGGTTGCCTCATAATGAAGAAAGTACAAGAAGGACATGATCCACCCAAATGGCACTATTTCAACATAGTTACATGCCCCTTTAAAAGCAAATTTCAAAACAAATTCTCTTTCATCCAATCAAATGAACATGTAGGAGAATTATTCAGTGCCCACTCAAATTACTAAACAGTCACCTTTGGAAAATGTCTTTATTATCTATTTCAAGATTATGAAACTGAAAGCAAACACACAAAAAAGCAATGCTCAGTCAGGGGCCTACGAGGAAAGTTTAAGTATTTGGGAACATTTAATGTAGGGAGACTAGAAACCCAGGGAGGCTGCAGTCCAACAACTTGTTTGTTCTGGCCTTTGGAAGACCGCAGGTGCTCTTCCCCACACGACTCCACAAGAGCCCATTGCTGGAAAAACCTACTAGTTCAGCTTAATTGTCATAAGTGGAAGGACTTCCTCATGAAGAAAGAATTGTTTCCCAGAAGGCAAACAAGCTATGCCAGCATTGGAGCTGTGATTTGATTTTCTCTTTGGTTTGTGTCAGTGAAAAGAATGCACACAAAAAACCAAACACACACACACATACACAAATCCCAACAAATCAGGACATACTGAGAAGAGACAAACCCCACCCTTGAGGGCTGCCAAATAGTGTCTCCTCAGTTCAGATTTTCCAATCCTGAACAACAGAGGGAATAATAATAATAATAATAATAATAATAATAATAATAATAATAATAATAATAATTATTATTATTATTATTATTATTATTATTATTATTATTATTATTATTATTATTATTATTATTATTATTATTAAATTTGTAGACCGCTCCCTCTTCCCGAAGGGACTCGGGGCGGTGCACAGATACATCAAAAACGTACAAACATAGATACATCATAAATATATAAAATTAAATTAAACAATTTATCCCTGCACTAAAAAACCTAAAATCCTAAAAACTAAACCCCTTAAAAACCCCAATTAAAACAATTTAGATATTCGGACTAAAAAGGCTGGAAGGTAGGTTAGGGGAGGAGGAGGAGCTTGAGTAATTCATGGAAGATTATATATAATAATCACATAAAACTTCTGTGCTCAGGAGCAGCATACTTCTGTATACCAAGGGTTCAAAAATTGGTTTGTACAGTATATGTGATTGCACTTAACAGTAACAATAGCACTTAGACGTATATACCACTTCACAGTGCTTTACACTACCCTCTAAGCCAGTGATGGCGAACCTATGGCACGGGTGCCACAGGTGGCATGCGGAACCATTTCTTAGGGCACATGAGGCATTGCCCTGTCAGCACTAGCGCGCATGTGTGGGCTGTCCAGCTGATTTAGGCCTTCTTTTGAGGCCGTTTTTCACTCTCTGGAGGCTTCAGGGAAGCTCCCGAAGCCTCTGAAGGTGGGGAGGGGAGGGTGAAAACAGCCTCCCCTCCCCACCTCCAGAGGCTTCGGGAGCTTCCCTGAAGCCTCCAGAGGGCGAAAAACCGCCTGTTTTCACCCTCCCCAGGATCCTAGAAAGCCTCTGGAGCTTGGGGAGGGCAAAAAAAGCGCATCAAAAGCAGGGGGTCACGCACATATCATCATGGGTGTGGCACGCCCACACACGACCCCCCCTGCACTCCCACCGCTTTTGGCACGCGAGCCAAAAAAGGTTAGCCATCACTGCTCTAAGTGGTTTATAGAGTCAGCATGTTGCCCCCAACAATCTGGCTCCTCATTTTACCAACCTCAGAAGCACGGGAGCCGGAGTCAACCTTGAATCGGTGAGAATTGAACTGCTGGCAGTCAGCAGAATTAGCCTGCAATATTGCATTCTAACCCCTGTGCCACCACGGCTCATTGATCACATTCATTTAATATTTTTCTAATGCTGCAGTCAAGCAGACCTGGGGTCCCCATGTTATTTGCTTCTCGAACATGGATTCTCCTTTCTCAAAAGATAGCATTGCTCTGTGGTAGGACACATTTCTTAAATGAGGAATTGTGGGTTGATCAGAAGAAGAAAAAAAAGAAAGTGTCTGCCAGTCAAAATAGAGATTGCTGTTTGTAAGGCAATTTCCTCAGTTGATAATCTAACACAGGGGTCTCCAACCTTTGGAACTTTAAGTCTGAAGGACTTCAGCTCCCTGAATTCTCCAGCAAGCTTTGCTGGCTGGAGAATTCTGGGAACTGAAATCCTTCAGACTTAAAGTTGCAAAGGTTGGAGACCCCTGATCTATCAGACATTCTTAGGCAACACTATCAGCTACCTGGAAGAAACAATTTTTAAAAAAAGTAATGTATGCTTTATTGAATTTTGACTTTTTCAACATATTTCAACACATACATATTTAATCTTCATTTCAACAACATTGATTAAAGGGGTATAATACGTCACCCACCATGTACATTTTGTAGGCCAATGTAGTTTAAATAAACATTTCAATTTATGTCCTTACAAAAAAAACCTAGTTTCTCACTTGGGCAAGTACATGAAGAGAAACTCCTTTAGAAATCCTATTCACTTAAGACAGTTGAGATTACAGATCTGAGACAATTGAGAATACACATTCATTTAATTCCAATATTTTCTCAATAGAAAACTATCATTATTTTACTCAAAAGAATGCATCCAGTCAGCTTGGTAAGACCACACTTAGAATACTACATCCAGTTTTGGTCACCACAAATCTAAAAAAAGATGTTTGATTTGATTTTGATTTGATTTTATTGGATTTATATACCACGCCACTCTCCCGGAAGGGACTCGGGGCGGTGCACAGGAAATTAAAACACAATAAAACAACACAAAAGAATAAATACATCCTAGACTGAATAAAATCCTATTAAATTAGAGATACCTGTGCTAAAATCAATTTAAAACCCTTATTAAAACTTTGTGTAATTTAAAGACCAGTCGATGATATAATCTCGGAAGTTAGGCCAGGCCAGCTAAGTGAAAGAAATGCGTCTTTAGGTGTTGGCGGAAGAGGCGGAGGTCCATGATGTTTCTAAGATCAGGGGGTAGATCGTTCCAGAGGGCAGGGCCCGCCACAGAGAAGGCCCTTCCCCTGGGCGTCGCAAGCCGGCATTGCCCGGCCGTAGGCACCCGGAGAAGACCCTCTCTGTGGGAGCGGATCGGTCGAAGGGATGTGTGAGGTAGGAGGCAGTCTCGTAAATAATGTTGACGCTCTAGAAAGAGTGTAGAAAAGAACCACAAAGATGATTAGGTGACTGGAGGCTAAAACATATGAAGAACAGTTGCTGGAATGGGACATGTCTAGTTTAATGAAAAAAAGGATTAGCGGCGACATGATAGAAGTGTTCCAATATTTAAGGGGTTGCCACAAAGAAGAGAGAGTCAAGCTATTCACCAAAGCATCTGAAGGCAGGACAAGAAACAATGGATGGAAACTAATCAAGGAGAGAAGCAACCTAGAAATTTCCTAACAGAACAATTAATCAGTGGAACAACTTGCCTCGAGAAATTGTGGATGCTCCAACACTGGAAGTTTTTCAGAAGAGATCAGACAACCAGTCCTCTGAAATGGTATAGGGCCGTGATGGTGAACCTATGATCTGTTTTTTGCCCTCCCCTGGCTCCAGAGGCTTTCCTGAAGCATAGGGAGGTTGAAAATGGCCTCCCCTGCCTCCCCAGGCTTCAGGAAAGCCTGAGCAGGGCCTTAGACTAGAAGACTCCAAGGTCCCTTCCAACTCTGTTATTCTGTTAAATAAATAAAATAGATAAATAGAGTTGGAAAGCAGAGAGAAAAGAAACCGAAGTGCCTAGCAGGAATTTTAAGGTTGGAATGATAGATCAAGAAAATGGTTTTGAGTAGTGTGATATTCCCGTAGGGAGTTTGCTCAGAGTAAGTAAGGCTACGGAGAAAATTTGAAATATAGACCAGAAAAGTTGATAATGTATTTGCAAAAATGTGCAGTTGATTGTACAGATCAAGATCCTGAGACTTGCTGCATTTTAAGCAAAGCCTTGTGTTGAATTTCCTATGCAAAGTAGGCCTTCAGAGCATTTATTTCTGATTCTAGGATCCAAACTGGTTTCCGAGATTTCTCAAGAAACAATTGCCATGCAAGACAGAGAGAGAAAGAAGGGGATTTCCATAATAAAAAGCAAAACAAAACAAATCTTTCTTGAACTGGTTACTCATAAATACATGACAACTAGAACTCTCATTTTCCAGAAGACATTGCTGACACTCAAAATTAGAGGGAAAATAAATTAAAGTGGGTGGTTTATTTTCCTTCCTTCCTTCCTTCCTTCCTTCCTTCCTTCCTTCCTTCCTTCCTTCCTTCCTTCCTTCCTTCCTTCCTTCCTTCCTTCCTGGGATGGCTTCTGCAGTTTTTGTTTGTACAGAACTAAAAAGAGATGGAACAGTAAATCTGAAAAAAAAATGGAAATAAGGAGATGGAATCTGAATATTGTTAAAATTTAAACATTGCCACATGGACCTTTCTAGAATCCTGAGAGTCTCAGGAATGGGAGACCCCTCCTGAACTTTTTCGTATTACTATTTGTGTCATGACCTTCAGCAACTGCCTCCATTCACCCTGCTGATCACTACACAATAATCACCACTTTGCCTCATTCGAGGAAGGCAGGCATTTGATTTGATCCATAGTGTTAAGAAAATGCAGTTATGTCGTTTTGAATACATTAAAATATAAGTGAATACTGAAAAAGCATTTGTACTAAGAAATATCTAAAATATTTTGCCTATATTCAAATATTAGTTTGTTGTAAGAATTTGTAAAACAATGCAGTAGATCCAAAGTTCAATCATGCTTAGAATTTAACTATTTAAATTCATGCAATGGAGGCTGGTCATTTATGTTCCATTGTTCTTAATGACTCATAATTAATCTGGTCCCAATTCAAAATATACAAAACACCTTGATCCCCTCAAATGTTTTTGATAGGTGATAGAAATGTTTAATAAAAAATAATAATGACATGAACAGAAGTCCACTCTACTTCTTAGAATCATATGAATTTACTTTTATGTTAAATTTAAGGGGGGAAATTAATTACAGTTTTGACTGCAGGAAAACACACACACACACACCTTTTTAAAACATCTGACAGGCTGCAAAGTGTTAACTAAGCTAAACAAAAAATTAAGTTTAACATCCAGCAGTGTCAAATGCATAAATTTTCTTATACACACAATAATGAGACTCATGTACTTATATGCACACACCTAAATTTGTCAATCTGTTGACAAACAGAATGATTAGGTTGCTACAAAATTGTAAGATAGTGTACTTTGATCCCTCTCCCTCCCTCCCTCCCTCCCTCCCTCCCTCTCTCTCTCTTTCTCTCTCTCTCTCTCTCCTCATTTCTCTTGAGCTGCCTGGGTGGTAGGGCAGTTGTGATGTCTTGAATACCAATAGTGAAGTTGAACATATGTGAACCTTTCCTAATCCTGCTAATCTTGCTTCAAAAACCTCTCGGAAAGTGTAGGCAACAACCAGATTTGAAGGCAGGAAAACTACTGAGCATTTTAATGACAAATAATCTTTGCAAAGGGGGAAAGAGTCTGCTGCTTCAGCTGGAGATGGAGCTTATGAACTACAGCAGGTAGAAATAACCACTGTATTACCCCATGTAATCTCCACCATTCAGGGTCAGATTAGGTCTGAATGCCAGATAAAGTAGACTTCTTTTTTCAAACAGGAGATTGTGTCCCTTCAACAGTTATTAGGCAGTAATTAGTTGTGACATAGAATTACCAGCCACACAATGGTAACAAGAGCCTACAAGTCCTTTGAAATTGATTAGAAAAATGGGCACAGATGTGACTTGCTTATTCCTAAATTTGTTCCATGGTGTGAAATCAATCCAGTTTCCCCCCAGTCTCGATTGCAAAAGAGTGGTATTAGAGAGAGAGTAAAGATGTAAACTCTCTCCCAGGCCTCAAGACTCCTTGTGGGAAGATGGCCCTACCTGTAGCTGATGTATAAAGGCATTCATTTCCACCAGCTAGGATGCTGCTGATAGGATGATTTTGACAATACACAGAAATGGTAACTAGCACATGCAAAGGAAACAGAAAAACTGGCAGATTCAGCTCTAAAGCTACTCTCTTGACTAGACAATTTTTGACTGAAGATTGGCCATCAAAATGGAAATAGAAAATGTTTTTGGAATACACATAATATCTTATGACCTGGTGTCTTGTCTATATGATTTCACATCATGGAACTATGGCAAGTTGGAAATGTGTTTTTTAAGAACTAACCAAATAAGGATAAAAAAATTTTTTGTGTATGTTAATTAGAATTGAGGGTGCACAACTTTAACTATTTCATTGTAATGATTGATACACACTTCTGGAGGATGGGGTAGCATCCTCAATTGTATATAGCAAATGAGGCCCAAGTATTCATTTATGCACACTTAAAACAACCAGCAAGAGAATCCTTAGATTAGCATGGCAAAACAACAATTCTTAAAAGAAAATAGAAACAGATTTTATTTGAAGTTACAAAAAGAAGGAAGCATAAGCCTTAAAAGATCAGTATGTTTCAGAATATGACTTTAGTAAACAAAATCAAACTTTCCTGAAGAAGTTTTGCATTTTCTTAAAAAGCAGATTTTCTTTGATGAAAAACAATTTGTATCTTGAAACATATTGAATGAGAATTAGACTTAAACATATTCAGAGTATATTTAGTGAAGGCACATTATTACTCAAGGCAACATTATTTCTGATTAATTCAACTTCTTTGCATTTCAGTGGGTCTACTCTGACCAAATCTGATAAGTTGTTGGATCATTGTGAGTGGCGTGGTGCTCTTTTTTTTTTGGACTGTTTCAATTTGTTTTTCTTTTTCATTCTTTGACAGATTACTTTTATCTGTACACAGATCATGAAGAATTAACCTTGGTAAATCTCCACAATAATCATGAGAATCCCTAGTACTCTTGATGAGGTTAATATTTGAAATAACTTTTAAAAAACTTTTTAAAAACTTTTTTAAAAATCCTAAACTACTAAACTAAACTGCTATTAGGCCTGGCCTAATCTGTGTTCCTCGTCCCAGTCTGTAGCTTAAATTGTTTTAATTAGATTTTAATTGGGATTCAGTTTTAATGTTCTATAAATTTTTAGAACAGGGTTATTCGTTTAATTTGGTTTTAAATTATGTATTTATTGTAATGTTTTATATGTTCTTAAGTTTCCTGTACACCGCCCCGAGTCCCCTCGGGAAGAGGGGGTGGTTTAGAAATTTGAATAAATAATAATAATAATAATAATAATAATAATAATAATAATAATAATAATAATAATAATAATAATAATAATAATAATAATAATAATAATAATAATAATATCATACTTAAGCTGAAATTATCTGAGGGTAATTTCTGTTGAATAAAAAAGATATTTCTGAATAACTTATATAGAATTATGATATACAATACAAAACACTCTTTCTTGATCAGTAAGAGTTTTCCCATGTTAGATTTAAGATCTTACAATGAACTGCTTCTTCTGATATTAATGAGAGAATTGCCTTTTAGATATGTAATTTTCTGGCACATGCAGAATTTTTGTTCTCAGTGAATCAGTTTATTCTACTTAAAGATCCACTTATTGCAGCACTTCCTGACTCTCAGCTTTTTTCACATTGTGGGCAGCCCTTTGAACAATGCTTGACCTCTTGTGAACCTTTTGACTTGACTTCCTGACATAAATCTTTAAATCTTTTTCTATTGGAAACTCATTTTATGTAGCTTTTAAAGCTTCTTTGACACAACATTTTGCACAATAATATTTTGCATCCCCCTCCCCAACTCTGCCACATTACTTCCAAAGACACCTAAACCCTTTGAATACAGTTTGGCCATAAATGGAATCTGGTCGCTATGTACATAATGTAAAATAAGTTACCCTCACACTTTCTTCTGAAATACTCAAAAAATGTTCTTACATGTTTTTAGAATATTTTGGTCAAACTAATGTTTCCAAATATATTTCAGAACTGATTTCCATTGTTCCAGTCAGCAGGAATAAATAATCAGAATATAGCAAGTTATGAGTGACAGTCTAAATTGTGCTAATAAATTACATCAATGTTTTTTATAATGTGGATTTCCCCATCCTTGTGATCTCCAGATATTGTGCTAGAATTTTTAGAATTCTAAGCCATACACAAATAGTAGTCTAAAATTTTTGAATAACACACAATTGTGGAAAGCTTTTATATTAAAACGTTTGTGATCCTCATTTATCTTAAGGCAACAATCAAATGAAATAAAGAATATGCCATATAAATATTCAAATAGTACTCAGAACAAATGCTTGTTCAGTTACAAAAATTAAGATGACCATTTTATACATGACAGAGAATATCTGCCATAAAAGCACATAATATCCATATCTGTGGGGTTCCTTTTAGGTTTTAAATTATAAGTTTACATAAGAAAAAGAATAAAAAACATCTACAAAAATTGATGAGTCTTCAAAAAATGAATAGAAAGAAAGAAAATGAGTAAAATAATTCCTATTCAAGAGAGAGCTACATGGGTACATGGGTACATTATGTAAACCAATGTGACATTTTGAGTATGATATCACCAACAATCCCCTCCTTCATCTCTTATGGTACTTTCAAAACATATTTGACTTAATTTGTCAGTAATTCTGCAATGGTTGTAAGAGCTACAGTATGTTGTCTATTGTGGTGTAACAGACAAAAGTAATGATTGATATAGCATTTTCAAGAAATGGATTAAAGTTAGACATATCCTCATTAAAAATATCATGGGTCAAAAAAAAAACATCTTTGAAGTATAATAGAAATATTTCTACTACTGGTAGAATAATTTAAGATTCTGGAGAAGTAATGATGCTTAGAGATAACTAGAGACTAATTTCTCAGATGGCATGCTAGGTTTTGATACCAAAGTATGCAACAACCTAATCTGAAACTCACTCATTAATTCCCAATCTTCCATAAGGAGCAATAGCAACAACAGAAATGTTAGTCATAGGAACAATGAATTTGAACAATGAATTTGAATGAATTTTATTTTTATAACCCGCTCTCTCTCCCCGAAGGGACTCGAGACGGGGAGAGAGCAGGTTACAATGATAAAAAAGAGTTCTCCAGGGAAGCTCAGAAAAGACAATGGCTTATTCTTGATTGCCTGAAATCTCCTTTCTTCTACTCCATTAATAATATTATCTATACATGAAAAACCTGTTGAGATACAAGAAAAACGCAGGAGTACATGTTATTATACAACTGTTTCTTCACAAACAAAAGATTTCTGGCATAACAATGCTATGATAACGTCCCCATACCTGATTTTGTAACAACTCGGCTCTTACAACACAGTGGCTGCTGGACAGCTCCTAGTTAGTGTAGGCCTTCAAGCTGAACATTTGAGCTTGTAGTCTAAACATTGTTGGACAGTTCCCTAGTTATGATAGCACACTGAATTATTTTTTAAGAATACCAATACATATATTTAAATGTTGGGGAAAATCAAGGAAATCTATGGGGTTTGAAACTTTCCCTTCATTTCTCCAACATTTTAATGTCAATCTCATTTTGGAAAAGGGTTTTTCCATAAATAGTGATAATATCTTTATAAACCTCCATAAAGTATGTATTAAATATGGCAGGTGGAAAGAGGCAAGGAAAAACCACAGTGTATCTCACATCAAACATTATGGTAATGCAACCATCTTTCCAAGTGAAGATTTATTATTGGATTGATGTCCATTTCAAACATTTTAAAGCTAGTGTTATTCTCCATAGTTTACCAAAGTTTATACAAAAACGTGGTTTGGTATTTTGGAACACCACTTCAAATTGTTAAAATCATTTTAAAGTTATGGTTTAAAGCTGTTAGTCACTAGGGGCAAATGCTACTTTCTAAAATACATTTCGCTATTGCAGTGATTTCAACACAATTTTTATAGTCGTAATTTGGGGTGGCAAATACCAACATGTCATTGATCTAATATGTTCCTGTACTTTACATTCAAAGCTTCTCAGTGCTACAAGCTTAATTGTGTGTGTGTGTGTGTGTGTGTGTGCTTGCTGCTGTTCTCGTATTAGTAGTAATTTACAATGCTCAATGCCCTCATAGTCACCTTTCTCCCATCTCAAGTAGGTGAATACAATGTAATTGTCTTGGTTTCAGGGAAAGGGATGCTTTCTCCAAGGCTCCATTAATTGGAAAACAGTACAGGGCTGTCAGGAGTGCCATAAGTATGATTATCAGCACCAGATGAGAGCTATTAAGAAAATGGAGAGTGTCATCTTCAGAGCACAAATATTTTCTCTTTTTATAATACCCTCTTAAGGGGACCTGAAGTGGATAGGCAATGGTCACGTGCTCCTCCAGTCAGCACTGCTAAGGGTTTCCTTTTTTTAAAAGAAATCACTGCAGCAGTTCTCAGAGGGAAAAAATGAGTGAGCCAAGCAATTTTACTACTTAGGGCCTATTGTGCTTTATCTTTCTGTTCAAGATTCTGCAAGACCAAATTCTCTGAATATCTACAGAAGCAGAAGGACAAGGTGTTATCTTCAGCTAGGCATCTGGGAGAAGCATTCCCAAGACGTTGTTAGCATTGTTGAGAACATGCAACGGTTTGATTCCCGATAGATTTTTAAAAAGGTTTCTTCGTTTTCTTGCTTTTCCCTATTTTTTTTTGTGGTTCAAAAACCATGTGGAACAGAAGATGAGTTTGTAGGCCTGAATTGGAAGAATTGTTTCACATCATAAGCCTATTCACGCCATCCCCTCCCCTGTTGTAAAACACAAGACATTGCCAACAGAACAGTGGCAGCTTTGTGCTGCAGCACGATACCACCCAGATTTTACCTCAGCGCTCTCTGATCCCTTTTTTTGTTTTCAGTCAAAAGAGCACATTTGCTGAGAGGAGGGGAGTGGGGTGTTCCTATTGCTTCCACTAACATGGAGGTTAAAAGAAAGATTGATGGGAGAAAGTTCACCTAGAAAACCAGGATAAATTTCTTGCTCGCCAAGGCCAGTTGTCCCATTGTCTAGGGGCCATGTTTTTTGTTAATTATCTCTCACTCTCTCCTTTTATCAAGGGAACTGGCAGCAAAGCACGGAGAAAGGAACAGGATATAGGGGTCAGAGGTTCCTTTTGGGCCACCTAGGTATTCTACTTGAAATGCTGGCTTAGGCATCGCTAGTTTGAGGGAGGCGGGTAGTTTGGAATTCACCAAGCTCAAAAAAAAATTCAATAGTATATTTTTATAGGAATATTGATGCTCCAAATGGCAGCTTTAATCTCTATTGCAAGTAGAATTCACACACACACACACACAGAGAGAGAGAGAGAGAGAGAGAGAGAGAGAGAGAGAGAGAGAGAGAGAGAGAGAGAGAGAGAGAGAGAGAGAGAGAGAGAAGTTGCTTCCACCAAGCATGTGTTGTCAAGGAAATAAACCTTAGCAAGGGCAGGCATTAAACACACAGCTGCTGGATTTGGCTAGCCCAGAGACATTGGTTGCAATGACAATGATGCTCAATGGCAGCGGACCAGAGCTAAACATAAATAGGACTGCATAAAGGAGAGGAAATGGAACAAAACCATTCCTTAGGTGCCACTGGCAGAGGAATAACATCAATTCTGGAGGCAAAGCAAAAAGATCTTCCTGTTGCCACATTTGTTAAGGCATGTAAATTCATAATTCACCCACAATGTACCTTTGAGATGCAGCTGCACTCGACCAATAGGCCTTAAAAAAAAAAAAAAGTCGTTCAGAGAAACTGCCCTGTTTCAAGGAAGAAAAACAACTATTGAGAGCCCACAAGAAACTATAGAAGTGAGGAGGGATATTTTGTTAGAGATGGGGATGGAGGAAGAAATGTGCCCTTTTTGGCAGATGCCACAGAGATTCACATTCCTAATATAATGAGGCCTTCTTTTTAGAGTCTGGCTGAGATGAATAGCTATTGGATCGCTCTGAGGTTGCTCTGGCCAGTCATACTTAGGCAGCTGTTTGTGATGTTAAGAATGAACTAGAACTGCTTTTGTGCTGTTCACACAACAGGACTTTCTCTACACTCCAACCTAAGCTATCCTTGGGGTACAACCCTGGCCTTGAAGATCTCACATTCTTGGCCGCTGCTCCATATTTCTAAACATGAGAGAGATGGCAAATCAATTTCTCCTATTTCGAGTTAAGCTAGTCAAAACAGGGCGTTGTTACATAGGCAGTTGTTTTGCATTATAGCTCCCATAATCTTTTGCGATTGGTCATGCTGGCTTTCGCTAATAGAAGTTCAAAAATCTGAAGGGCGCCAAGTTTCTTATTTCTTCTTCTTCTTATTATTTATTAAATGTATAGGCCACCCTGTATCTCTGAGTGGCTTATCTCTGAATTCTGACAAACAACACTGAAGCTAATGAAATAGTGATAATTTATGCAGCGAGCTGCACTGGCTGCCTGTCGTCTTCCGGGTGCGCTTCAAGGTGCTAGTCATCATCTTTAAAGCGCTCCATGGCTCGGGACCTAGCTATCTGCGGGATCGGATCCTGCCTCATACATCCTCACGGCCGATTCGCTCCCACAGAGAGGGACTTCTCCGGGTGCCGTCCACTAGACTTTGTCAGCGGGCGACGCCCAGGGGAAGGGCTCTCTCTGTGGCGGGCCCAGCCGTCTGGAACGACCTTCCCCCCGACATTAGAACAACTACGGACCTCCGCTCCTTCGGTCTAAAATTAAAAACACACCTTTTCTGCTTGGCCGGCCTAGGGTAGTCTCTCTATCTATGGGGTTTTTTAGTAAATTAAATTGGGAATTTTAGTGAACGTCAATTGGGAATTTTAGCACAGGAATAATGTTTAATTTGCCTTTTAATTATGTATGTATATTTGTATATGTATATTTATTGTGTTTTATCTTCCCTGTGCACCGCTCCGAGTCTCCTGGGGGAGAGGGAGCGGTCTATAAATTAAAGATTATTATTATTATTATTATTATTATTATTATTATTATTATTATTATTATTATTATTATTTGATGCAAAATAGAATAACTATTGCTTTTGCAAATAAAAATGAAAATATTAGATTTGAAACATATAACAATGAAAAGAAATGTCCACATATCTAGAAGTCCACACAAAATGAGTGCCGTTCACTTGTTTAGTTATATAATACTGTACATAAAGACAAGTGTCTTTGGGTAGAGGGGTGTGTGTGAAACCTCGGACGTTCAATTGTAATTTCAATACTAAAATATATAATATAGGGAAATACAGAACAATTGTCATGGCATCTACAACTTAAAATCATGCACGGTGTGGACAAAGTAGAAAAGGAAAAACTGTTTTCCCTATCGCACAACACTAGAACTAGGGGGCACTCCATGAAACTTTTGATAGCTAGACCTCAAACAAATAAGAGGAAGTGCTTTTTCACCCAGAGGATCCCTGGTCTATGGAACTCCCTGCCAGAAGAAGTGGTGACAGCTGTCAGCCTCGACACCTTTAAGAAAGGATTAGACTAGTTCATGGAGAACAAGGGTATCCATGGCTATCATGATGGATGCCTAAGGACACTCTCCGGGTTGGAGAGATAGGCAGGATATCTCTCAATGCCATTTGCAGGGAATCATAAGCAGGTGAAGACATCTTCTTGGGAAGACCCTGAAGCAAATGGGGAGCCACTGTGTGAGACAGAATGCTGGACTGGATGGGCTGTGGCCTGTTCCAGCAAGGCTATTCTTACATTCTTATGTTCTTGTGAAGCTTTTAGACATTTCCAATCTAGTCCATTTGCAAGCACAAACAGTATAGAGCTTGCTAGCAATATAGGTGTTTTGTTCATCAAATGTTTTGTGATGACCCTTTGTTTTTGCTAAATGGCATATTTCATTCATTTCCATTATTAGTCCTATAGAAGATTTTTTTAAAAATTTAAAAATGGATAAAGATGAATTTTAAATCTGTACTAGTTCTCCTACATTACTTCCCAGTGAGATAACCAACATAAAGAAGCTTTCTGAAACCTAATTAGAAGTTATTTCCTCTCATCAGAAATGAGACCCAGTATTTGCTTTCTCCATATATTTTTCCCATTTTATAATTTTAAAGACTCTTAGTATTGAATGGATCAATGATCTATTATCGTTTAAATTATTATTTAAACTGCTGCAAACATTGAAATCCATATTTGATTGATTCAACTGGATTATTTCATTTTTATTTCATATTGGTTTCAATCATAACATTTCCCAAAAGTGAAGTTGAATCACTTTTATGTTATCTAATTTAAAACTATTTGTTAGAATACAAATTTTGTCTACAGATGGTCCCAGATTCAGTCCTTGCATGCCAATAGAAATTAGTCTGAATTTTTTTTTTAACCCTGAATTTCAACTACTAAATAAAGCAGTAAATGCTGTGTTAGATTGTGGGTCAAAGTGATCCATCAACCCCATTTTGGAAGTTATCCCTGAAAACTGAACACTAAAATTTGGTGGCAAAGCACTGAAAAACAGAAGTAAAATTTCCTGGCAATATAATGCACAAACTCAAACAAAATATTAAAATCAATTTAAAAAACCAACCATACTTTTGAGAATGGCTTAACATACTAGTCCTCCCAAATTTAAGAAAAAAATCCAAACACAAATTCATACTCAAAACAATTGAAAATAATGCTTTGAAAAGAGTAGCTTCTGCTCAGTTGAATTTATAATAGGAAAATTATTGGTTTTCTGTGTTTTAGGACATTTGCTCAAATGATATAGAATTGAGATTGATTCACTTTGATGGTTATTTTCTTTCATGCAACATTTAGGGACAAATGGCAGGAAGATGTATCTGCTGTTTTATACAAACGAATTAACTTAGATAATCTCACTATTATTATGTGGTTAATCTTTGGTGAGATTCACAGCCTTTGGCAATTTGCAATGAACCATACTTTTTTCTTTTCAACTATTGTTATCTCAGGTGTGTTGTAGGCCAAGTGCCTGTCAGTCTGAATTCTGAAGTCCCACAAGATCTTGACTTTCTCATTCTCTAAAACTTTCTCAACCTGACATTCCCAGTGGTTTTTGCTGTACTCAAATCCAAACTTCTGGCACAATTTCCAGTGAATGATCTTAGCAATGCAGTCATGTTGAAAGTTCCTCATCTTTACTTCATAGAGTTCATGAAAGCAGTGCTTGGATCTGAATCTAGACAATGGTTGATAGTTGATTAGAAGGCGATCTTCCTATACTAGACTTTTCATTAGGGAGTACATATCAGTGGTGGGTTTCAAATTTTTTAGAACCTACTCTGTATATGTGGCCTATTTTGTGGGCGTGGCTTGACAGTCATGTGACAGGGTGGGAGTGGCCACCTTTTAAAATGTGGTGAAACTCATTTAACAATGCCCTTGCTTAGCAACCAAAATTTTGGACTCAATTGTGATGATAAATTCTTTCTTTCTTTCTTTCTTTCTTTCTTTCTTTCTTTCTTTCTTTCTTTCTTTCTTTCTTTCTTTCTTTCTTTCTTTCTTTCTTTCTTTCTTTCTTTCTTTTTTTCTTTCTTTCTTTCTTTCTTTCTTTCTTTCTTTCTTTCTTTCTTTCTTTTCTTCCTTCCTTTCCTTTCCTTCCCGTTGGGTCACTGGCAGTGGCAGGCCAGATTTACTTCCAGGTACGCCAGTGGAACCCCCTCTCACCGGTTCTCTAAATTTCACCAACCGGCTCTCGCGAGTAGGTGCGAGCCTGCAGAAACCCACCACTGGTACATATTTAACATAATTTAACAATATTCTTAGCTTGCTCCTAAATCTAACGTTCAAGTCATAGAAGTCATTGTGACCCTTTGCCTGGTTTACTTCATTAAGAATATTCTTTTTTCTCTTGAAAATATTTGTTTTGCTAGCTTACCAAATCTGAATATTTTCCACGCCTCATCAATTTATTATAAGAGTGGTGAGGGAAGAAACAAAACCGATAGATTTTGCAGCAGTCACGGTCCCTCTGAAACTTATTCCTTGAATAGATCCAAAGGGACATTTCATATCTCAGCTGCTTACATGGAACAGCTTCCTGTAGTCTCATCCATTGATAGTGGTTGGAAGAAAGAGACACCCAGGCTGGAAAAGGAAAGAAATGGGAAAAGCATAAAGCACCCAAAGGAGATTGACTTTAAAGGGGGCTACTAAATACAGCAATTTCAGTACAATATTATTATTAATAATAATAATAATAATAATGATGATGATGATGATGATGATGATGATGATGATGATGATAATAATAATAATAATAATAATAATAATAATAATAATAATAATAATAATACTTTATTACATTTATAAACCGCCCCCTCTCCCTGAAGGGACTCGGGGTGATGTACAGGAAAATTAAAAAACCATATAAAAACATACAATACGCTCAAAGTTAAAAGCGAATTAAACTACCCTGTACTAAAAATTTAAGAACATTAAAATTACTACCCATTAAAACCCAATAGACAGTTTGAGAAAACAGACTGGGGCGAGAAGCGTAAATTAGGCCAAGCCGGCCTGATGGAACAAATAGGTTTTTACTTTTTGGCGGAAGGCGCGGAGGTCTGTGGTCGTTCTAATAGCCTTGGGTAGGTCGTTAGTACTACACACAAGAGAGAGGGTGGGGGGACCCAAAAAAACTACGCCTCTTCCGTCGGGCTTTGAAGACCCACTTATTTCGAGCGGCCGGCCTAGCATAGTTTTTAATCTGGCATACTTTTAAACGTTTTAGTTTTATATGGTTTTAGTAGGGATTTTAATAGGTTTTAGACAGGCTACTTGTTATCTAATGGATTTTAATAGGTTTTTAATTGTTCTCTATGTTTTATTCGTGATTTTACTGCTGCCTGTATACCGCCCTGAGTCCCGGAAGGGAGAAGGGCGGTATAGAAATTTAAATATTAAATTAAATTAAATTAAATTTCTTCTCCTCTCTAAAGTTTCAGTATTGCATACTATAATATTTATTTATTTGTTAGATTTTTTAATCCTTTTTAAACTTTATAAGCAACTCAAAGTAGTGAACATACATCACACTCCTTCCTCTTTCTATTTCCCCCATAATGGCAACTCTGTGAGGTGAGTGGTGCTGCGGCATACATGAGGTGCAAGCCCTCCTTAATATTTTATTTTTCCTTGGCCATTTCTGTCTCCCCCTCCCAACACTCTTGCTTTTTTTAAAGAATAATTTTCAGGTTAGATTTCTTCTTCCCTCCCCCTTCAAGGTTTATATGCTGATTTTATTTCAATATGATACTGATACTTTCCAAATTTTAGGGAATTATATGGCATGGGGCCTAGTTACCTACGTGACCGCCTGCTGCCCCACACATCCCTACGTCCGATTCGCTCCCACAGAGAGGGTCTTCTCCGGGTGCCGTCGGCCGGGCAATGCCGGTTGGCGACGCCCAGGGGAAGGGCCTTCTCTGTGGCGGGTCCGGCCCTCTGGAACAACCTACCTCCCGAACTCCGCATCATCCCTGACCTCCGCCTGTTCCGCCAGCGCCTAAAAACGCACTTTTTTCACCTAGCCTGCCTGTCATGACCTACCCGGTTCCGAACCTGACTGTTAGTGGATCAATGTTTTAATTGGGGGTTTTAATGTGGTTTTAGCGCACGTTGGTGGTTTAATATAGTTTTAATGGGTATTTATATTTTGTATATTTGTATTTCTATGTTTTTTAATTTTCCTGTGCGCCACCCCGGGTCCCTTTGTGGGAGATGGGTGCGGGATACAAATTTGAAAAATAAAATAAATAAAATAATAATAAATATGAATCATCAAATATCAAATGATGAATGGAAAGTCTGTAAGCAAATCAAAATCTTTTCTGTAATTGAAATACAACGTACCAAATGAATACATCATGGATTACTAAGGAAAAGTGTAAATTCCTGATCTCCCAGGTATTTTTATAGTGCAACACTGTAATTAGCTCTATATATTATAGTCTAAGCAGAGAGAAAAAACAGATTTCACTGAGATGGCAAGAAAAGATGATAATTTAGGTACCATGCCAGATAGTAAATTAAAGTTTTGCAAATGCTAACATTACAAGAGCCATGCAAGTGTGATGGCTGGTATAGAAATTTGATAATAAATAAATAGACAGCCTTCAAAATAATGAGCACATTTATTGTCCTTTCATCAGCTATAATATACCACTAATTTACTCTATAATGTCATCAAAGTCAATGGCATTGGCTTGAGAAAAGAAGATTATTCATTGCAGTTTCAAAGCAGATATTTTTCTTTCACATAAATGGCCACATCAGTTTAAAACAAAATTGACAAGTATAATATCTTGTCCACCTGTAAATTTGTAATTTTGTCTTGTGAAATATTTAAAGGCCTATATTGTTGATCCCATGCCTATTTCTTTAGTAGTAAATCAAATTAAACTAAATTTTGCAGAGTCTATGCATATCCGAAAGATGATTTTTTTTAAAGAAAAATGTGTCACAAAAACAAAGGTAAAGTTGATTTATTACCGCTGTTTGTTCAGATCTCTGGTTAGCTTGGCTCTTCATCAAACTCAGCAGGAATTATTTGTGAAATTTGGACAAAGCTAAATTTTCTCATAAATTTAGCTTTGTCTAAATTTGTAAAGTCCCCCACGTGTTTGCAATTGTTAAGGCTAGAATTTCTTAATCTGCATTTTTTTTGAGGATAACATGCATCTTTATTTCTTGAAATTTGGGGTTTAATTAATTTTCCTGGGGCTGCCTCGTTATCAATATAATATCACTTTATATTGTCACAATTGAAAGCATTAATCTAAAGTTCATTTTCTTCTGCATTTTTGCCTGATAAACTGAATGGTTTTAAAAATAGTTAAAGCTCAAAGAGCTGTTTTTTAAAAACATATATCTGAAGAATCATTTCAGCACCATTGCCATCCAGTTGTATGGAACACCTCTTTCAGCTACTATTTAACTTGGAAACATTTTATGTCTGACCCATATTGTTATCAACCCTCCTGGAAAAGAGAGTTTCCAATATCTCTTTATCTCAATTCATACCTGGCAGAAGAAGTTTGATCAGTGCTCCATGGCAAGGGACCTGGTTACCTGCAAGACCGCCTCCTGCTACCAAAAACCTCCCACCGACCAGTTCGCTCCCACAGAGGGGGCCTCCTCAGGGTGCCGTTGGCCAGGCAATGTCGGCTGGCGACCCCTAGGGGGAGAGCCTTCTCTGTGGCAGCTCCTGCCCTCTGGAATGGCCTACCCACCGACCTACGCACGACCACGGACCTGCGCCTCTTCGGTCGGGCCTTGAAGACCCATTTATTTTGTGCGGCCGGCCTGGCATAGTTTTTAAATGGTTTTTAGTAGGGTTTTATTAAGGTTTTAGAATCAGGCCAATCATTTAATATATTTTTAAACGTATTTTATGTATTTTATATTTTATATCACTGATTTTTATTGTCGCCTGTACACCGCCCTGAGTCCCGGAAGGGAGAAGGGCGGTATAAAAATTTAATAAATAAATAAATAAATAAATAAGTTGCCCATATATTACTCTTCTGTCCTTTTTACACAGCTTAGTTTGAGATAAAGAAGTGATAGAATCTGAGAAGCAAATATTCTTCTCCTAGACCGGGGGTCTGCAAAGTCGGCTCTTTTAAGACTTGCTGGCTGGGGAATTCTGGGAGTTGAAGTCCACCAGTCTTAAAAGAGCCGACTTTGCAGACCCCTGCTGCAATTTTCCAAAGAGCTGCAAAATTCTGCTCCACCACCATTGCAGACCTCTATGGAATGGAGTAGTCTAATAGTACTGTGGGTACTTCTTTCTTTCCTCCAGCCTCAATGTATGTATAGGTAAGGATGTATTTGGCATTTCACTGCATACAAATAAGATTAGACAACCTAATCTTATTATAATACAATACAATAGCAGAGTTGGAAGGGACCTTGGAGGTCATCTACTCCAACTCCCTGCCTAGGCAGGAAACCCTATACCATTTCAGACAAATGGCTATCCAACATCTTCTTGAAGACTTGCAGTGTTGGGGCATTCACAACTTCTGGAGGCAACTTCTGTTCCACTGATTAATTATCCTAACAGTCAGGAAATTTCTCCTTAGTTCTAAGTTGCTTCTCTCCTTGATTAGTTTCCACCCATTGCTTCTTGTTCTCCCCTCAGGTGCTTTGGAGAATAGTTTGACTCTCTCTTCTTTGTGGCAACCCCTGAGATATTGGAACACTGCTATCATGTCTCCCCTAATCCTTCTTTTCATTAAACTAGACATACCCAGTTCCTGCAACCGTTCTTCATATGTTTTAGTCTCCAGTCCCCTAATCATCTTTGTTGCTCTTCTCTGCACTCTTTCTAGAATCTCCACATCTTTTCTACATTGTGGTAACCAAAACTGAATGCAGTATTCCAAGTGTGGCCTTAAATTCCAAGTGTGGCCATAAATGTATGTAAGTTAAGTTAATTATTCTCAGAGAAACAAAGTCTTGTGTTCTTAGAATCAGAGGTATATTAACAATAATGGTAGTTTCTTTAACATGACACCTTTTATTTGGCATTTACAACTGCTATTAGGATTGCATTGCAATGCAGTCTGTTCCTTCCATTTTGCTAACACCTCGTCCTGCCATTCTAGAGATGGTAGCTTGTAATGTACAGAGGCGGTGCTGTTATCTAACATCAAAGTGACAAATTATTTAATTAGCATATATGCCATCTACCCCACAGCTGTTCACATCCTGCTATTTGCATCATAGCCTTAATTCCATAATGATATAGGGCTCCCTATTTCTAAAACTGCTATTGTTTGAATCTCATGCATTTATAAAAATAATAATAAATTCTTCTAAACAGCAATATGGACTTAAGTGGTGATGCATCTGCAGTGGCAAACATACTCTGAGTGGAATCTCTTGTCTTTCCCCAAAGAAGTATCGGTGCTTATTTCTAAGTCTTGCATTGCTGATAGCTCATTCAGTGTGATAAAAGAGAAATGTCTAAAGCAGGGGTCTCCAACCTTTGCAACTTTAAGACTGAAGGACTTCAACTCCCAGAATTCTGGCAGCTGAAGTCCTTCAGACTTAAAGTTGCAAAGGTTGGAGACCCCTGGCCTAAAGCATCAATGGGTACATATAGTCCTCTGTAGACATCTTTAGTTTGAAAGCCTCATCCTTCCCCAAAGCATTTAGCTAAATGTCTGTTCAGAACTACACCTTACTGAATTCTGTCAGGCTTACTTCAAATATGTTCATACTTATACAGGAGGGGAAAAAGGTCAAACTCAGTAGGAATTATTTGTGAACACACAGGAATTCAGTTGTGCTGATGAGTAGTCTTAAGGCACGTACACATTTCTGTAACAAAGATACTTTTTTCCTTTTATTTAGTTCATTGTTTCTTTCTTAAAAATTACAGAGGACATCCAAAATGTTTCGTTTGTATAGGTTATATTTATTCATATTTACTATATTAAAAATTGGAATGGACACATTTGGAGAACAATTTTAAGTCCATCGGATATTAACATGCATAAAGTGTTTTTTATAAAAAACATTTTTTTAACAAATAAAAAATAATAATGAAAAGAGTGAGATTGTTTTAATTGTTTGGAATTATCTTCAATATTTGGCTAAACATTTGATTTTGTAGACCACTGAGAAGGTCTTGGGGGGATGCCCAGGGTCAGCTTGTACTGAGCGGATTAATCAACTCTCAAAACAGAACAGCATACATCATAATGGGTTTCAGGGATACTCTTTCTGCTGTTCATGTAACTTTTAAAATTCAGACCATGCAGAATAGAATGTGTTTCCCAGTCATAAATATCCCCATTTTATAAATGAGCAATGTGCCTGAGAGGAAAACAAGTTTTTGAAAGTCACTTATGGTAAAAGACCATTGGTCTCTCAGATTCAATTGCTAAATAGCCTACATTTACAACTCTGTGTTTATGTGTGTGTTTGTGCATGTGTGTGCATGTGCACATCTTTTTGAACCAGTGTTGATTCATGATAATTGCCTGGACATGCTTTTTCTATTACCTTTTGCCCAAGGTCAAGTCTGGTACAATATGGAATATGTTTTATAATTATGCAATTCCATCCATTTTTAACACACTTCTAATTGCACACACTTCTAATTGCATGTCCCTTCGACCGATTCGCTCCCACAGAGAGGGTCTTCTCCGGGTACCATCAGTCAGGCAATGCCGGCTGGCGACGCCCAGGGGAAGGGCCTTCTCTGTGGCGGGCCCTGCCCTCTGGAACGAGCTGCCCCCCGCTCTCAGGAACATCACGGACCTCCGCCTCTTCCGCCAACATCTAAAGACACACTTCTTTCGTTTAGCTGGCCTGGCCTAATTCCCGGAGATTATTTTACTGACTGATTTTAAATTAAATTAAGTTTTAACAATTGGTTTTACACTGTTTTTAGCACAGGGTATAGTTTAATTTAATAAGATTTTATCGATTATTTATGATGTATTTATTCTTCTTGGTATATGTTTATATTCATGTTTTTAGTTTCCTGTGCACCGCCCCGAGTCCCTTTTTGGGAGAGTGGCGCGGTATAGAAGTCCAATAAAATGAAAAAAAAATGAAATGAAATGTTTCTGTTTCTTCTTCATCCTTCTCTTTCTACTTAAGCTTTACTATTTTCTCCAGAGAAGGAATTAGGCCTTGGAGTAAATACATAGCAAAGTGTCTCCTGACTGCTTGTTTTTCCTCCAGATCAATTCCATGGTAGATTTTCCTCTAAAGTGAATTTCGCTGATCCAAAAATATGGGCCATGTCTCTGTTTTCTGATGACAGACCCTCAAGACCTCTTCAACTGTGTCTCCTTGCCAGATGCCACATTCAAAATGGCAAATGTAGCTGTATTCTCCGTCCTCCTGGCCCCACATTTTTTCAACACAGAATTTAAGGCCACTGCCAAAAACATATCCAGCACAATCGAGCATCAGATGGTGACTCCTTTCCCACAGCTTGTGTGAGTGAAAACAGTGAAATTATACCCATGTTTGAGTAGTGAATCCCCTAGTGTTTAAGCAAGGCAGGCCCAGCACAGGCTCTTGTTCCACTGCTTTTTGTTCCTGGGCTTGCGCTGTTTTTAGCACTGGACACCATTCAGTCCCCATTCAGCATTGTATGTCACTTCACATATGGTTCATCCGTTCCAAATGTGTGCATGTACCCAGAAAATGCAGCTTTTCATTATGTATTCTCTATGTAACAGAAAAGATTAAGATGTAAGCCTCGTGAATGCAGCAGGAATTAGTTGGACAGATGAATAAGGGAAAAATGAATCTGGAATGATGGCGGATTTAGTCTAATGATTGTGGGAGGGCGTTAAGAACTTGGTGGTAGGTTTGAGCCCTTTTAATCCTAGACACGGTGTGTTTTGGCAGGAGAGACATTTCTACAGGGGCGTAATTTGAGGGTTAGAGTAAAAATGCTGTTAACCTGGTGCAGATGGAAGTGGAAAATATTTTCATAGTAGTATTTTCTTGAGTTTACTTGTTTGTACTAATAAAATTAAATGCCTTTGTATATTCTAAAATTTAGAATCGAAAAGTACAACGACACCCATTTCAAAATAGGTACTACACAATATTGCACTGTATAATTATTGTCCCTCAAGTAAAAGTGGTGGACTTTCTTTCCTATTATGTAAAACAGCAATTGATTAATCATTAAATAGCATAAATAGACATTTAAAGTTTCAGTCCTATATACATAAATGGGAAACAAGCCTTATGGGGTTTGCTGAGATTTACTTTATAATAGATATGCTCTGAATCGCTATAAAATGACTTTGATTTGAATAGTTACCAAAATACCTATATATTTTTTATTAAGCTCAGAAATGCTGTAGAAAGGTATATAAATGCACTATTAAAACAGAGAGAATATTTAAGATTCTAAACTCAATTAATTCAACTAAATACATTGCTGCATATAAAACAAGAAAAAGAAATTAAAATATCTTTAGTTTAAAAAAAATGGAGGGAAGCATATTTTCTTTTTGCAACCATTTTTGCAAGGCTCCTCCTCACACACACACACATCGTTCATTTTGGAGTGAAAAATGAACATTTGCATCAGAATAGAGGTAGAGATATTTCAGTAGCATCAAACACAAAGCTTCAGAAAGTAGTCAGTTAGCTGCGTTCAGCTGCTTCTTTATCAGCTTGCAAGAGTATCATGAAAGAAATATGTACATGAATATACTTACCCATATCAAAATACCAGGAGAGAGTCTTGGCCGGCCTAGGGTAATTAATTGTTTTTAGGGTTTTTAGGGCTTAGTTTTAGTTTTTATATGGGATTTTAGCGCAGTGTTAGTTTAATTCGTTTTAACATTGTATTGTGTTTGTGGTTTTTATTTGTATTTTTAAATTCCCTGTGCCTCGCCTCGAGTCCCTTCGGGGAGAGAGAGAGCGGGTTATAAATTAAAATTATTATTATTATTATTGTAAATTTTCCTTTGTATAGTTTAAGCCAGGGGTCCCCAACCTTTGCAAAGCTAGCTGGAGAATTCTGGGAGCTGAAGTCCTTCAGACTTAAAGTTGCAAAGGTTGGGGACCCCTGGTTTAAGCAATAGAAGGCTTTATTGCTATCACTTGGTATACAATGCTTTCAAATATTATATTTCATTTTCTTCAGCAACACTTACAGACGTCACTAAAAATATAAGTCCAAGTAGTGCAGTACTAAATATTGGCATTCAGATTTCTCTGGAATGGATGGGTTCTATGCAAACCTATCCTTCAAGATAATCAAGCCAATTTGGTGCAGTGATTCTGGCCCAGACCAGGAGGCTGTGAGTTCTAGTCCCACCTTAAGCATGAAAGTCACCTGGATGACCTTGGGCGAGTCACTCTCTCTCAGCCCAACTCACCTCACAGGATTGCTGTGAAAAATCGGAGAGGAAAGAATATTATGTACGGTCACTGCCATATAAAGTAATAAAGGTGAGATAAAATCCAATAAAAAAATAAAAACAATCCCAGTGAAAATACTTGAATTTTTTAAAATTATAATTTTAACAGTTAACATGAAGCATTAATCCAGCTAAACCTAAATCTACCCAAGTCCCACGTAAAACATTGGGATTTAAATCAGTTATAAACAAATTGGTTTTATAATAGTTAGGCATTCAGCAACATATGCAGTTGCTACATACCATAATCAACCAAACTGCGATTTGCCTCTCCTGATGATCAATACAATACAACAGCAGAGTTGGAAGGGACCTTGTAGGTCTTCTAGTCCAACCCCCTGCGTGGGCAGGAACCTTATACCATTTCAGACAAATGGCTATCTAATATCTTCTTAAAGACTTCCAGAGTTGGGGCATTCACAACTTCTGGAGGCAAGCTGTTCCAGAGGTTAATTGTTCTAACTGTCAGGAAATTTCTCCTTCGTTCTAAGTTGCTTCTCTCCTTGATTAGTTTCCACCCATTGCTTCTTGTCCTGCCCTCAGGTGCCTTGGAGAATAGTTTGACTCCCTTTTCTTTGTGGCACCCTCTGAGATATCGGAACACTGCTATCATGTCTCCCCTGGTCCTTCTCTTCATCAAACTAGACATACCCAGCTCCTGCAACCGTTCTTCATATGTTTTAGTCTCCAGTCCCCTAATCATCTTTGTTGCTCTTCTCTGCACTCTTTCCAGAGTCTCCACGTCTTTTCTACATTGTGGCATCAGACAATGAATTTTCTAGAACTACCTGAAGATGGCAGAGTTTGAAACCTGAGGTTGTTTGCACGCAATCCATGAGCCTTGGTTTGGATGAGACTTAGTCACGGAAAACTTTGGCTGTGTTAAAGCCCTAAATATTAAAACTGTCACATAATTCAGTCAAACTTAGCACATTCCTCAGAGGCTCCCTTCATGTTACACTTCATAATTTGAATTAAATTCTCTGAACTGATTTACCCTTGTTAATTAACCCAGAAATGTTACTATTTTTCAAAATATTTAAGAAGCCTGCTGCCAAATTACAGGAGGAGAGATAAGGTGCATTTATATACTGGAAATAGAGAACACTTTCCTCCTTAAAATATCTAAATTCATTATTGCTACCTTTCTTGCCTCTGGAGGGCAAAAATTCACTGAATTCCAAATGGCAGCACAGATAACTCTGTTGCCATCTAATAATTTGGTGGATTTTTGAAGCTCAGTTCTCTGAACTCTACCAAGAAAGACCATAAAAAGTCAGAGAGGTGTTGAAGTTCTTGGCTACAGCAAAGGGCAGCTGTACCTGGTATTCAGGAGTAATGTGCTGGTGGAAAACAGAACTTAATTGGGATGAGCAGTACTTTCATACAATTAATGATGATTTATCTCATCAACATGGACTTAGTAATGTCTCTAGAATAATGTTACGATGCTTTCATAATTCTATGAAAGTCTTTGTGGTTCCTGCCATAGAACTTCTAGTTACAAAGATCCTAGTAACTGAATCTTAACAAGGTTCATCTTTGAATTCTCTTGAGGCTTCTACAAATATAGATTTCTGGTGAGTCTACTTAAACTGCAGATTGTAAGCATATGAGATAATTTTCAAGGATTCACTCCAGTCAAATAAGTGCAACTGTTAGTTGTGTTTTGATTGTATGCTCTTTTATGATGGGATACCATATTTGAAAATGTTATAGAAAGTGTCCATATATTGATGATACAAAGAAATGACACTAGAAATCAGAACTCTATATTACATTTAGCATTTTTAGTAAATGGGCCATCATGCCACTGTATAGTGCCTTGGTAAGGCCACACTTGGAATACTGCATACAGTTTTGGTCGCCACGATGTAGAAAAGACGTGGAGACTCTGGAAAGAGTGCAGAGAAGAGCAACCAAGATGATTAGGGGACTGGAGGCTAAAACATATGAAGAATGGTTGCAGGAACTGGGTATGTCTAGTTTGATGAAGAGAAGGACCAGGGGAGACATGATAGCAGTGTTCTGATATCTCAGAGGGTGCCACAAAGAAGAGGGAGTCAAGCTATTCTCCAAGGCATCTGGGGGCAGGACAAGAAGCAATGGGTGGAAACTAATCAAGGAGAGAAGCAACTTAGAACTAAGGAGAAATTTCCTGACAGTTAGAACAATTAACCTCTGGAACAGCTTGCCTCCAGAGGTTGTGAATGCCCCAACCCTGGAAGTCTTTAAGAAGATGTTGGATAGCCATTTGTCTGAAATGGTATAAGGTTCCTGCCCACAGGGGGTTGGACTAGAAGACCTACAAGGTCCCTTCCAACTCTGCTATTGTATTGTATTGTATAATCCACTCATAAAGCTAAAATAGAAAGAGGTCATTAGCCTTTTCCTTTTCCAAACTTTACCATGCTATACTGTTCTAGGAACAACTGTCATGAAATTATTTATGATTAATGCATAGGATTGGACTATGATTAATTTATTACTGGTTTTAAAGTGTCCTTCATACATATTGATTAAAAAAAATATCCACATTTCATTCAAATGTAAATCAATCAGCTTGTCTCCCTGGATGAGCCTGTATCTGCTTCACAGAGGGTAAATACAAATCTTTTCATTAAGACTGCTAATCTGTGGTTAATTTTCTCCAATTCCTTCACTGCTTTCCCAACAGGTGTTCTGATTTATTTTGAAATCCTAAGTTGAATATTTCACTAATATTCTGCTCTTTTTATCGTCAGTGCATTTAATTACACAGTATAGTGTAAATAACTATTATAAAATTACAATAGGAAAACCAGTATAGTGTAGCATTTAAGGTGCTGGCCTAGAAACCAGAGGACCTTAAATTCTAGGCCTTCCTTAGGCAACAAAGTGGAATGGGTGACTTTGACCAGTTACTCTCTCCCAGGCCAACCTGCCTCACAGAGTTGCTATTGTGGGCAAAATTAGAGGCAGGAATATTAGACATGTTCATCAACTTGAGATATGTATATACACATGCACACACATACATATACATATACATCATTTTAGCAAGGGGTTCTCTGCCTGGTTGCTGGGTGGGCATGGCCATGGTGGGCATGGCCAAGACAGCCTCCTGAACCATGATGGAGGGGGGAGAAAGCCTTCCTGGGCTCTGGAGGCTTTATTTGAGCCTCTGGGAGAACAAAAATGACCCCCCCCCAGGCTCTGAAGGCTGTAAAAGGGCCCCTTTCCAGCCTTCCTGAACTTCTGGTAGGCCTGTTTTTTGCCCTCCCCAAGCTTCTGCACACGCCCTGCACTTACCTGCATTCAAAATGGGCTGGGTGGGGACTCCTGGGAGGAGAGGGGTGGGGTGGGCAGGGCCAGCCAGGAGTGGGATTTGGGGGTTCTCCAAACTCAGTGGTGGGTTTCTGCAGGCTCGCACCTACTCGCGAGAGCCGGTTGGTGAAATTTAGAGAACCGGTGAGAGGAGGTTCCACCGGCGTACCTGGAAGTAAATCTGGCCCGCCGCTGCCAAGGACCCAATGGGAAGAAAAGGAAAGGAAAGGAAGGAAGGAAGGAAAGAAAAAAAGAAAGAAAGAAAGAAAGAATTTATCATCACAATTGAGTCCGAAATTTTGGTTGCTAAGCAAGAGCTTTGTTAAATGAGTTTCACCACATTTTAAAAGGTGGCCACTCCCACCCTGTCACATGACTGCCAAGTCACGCCCACAAAATAGGCCACACCTACAGAGTAGGTTCTAAAAAATTTGAAACCCACCACTGTCCAAACTGCACAGAATCTTAGCTAGAGGTACTCCCCAAACCCCTGCGAACCCCCAGTAGCCCACCCTGATACATTCAGGGTAAACTATAAGTATGCTAAGTAAATATAAGAATAATAAATGTTATTAATATTACATACATAAAGTGCAACATCTGTTATAGCGGACATTGCAATATCTGGAGATAGCAGAATAAAAGAGAAAGAACTGAGAAAAACATATATATATATAAAGACCTGCAAATAGAAGTACTGTGTAGAATGACAGTAGCAAAGGGGTGGGCAAACTTTGCAACTTTAAGCAAATGTAGGATAATGTAGGATAACAGGAATGTATACGTAACCGAGGGTATAAAACGTGATCATTGTTCAGACATTTTGTACGAGCTTGCTTTTGCTGAACCTGTGCACCATAAACCTATTCCTATGTTAAAGAGCTTGTCTGTGTCCTGGCTTTCCTACATCAAGAAGTTGGCTATTTAGCACAGCAGACAGATGGAGATGGTGCTGGGAACAACGTGTTGGTTTTCTCGCTGTGTGTTCTTGCCTTGAACCTTGGGGTTGTGTCTTTTCACCTGCTTCCTTTGCCTGTGGATTTGCCTTTGTCTTTGAGCTTGCCTTTGCTTTGGGAATTTGCTTTGGGAATTTGCTTTGGCCTAGTGCAGGGGTCCCCAACCTTTGCAACTTTAAGTCTGAAGGACTTCAGCTCCCGGACTTCTCCAGCCAGCAAAGCTGGCTGGAGAATTCTGGGAGCTGAAGTCCTTCAGACTTAAAGTTGCAAAGGTTGGAGACCCGTGCCT
This sequence comes from Rhabdophis nuchalis, assembly GCA_039707465.1. NCBI lineage: Eukaryota > Metazoa > Chordata > Lepidosauria > Squamata > Natricidae > Rhabdophis > Rhabdophis nuchalis. Next base: position 15,278,098 of record CM077649.1, read on the forward strand.
TATAAGGTTCCTTTCTAAACTATTTGGAAGATATTGTTTCATATCTTATGCAGTAGCAAAAGAAAGGAAAGATAGAACTGATACTAATAGATGTTTTGGTGCAATCTCAAAGCATCTGGACCACTATTTGAATACCATCACCATTGACAAAATCATCATCAGTCATTTGCAAAATAGTCACTTGCAAAATACTTAGAACAGCTAACAGCTACCACTTTCAACCTGCGACAATATCTTTAACACCATCAAACAACCAAATCCTTGAGAAGGAATTAGTAGATGGACCAGAATGCCAAATCCACCTACTGACTCTTTGACCAATGAGAAAAAATAAGCAAAAATACAATATAGAGACCTTAATTTGTCTGTAGCAGCTGAAGAGGTCTGCTTTAACCTTTGTTGGTGTGCACAGCCAGGCTAATTATTACTGTTTGGGTTTATAAAGTATCTTTCTACCCTAATCCTGAGCAGGACTATGGAGAATCAAAAAGAAAAATGGCATTTGTTGGGGCAATAACTTTTTTAAAAAGAGAGGGAGAGAGAGAAGGAGACTGCGTTTCCCCCCTATTATCTTGGACTTACTTCTGGGTCTGTACATCTTCCAAGGGAACAAGCTCAGAAGGAATACTCCCATTCCACGTTACACAGATAGATCACTCACATTACCTTAAATCTTATACAAGCAAAGGACAGAGACACCTTCTCAGAGCAGCAACAAAACTTCTGTGTGCTCTGCAGATAGGTTAGTGGCTAACTGAAGAGAAAAAGAGATATTTCACACTCAGATTTTGTGAAGTTAGAAACTTACCGTATTCTAGAATCTTTCCATTCAGGATTATGTCAATAATAGTTTGTTTGTTTGTTTGTTTGTTTGTTTGTTTGTTTGTTTATTTATTTATTTATTTATTTATTTATTTATATTAAATTTATATCCCTCCCTTCTCCAGAAGGACACAGGGGGGTGCACAGGAATTAAAAACATACAAATATAACAATATAAAATTTAAAAAGATATTAAACTCCCAACCTGTGCTAAAATCAATTAAAATCCCCAATTTTAAACTGTCTAAAAGCAGTTTAATTAATAGATATAGAACTAAAATGGCAAAGGAAACTTGTGAGGTAGATTGTTGTTGGAAACAGTCTCTAAGTCATCATCTAATCAAACTTAAATTTAATAGGAGTCTCAGATCTTTCAAGAAGCTATTTCACGAAATAGGAATCTAAGTAATCTATTTATAGTGTACTATAGAATCCAGTTGCCTTCAGAGTCATCTTTATGGCTATGCAGTGTTTTTTTTGGACTGAATGGGTACCTTGATTTGTGGGAAAACTGTATTGTAAAATACAGTGGGCGTGGCTAAGCAAAATGAAGTGAGATAGTTAGTAGGTTTTCCTCTTCCATCATATTAAAAATGAGTATTCCCTACTAAGTTTGAAAGTCTCTGCAAAATGCCTAAACCTTAAATTACATATTTCTTTTGTAGATGATTGGTTCTTCAATGAAATAATACAATAATACAATAGAAGAGTTGGAAGGGACCTTGTAGGTCTTCTAGTCCAACCCCCTGCATAGGCAGGAACCTTATACCATTTCAGACAAATGGCTATCTAACATCTTCTTAAAGACTTCCAGGGTTGGGGCATTCACAACTTCTGGAGGCAACTTCTGTTCCACTGGTTAATTGTTCTAACTGTCAGGAATTTTCTCCTCAGTTCTAAGTTGCTTCTCTCCTTGATTAGTTTCCACCCATTGCTTCTTGTTCTGCCCTCAGGTGCTTTGGAGAATAGTTTGACTCCCTCTTCTTTGTGGCAACCCCTGAGATATTGGAACACTGCTATCATGTCTCCCCTAGTCCTTCTTTTATAATAAATAAATAAACCTCCTCAGTGATGGACTTCCGTTAAAGAGTAAATGCCATAGAACAGAGTAAAGCACATAGTAAAATACCTTTTGTGATTATTTAAATGAAAATATAATATTTCTCTCTCTCTCTCCCTCTCTCCCCCTCTCTCCCTCCCTCCGACTGTGTGTGTGTGTCTGTGTGTGTGTGTGTGTGTGTGTGTGTGCGTGCTTCAGCAAATCACTGAACAACCAGTAGATGGCAATAAGGAGTTAATGATTTGTGTGGTTCATACTATCCTCATGATCATCCAGACTTTTGCGACATAGACCTGCATAACATTTATATGGCCTGCCAGCCTTTTTGGAAAATCATTGATCCACTGATGCCAAATGTCACTATCACTAAGAAGTATTTGCCACCACTGCTGTTTAGTTTTTTTGCAGCCACTTCTATCATAAAAGACATGTTGACAAGCTTCCCCAGCACCTCCAGACCTCATCAATATTGCCAGCTGCTGGAGTGATGCTAGCCCCCAAACAACCAATTGGCAGGTTCTATTTGTTATGATTTCAGCAAATGTTAAAGGACATTTCCAAGTTTGATTTTTTTTCAAGTGTCCTTCCACATGATGGATTACTTCTGGTAGTCAATGCTCAGGAGATACTGGCTATTGCCTTCCTTGGAGGTTTCTTTTTTCCAACGTAGATACCTGGCATTGAGATATGGATTATTAAGTAGTATGGGATATGAATATTTGAATATGCTCAGATGATTGCATGCATGGCACTTTTATGAAACAAGCTTATAAAAACATGACCAGCCAATTAAAATTTCCTGGCTGAAGATGAACTAATGAACCACAAATGGCATTTCTCATCCCCATACCAAGATGTGCAGTATCCAGGGGTTGTTGAAATTAATTTAAAACCAGAGGCAAAATCAACAAACACATGTCTGTTCCAAAGAGGAGTATTACTAATTGTAATAGTAATAGTAATAGTAATAGTAATAGTAATAGTAATAGTAATAGTAGTAATAATAATAATAATAATAATAATAATAATAACAATAATAATAATAATGCATTAAACTATTCTTTATTGTTCTTACATGATATTTAAAATACGCCAATTTAACATTAATTATAGTTTCATCCATCAATGTGCTAAGTCGGCATCCTGCCTCATCCTGCTCATTCTTGATTCTAAAATGTGAATTAGGAAAAATGAAGAAACTGTATTCCTTTATCCAACATGGGAAAAATTAATCATACTTTAAAAACAGTTGCCACAATATTAGTATATGATAAGCAAAAATTATAAACTGTTTTATAGAAACAAATATAGAAGTTTTGAAGTACATACCTTTCAACATGGGAATTACATGCCTTTAATTTTTTTTAATTGCCCATATGTTTTTTGCTTTTAATCAAAACTAACTGCAATTTAGAGCCTGGCAACTGTTTGGAAAGAAGTGTGCCACATTGCAGAGAAATTGGTGCTTGAAGGAGTGATATGTGTAATCACACATATCACACACAAAAGCTACCGGGTTATGCAAAGGGAGGGAATGATAGCAAGGTATAATTATCCTTTATGAATGGAATGGAACTCTCTGTTGGGAACAAAGGAGAGGGGGAAGTAGGCGAGATTGATTCATTCATCTTTTTCATACAAGAAAATTGTCTATCAGGGATTGAAGACAACCACAATATTTTCTTCTTTCAACTTGTAAAATGGAATATGTGGAAAGCAGTGATAAGCAAAAGATTAATTAGGGACATTCTCTTTCTAAAATGCTATAGATGCTAAAATGAGCTCTCCAAAAAACGCTAGGATTGAAAAAGCCAGTAGTAACCTAACAGAAGAATTACTTCTTTTCCCTCCCTCCTCACTAAGGCAGTTTATATGTGTAAATACTAGTCTACTTTTCTTTTGGTACATGGCAAGGTTCTGAACTATACACTATATCAGAGGTAGAGTTCTGTGAAAATTCTAGGTGAAGGGAGAAGGCAGATTAGGATAATCAGCCCTGCAATTTAAAAGCTTGTCTAAATCACCCGGTCTGGGGTGATTTTGAGTTTGCAGTGTGTTAATTCTAGAATCCAGCCAGTTCTAGATAAACTATTATTAAGCTATTTTTAGCACATTGTCTGAACCTATTAACTGTCTAACAGTAGGGGACAAGCTGCCTTGCAACACAAACACATACTTCCCTCCTAAGGTAAGCCTTAGCTCTGGAACAAGAAGTATTAGCTCTTGAGCTTTGGTACATTTTGCACATCTGAATGCCTTTATCAAAGAATGCCTTTATGACTTCATTTTTCAGTAGTGCCTTGCACAAGAATAATATTCCAAGTAAATGATTAAAATTCATAAACAATTAGTATACATATATACATTCTGGTGTGTGTGTGTGTGTGTATCACATTATTAGTGTCCAGTCTTTAGGGAAACCTACGTAGGTGTTAACCACTTCCTTAATATAATAGTGAATTCAATGTATAAAAGGTAAAGTCGTGACCCTATAATGGTCAATCAGCCTCTTAGTTTGTGACATGCGAATCAGTTCTACTGTTGAATTTATGACATGGGATGCTCCTTACTTAACAATGAACTCTTTTCAGCTACAAGCCATCCCTCCACTCTTTTAAAAAATAATAGGTCAAAATCTGTAGTTTCAAGTGAGCTACTTGTCTTTACATCGGTAAGACATCTGCAACATATAGTGTGAGCAGGTATTGCAAATGGGTTCTACCTAAAGATTCAAGGATGCCGAAGACATGATATGATGTTAGCCAAATTCACTGAGAATCCTATTAAATAATGAGGTCTCCCCTCAGCCTACAACACCTTTTGGGCGATTGATTTAAGAGGAAATGAACTCTTCCTCTAGTCTTTTCCCCCCTTCAACAATTAGTTTATGATAGGTTATAATTTCTAAGTTTTTTTAAATGACCCCAAAATCTTGCTGCATTTAGTCTCCTGAGAATATTGGGTCGAGGTTTTTGATCCCTGTTGCTCATTGATTTGAAGGCTGGTGTAGTGCAAGGGGTCCTTATTAGTGGCGTCTGTCACTGCTGTAATGTTTTTGTTATTTTTCCTCATTTGTTCATTCTGACATCATGTCATTACAGAATGGTGCTGTTCAAGCCCTGCCTTGGCTGTTCGTTAGCGTGTGTTTAATGAGCAGCTTAATTGAGCTGTCTAGTAGGCCACCTGTCACCCTCCGGACTTATTAACATACTAATGGCCTGACATTGTATTCTCTGACAGGCAACAGGGTCTACTGATTTGATGTCTGGACATGAGGTTTTTATGCAGGAATGAGAGAGGATATTGGGAAGGAGGTTTAAAAAACACAAATTAACTCTTTGGTATCTCTGTATTATGGCTGCCGGACAAAAACAGAGACAGGCAGGGAAACGGGGCTGGTTTTGCAATCCTGCATTAGACCTGCAGTTTCTGTGCATGTCTCCGGAAAGAAATATGTTCCGAGAGAGAAGAACAAGCTTTGCTGCTTTGCTTCTATTACAGTATTATTGTGGGTTGCTACTTCAAAGCGGAAACCTTCTAAAGCACAGGGGAAAGTTTTGTGACTAGTCTTTTCTCTACTGTGGCTAAACAAATGAAAGGCAAGAAATTTCCAGTTAAGGGATTTAAGTGCATTGCATTGTCCCACTTGTTGAATCCAGATGAAGACATTCATAGTCAGTGTGCCTGCTGCCAAATTATAAAGGTTCAAAGGAATGGCTTAAGTGCATGCAAGTTTAATCAAAATACTTGTTTGGGGGTTGTTGTTTTTTTTGTTTTTTCCGAACAGCAAGGGGTAGACCTTCTGTCATAGGCAGATAACACCACCAGATGGGGTGGCTTAAAGTCCAAAGCTACAATAACGGCATACCATACACATTTGCTTTACAAAAACAAACAGCAAAAAAAGAGGGGGACATGTGGTTTGTATTCTTTTCCCTAAATAAGACTCTTAACAGAAGATCTTATTTTGTACAGAGGTTTTCTTCGGCGTGAACGCACTGAGATAACTTTTGCTAACTTGCTTTCTTGCACTCTCAAACAGATACCACAATGAAGAGATTTTGTTAATCAGAAGGATTGTGTTTTTTTTTAAAAAAAATCCTCAATGGGCTTCAAAGAGATCAGAAATCATAGAAAACCAGGGGATTCTGCCCCACCTGCTCTTGCTCCAGAAGAAATGCATATCAAGTTTTGAAATTTCCATCTACACCTGCTGTGTGTGTATGTGTGTGTGTGTGTGTGATAAAATATACAGAAGGAAAAATATGTTAGTTTTATGCTTGTGTAGAAGCACTGAAAATAAACTATTTTGAGTTTATTTATAGAGCTAGATTATTCTGGCACTCCAAATTTATAGGAAATGAACTTGGTAGCGACTGTACACTTCTACGAGCTAGTTAAAACCTAACAGAAAGTAGAAAGCATACCAGAGTCAAATCGGAACTACAGCAGAACTACCATATTAGATTTTAGTACAAAATATTTTAATATACACCTAATTTTAAATAGTCTAAAACATCTTTTTTACATAGCCGAGTAAATAGTCTAAAATAGTTTAGACTATTTTACAATAGTCTAAAACATCTTTTTTACATAGCCGAGTAAATTCAAGTTAAAATTTTAAGTGAAATTGAAATCTGGAATTAGTTGTTATGTTTCAAATCCTACCAAGAACAGATATCCTTGACTTTTCCCTCCTTGCCTCATAATGTTACATTATGTAACACAATGAAATTGCTCTAATAATTTTAAGTTAACTTATTTCTGGCATCCTTTCACTGCCGTTTTTGCAGTTAAAGCAAATTCATGGTTTTTAAAAAAAATTTATTTTTCTGTTATTTTCCATTTGGGGGAAAGAAGAACAAAGAAACAGAGGAGTGTTATTTTTGAAAGCAACATTGGATTCCTTATAACAGGGGTCTCCAACCTTTGCAACTTTAAGTCTGAAGGACTTCAGCTCCCAGAATTCTCCAGCCAGCTTTGCTGGCTGGAGAATTCTGGGAGCTGAAGTCCTTCAGACTTAAAGTTGCAAAGGTTGGAGACCCTTGCCTTATAAGGTTCCTTTCTAAACTATTTGGAAGATACTGTTTCATTTTCAGTTCAATTATTTATTTATTTAGCATATGGCATCTACATAGGTCATGCAACCGTTGTTACACAATGCTAATAAAACACATATATACAAACACAAATATAAGTTAAAGTACGGCATCAACAAATACATATATGCAAAGGTGACAGGTTTCAATACATAATGAGTTAGATCCAGGCATGTTTTTAAGAATTTATCAATTCAAGAGCATTAATATAAGAAGGGGATTCACTTCAGAGATTAAGCTGTGGCAAAGGAGAGCCAGGCAAGGCTAACTACTGTTTCCAGAAAGGCACAACAGGAACAAATGGCAAAGTAAATCAATAAGCAAAAGAAGTTAACAGTAAGGCTGAAATTCAGGCAGTACCCTGGACAGCTCCGTGGGGATCCCTTAACTTAAGGGAGAGTAAGCTTCAAATACAACTTCAACAAAAGCCAATCTTAGCTTTGTAGCACCATCTAAGTCAGTGTTTCTCAACCTTGGCATCTTGAAGATGTCTGGACTTCAACTCCCAGAATTCCCCAGCCAACGAATGCTGGCTGGGGAATTCTGGGAGTTGAAGTCCGGACATCTTCAAGTTGCCAAGGTGGAGAAACACTGATAAGTAGAGCTTTAATAAACTGTTATCTCCAGTTTTGTAATTTAGCTCTATTAAACTTGTAGCTTAGCTCTACTAAACTTAGAACAATTGGAATGAGAAATGCAATCTTTTTATTCCAGAGAAATTTATTCCAGGCCAAAAGGGCTCCCAGTACCCCAGAATTTCAGAATAAATTGCTGAGAGCCATTAATTGTGGAAAGCCATGATCTCTCCTCCTGCAAAGCTTCCTGTTGAAATAGAGAGTCAGTTTCTTGTATACTGAGTGGCAGGTATGTGTCCTTAGATAGAGGAAGAAAGTAATGGAGAACTTGAAAATAGCAATGTCTGGGGAGCAACAGGTGCTTGACCAGTCAGAACATTTCTTATATTTTAAACTCATAATTCTTTCAGTAGAGTTGCCTCATGCCTGTTTTCATGTGAAGTAAATGAGATGCTTATTTTCACATTTCATTGTACTATCTAAATCAGGGGTCTCAAACTCAATTTACCTGGGGGCCGCTGGAGGCAGAGGCTGGGTGAGGCTGGGCCGCATAAGGGATTCCACAGAGGTCCACTCCCCCTGCGGGCTGCACTAATATTATACTTTCATATCATGGTGGGGGCCACAAGATACCGTCCTGCGGGCCACAATTGGTCTGCGGGCCGCGAGAATGAGACCTCTGATCTAAGTGGAGTTTTAAAACAGGCTGAGGCGGAAAAATTGATGTAGGATGAATATAAAAATAATAAATGCTACCCACTTACAGTATAATAATCTCTTCCCTATTTGAAAATTAACAACATAATAAGAATAAAAGATTGTGCAGGAGTGTTGGAGAGACTAGGAAATCAACTAGTACCTTTCTTCTCACTAAAGCAAAAGATGGCATGCCTACATGATCATCTTTAAATCACAGATTTCTTAGCAAATGTGTGAGGAAGTCCATATTGATCCATTGTAAATAATTATTCCCACTGGATGTAACATCCTGTGTATTCTATAACCAATTATATCTCTTTACAATCCTACCTAAAGGGAGGAACTTACAGATTTCCTTCTTATTCCGATAGCTTCCTGTCGATTTTCTTTAGCCACCTTTCAATCTTTCACGGTGTAAGGATTGTTAAAGGCCGTTTTTTGCAAGTTTATGCCTGTTGCAAGTTGACATGGCACCGTACCAAGTAGGAGGTGTTGGCTTGTGTGCAAGATTTCAAAGCCGGTTTTGTAGTAAGTTACAATGCTTATCAGGGAATGATCCATGAGAACATATGGTCCCTCCTGGTTAAAATGCATAATGTGAGGAATGGAAATGGAATGCATAATGAAAGTACTTTCCAGTGTTTCCCGGTAAGTAGCTGGGATGCAGTATTATAATTCAGCATTTTTTATAATAGTATTGGGCATTTCATCTAGCAGGTGAAGAGCATGTAATTGTTGCATGGTATTTGATGGTTTGTTATAAGTTAAGTAGACACAAATTTTCCTAAAGCATCTGATAATAATTATATACAAAATATTTAATGAAACCATGATGAAAATACATTTTTTTAAAAAAGATATAGGAGGATAATTGGATTTGATGAAACCTGAGAATGGGAATGAAATTTCTTATTTATAAATAAGACACAAGGAACAAAACCAGGGACAAAATGACTTATAAAACCAATTTACCCACTTCCATTTTTATTTATTTATTTCAAATTTATACCCCGCCCTTCTCCTTGTTATGACCCAGGGCGGTGCACGGGCATTATTAAAACCACAATAAAAACAATATACATCATTAAAAACATATTAAATTATTAAATCCATGTTAAAACCCATTTAAAACTCTGCCAAATTGTGATTTATACATAAAAAGTCAGAAACGGGGGGCTATGCTAGGCCGGCTTGTTGGAATAGATACGTTGGCGGAAGAGGCAGAGGTCGGGGGGTAGGTCGTTCCAGAGGGCCGGGCCCACCACAGAGAAGGCCCTTCCTCTGGGCGTCGCCAACCGGCATTGCCCAGCCGACAGCACCCGGAGAAGACCCTCTCTGTGGGAGCGGATCGGACGAAGGGATGTATGGGGCAGGAGGCGGTCTTGTATATAGCTAGGCCCTGAGCCATGGAGCGATTTAAAGATGGTCGTCAACACCTTGAAGTGCACTCGAAAGGCCACAGGCAGCCAGTGCAGCTCACGCAGGAGAGGTATTATGTGGGCTTGCCTTGGGGCACCCATAATCACCCGCGCGGCCGCATTCTGTACTAACTGTAGCTTTCGAGTGCACCTCAAGGGGAGCCCCATGTAGAGAGCGTTACAGTAATCCAGACGGGATGTCACAAGCGCTTGAGTGACTGTGCGAAGGGTCCCCCAGTCCAGTAAGGGGCGCAACTGGCGTATCAGGCGTACCTGATAAAATGCCCCCCTGGCCACGGCCGCCACATGGTCCTCCATGGACAGCCGGGAATCCAGGAGGATGCCCAGGTTGCGCGCCCTCTCCACGGGGGCCAGTTGTTTGCCCCCAATGGGCGAACAGCCTTCACTTTCATGAAGACAGTGCTTTATGGAAGGTCAGTGAATTTAATTTTGTTCACTCTTGTATTTTTCAGACACACGTTCTAACATGCCAAATGCAGTAAGCATTCCTTTCAGCAAACATGGCTTGTAACCAGTGGTGGGTTCCCGGGGGCGTCCACATGGACACGGAGAGCATGCGCATGCGTCTTAGCTGCTCAGCGGAATGCAGCGCAGTGCAGACACTGTATGCACGTTGCGTGTGCGCGGAAGCACCGAAGACTTAAAAGACCAGTAAGGACCTCAGGTGGGCAGGGGGCCCCTCCGGAGCACCATACCAGAACAGTATCCGGTGCTCCAGGCAGGCTCCGGTACGCCCGTACCAGGTCGTACCACCTGCAACCCACCACAAATCAAAATAACGCATTAGAACTGACTCGTCCCTTTTGCTATAGACTTCTTTAGTTCCACATCAACCTCACACAGTTGTAGAGTTCCTATAGCAACCCATAATATAGTAACTGGTGCATTAAAGATATATATATTCCATAAGGGGCAGATCTCTTCATTAGACCCTAAAGTTTCTTTCACCTTTTAAAATTTGAAGCAGCCCAGCAGTTTGATAACTGTATTGGACTGCAGTCCTCCAGTTGCACATTCTCAACTAAGAACATAAAAATTCAGCAGCAGAACCAGGAGGTTATTTGCATCACCCTGATAACACCACTGACGAACCACATTGTATGAAGCAAAGTGACAGCGGCAGCATCATACCTGCTTGATTTTTCCAGGCTGCCTTCTCCCAAGCTATTTGGATTCTCTCCATTCCAATGAGCTTGCAATGGCAGCGGGGTAGAGATTATTGCATGACTCTGGAATCTTGCTTGTTCCCTCAGCAATTGATGGCTTGCCATACCCAAAAACAAAATACTTATTACAGCATTTCAAACAGAAGATAGAGCACATGTTTTTAAATCCTGCATAATTTAGGAATATAGGTAAGTACATTTGTAAATTTAATTTGTAATGTTGCTGAAATAAATCTGGAGCTAACAAAAATTGAATTAATTTCCTATGTTGCCTCGTTTTATAATGATGCCCATAAAGCCACAGTAGAATTAATTAGCAATGTTTTTATGCAGTACTTCCAGACATATATGTACCAATTTGATTTGCAGTATCCCCCATAAAATCTTGAAATTTTCTGATTAGGAAAAGGCCCTTTTAAGAAGGTTGATAGCACCAATTCAAAGACATGGTGTCATAATTAAGTTTTGATGAATTGATAACTCAACAAGGTGAAATCCAAGTCTTTCATCCAATGTTGTTCTTTTAAAAACTGTTATTTTTTTTCTCTTGAAATATTTTTTTGATACGGGTAATATTAAAACTTTGATCTTAATATACAAGTTAAAAGTTGTGTGTAATGAAAGGGCAGCATTAAAAGCCATGGTGGCGTAGTGGTTAGAATGCAGTATTGCAGGCTAACTCTGCTCACATTGCCAGGAGTTCGATTCCCTCAATCCTGACTCACTCAAGGTTGATTCAGCCTCCCATCCTTACAAAGTCAGTAAAACGAGGAGCCAGATTGTTGGAGCCAACGTGTTGGTTTTGTAAACCACTTAAAGTGCTGTGAAGTGCTGTGTTAGTGCTATTGATATTAACACAAAAACAAATATATGATTTATTTTTTACCCATATTACCTCCAGGAGCAAAAGGGAGCTTCATTTTATCCTGTTAAGAATAATTCCATTTCAGACTGAGAGAGATTTGTCACTATTTGTTAAGTGACATCCCGTGTACACTACTGTAACGCTCTCTACATGGGGCTCCCCTTGAGGTGCACAGTTAGTCCAGAATGCGGCCACGCGGGGAATCTTGGGAGCCCCAAGGCATTCCCACATAACACCGCTCCTGCGCGAGCTGCACTGGCTGCCTGTGGCCTTTCGGGTGCGCTTCAAGGTGTTGATTACCATCTTCAAAGCACTCCATGGCACGGGGCCTAGTTATTTGCGGGATCGTATCCTACCCCATACATCCCTTTGGCCGATTCGCTCCCACAGAGAGGGACTTCTCCAGGTGCTGTCCACTAGGCAGTGCCAGCAGGCGATGCCCAGGGGAAGGGCCTTCTCTGTGGCAGGCCCAACCCTCTGGAGCGACCTACCCCCCGAACTCAGAACTATCATGGACCTCCGCTCCTTCTGCCAAAAATTGAAGACGTATTTCTTCCATCTGGTCTTGCGTAACAGTTTTGACTCTCTTAATATAACATCTGCCAAATACGTATATGGATATTAGACTTTAGGGAATTTTAGCATAGGTGGGTTGTATTTTAATGTTCTTAAATTTTAGTACAAGTTAATTTAATTCGTTTTTAACTTTGTATATATTGTATGTTTTATATGGTTTTTTAATTTTTCCTGTACACCGCCCCGAGTCCCTTCGGGGAGAGGGGGCGGTTTATAAATCTAATAAATTATTAAATTAAATTATTATTATTATCTTGCCGGCCTGGCCTAATCCACGCTATCAAGCTCACTGACTGAATTTTAAATTGTTTTTTATTGGATTTTTAGGGGAAAGAGTTTTTTAAGATTTTAGCACAGGGTTATTGGTATTTAATTGTTTTTTAATATTTATTATTGCTATGTTTTATATTCTCTATTTTAATTTCCTGTGCACCGCCCCGAGTCCCTTCGGGGAGAGTGGCGCGGTTTATAAATTTAATAAAATACATAAATAAATAAACAAATCTTTTTCTAACCATAGCCAACATGCTTCAGTTGATCAGTAATTTGATTGGTGAGCTGGTCTTATTCACTGTAATTAATACTGTTCCCTCTTTTAGTGCCCAAGATGAGATCTACAATCTGATGGCCTGACTTGTACCCTCTATGCTTCTGACCCACTTTTTCATGTGAGGGGCTATCAACAACATGCCACTTTCCGCTTGCCCAGCAGTGACAGAGATGTGAGAGGCCAGGCACTTAGCTGAAAGAATGGCAACTCATGTCACCATATGCCTGCAAGCACACTGACTTGCAATAAATGAATCCAACCAGAACCTGCAGATATTGAGAAGCTAATGATGGCTGAAACCCACGTAAGGAATGTAGAGGGTTTTGTTGCTGTGTTTTACTTTTAGCAGCCTTGTCCATAATGGCCCCAGCCTCCCCCTGTTATTATGGTTTTGAGGTCTAAATGTTATTAGGTTGGGACAAAAACCTTCAGGTAGCCTTTCCTGACTTCACAATGACAATGGTTAGAAAAGTTAGGCTCCTGCTGAGCTGGACACGGCACCCTGTGAAGGGGAATAACCAAGGTCAATGGTGGGGACATAGGCATCTGCAGACAAGCACTCCTGCAAGCACATATATTCTCTCTCCCTCTCTCTCTCTCTCTCTCTCTCCCTCTCCCTCTCTCTCTCTCTCCCCCCCCCCCTCTCTCTCTCTCTCTCACATACACACACACACACACACACACACACACACAGTATTTTACACTCAGGGTCATTGTTACTTTCCACTGACCAGCTGCCTACAAACCCTGGACCAAAAACAAAATGGGTAACACAGCCTCCATTCAATGAAGATTAAATGCCTGAAATAAGCCACACCTCTGAACAATCCCTTCAGAAAGAGGAACAGCATTCAATAGGCACCAAGACCCATTGATCAGCTTTATAAAAGAGGGGAAGGCCTCCATGAAAAAAAGGTTTTACACCACCCCTTAAACTAGCTCGGATTTTCCCTTTCCATTCTGACTGCCCATTTTGCTCACACTGTAATCAAGTATCTATCGTTTATATCCAAGATTCAAGCCATGATCTTAAAAGAAAGAAAAAAACACACACACATGGCACTGCGAAGCATCTTATTTCTCATTGATGACATTAGCACTGTAATTTGTACAACTTTACTACTTAAAAAATTAGTTGCTGTTATTCATACCGGGTAATCGACTGTTAAATCCTCATTTATGTTAATTTGAATTTGAATATACCACTTCGTGAAATGTTAGATTGCCATGTTTACAAATATACTACAGGTATTCAGAAATGTAGATGATAGAAAACATGCTGTTTAATCTAGTTGTTTAAATAAATTAAGCCTATTTATCTGACACTTAGTAATTCTGGACACACATCCTCAGTCCTTTTTGCATGTTACTATTCCTGTCAGCCAGCATGTAAATTTTGTAGCTTTTATTTTTAATAACTGGTAATCCTAATGATGAGATTTCAGCTGATAAATACTCTACATAGGTACATTTTAGAGGGAACATATTTTTCTAATCCATGGCGACACTGTTTCCAAACAAAACAGTTGTACGAAGAAGAAGAAGAAGAAGAAGAAGAAGAAGAAGAAGAAGAAGAAGAAGAAGAAGAAGAAGAAGAAGAAGAAGAAGAAGAAGAAGAGAAGGGAAGGGAAGGGAAGGGAAGGGAAGGGAAGGGAAGGGAAGGGAAGAAGGAAGGAAGGAAGGAAGGAAGGAAGGAAGGAAGGAAGGAAGGAAGGAAGGAAGGAAGGAAGGAAGGAAGGAAAAAAAAGAGAAAACAATTTGACAGCCATTAAGTTATTTTGAATATCACTCTTCTTGGTACTGAATGTATTTCTTTGCAATGCAAAAAGGAACTGATAATAAAATCATAGCTGGCATGTCCGAAAGCAATCTTTCAGATTAAATATGTTGTTTTATTTCTCTGGGAAACATCTAGAAATTTCGACAGTGTTAAAATGTACGTATAATTTGAAAAACAACAGAATAATCATATGCTGAATATATGGTCACAAAGAACTCTTGTGATGGCACATAGCCAATCCATATATCAAAAACTATGTCACAACAATGCAGTACAAACTATGTGCAAGAACATTACAAGAAAGGGATATATGGCAGGTATACAAATCATAAAACCCATAGAAATGAAAGAAGCCATTTAGGTCAACAGGTCCTGCTAAACTCAGGAATCCAAGATTTGAGTTTTGAGTTTGAGTTTTATTTGATTTATATCCCGCCCTTCTCCAAAAGGACCCAGGGCGGTGCACAGGAATTTAAAATACATACAAAATAATACAAAAATACAAAAAATTTAAAAACCTATTAAATGTCAAGTCCTGCACTAAAACCAATTAAAATCCCCAATTAAAACTGTCTATACTAGTCACAGCGGAGGTTATGTTAGGCCGGCTTGATGAAAAAGGTGTGTTTTTAAACACTGGCGGAAGAGGCTGAGGTCAGTGATGGTACGGAGTTCAGGGGGTAGGTCGTTCCACAGGGCAGGGCCCGCCACAGAGAAGGCCCTTCCCCTGGTTGTCACCAGTTGGCATTGTCCGGCCGATGGCACCCTGAGAAGGCCCTCTCTGTGGGAGCGTATCGGTCTAAGGGATGTATGGGGCAGGAGACGGTCTCGCATATAACTAGATG
Source organism: Rhabdophis nuchalis (assembly GCA_039707465.1). Lineage (NCBI taxonomy): Eukaryota > Metazoa > Chordata > Lepidosauria > Squamata > Natricidae > Rhabdophis > Rhabdophis nuchalis. Next base: position 15,293,574 of record CM077649.1, read on the forward strand.
AAGAAATTTTAGTGTTCTAATTGCTTCTTAAATGTATTTAATGAAGAAGAGGACCCTGGCTTCCTCAATAATTGATTAAATATCAGTCTCCATATCAAGTTTGCGAAGAGCATTTGTGCTGATTGGTGCCTCTCATTTAGTAAAAATGGCTTTGCTGGCTGGAGAAGTCTGGGAGCTGAAGTCCTTCAGACTTAAAGTTGCAAAGGTTGGAGATTCCTGCTCTATGCATTATTAGCTTCTTCCGTGGATTATATCTGAAGTACAATGGGACAAGAGCAATGCCAGCAGGTCTGTGTCCATTTTCCTCTCAGTATACATTTTTAATAATAATAATAATAATAATAATAATAATAATAATAATAATAATAATAATAATAATAATAATAATAATAATAATAATAATAATAATAATAATAATAGTTGTTGTTGTTGTTGTTGTTGTTGTTGTTGTCATTGTACTAAAATTACAATGAAATTGGTTTTAACTTCACTGGTGAAAAATTATAACAGAAACAAAAAAGAGAAAAGAAAAAAGAAAAAACTAGCATGTGCATGGGGTGATTGTGGTTGAATTTAAAAGTCTCACAGCCCATGGATAGAAGCTACCTTTAAACCTGTTTGTTCGGCTGGCTATACTTTGATATCTTCTGCCTGATGGTAGAAGGGCAAAGAGATACCAACCAGGGTGTGAATCATCTTTGAGAATCTTCCTTGCTCTGCTAAAGCAGCGAGATCTGGCGATGTTATCCAGTGATGTCAGAGGGCAACCAATGGTTTCTTATGCCGAATTGATCACTCTCTGTAGTGCCTTCCTCTCCACAACTGTTAAGCCAGCATACCACACTGTGATACAATATGTAAGGACACTATGGTGGACCGATAGAAAGAGGTCATCAGCCGTTGTTCCACCTGATTTTTCCGCAGGACTCTAAGGAAATGAAGTCTCTGTTAGGCTTTTCCAATCACCAGAGACGTGTTGTTTTTCCAGGTGAGATCTTGGCTAATAAGCACTCCTAAGAATTTAAAAGAGGAAACCCTCTCCACACAGCCCCCCTCGATATACAGTGGGGCAGGTTCCTCTCTGTGCCTCCGGAAATCTAGCACCATCTCCTTTGTCTTGCTAGTATTTAGATGTACGTTGTTTCTTGAGCACCATGCGGATACCTTCTGGACTTCTTCCCTGTTTGCTGATTCGTCCCCTCCTGTTAAAAAATATAATATAATGTGATGTCATTCATTTCTCTCATCTCTCTGTCACAAAGAAGCCCTGAACTGGTGCTGGGAATCTGACATCTGGAGGCTGACGAACAGCACGCTGAAGACCAGCTGGCTGGCAGGGAGGCAGAGCAAACCTCTGGTCTCCCCAAAAGTAACACATCTCTTTCGCTTGAAAATTGAAGACTACTTCGGCCAGCAGGTGGGTGAGGAGGTGGCTCTCCTACAATCCATTCCTCCTGCAGCACTCTGCCGGCTGTGCAGAGGCCCTGGGAGGCCTTGGCGCACCCCGTTTTTGGCCTCCCTCGCCTCCAGAAGCACTCTGCCAGCCAAAAACATTGGCCTTACCTTCCAATTCCAGCATGTGGGGCTCGTGAAAGTAAGTTCTGCACTCAGCCGAAGGGTGGGGGCCAGTGGGGCGATGTGGGCGGGGCAGCTTGGTATGTGTGTGTGTGTGCATGTGCGTTATATGTACCTCCTGAAAAAGATATATTTAGTAGATGATTGCATTCTCCTTTTTAACAATTACCATAAATTGATTTTCAGCTAGCATAGCTGTTCTGCAATCAATTGTCCATTGTCAGTGCCAGATGAATGGCTTTGGCGGGCTGCATCTGGCCCGCGGGCCGTAGTTTGAAGACCCTTGTTATAAACCTTTGAACAGAGAAACCCATTTTTTTCAGAATGAAAATGGTTTACTGAAACTTTAAAGTTGTACCTCTTTTTTTTTTTTAACTTCGTTTTCAAAAGTAAAATGTTCAGCTGGAGAATAAAAATAATAATCAAGTACTCAGAAAATGTGTAGGTGAAAAAAACACCTTGGGCTTCTATATAATTTGCTTTCCAGTGAATTTACCAATGAGTTTGAAGCCTTGGTAGAATCTATAGGAATTTTAACATTACAGAACCGATTTCCCTCAGTACATAGTTTTTATATAGAAGTAAGAATTTAAAAATGAGATAGGCTGCTGTCATGTTCATTCTTGTAAATCATTAATGTGATTTATTTTAATCTTCTGAAAAGACTTGTTTTTACATAACACATTGTTAGACTGGTAGAAATATCTTAATATTTATTTTAAGGCACTCTTTCAAAATAAAGACGAAAATCGCGGTAATGAACAAAATAGCTTTGTTTCCATTTTCAAAGTGCCTCAATTCTATGAAGTTGTAATCCATCGGGAATTAACCATTCTCAGCAGAAGGCTTTTTCCCCCCCGTTCACACACCTTGAGACAAAGAGCATATTTAGGATGAGGGAAGGAATGAAATGGTTTGCAGAGGGTGGGTGGCTGCATTTGTGCAAGATGTGGAGTAAATTTATTCCAGAAAGCCTCTGAAACTGGATAGAGTGTCTTCGAAGAAAAGGCCCCTAAGTAAACCTCAGCACCATTCAAAAGATTTGCTCTAACACTTAACAAGTGGTGCAGGAAGAAAGAAAAATCTGTTGTCAGGTTTGGGGTGTTTATCAGCTCCCCTCAGGACACTTGACCTGATGCTGTGGACCCCCTAATCCGCTGATCTGCATGCTAGGAGTCCTGCAAGATGCAGGCCCGGGGCTGACGATGAAATTGACTGAAATACTTGTCCTAATACGCTGATCTTTCAGTGCATTGTGTGTGCCACTCACCTACTCCTGTCTAGTCCCTCCTTCCCTCCCAGACAACCCTTCGAAATTTAATTCTGCTCACAAATTGCGAAATAAGTTGTTTGGGCTGGATTTGTAGGGTGAATTGTCTTCCTAATGAAACAGTCTGTTCATTATACGGTTGCCGAAGGAAGATTTAGCGCTCCCATACCCCAAGACTCACGCAGGTTAACATTTTTAGACTGATGGCTCACAAAGAATGAATAGCCGAGGCAGTCAAATCAGGCTTACAAACAGCTTGGCATAAAAACAGTTACTGCTTGTGTGCATGTGGATTTAGAGACCCCAATTTCTTAATGCCAAAGATTTGTAAGTACAAATGGGTGAGCCTTCAAATTGTTTACAAAGAAAATAAAGTGACTCAAAAATGAGTTTGCTTAAGGCCAATTCCTTCCACTTGAGTTACGGTAAAATCTGACTGGTACAATAGCCCTTACTCATCTGAAGAAATAGTTATTTCCTTCAAAGTCTCATAGCGGTTTAATAAAATTAATTAATGAAGGACAAGTTTTAACGCTAATGCCAATTTGAGGGGGGAAATTTGCACTGTACCCAAACTAAATTGTTTTAGATTTTAAAACACGATAGGTGGATATTTATTTATTTATTTATCATATTTTTATACCGCCCCATCTCCCAAGCGGGACTCAGGGCGGTGCACAGAAGGAATAAAAACACAATAATATAAACAACAAGAAAATATAAGATTAAATTAGATAGCTCTGTGCTAAAATCAATTAAAACAGTTTAAAAAGTCCCATTAAAATTAAATTAAATCCTTAAATCTATGCCAGCCCGGCCAGATGGAAAAGATGCGTTTTAAGCCCCCGGCGGAAGAGGCGTAGGTCTGTGGTGGTGCGGAGATCGGGGGGCAAGTCATTCCAGAGGGCAGGGCCCACCACGGAGAAGGCTCTCCCCCTGGGGGTCGCCAGCCGGCATTGACCGGCGGACGGCACCCTGAGGAGGCCCTCCCTGTGGGAGCGGACAAGTCACAGGGAGGTGTGTGGTAGGAGGCGGTCACGCAGGTAACCAGGTCCCGTGCCATGGAGCACTTTGAAAATGGTTACTAACACCTTGAAGCGCACCCGGAAGGCCACAGGCAGCCAGTGCAGCTCGCGCAGGAGGGGTGTTACAGGATTACTGTAAGTTATGGCACAAAGATATGTGAGGGGCTGAGACAATCATTAGATGTCACAGAATAAAGACAATGTTACACTTTCCTGATGAGGAATACTTAACCCTGAATACAAGAATCCTGTGTTTACCTCTTCCAAAATAAAACCTTTTGAATTAAATGGGACCTAATTCTGGGTAGTTGGATATGGGACTCCAGCATGAACATGCATTTGCTTATGCCTTATAAATGTTCTCATTTTCATTTAAGGATCAAAACTAGCATAATTTTGAGAATGTTTGGCTTTTTCATATCCTCTTTTCTGCCACAGATTTTCTCATCTAGGTTTATGTATCACAAGAGGTTTATTTGAATGAACAACTTTTTATATAAATCACAAAATCAATGTCAGTCATTCAGTGATCTTGAAAAAGCCATATTTGGCCAATCATTAATGAGTTTAACAATTAAATCAGTGAACACTTTAAAATGCCTTTAAATGACCCCCATATCCCAAAAATGGAAACAGTTTTGAAAATTGTTGAAAATATTTGCAACAAATGTTTATTTATTCGATTTGTTAACCGCACCAATCTCCGTCGAGACGGACTCTGGGCGGTGCACAGGACATTAAAATTTACAATAAATAACAATATACAAAAGTTAAAAAGAAATTAAATAGAAAACCTGCGCTAAAATCCCATTAAAAATGTTGTATATTTATCCATAATTTGTATGAACATGTAATGTAATTTTGATATGTATTGAAATACGTAGTCATATTTCAATAACTCTAATCCTAACTGATATGTTTCAGAACACAATCTTAAAAGTAAGCTCTAAATTCAATAGAAATGATTCCCAAATCAGTAGTTATGGGATTTAGCTGTAATGTCTTACAAAGAAACAATATTTTTTTGAAAAATATTGAAGAAATTGAACAACTTCCACTTCTAAGGATCATATAGTAACTAATACTAGTGCCATGACTACCGTGTTTGCTGTTTCAAATTGGTTACCTTGCACCACTGGTGTTTCTGGGCTTCATTTGGAGCATCATTGAAATACTGCGGAAGCATTTAGAAATCTGCTCCTATTGGTAATTTATTCTTCCTGACTTTAGAAATAAGGTGATTTTATTTGTGCTGAAATGCAATTGCAGATTATTATTTTTTTACCCTTAGAATATACCAGTAAAAGAATCCTTTTCAGTGATTTAAGGTTGGCAAACTGTTGTTCTCCAGATATTTTGTACTACTGTTCAGCTCAAACATCCCCATCCAATTCATCCAGCTCACTAGCAGCTATGGGAATTGAGATTTAAAATATCTGAAAAACACAGGGTTGCTATTTCTGTCATGAGTTCCAGAAGTGTGATAACTGCATTAAATGTGAGACTTAGAACTCAAGTTCCTTAAACCTCCCCTTCCCATCTCCAAAAATATATGTACAATATACACCTGCTTTGGAGAGATCTGGGGGAAACCCTCACTTGTTTCTAATTTTGCTCTATAGAAGAGTTTCAGATTTAGTCTAAGCAAGGCTGGGAAAATTCCAATGATTAATGTAGAATGCCACTGCACTCTTGGAGAGCACAATGCTAAATTCAATGATGTGGCACATTCCTATTCGAATAGGAAGTTACTACAGTAATCCCTTGTTTTCCGCGGTTAATGGGGACCGCAACCTTCCGCGAAAACCAGAAATCCGTGAAGTAGGATTTCCGTGAAATCCGTGAAATCCGTGAAGTAGGATTCGCTAGGAAACTTGAATTGGTGGACATGTTTAAAGCAACCACTAGGGGGTGCTTGCCTCCTACCAATGCATTTTTCCCCCTGTATTTTTTACAAATCCGCGAAGCACCGAAGCCGCGGAAAACGAAGCCGCGGAAAACGAGGGATTACTGTATATTTCTGTAAACATTACTACAAAATTGTGCTGTCCCCAACTTGTGCACACACCACAGGTGTAAGGAGTCTTTATTAAGGCTTCTGAGCCTGAATTGGTATTCCCCAACAAGCCCCTATGCCAGTAGCAGCTCAATCCCAATGAGTTCCACCAGCTACTCAAATGAAGCCACCACTAGTCCTCAAGGCAAAGGCAAAACTAGTTCACTAGGCCAGGGGTCTCCAACCTTTGCAACTTTAAGTCTGAAGGACTTCAGCTCCCAGAATTCTCCAGCCAGCAAAGCTAAGGCAGGGGTCTCCAACCTTTGCAAACAGTGATAATTAGCCTAGCTGTGCACACCAACAAAGGTTAAAGCAGACCTCTTCAGCTGCTACAGACACATTAAGGTCTATATATTGTATTTTTGCTTATTTTTCTCATTGGTCAAAGAGTCAGTAGGTGGATTTGGCATTCTGGTCCATCTACTAATTCCTTCTCAAGGATTTGGTTGTTTGATGGTGTTAAAAGATATTGTCGCAGGTTGAAAGTGGTAGCTGTTAGCTGTTCTAAGTATTTTGCAAGTGACTATTTTGCAAATGACTGATGATGATTTTGTCAGTGGTGATGGTATTCAAATAGTGGTCCAGATGCTTTGAGATTGCATCAAAACATCTATTAGTATCAGTTCTATCTTTCCTTTCTTTTGCTACTGCAGGGGTGGGCAAACTTTGCAACTTTAAGTCTGAAGGACTTCAGCTTCCAGAATTCTCCAGCCAGCAAAGCTGGACTTCAACTCCCAGAATCCTTTAGCTCAGGGGTCTCCAACCTTTGCAACTTTAAGTCTGAAGGAAAGCTGGCTGGAGAATTCTGGGAGCTGAAGTCCTTCAGACGTAAAGTTGCAAAGGTTGGGGACCCCTGCACTAGGCCAAAGCAAGTTCCCAAAGCAAATTCCCAAAGCAAATTCCCAAAGCAAAGGCAAGCTCAAAGACAAAGGCAAATCCACAGGCAAAGGAAGCAGGTGAAAAGACACAACCCCAAGGTTCAAGGCAAGAACACACAGCGAGAAAACCAACACGTTGTTCCCAGCACCATCTCCATCTGTCTGCTGTGCTAAATAGCCAACTTCTTGATGTAGGAAAGCCAGGACACAGACAAGCTCTTTAACATAGGAATAGGTTTATTGTGCACAGGTTCCGCAAAAGCAAGCTGGTACAAAATGTCTGAACCCCGTCATCCTGACAAAGATCACTTTTTATACCCTCGGTTACGTATACATTCCTGTTATCCTACATTTGCCCAAATATGGAGTTTAGGGGGGATCGGACTGGTACCGTATGAGACAGTTTGCTTAGGTCAACAAGATATATGTCCTTTGAGGCTATTTGTGGCTAGTAAAGAGATAGATTAGGGAAGTTGCTGGGAAAGATCGTGGGAGCAGTACAACAACAGGAAGCATCTGTCTGGGTCACGAAGACCTTTTTGCAAGTTAAAGCAGAATAATATAGAGTGTTAGATTCTCGGCAAGAATAGAGAGTCCAGATCGGTAAGATTATCAGCTCTTTTTATTCGGAACAATGTAGGCAAGGCATAGTGACTCATTTCAAAAAAAGTGCGCGCCTTCTGCTCTACCGCTCCTTTTATGGGGAGCTGGTAGGCAGCCGGCCAATCGCGCGTTAGGCGGTTCCGGCCACAGCCAACCGCGTCCTGTCCAATCAGGACGTGGCTGGCTGCTGCCGGCTTTGAATGTCTGCCAGGATGCAACACTCCTTCCCCCCCAGCGAGTCCCCCACGCGGTCCCTAGCGCACGTATTCGCTGAGATAGGTGGGACTGCGCCTATTCCGCCCCGAGCGCCGCACTGACTCTGCTGGTGCCGGTGGGGGCGGACAAGCTGCGTCGTTGTGGTCTGAGCCGCCTCGGGTACCGTTGCCGACGGGGGCGAGTCGTCCGGGGGCGTGTCCGGTCGGTTGGCTTTGCGCTCAAGTCCATTTGGCGGGGATCCTGGACCGGTCAGCACCGGCCGGTGGATCCCCGGGGAGTGTTGCGTCGCGGTTTGTTCCTGGAACGACGGCTCCAGTATTGGCTGACCCGGAGCTTGGACAGGAACGGGGTAGTCGACACAGGTGGTGAGCGGCCAGGACGGTGTGGAGATGGGCCAGTCGTCCGGCTGTGTTGGGGTCTCGATGTTCGGTGAGTCCGGAGATCGGGATGGTGTCGGGGGTGCTGGAGACGGAGGGCGGCGCCTCAGTTGATCCAGGTGGCGCCGCCACTCGGATCCATCCAGTCGTCCGACCCTGTAGGAACAGGGGCCCGTTAGTTCGCGGACGACAGCGGGGACCCACCGCGGATCCCCCGCGAAGTTCCTGGCAAAAACTGTGTCGCCCACGGAGAAACGGCGGGAAGAGGGGACCCCCAGATTGCACGGCTGCACCTCATTGTATTGGGGGTGCAGCCTGTCTAGTTTGGTTCGCAGGCGGCGACCCATCAGCAGTTCCGCGGGGCTTTTGCCTGTCGCCTAGCAAGGTGTGGAGTGCTGGCCCATGAGGTAAGCGTCTACCCTTGTCCGCCAATCCCCCCTATCCATCCTCCCTAGAGCCTCTTTGGCGGAGCGGACGGCTCTTTCCGCCAGGCCGTTCGCGGCCGGGTGGTAGGGGGCCGTTGGCGCGTGACGGATCCCCTGGGCGGCCAAGAACTCCTGGAAGATGGTAGAGTGAAATTGCGGCCCGTTGTCGGAGACCAGGGAGTCCGGCAACCCGTGCGTTGCAAAGAGGCGCCGGAGCGCGCGCACGGTGCTCTCGGCCGTGATCGAGGTCATCAGGATAACCTCGGTCCAGCGAGAGTAGGCGTCTACCACCACCATGAAGGTCTGGCCATGAAATGGGCCGGCAAAATCAATGTGGACCCTTGACCATGGTGACCTGGGGGTGTCCCAGTCCCTGTGGGGAGCGGAGGGGGGGGCGGGGCGAGAGGCCTGGCACACCTGGCAAGCGCCGACCCAGGCGGCCACCTCATCGTCCATACGCGGCCACCAGACATAGCTCCTGGCCAATGCCTTCATGCGAGCTATGCCTGGGTGGTTGGCATGGAGGGAGCTGAGAACCTGGTGGCGGAGGGGCGGGGGGACGATGACCCGGTCTCCCCATAACAAACACCCGCTGTGGAGTGACAATTCCATTTGGCGGGACCTGAAGGGCCGATATGAGTCCGGCAGCGAGCCCGGGGGCCACCCTCGCAGAACCCAGGTGGAAACCTGGGACAAAATGGGGTCGGCCTTAGTCTGCATGGCTACGTCTGATGAAGTGAGGGGCAACTCGGAATCGGCCACTGACAGGACGGACAGGGCCGGCACCGGCGTCTGATCCGTCCGGGGAAGGGGGCAGCAGCTGAGGGCATCTGCATGCCCCAGCTGCTTTCCCGGGCGGTAGAACAGCGTGTAGTCGTACGCTGTCAGGAACTCCGTCCACCTGGTCATCCTAGGGGAGAGAATGGGCGGGGTGGGCCGGTCACCCGCCAACAGCCCAAGGAGTGGCTTGTGGTCGGTGAAGACTGAGAAGTGGCGGCCATACAGGTACTCGTGGAATTTTTTAATCCCGGACACTACAGCCAGAGCCTCCTTGTCAATCTGACTGTAGTTGCGCTCCGTAGGAGACAAAGTCCGTGAGTAAAAGGTGATGGGGGCCTCCGACCCGTCGGGGCGGACGTGGCTCAGAACCACCCCTACACCAAAGGGAGAGGCGTCGGATGCTAATGCCAAAGGCAAACGGTCAGAGTACTGAACCAGCACAGCCTTGGATGTTAGCGTATTTTTAATGGCCGCGAACGCTTGCGCCTCACGGCTGCCCCAGCACCAGGCCGCCGATCGATCGAGTAATCGATGGAGCGGCTCGGCTAGTGACGCCTTGTGTGGAATAAAAGGCGCGTAGAAATTGAGGAGGCCAAGGAATGCCTGCAACTCCTGCTTGGAGGTGGGGGTGGGGGCATCGTGAATTGCCTCAACCTTGGAGGGGGTGGGGTGAATGCCCTGGGCGTCCACCAAGAACCCCAGGAACTCAACCTTCGGCTCAGCGAACTTGCACTTGCTGAGCTTCAATTTGAAACCCGCGCCCCTGAAAATAGTGAGGACCTTCCGCAGTACCTTGGCGAGGTCTGATATGCTGGCGGCGGCTATCAGGACGTCGTCAAAATACGGAACGACCCCCGGAAGCCCATGGAGCAGCCGCTCCATGAGGCTCTGGAAGATCCCCGGGGCCACGGAAACGCCGAATTGGAGGCGGCGACAGCGAAAAGCTCCTTGGTGAGTGACGATGGTCTGCGCCTCCGCCGCATCGTCGTCCACCGGAAGCTGTTGGTAGGCTTGCGCCATATCCAGCTTCGCGAAAATGCAGCCCTGCCCCAAAGAGTGTAGCAGGTGTTGCACCACTGGAACCGGATATGGGTTCACCTGGAGCCCGCGGTTGATCGTCGACTTATAGTCGGCGCAGATGCGAATGGAACCGTCGGGCTTAATGGGAACTACGATGGGGGTCTCCCATTTTGCCTGGTCGACCGGCTCCAATACGCCCTGCACCACTAGGCGGTCGAGTTCCGCGTCAACCTTCGGCTTCAGTGCGAAGGGCAGCCTGCGGGCCTTGAGTCGGATCGGGGCCACCTGGGGGTCTAAGTTAAGGGAAACTGGGGAGCCCCTATAAGTGCCCAAGGTTCCGTCGAAAACATCGGGGAAGTCCGCTAGGACCGCGTCCACCGGTGAGGCAGTTGGCACCCGGTGTATGCGCTGGACCGAGAGACCCAGGGCGGTGAACCAATCTAAGCCTATGAGGGCGGTCAGGGGGCGCTTAACGACCAGGATGGGCAGGAACCCAGAGAAGCGACCATAGCGGACGTGGGCGCGGAATTGGCCCAGCACATCGATGGGGTTGCCCTGGTAGTCCTTTAACAGAGTCCCAGGCTGTGACAAATCGGCAGGCTTAACGGCGGGGCAAAGGCTAGCCAGCTGTGACCAGGAAACGAGGGATCGAGACGAGCCCGAGTCAACCTCCATGGTAAGAGGCCTGCCGTTTAAAAGAAGGGATGTGGAAATACGCCTACGGTCATCCGTCGGAAGCGGAATGGAGTCCTGGAGCTCCGTCGCGGCGAAACAGTCGGCCTCCGGCTGCGGCCTTCGGGACGGGCGGCGTTGGTTGTAGTTCCGGAAAGGCGCGGCCGACGTCGCAGGATGATCCGGTGGGGGGGCCATGGCTGGAAGGTTGGCTCTGCATACGCGGGCGATGTGGCCCTTGCGGTCGCATCGTCGGCAGATGGTGGCCCGGAAAGGGCAGTCGTTCCTCGCGTGGCCGCCGCCGCACCCAATGCACGTTGAGGGTGGGCGGCGGGGTGGTTGTGCTCTGGCGCGGCTCCGGCTCGTGGCTTGGATGCGTGCCACCTGGTCGTAGGCCTCGAAGTCCTCCGTCGGATCGAGGGGGGCGTGGTCATCCACCAGGCAGGCCCGCGGGGCTGGCAACGGCGTCGCCGGTTGACCGTGGCCCAGGTCAGGGGAGGCGGCCTCGGCCAACTCGGCGCCCCTGGCTTCTTCCACGGCCTGCTCCAAGGTGACGTCCGAGCGGGCCATCAGCCGGCGCCTGAGTTTCACGTCTTTGAGCCCGCAGACGAATTGTTCGAGTAGCGATTCGTCGAGGTGTGGGGCTGCGAACTCACACAAAATGGCCGCGGTTCTCAACGCCTGCAGGAAATCTGCCGCTGATTGCGTCGGGAGCTGGCGGCATTGCCAAAACGCGAACCGTCGAGAGATCCGTGAGGGTGCAGGCGCAAAATGGGCCTTCAGGCGAGCCTGCAGCGTGTCCCATGCCAAGGTATGGACCGCCGCGGGCGCGGCAATATTCCGTGCTACCGCGAAAACTGTGCGGCCCCCACAGCCCAGGAAGAGCCCCATTCGGCGCTCCGGGGTGAGTTCTCCGTGGTCACCCGCGAGGAGGAAGCATTCGAATCGAGCTAGGAAGGCTTCCCACGATTCTTGCGATGCCTCGTAGGGGGCGAAGGGCGGCAGGGTGGCCATCGTGGCGACAGTCTTGTGGCCTCGATGAAAAAAGTAGCGAGGGCGGAGGTAGTCCGGTGCAGGGTTTCTTCGGATGCAGCGAGAAAGCTTTGTTCCGTGTAATCATTACCGGCCCCAGTCCTTCGTCACCAGTGTTAGATTCTCGGCAAGAATAGAGAGTCCAGACCGGTAAGATTATCAGCTCTTTTTATTCGGAACAATGTAGGCAAGGCATAGTGACTCATTTCAAAAAAAGTGCGCGCCTTCTGCTCTACCGCTCCTTTTATGGGGAGCTGGTAGGCAGCCGGCCAATCGCGCGTTAGGCGGTTCCGGCCACAGCGAACCGCGTCCTGTCCAATCAGGACGTGGCTGGCTGCTGCCGGCTTTGAATGTCTGCCAGGATGCAACATAGAGCTTAGCTGGCAATCTTTTACTTGACCAAAGTTACTTGACCAAAGTTTCAGGCCTAGGCCAGCCTTAGACCTCTGCAGCTCCTGCTGCTGCCTCATTCTGGTGCAGCCCATAAAGAAGGGTGAGACTGCCTCCTCACAGGTAATTCAGCTGACCTTCCCTGCTCTTGCCTTGTCTCTGCCCTATGTGTTCTTGGATGCAGTTCTTCTTCCTCATTGCTGGCCAGCTGCAACTGCATGCTTTCCCCACCTGAAGCTTCAGAGCTGTCCTGCTTCAGCTTTGCTTCAGCCAAATAACTCTCAGATGGCTGCTTGGAGCCATTGACCAACTCCCTTCCTGTTGTGCCTGGAACTGGTTCATCTCCCTCCAAACTGACACCTGAAGAGGTATCTGGGGAAGCATTGGGGAGTCATCACAAAAATACCAAGTAATACACAGATGACAAATAGGAAGAAATGTTGTAGTGCAGACTTGTGTCAAACTCGATTTCATTGAGGGACACAATCAGGGTTGTGCTTGACCTCCGGGGGGAACCAAGGTGGGCATGGCCAGCTCAACATCTCTCGTGTCGGGGGCACCTGTGGTGACCCGAGTGCTCTGCCAGCAAAAATGGGCTCCCAAGCTCCGTTTTTGGCTGCAACCGCCTCCTGCCACCTCCTGCCAGCAAAAATGGAGCTCGGGAGGGCTGTTTATAGCCCTCCAGAGCTCTATTTTCACTGGCAGAGGCACTGTCGGCTGGTCCTTTTCTGTTTCCAGGGTGGCTCCACGGGCCAGATCTAAGCATGCCATGGGTCTGATCAGGGCCCCCGGTCTTGAGTTTGACATCCCGGTTGTAGTGGTTCATGTTACATGTATAAATTACAGTACATTCAATACAATACAATAGCAGAGTTGGAAGGGACCTTGGAGGTCATCTAGTCCAACCCCCTGCCTAGGCAGGAAACCCTATACCGTTTCAGACAAATGGCTCATCCAACATCTTCTTGAAGACTTGCAGTGTTGGGGCATTCACAACTTCTGGAGGCAACTTCTGTTCCACTGATTAATTGTCCTAACTGTCAGGAAATTTCTCCTCAGTTCTAAGTTGCTTCTCTCCATGATTAGTTTCCATCCATGGCTTCCTGTTCTGCCCTCAGGTGCTTTGGAGAATAGCTTGACTCTCTCTTCTTTGTGGCAACCCCTGAGATATTGGAACACTGCTATCATGTCTCCCCTAGTCCTTCTTTTCATCAAACTAGACATACTCAGTTCCTGCAACCGTTCTTCATATGTTTTAGCTTCCAGTCCCCTAATCCTCTTTGTTGCTCTTTTCTGCACTCTTTCTAGAGTCTCCACATCTTTTCTACATCGTGGTGACCAAAACTGAATGCAGTATTCCAAGTCATGTCCGATATTGCAGCTCAGCTCTCTCGAAGGAAAAAAAATACCTTTACTTGTATTGCATAGAGCACTTGAACACTTTGATCCAAGTTTAAATTCTCATTCAATCCATCCCACTCATAGAGTATAATAAATCGGTAGGTAAGAAAATCTTAGAGCAGGGGTCTCCAACCTTTGCAACTTTAAGTCTGAAGGACTTCAGCTCCCAGAAGTCTGGGATCTGAAGTCCTTCAGACTTAAAGTTGCAAAGGTTGGAGACCCCTGTCTTAGAGGAAGGACAGTATTGACACTCTAACATTCTGCTATAAATAAACAAGGCATTTACCTTAGCTCTTTAATTCTTGCAGGCAACATTTAGCAAATCAGGCTAAGGGGTTGGGCAAGGGGATGGGTTATACCTCTCCAGGACCTCCTCTCTTGCTACTCTTTTGACACCCTAATTGGCTGTTATAGAGCAATCATGTCTATATGCTGACCCTGACTTTGAGGAACAGAAAAGGCACCTTACATGGAAGGACTGTCAAGGCGCTTCCCAAGAAGTGTTCAAGATGCAAAACCACTAGCATTTGAAATGGAAGACAGTTGAGTTGCATGGAGCCATAGTAAATTCATTAGAATGAGGGGGAATAAACAATACAATTTTCCCCCCATTCGGATGCAGTGACTAGAAGTTCAATGTTAAGTTTCAACAATCAAGCATAAAGGACAAGCAACACTTTAGCCCCAAAGTTGAAAAATAATTGCACAATTAGCTGCTTGGGGTCAATGATGCCAGAGCGGAATGTTTCCAAGATAGAAATAATCAATTCAACCATGTATAAAAGATACAAAGACAGTAACATTGTGCATGCATTTCAGCATTATAATGAACACTAGCAAAACCAGAATAATTATTCTTTTATTTATTAAATGTTATTGTACCAGTATAACACTTTGATTAAATGGAATACTTGGTGATCTCTATGTTTGGTTGTTTTTAGGCAGATGTTTAATTACCAAACTGTATAACATCATCAGTGCTACTGAGTGTGGGGTTAGTTCCCTGTTTAGTAGCTTGCCCTGCCAGTTTTGAAGGTGTGCAAGTTTTTTCCTTAGAAGTTCTTTAATTAAGGTATCGTTGACTGCTTATTGTTTGCTTGGTGTTAATCCAATAAAACCAATGAATCCACATACATTGTTATGGTTTATGTTTTATGGTTTATTAAATTTATATACCGCACCCTTTCCCAAAAAGGGACTCGGGGCGGTGCACAGGCAATTTAAAAACATATATAAACATAAAAATATACAAAAAAATAAAACCAAATTAAATTAATATCCCTGTGCTAAAAATTTAAATATATTAAAACAATATCCCTAAAACCAATTTAAAACAATTTAACTGCAGACTGTGGGCTAGGTGATGTAAGTTAGACCAGGCCGGCCTGTTGGAAAAAATAAGTTTTAAGGTTCTGGCGGAAGGAGCGGAGGTCCGTAATCGTTCTCAGTTCGGGGGGTAAGTCATTCCAGAGAGTTGGGCCCTCCACAGAGAAGGCCCTTCCCCTGGGCGTCGCCCGCTGGCATTGCCTAGTGGACGGCACCCGGAGAAGTCCCTCTCTGTGGGAGCGAATCGGCCAAAGTGATGTATGGGGCAGGATGCGATCCCGAAGATAACTAGGTCCCGTGCCATGGAGCGCTTGTTGTTACATATTGTTATATATTTTCTCTTCTATTGGAATTTTCCTTAAGACTTAAGACTCTTGCAATGAATTTACTCTTCTTTTTCTCAATTGAAGTTAAGATATACATATGGACACCTTGTTATGACTTATTCTGTTTGCCATAAATTATTGTTTATATTTATACCCCGCACCCATCTCACCACAAGGGACTCGGGGCGGATAAATCAGTTATCTCTGTAATGCAAAATTAATTGTGGAGTTCTTGGTATCTCTGAGATTGGTTGTTTGTTTGTAGACATTTCATTGTGTGATTAGCTGACATCATCAGTGTGGGTTTGCTCCCTGTTTATATATAGTAGTTTGTCTTGCCAATTGATGTTTGGTGGTTTCTTGATTAGAGTACAGCATTGTATTCTGCCTGACTTTTTGTCTGGTGTTGATCCCTGCTCCTCTGAAACTTGGCTGCTGTGGAGAGGATGTGTTCTAGTCTTTTTATTTCCTTCCTAAGCTTTTTTTAATTGTGGTGTGTAAATGTGGTTTATCTCTGTGTGTGCATTGATGGGTGATTTATCTGAATGTGAAGCTTCTAGGAATGTCATAGCATTTCTTGATTTGTTTTGGATTAAAATGCTATTAGTTTCCAGGCTGAAACTGTCCTTGTGTTATGAGATTAAGGAATTAAAACATAACTATAACATATGAAGAACGGTTGCAGGAACTGTGTATGTCTAGTTTAATGAAAAGAAGGACTAGGGGAGACACGATAGCAGTCTTCCAATATCTCAGGGGTTGCCACAAAGAAGAGGGAGTCAAACTATTCTCCAAAGCACCTGAGGGCAGAACAAGAAGCCATGGGTGGAAACTAATCAAGGAGAGAAGCAACTTAGAACTGAGGAGAAATTTCCTGACAGTTAGGACAATTCATCAGTGGAACAGCTTGTCTCCAGAAGTTGTGAATGCCCCAACCCTGGAAGTCTTTAAGAAGATGTTGGATAGCCATTTGTCTGAAATGGTATAGGGTTTCCTGCCTAAGCAGGGAGTTGGACTAGCTGACCTCCAAGGTCCCTTCCAACTCTGCTGTTGTATTGCATTGTATAATTTTCATGTCTGGCAGGTAGCTGGTGTTTGTAGATTTGTTAGAATCTTGCTTGTCTTCCAAATTTCCTTAATCCAATTTTGGAGCGATTTGAAATCCAGATTCTTGAGACACTTATGCTATTCATTGACTGCTCTTGTCAGTGTATCTTCTCTTCATGTGGAAGAACTGGCAGTGATATCTATTCATCTACTACACAGACACTCAGGTGACTTCATCTGATGGTTCTCTTCAACATAACGGGACCTTAATTTTATAATTTATTTTAATGCTGGAGGTTGGCAAAAGGACTAAAATGCTTTCTGATCTCTTTTGTGACATCAACTTTCAGAGGTTAGAATTATCCAGGAAACAGTCCTGTAGCAAGGTCAAACAATATCAAATTACAAATAAGAATACTAAATATTCTTACATACAGAAAAGTAGCATCCTGAAGAAAAGTGCTGTCTCTCAGGAGTTCCTTTCTTTTATATATTGTACAGACATTACACATCATCGAAACTCCACCGGAGTTGGGCAGCCAATACATTTAAATAAACAAATATATACAGAGCGATAAAGATATGCATAATTGAAGTGAGAAAAAGGCCACAATAGTCAGATGAGCCCAATTTTCCTTACTGTAGTGCAGGGGTCTCCAACCTTTGCAACTTTAAGTCTGAAGGACTTAAAGCTGGCTGGAGAATTCTGGGAGCTGAAGTTCTTCAGACTTAAAGTTGCAAAGGTTGGAGACCCTGCGTAGTGTACTACACATTTTTGTTTTTGTATATCTATATCAACAGTAGCCAGTTCTCTGGAAAATATATTCTTCTCCAAGATCAACAATAGCTAAAATCAGACAGTACCACACAACAACACAGCACTTGCTATATACCAAAGTCACATATAACCAGATTCATGTGTACAAAAATGCCATTATTTTTAGCACACTTTACCAATGCTTTGGCACAACTCAGCTATATTGTAATATTTTAGGATCTTCATGATAATAGAAACAAGATGTAGGAATTATTTGGAAAAATCTGTGAACGGTGATACGGTGGGTGAGATTACTTCACATACGGGCAGTTATGGGAACCTCTAGGTTTTCCCATGTAATACCGCTCTTGCGCGAGCTGCATTGGCTGCCTGTCGTCTTTCGGGTGCGCTTCAAGGTGTTGGTCATCATCTTCAAAGCGCTCGATGGCACGGGACCTAGCTATCTGCGGGATCACATCCTGCCCCATACATCCCTGCGGCCGATTCACTCCCACAGAGAGGGACTTCTCCGGGTGCCATCCACTAGGCTATGCCAGTGGGCGACGCCCAGGGGAAGGGCCTTCTCTGTGGCGGGCCCGACCCTCTGGAACGACCTTCCCCCCGAAATTAGAACAACTACAGACCTCCGCTCCTTCCGTCAAAAACTAAAAACTCATTTCTTCTGCCTGGCCGGCCTGGGGTAATCGAACTGTTTTATTAGGGTTGTTTAGGGGTTTAGTTTTAGTTGGTTTGGGATTTTAGCGCAGGGTTTAAGTTTAATTCATTTTAAGATTGTATTTATGCTTGTGGTTTTATACATGTATTTTTAAATTCCCTGTGCACCGCCTCGAGTCCCTTCGGGGAGAGAGAGCGGTTTATAAATTAAAATTAAAATTATTATTATTATACTCCTATAAAATGTGATCCTTTTGTATTTGAATATTTGTTTAACCCAGGAAGGAATATGTCTATTGGATGTAAGTCTCACAGAATACTTGGGACTTCCTGTTGTGTATGTCATTCAACCGCAGTAAAGAGATTGCTGTTAATATCAGGCTAGGCCTTCTAATTCACTGTTCCTCACTTAAGAGACCAGCCAATACAATGGGCACATGATTTCTTAAATTAAGAGTCAAAAGAAGAATTTAAAGAAACCATATGAATCTACTTCAAAAGTAGTTAGCTGGCAAATTGAGGGCATCAACTCGTCCTTATCTAGGAAATACATCAAAAGAATGTATGATTCTCCCACCTCCAAATTAAGTAAGATACAATCTATTTTAATTACTGTCAAAAAGGAAAAAAATATTCCAACCATAGTGATCTGGGTAGCATTGGAGAAAATATCCACATGAATGGATATTTTTTCCTGTGGACTGGAAGTGAGACACTTGGGTACTTCTTTTTTCTTTTTAGCTCAGCAAAGCAAACAGGGAGTTAATTATATCTCTGTGACCAAACAGAAATAAAGCTTTGTAAACAGTTGTTAAACCCCTGCTGAAAGAAGAAAGCTTTCATCTCTGGAGGAGGAAATGTTCCAAAACTGCAAGAGGAAGGCAACTGTTTCGTATAAAACCCTATTAGAAGAGACAAGTCATGTTCTGCCAAAGGGATATATAGTGTATGTGGCAATGCATAAAATATCACAGCTTTTTCAGTTTTAAAACCAAGTAGTCTTTTTCCCCCCACCTGGCCCCAGAACTTAATATGCAATGCAGTATACTTTCTTCTTCCTCTTCTTTCTCATCCCCATCATATCATTGGAATGGAAGGGATGATTAGCAATGCTTAAGGCCCTGAGAAGAAGCACAAGGTGGCATCTTCTGAACTTGAAGGGAGCAGGTTAGGAGGCTCAAGAGAAGCTGTTTGCCTTACTGGATGTGTCAATACAGTTTCCGCTTGAGAAAGAGCAACCAATTCCTCTTAAGCAAAACCGTAGGGCAGGGGTCTCCAACCTTTGCAACTTTAAGTCTGAAGGACTTCAGCTCCCAGAATTCTCCAGCCAGCAAAGCTAAGGCAGGGGTCTCCAACCTTTGCAACTTTAAGTCTGAAGGACTTCAGCTCCCAGAATTCTCCAGCCAGCAAAGCTAAGGCAGGGGTCTCCAACCTTTGCAACTTTAAGTCTGAAGGACTTCAGCTCCCAGAATTCTCCAGCCAGCAAAGCTAAGGCAGGGGTCTCCAACCTTTGCAACTTTAAGTCTGAAGGACTTCAGCTCCCAGAATTCTCCAGCCAGCTTTGCTGGCTGGAGAAGTCTGGGAGCTGAAGTCCTTCAGACTTAAAAGTTGCAAAGGTTGGAGACCCCTGGTATAGGTAATCTTTGCTGGCTGGAGAGGTCTGGGAGCTGAAGTCCTTCAGACTTAAAGTTGCAAAGGTTGGAGACCCCTGCCGTAGGGGATGTAGATTGAGATGTAGCTGAAGTATTTTGGCATTTGAGGCAAATTCCTTTCCGGGATCAAATATCTATCCCATTCAACGTGTGAGCATTTTTGGTATCTCCTTACCACCTTTGCAGGAAGGAAAACTTAAGGGAGTCAACAGCAGTTGAGTGCTATCATCAGAGGTATAATTTTTAAAGCTTTTGTATAGTGAATATTCAGGTTTTAGTAATATCTAAATAAAATTGCAGGAAGTCCTTCATCTACTATTCTTGCTTTCTAGCTGTTCTTGCCTCAATAAGTGCAAACATACAATACAATAATACAATACAATACAATAGCAGAGTTGGAAGGGACCTTGTAGGTCTTCTAGTCCAACCCCCTGCGTGGGCAGGAACCTTATACCATTTCAGACAAATGGCTATCTAACATCTTCTTAAAGACTTCCAGGGTTGGGGCATTCACAACTTCTGGAGGCAAGCTGTTCCAGAGGTTAATTGTTCTAACTGTCAGGAAATTTCTCCTTAGTTCTAAGTTGCTTCTCTCCTTGATTAGTTTCCACCCATTGCTTCTTGTCCTGGCCCCAGGTGTCTTGGAGAATAGTTTGACTCCCTCTTCTTTGTGGCACCCTCTGAGATATCGGAACACTGCTATCATGTCTCCCCTGGTCCTTCTCTTCATCAAACTAGACATTCCCAGTTCCTGCAACCGTTCTTCATATGTTTTAGTCTCCAGTCCCCTAATCATCTTGGTTGCTAATCATACATAGATGCACACATGCAGAAGATCCTGCGCTCTCTCATTCTTGCAGATTTCCCTTCCCTGCTGCAAGCTGTCCTCGGCCTCCTTCCTCTCTTTTTCTGAAAGGGCCATCTCTTTAACTGATCAATGGCATTGTTATAGACAGCACTAACAAATGAACAGAAGGTCTGGGGCAGTGGTGGGTTTCAAATTTTTTAGAACCTACTCTGTAGGTGTGGCCTATTTTGTGGGCGTGGCTTGGCAGTCATGTGACAGGGTGGGAGTGGCCACCTTTTAAAATGTTGTGAAACTCATTTAACAACGCTCTTGCTTAGCAACCAACATTTTGGACTCAATTGTGATGATAAATTCTTTCTTTCTTTCTTTCTTTCTTTCTTTCTTTCTTTCTTTCTTTCTTTCTTTCTTTCTTTCTTTCTTTCCTTCCTTCCTTCCTTCCTTCCTTCCTTTCCTTTCCTTCCCGTTGGGTCACTGGCAGCGGCGGGCCAGATTTACTTCCAGGTACGGCGGTGGAACCCCCTCTCACCGGTTCTCTAAATTTCACCAACCGGCTCTCGTGAGTAGGTGCGAGCCTGCAGAAACCCACCACTGGTTTGGGCCATGCCCATCAATATCATCCGTTAGGCTATTGTAGCAAAGTGATTGTCTACAGCCGTGATGGCAAACCTATGGCCAGGTTTCTAGTGAGCATGCATGTATGATGATCAGCTGTCCTTCGTGTGTACGGCAGTGCTGAAAACCTGTGTGCGCATGTGTACCGGCCAGCTGATTGTTGAGTGTGTATGCATTTATTTATTTATTTATTTATTTTATTAAATTTATACCCCGCCCTTCTCCTAAAAAAGGACCCAGGGCGGCTCACAGGCATCATTAAAAACATACACAGTACAAAAATCCAAAATTTTAAAAACTAATTAAATAATTCCCTGTGCTAAAATACTAATGCTCTAAAATTTAAAAATATCCCTATAAAATCAGAAACGGGGTTATGCTAGGCCGGCTTGTTGGAATAAGTAGGTTTTGAGACGTTGGCGGAAAAGGCGGAGGTCCACGATGGTGCGTAGATCGGGGGGAAGGTCATTCCAGAGGGCAGGGCCCGCCACAGAGAAGGCTCTTCCCCTGGGCACCGCCAACCGGCATTGCCCGGCCGACGGTACCCTGAGAAGGCCCTCTCTGTGGGAGCGGATCGGTCGAAGGGATGTATGGGGCAAGAGGCGGTCGCGAATATAGCTAGACCCCGAGCCATGGAGCGCTTTGAAGATGGTCGTCAGCACCTTGAAGCGCACCCGAAAGACCACAGGTAGCCAGTGCAGTTCGCGCAGGAGAGGTGTTATGTGGGTCTGCCTTGCGGCACCCATAATTACCCGCGCGGCCGCATTCTGGACTAGCTGTAACCTTCGAGTGAACGTCAAGGGGAGCCCCATGTAGAGAGCGTTACAGTAGTCCAGCCGAGATGTCTTCAATGCCTGAGTGACTGTGCGAAGAGCTCCCCGGTCCAGTAAGGGGCGCAACTGGCATATCAAGCGTACCTGATAAAATGCCCCCCTGGCCACGGCCGACACATGGTCCTCCATGGTCAACCGGGAATCCAGGAGGACACCCAAGTTGCACGCCCTCTCCACGGGGGCTAGTGCATGCCAGAACACAGAAATTTGTCTTTTTTGGAGCGCAGCCCTGCTGAGCGTGTGCGCACATTTCCGCACAACTTTTTCGGCACCAAGATTCGCCATCACTGGTCTACAGTGAAATGAGACACAGCACCACATGTGGTGGCAGAGGTTAAAAACACTACTTGTGATGCAGAGCAACAAAATATGATAGGTACAGGTAACTCTGTGATGGGCTACTAGTTGAAGTTATGTGTTCATGTCCTTCTAAATTGGTTCTTGGGGGGCTTCCGGTTCCGGCTCTTGGGGCGACGGGCGAGCCTAGCGCTCGCTCGCCGCTTTGTTTCTCTTTCTGCCCCCCCACAGGGGCGAGACTCCTCTTGTTTGAGGGTCTCCCGTAAAGCCGGCTCGTCGGGGGGCGCCCCCCCCCCCACGGCGGTGGAGGAAGTGGCTCCCGGCGCGGCTTAGGTGAGGGAGAACATGCTGCGGGGGGTTCTCCCTTCGCCTAAGGAAGACGGCGCCATTTACAACAATGAAGAGGGCTGATCGGCTCAGTCGGAAGGTCTCCCGAGGCTTCAGCTGCGAGGGGAGAGTGAGTTTTTTAAAAAAACTTTTTTTTTTCTGCTGCCAGCCAGGCTGAACGGACTGGGAGGGGGGTGTTTGTTTCCAAAAAACCCCCCTCGGACTTAAGCGGCACTTGGAAATGGCTTCTCTGGAAGAGAAAGTGGAAATCTTAAATCCGGACTGTCTCTAACAAGGGAAAGTGGTATGCGGCTACTTGCAACATTGTGTCTAGGTCTGGCTGGTTTAAAAAAAAAAATTATTTTTCTACTCTCTCCTCTGGGCTCTGAGATGGGCGGTGGAAAGTGGCTTTTCTTTGTCCCTGCCTGACTATTTTAACTATGGGAAATTCCCAGCGTCTCTTTACAATTGGGACTCTCTCTGGATATTAATGAAGAATTTTTTTCTTGTTGGATTTGTGGTTCCTTTCTGGATTACCTTCACTATTATAACTATTGAGTTGGAAAATTGTCTCTCTCTTGGTTCCTGAATTTTACAACGTTTCAACCTTGATCTGAACTTTTGGCTCCCGGTTAGTCTCACCAGCCCCACCCCGAAAACGCCATTTTGGTGGCACTGACTCTAACAGTTAAGATGGCTCAAGAAACAGCACTGATAAGTTTAGAACAACGGATGGCTTCTCTTGAAACTGTTATACAAACTTTGGTTCAAGAAATTCAGGCCCAGAGGGAAGAAAACATCATTTTCAAGAAGGAGCTATTGGACATACGGAACCAAACGCTGGAAATCACACAGAAGACTGAAGAATTGGAAGGGGGGCTGGTGGGGGTTAAGGGAGAGATTAAAAATGTTACTAAAGAGGTTGAGGAAACAAGTGGGCAGGTGTCTAGGATTGATATGGAAAGAATGACATATTTTTTTGAGATTTCAGAATGTTTTTGAGCAACCTGGTGAATGCCTCCCTGATCTTATGAGCACAATTTTAGCAGACTATTTACAAAAACCTAAAGATGAGATCAGGGGGGACATTGACCTAGCCTATAGAATTAACTCAGCATATGCCAGGATAAATGAAGTGCCTAGAGAGATACATGTGAAATTTGTTAGAAGGTCAACCAGAGAGGAAATCTTGAAGACGCAGAGAGGGAACCCTTTAATTTACCAACAAAAAACGGTCACTATCTTGAAGCAGATTCCTAGAAAGATTCGAGAAGCAAGGAGGAAATTTTCCTTCTTGTCTAAAATTTTATTTGATCATGGGATTTGGTTCAAGTGGGTGACACCCGAAGGGATGCTGGTGTTCTGGGAAGGAGGAAGAGTGAGGATTAAAACAGTTGCTGAGGCAGAAGCCTTTCTTAAAAAACATTCCTCTGCCCTGGGGGAAGATCCAGGGGGGACGGAGGGGGCCACGGCCCCACCCGCTGGGGGCCAGGGAGGAGAAAAAGAAGATACAATAGCCAAGAGACTTAGATCGAAAAAATAACTTTGCCTTGATTTTCCTGAACAATTTTGCATAATATTTTCTGGATTTATTGTAAATGTCTGACAGCATGGAACTGAGAATTTAGGTATATGTACTTGCTTTTACCTTGTAGTGTTATGAAAAATGCTTTTTTTTGTTATTTTTTTTATTGTGTATTTTGAGGTCTCGGAAGGGCCGACGACTCTGACGTGAATGCTCTCAAAATTTCTTTGTATCCCTTACCCTACCCTATAGAAAAAATGTAAAACCAATAAAACTTTTTCAATATAAATTGGTTCTTGGGCTCTTCTCAGGCTAATGCAAACAGGATGGGTAAGCGAGCCATGCCTTGTACCCATTGCTTTCTGGAACAGTGTCCTTCCAGAGATTTAGAGGGCTTCTATCCTGAGGATGTCCCAAAAATGTCCCTAAGACTCTGGTTTATTAACTTCAGCCTCACCTTTTTGGGATGTATATTGTGTTTGTTTGTTCTTTTTCTTTATTTCTTTATTTAAATTTTAAAGTAGAAGCCACTGAGAGTCATATAGAAAGTAAGGAAGATTACCTTGATGGAGACACACTAGAACTGTTGCCTAGGCAAAAGAGACTGAAGCATTTTTAAAGTCAGGAATGACCTAACATTGTAATAAGGTTGATTTTCTATCTGGCTGCCCAGTGAGGTTGACATATTTGGGATTGAGCAGCAAATCATACATACATACATACATACATACATACATACATACATACATACATACATACATACATACTGTTAACCTTTCCTATCCCTTGTTCTTTTTATGCTGCACAAGTAGGCTACTCCATATAATGCAGACTGTTTTGCATTATTTATTTCTCCTTTATAAACTGGTTTGTGAGCAGACATCTAATTTGGGGGGGGGGAAGAGATATAAAACAGTAATTACAGTAAACCAGCACCATCTTGTGGGTTGCTAAAATCATTCCATGTAGTTTTATAATCTAGCTTCACATAGGTAAAGGTTACCCTGCACATGCATGCTAATCGTTTCTGGCTCTAGGGGGCGGTGCTCATCTCCATTTCTAAGCCAAAGAGCTAGGGCTGTCCAAAGATGTCTCCATGGTCATGTGGCCGGCATGACTAAACGCCAAAGGCACACAGAGCGCTGTTACCTTCCCACCAAAGTGGTCCCTATTTTTCTACTTGCATTTTTTTAACATGCTTTTGAACTGCTAGCAGAAGCTAGGGATTCACTAGGTTTATTTTATTTATTTATTTTATTAAATTTATACCCCGCCCTTCTCCTTATTAGGACCCAGGGCGGCTTGAATCCCTAGTGCTCACTCCATTACGTGGCACTAGGGATTCAAACCGCTGAGCTGCTGACCTTCTAATCGACAAGTTCAGCATCTTAGCCACTGGGCCACCACGTCCCTAGTTCCACATATAATAGTTTAATTTCCCTGAAAAGAATTGTTCCTTTGTGGGGTTAATTTATATCCAAAAGATTGGTGGAAATATGGACTGAACCTCTACACATGGGACCAGGAAAGTTATACTTAAGAACATAAGAACATAAGAACAGCCTTGCTGGAACAGGCCACAGCCCATCCAGTCCAGCATTCTGTCTCACACAGTGGCTCCCCATTTGCTTCAGGGTCTTCCCAAGCAGTTGTCTTCACCTGCTTATGATTCCCTGCAAATGGCATTGAGAGATATCCTGCCTATCTCTCCATCCCTGAGGGGGTCCTTAGGCATCCATCATGATAGCCATTGATACCCTTGTTCTCCATGAACTCTTCTAATCCTTTCTTAAAGGTGTCAAGGCTGACAGCTGTCACCACTTCTTCTGGCAGGTAGTCCCATAGACCAGGGATCCTCTGGGTGAAAAAGTACTTCCTCTTATTTGTTTGAGGTCTAGCTTCCAAAAGTTTCATGGAGTGCCCCCTAGTTCTCCCCCATACTTGCTATAGTATTTTTAAGACTATAGAAATTTCATTATTTTTGATCCACAGAAAAGTAATGTCTGTTTTAAGAACTCTATGTCTACTGATAGAAGAGATTATTTATAGCTTAGTGTTGAACTGTGAGGACCTTAGTGCTTTGATAGATTGGTTGTTCCTAACAGATGTTTCATTATCAAATTAGGTAACATCGTCAATGCTAACTCTATGTCTCTCACAGACCAGAACTTGAGGATGAGGGAAAGGGACATAGCATTTGAGGTCTCCTGAAAGATAAGTAGCAGTAACAGTAATTACCAAGGCAGAAAAGTGAACTATGATATGTCGATCAAGAGGGCATCTGGAAGATGAGTTTTGAAATTTCCAGCACTATAATTTATGAGCTCAGTTGTGCTGTTACACATCATAACAAAAATCTATTTTGGTGGCTTAACAGGCAAAGCAGGACACTATAAAACATTACCTTATGCAACCCCCCCCCCAAAACCCTATTCATAGGAATTAGAAATTCAAAGTACTGAGCAAAATCTATTCAAAAGCCCTTTTCACGTTCCAGCAAAAAGTAGTGCTATATTCAGTGGAGTTCTAGCTGTAATTTTAAGAATAGTACATTTATTTGGGAAATAACTCCCATTGAACCCTAGGATTTTCTTGAGAGTACATACAGAAAGATTGTAATGTCATTCCCTTATAAACTGGAAAGTGAGCAATACTAGCAGAATTGTATTTACAACATACTCATAATAAAAAGTGCTTTACTACAAAATGATTTCAAACTTGCTTAAATGCTTCTCTAGAACCTTCATCTCCAATAGGATTTTCCAATGCCAAATTTATCCCTTGATAAAGGAAAATAATGCTTTTAAAAAGAAAAATATTTGAAGTAAAAATATTTATTTATTTGATCACTTCATTCACTATGTGTGATAAAATGCTCAAAATTAACAACAATTAACACATTATGCTTTAAAATGTCTAATATCTACCTACTTGATTTGTGCGTACCAATAATTGAAAATAAGCTTTTGGAAGACTGGAACGCTGCCATTTATTCTACCTCATCTATTCCACAATGTTACATGCATTTGGAAAGGTACCAGGCTGAGAAAGAGTAATACACACCAAGTGATTCCACTAAATATAAAACCTTAATAGTGTAAAACAGGGGTCTTCAATCTTTGCAACTTTAAGTCTGAAGGACTTCTGCTCCCAGACTTCTCCAGCCAGCAAAGCTAAGGCAGGGGTCTCCAATCTTTGCAACTTTAAGTCTGAAGGACTTCAGCTCCCAGACTTCTCCAGCCAGCTTTGCTTTCCTGGCTGGAGAATTCTGGGAGCTGAAGTCCTTCAGACTTAAAGTTGCAAAGGTTGGAGACCCCTGGTATAGGTAATCTTTGCTGGCTGGAGAAGTCTGGGAGCTGAAGTCCTTCAGACTTAAAGTTGCAAAGGTTGGAGACCCCTGGTATAGGTAATCTTTGCTGGCTGGAGAAGTCTGGGAGGTGAAGTCCTTCAGACTTAAAGTTGCAAAGGTTGGAGACCCCTGGTATAGGTAATCTTTGCTGGCTGGAGAAGTCTGGGAGGTGAAGTCCTTCAGACTTAAAGTTGCAAAGGTTGGAGACCCCTGGTATAGGTAATCTTTGCTGGCTGGAGAAGTCTGGGAGGTGAAGTCCTTCAGACTTAAAGTTGCAAAGGTTGGAGACCCCTGGTATAGGTAATCTTTGCTGGCTGGAGAAGTCTGGGAGGTGAAGTCCTTCAGACTTAAAGTTGCAAAGGTTGGAGACCCCTGGTATAGGTAATCTTTGCTGGCTGGAGAAGTCTGGGAGGTGAAGTCCTTCAGACTTAAAGTTGCAAAGGTTGGAGACCCCTGGTATAGGTAATCTTTGCTGGCTGGAGAATTCTGGGAGCTGAAGTCCTTCAGACTTAAAGTTGCAAAGGTTGGAGACCCCTGGTATAGGTAATCTTTGCTGGCTGGAGAATTCTGGGAGCTGAAGTCCTTCAGACTTAAACTTGCAAAGGTTGGAGACCCCTGGTGTAAAACAAATACTGCATTGCATGTATGTTCAGATGACATTCCAAGATAATAATGAAGTATTTTTCTTAATATTTTTAAACTTAATGGTTTTTAAACTCAAATTTTTATTAATTTTATCAGGGTTAGTTTGGGGGTTTTTTCCACGTTTCGGCCAAGGTTTAATATGTTTTTTAAAGCTTTTTAAACTTTTGTATATTTGTTTTTTTTCTGGCTGAACACCGCCCTGAGTCCTTCGGGAGTAGGGCGGTATAAAAAAAACCAATAAACTAAACTAAACTAAACTAAACTAAACTAAACTAAACTAAACTAAACTAAACTAAACTAAACTAAACTAAACTAAATAGAAGGGTCTGAATATCAAGAAAATCTGATTTTCAAAACCGCTATGACAGAGCATGAACTAAGAATGAATAAAATGCCTCTTTTGCAGTGATGCTATAAAGCCATTGATGAGCCTGGTGATGTCAGCTGTGACTTTAAACAGAACCATGCTTGTCAATAATTTTTGAAACATGTACAATCAGAATGGACCCAACGAGACAGGAGGTGGCGTCCTCTTTAATCCCATATTTTGTGGCAGAAGCTGAAGACAATAGCCACAATCTCTTGAAGCTTGATTCCATTTGACACATCCACCCTTCTCTTATCAATCTTACAAGGATATCCCACTTCAGGGCGCTGCCTATAAGATCTACTTTACTAGTGTCATTGAGATGGAAGAATCAGAAGGCTGGTTGAAGAATTTGTAATTCTAGGCAGACACTTTATTCAAATTTTCTGCTGTCAAGCTACAGTTTTCAATGGAGAGCAATGAAAATAATACTGCTCCAGGATACCGTTCATTTTTTCCCCCCAGAAATATTTTGAGTTTTTAAAAATTGGAATTGCTTTTTTGTAAAAGTATTTCATTCTAATAAAAATGATGACATTCATTCAGAGATCATGTCAATATTATTTTAAGAAATATTTACTGTTTTCTATGTGGCAGATACACCACAAATGTACTGTAAGTTCCTAATCCGCATAACACAAATGTCTGAATCCATATCTGTTTATTCTATTCATTAACGCTGATCCACTAAACATCATTTTTAATTTTTAATTATGAAGTATAATAAAATACAAATAACTTCAACATGAATATTCCCACAGAGAGGGACTTCTCCGGGTGCCGTCCTCTAGGCTATGCCAGCGGGTGACGCCCAGGGGAAGGGCCTTCTCTGTGGCAGGCCCGGCCCTCTGGAATGACCTTCCCCCCGAACTTAGAACAACTACGGACCTCCGCTCCTTCCGTCAAAAACTAAAAACTCACTTCTTCTGCCTGGCCGGCTTGGCTTAATCGATCCATTTACCTCAAGCTGAATACTCAAATTGTTTTCTTAGGGATTTTTAGGGGTATTAGTTTTTAGATAGTTGGGGATTTTAGCGCAGGGTATAGGTTTAATTCATTTTAAATTTGTATGATAATGTCTGTTGGTTTTAATATATGTGTATTTTTAATTCCCTGTGCACTGCCTCGAGTCCCTTCGGGGAGAGAAAGCGGTTTACAAATTAAATTATTATTATTATTATTATTATTATTATTATTATTATTATTATTATTATTATTATTATTATTATTATTATTATTATTATTATTATTATTATTATTATTATTATTATTATTATTAAATAGAAATATCATAGGGGTTATAAAAAATAAAAATACATACATATAAAATGGTAATTAAATAAGCAAACTAGAAGAAGGGAGAAAAAACTAATTTAACAAAAAGATCAATATAATATTGATTTGAATAAATATTTAAATCTAAATGTACTTGTTGAACCAAGAATGAAAAACATACTGATGAAAATGATGCTGATATATAAAAAATAATGTATATTTTTATCAATATTTTCCTTTGAAAGTATGAGTGTTAGAAACAAGGCTACCTTAACAGCCTTACCAAACCTTGAAGGAACCAAAGTAAGCTATATAGTGCCCTCTAATGATATTATTTTGATAACGCCTTCAGTTTTCCTATTGCCAATGAACAATAATTTTATAATTATTATACTGGCATTTCAGTATCATATCTACGTACAGAGAGAGGCAGCCTGTGATCTACTTTAGAGCTGGTCTAATTTTTTTGCATGCTGTACTTCTAGCAATAAATAATAAATACTTCACTAATCAATACCTCCATACTAGATAAATAGAAGGAACTGTAAATCCAAAATATTAAAGAATTACTTATTCTAGGACCAATACATCAATCTTCCTAGGATTTTATTTCTATACATATAATGAGGAACAAGCTACAAAAGTCTCTGAAGTGGGAATTTAGCATTATTACTATTACAAATTGTTTCAACTTCTACCCTCAAAATGACACTATAGGACACTGCACACCAGAACAACTAGACGTAAGGACAGTTTTCCCCTGAATGCCATCACTCTGCTAAACAATAATTCCCACAACTTTGTCAAATTATTTACTAAAACTGTATTACTATTATTCTTCTCATCCTTCCTAGTACCTATCTCTTCCCACTTACGACTATAACCATGTTGCTTGTATCTTTACAATTTATAGTTTTATTTATCTCCGAGTATGATTTGTTTGCTCATTAGTAACCTATGACTATCACTAAGCGTTGTACCTTATACAATAAAATAGCAGAATTGGAAGGGACCTTGGAGGTCTTCTAGTCCAACCCCCTGCTGAGGCAGGATGTGATTCTTGATTAATCTATTTTTATGTACACGGAGAGCATTTGCACCAAAGACAAATTTCTTGTGTGTCCAATCATACTTGGCCAATAAAGAATTCTATTCTATTCTATTCTATTCTATTCTATTCTATTCTATTCTATTCTATTCTATTCTATTGCATTATTATATAATTAGCCATAATAATAGTATTGAAATATCACAGTAAACTCAGTGGGAGAGGGACTAGAGCAGGGAATTTGAACAGGCAGATAGTTTGCAGGAAAGGAGAAAGTTGCCTCCTTCCCAGTCTGCTTCTGGTTGACAACACTGTAAGATAAGTATTCATGGATTCTGTAGTTACCAATTTTGTCCAATTGAACCCTCATTTTTCTGTTTGCTGATCTTTTTACATAAATTCTCTTGTTCCTTTTTGTAATATATTACAATTTGGTTTTTTAAAATATATTCTCAAGTAACAGGGTCCAGGATGCAATCTTTTACATAATTTATAATGTTTATATTATAAGTAATATTATATATTATAAATATATATATATTTCTTCAAAACATATGAAGAACGGCTGCAGGAGCTGGGTATGTCTAGTTTGATGAAGAGAAGGACCAGGGGAGACATGATAGCAGTGTTCCGATATCTCAGAGGGTGCCACAAAGAAGAGGGAGTCAAACTATTCTCCAAGGCACCTGGGGCCAGGACAAGAAGCAATGGGTGGAAACTAATCAAGGAGAGAAGCAACTTAGAACTAAGGAGAAATTTCCTGACAGTTAGAACAATTAACCTCTGGAACAGCTTGCCTCCAGAAGTTGTGAATGCCCCAACCCTGGAAGTCTTTAAAAAGATGTTAGATAGCCATTTGTCTGAAATGGTATAAGGTTCCTGCCCACGCAGGGGGTTGGACTAGAAGACCTACAAGGTCCCTTCCAACTCTGCTATTGTATTGTATTGTATTGTATTGTATTGTATTGTATTGTATTGTATTGTATTGTATTGTATTGTATATTACAAAATAGGAGAAAAACATTTTTGTGATAGAATAGAGTAGAAGAGAAAGAAGAGAAGAGAAGAGAAGAGAAGAAAGGGACCTTGGAGGTCCTCTAGTTCAACCCCCCTGCTCAGGCAGGAAACCCTATACCATTTCAGACAAATGGTGGTCCAATCTCTTCTTTAAATCTTTCAGTGTTGGAGCATTCACAACTTCGTGAGACAAGTTTTTCCATTGATTAATTCTTCTGTCAGGAAATTTCTCCTTAGTTCTGATTGCTTCTCTCCTTGATTAGTGTGCATCTATTGCTTCTTATCTTGCCCTCAGGTGCTTTGGAGACTAGTTTGACTTCCTCTTCTTTGTGGCAACGCCTGAAATATTGGAACCCTGCTACCATGTCATCCCTCGTCCTTTTCTTCATTAAATTTTTCATTAATCTTTGTTATGCTTCACTATTTTTCTGTGCAAAACATATGCATTAATGAGTACAATTAATAGTACATTGAGTGATAGTTTTTATGTGCACAAGTGATATGAGAACAGCTCAGTGGTGGGTTTCTGCAGGCTCGCACCTACTCGCGAGAGCCGGTTGGTGAAATTTAGAGAACCGGTGAGAGGGGGTTCCACCGGTGTACCTGGAAGTAAATCTGGCCTGCCGCTGCCAGTGACCCAACGGGAAGGAAAGGAAAGGAAAGAAAGGAAGAAAGGAAAGAAAGAAAGAGCCGCGGGCCCTAGGCAGGGGTGGCGGGGTAGCGGTCATTATTAAGGAAGGCCTGGAGCCGAGAGAGTCCATTGTGCCTCAGACCTCCGGCTGTGAGTCCCTCTGCATGAAGTGGGGCCTAGGGAGGCAGTTGGGCTTGCTGGTTGTATACCTGGCTCCCCGCTATGTAGCAGCAGCCCTGCCCGAGCTCCTCGAGGTGATCGCTACGGTGGCAGTGGAGACCCCCAGACTTATAGTCATGGGGGACTTTAATCTGCCATCGTTGGGCGAATCATCCGTGGTAGCTCGGGAGTTCATGGCTTCCATGACGGCCATGGACCTGACCCAAGTAATTCAAGGCCCCACCCATGAGGGTGGACATACGCCGGACCTCATCTTTGTCTCGGGCCAATGGAAGAGTGATCTGGGTACAGGGGATATAGTCATCACACCCTTGTCATGGTCAGACCACTCACTTCTCCGACTCGACTTTCCGACCGCTGCTCCCCTCCGCGGGGAGGCGGAACCAGAGTTACCAATCTGGTACCGCCCCAGGCGCTTGATGGACCCGGACGGGTTCCAGACAGCGCTTGGGCCATTTCCTGTATCCCTGACCCGCGCCCCGATGGAGGACCTCACGGCCGCATGGAATAATGCGGCCGTGGGAGCCTTAGATCGGGTCGCGCCCTTGCGGCCTCTCTCGCGGCGGCGAACCACCCTGGCTCCTTGGTTTACTGAGGGGCTGCGGGTGATGAAACGCCGCAAGAGATGCCTAGAGAGAAGGTGGAGGGCTAGCCGCTCTGAATCTGACCGGACACAGGTAAGAGCCCATTTACGGACTTACATTGTGGCGCTGAGGGTGGCCAAACGTCACCATTGTGCTACCCTCATAGCATCCGCAGAAAACCGCCCTGCCGCCCTGTTTAGGGTGACCCGTTCTCTCCTTCATCAGAGGGAGCGGGAAGCCCCGCTACAGGGTAGAGCAGAGGAATTTGTGATTTTTCTGCAGGAGAAAACCGCCCAGATACAGAGTGAGCTAGCCCCCATTCATGGCCCAGTGGGATGCCACGAGAGAGATCTTGTTTGGGAGGAGTTTGACCCCGTTACTTCCGAGGATATGGACAGGCTACGTGGGCGACTGCGAGCCACCACATGTTCATTGGACCCGTGCCCCTCCTGGCTTGTACTGGCATCCTGGGAGGTGACACGAGGCTGGCTCCAAGAGGTTATCAACGCATCCTTGAGTGAGGGTTCCTTGCCTGCCTCCCTAAAAGAGGCTATGGTGAGGCCCCTCCTCAAGAAGCCCTCTTTGGACCCAGCTCTTTTGAACAACTACCGTCCAGTCTCCAACCTTCCCTTCTTGGCGAAGGTTGTTGAGAGTGTGGTGGCACAACAGTTTCCCCGTCACCTGGAGGAAGTTGACTATCTAGATCCGCGCCAGTCCGGCTTTCGGCCCGGGCATAGCACCGAGACGGCATTGGTCGCGTTGGTAGATGATCTCTGGAGGGCCAGAGATGGGGGATGTTCCTCCATCCTGGTCCTATTAGACCTCTCGGCGGCTTTCGATACCATCGACCATGGTATCCTATTGCATCGGCTGGGGGGGTTGGGGGTGGGAGGCACCGTTTTGCGGTGGTTCTCCTCCTACCTCTCTGGCCGATCGCAATTTGTGCGGGCAGGAGAGCAGAGGTCGACCCCGAGACCCCTCACATGCGGGGTGCCTCAGGGGTCGGTCCTCTCGCCTCTCCTGTTTAATGCATACATGAAGCCGCTGGGTGAGATCATCCGTGGTTTTGGGGTAGAGTACCATCTGTACGCTGATGACACCCAGCTGTACATATCTACCCCAGACCACCCCAACGATGCCGTAGCGGTGATGTGCCAGTGCCTGGAAGCCGTGCGGATCTGGATGGGAAGTAACGGACTTAGGCTCAACCCGACCAAGACCGAGTGGCTGTGGTTTCCGGCTGCCCGATTCAACCAGCTTTCTCCAACGCTGGCCATAGGGGGCGAACATCTTGCCCCTGTGGATGGGGCGCGCAATTTGGGTGTCCTCCTGGATACCCGGCTGTCTATGGAAGAGCAAGTGACAGCCGTGGCCAGGAGGGCGTTTTACCAGGTTCGCCTGGTTCGCCAATTGCGCCCCCTATTGGATCGGGACGCCCTTCGCACAGTCACCCATGCCCTCGTGACATCCCGACTGGACTATTGCAACTCTCTCTACATGGGGCTCCCCTTGAGGTGCACCCGGAGGCTTCAGTTAGTTCAGAATGCGGCCGCGCGAGCAATTATGGGCACCTCCAGGTTTGCCCATGTAACACCGCTCCTGCGCGAGCTGCACTGGCTACCTGTCGTCTTCCGGGTGCGCTTCAAGGTGTTAGTTATCATCTTCAAAGCGCTCCATGGCTCGGGACCTAGCTATCTGCGAGATCGGATCCTGCCCCACACATCCTCACGACCGATTCGCTCCCACAGAGAGGGGCTTCTCCGGGTGCCGTCCACTAGACTTTGTCAGCGGGCGACGCCCAGGGGAAGGGCGCTCTCTGTGGCGGGCCCGGCCCTCTGGAACGACCTTCCCCCTGATATTAGAACGACCACCGACCTCCGCTCCTTCCGGGTAAAATTGAAGACCCATCTCTTTCGACTGGCCGGCCTTGAATAGTTCTCTCTGTCTTTTAATTACAAATTTTAATGGGTTTTAATTATATATTTTTAGCATAGGTAGATTTATTTAATTTTATTTTAAGTAATGTTTGTATTTTGTATATTGTTTTTAATTATGCCTGTGCACCGCCCCGGGTCCCTGTGGGGAGAGGGTGCGGTTAATAAATCTTAAATCTTAAGAAAGAAAGAAAGAAAGAAAGAAAGAAAGAAAGAAAGAAAGAAAGAAAGAAAGAAAGAAAGAAAGAAAGAAAGAAAGAAAGAAAGAAAGAAAGAATTTATCATCACAATTGAGTCCAAAATTTTGGTTGCTAAGCAAGAGCGTTGTTAAATGAGTTTCACCACATTTTAAAAAGTGGCCACTCCCACCCTGTCACATGACTGCCAAGCCACGCCCACAAAATAGGCCACACCTACAGAGTAGGTTCTAAAAAATTTGAAACCCACCTCTGCAACAGCTATAACGTCCTTAAAAATGAAGAGTTTTTGCCTAGAGATTAGAGATCTCTGTCTAGAGATTAAGCAGGATAAAAAACAACACAATGAAATGTAAATTCCACTGATTTTTGAAGGATAGCCTTTTTTTTAGTGGACTACTTCCAGTAAAAAGGGAAATAATATACAGTAGACTGTCATGAATATTCAGTGCTATCATTCCAATTTGTTTTTAATTTGAATGTTCTTAAGAACCCATTGTGATATGTTTGCATAGTGCAGGATGATTGAGATCAATGGGTTTGGCATTACTGAAATAATCCATTGTCTGGCTTCATTTCGTATTAATTAATTGGAATCTGAACAACACAATAAGCCACATATAAAAAAGCACCTGAGGGCAGAACAAGAAGCAATGAGTGGAAACTAATCAAGGAGAGAAGCAACTTAAAACTGAGGAGAAATTTCCTGACAGAACAATTAATCAGTGGAACAGAAGTTGCCTCCAGAAGTTGTGAAGGCCCCAACACTGGAAGTCTTTAAGAAGTTGTTGGATAGCCATTTGTCTGAAATGGGTTGGATTAGAACAGGGGTCTCCAACCTTTGCAACTTTAAGTCTGAAGGACTTCAACTTTGTTGGCTGGAGAATTCTGAGAGCTGAAATCCTTCAGACTTAAAGTTGCAAAGGTTGGAGACCCCTGGATTAGAAGACCTCTAAGGTCCCTTCCAACTCTGCTATTGTATTGTACATATATATATATATATATATATGCATACCCTTCTTATAATAATAACCTGTTTAACATGTCATATGACTGCATGATCTGCATAGTTAAATTAAGTGTTTGTGAACACAATCATTAAACAACACTCATTTGAGACTCAGATAGTATTTTGTTATTTTTCATGAATGTCTGATTGATTAAGCCTTTTTTTTTTAATCCCCCGCTAGAGAAGTTTCTTTTTTTTTAATAGGGTAAGTGAAGAAAAATGCCATTTCCTTCCCTTTTTGCATGTACACACTATTCATCTGTACCAGTCTCATAAAATCTAATGCAAAGAACTGGGACTTTTTGCTGGAAACAGCAATGCTTCTCTGCAAGAAGAAAAACATGGCCAGTTTGAAGTAGGTGGAATAGGTAATAGTAGCAAGTGGCTTGCCATCCATCCCAGGTTCCTAGAGCAACTCAAATCGTCAGCATGTTTACCAGTAGGGGGAGCTCTGGTATTGAAAAACATCCCCAGCCATTTTAATGCTGTACAATCCAAGGTATGCATAAACATTAAGTTCTCAGCGGAAGTAAGGCTTAAAGCAACTGAGTTTAAAAACCATGAGCCAGATCGAGAGAATTGAAAAGTCATGACTATAACACAAGAAGACCATACAGTAACATCTTCCTTTACAGTAAGTCAGCAAGTGTCATTTTGCCTCTTTATAAATCTATGGTGAGGCCCCATCTGGAGTATTGTGTACAGTTCTGGCCACCATACCTTCAGAAGGATATGATGGAAATGGAAAAGGTGCAGAGGAGGGCAACCGGAATGATTAGGGGACTGGAACACCTTCCTTGCCATCGGAGGCTGCAACGGCTGGGCCTCTTCACTCTAGAACGACGGCGCCTGAGAGGTGACCTGATTGAAGTCTATAAAATCATGCACGGTGTGGACAAAGTAGAAAAGGAAAAACTGTTTTCCCTATCGCACAACACTAGAACTAGGGGGCACTCCATGAAACGTTTGATAGCTAGACCTCAAACAAATAAGAGGAAGGACTTTTTCACCCAGAGGATCCCTGGTCTATGGAACTCCCTGCCAGAAGAAGTGGTGACAGCTGTCAGCCTCGACACCTTTAAGAAAGGATTAGACGAGTTCATGGAGAACAAGGGTATCCATGGCTATCATGATGGATGCCTAAGGACACCCTCCGGGTTGGACAGATAGGCAGGATATTTCTCAATGCCATTTGCAGGGAATCACAAGCAGGTGAAGACATCTGCTTGGGAAGACCCTGAAGCAAATGGGGAGCCACTGTGTGAGACAGAAGGCTGGACTGGATGGGCTGTGGCCTGTTCCAGCAAGGCTGTTCTTATGTTCTTATGTACACACATACACACACACAAAAATCACCTTTAAAAGTTAATTTTTGACAGAAACATGTGCATTGCAAATCTGGATTGTATAGTTTTGCTAGTAAAAAAAATCCTCTATACAGGTTTATGAAAGTTTACAAAATCCAGACATGTAAGAATATTTTTTAAGTAAACAGTAATAGAATCAATCAATAGGACACTATCCGCAATTTATGCACATTTTACACTGTTAGTATATGTCAGACGAGGAACAGGTAAGAAAAATTTGCTTTGACCACACGGACATCTAAGAAAATGCAAGGATTTCATTTCAAAACTGCAGGGTTGTTTTCTTAGAAATGCACTCTTTCTTTCCAAGACAAAAAATCTAATGGCATGAAGCACCCAACCAGGAATGCAAAAAAAAAAGGATTAATAAACCAGGTATGTGGTTTATTTAATTATTAATGAAGGCTTCCAGCGTTGGTCCTGGTTGTCATGGCAACCAGGGCTGCTGCTAGCCTCCAGAAAACATAAAAGAACAGCAAGTGCAAGGCCCCACATTCCATTTAGCCTTGCTGATTAGCCAGGCTGTCAAAAGAAAGGAAGGGAAACCAACAAGTTAAAAGACAAGATCTACAAAGAGAAGAGACGTACAGCGAAACTGCTCATCAGCTGCAAATGTAAGTATTCTTTATAACGGGGGTCTCCAATCTTTGCAACTTTAAGCCTGAAGGACATTTCAGCTCCCAGAATTGGTGATTTTTCTGGTCCCAGTTTAAAGGGATACTTATAAAAACAACAGCAGCAGCAAGATCAGGAAATATTTTGTCATTTCCCCCTTTATTTTAAGCCCTCGATCAGCCCAACTGCAAAACACCAGACTGAGCCTTCGCTTGCCTTTCTCATTGCAAATTAATTTAATTCAATCTCTTCACTAAAGTGACTTCTTGAATCTCTCATAATTCACGAAGGTAACTTCCTACAACTGTTGATTATAAAGCAGGGGTCTCCAACTTTTGCAACTTTAAGTCTGAAGGATTTCAGCTCCCAGACTTCTCCAGCCAGCAAAGCTGAAGTCCTTCAGACTTAAAGTTGCAAAGGTTGGAGGCCCCTGCTTCATAATCAAAAACAAGTATGCATTGGCTATTTCAGAAAGAGAGACCCATCTTGTGTTAAGAAATAAGCAGCTCCACCTCAGCAACCTTCCATCAGTCAACCAAAAACGTCTGTTGTCAGGGAAAAATGTAATTTGGAATCTTGAGTTTTGTGCTGTTTTCCTATGAAAAGATTTATAATGTCTTCTGAACGAGAAGAGGCTTCTTTCCACATCTATATGTAGAGTCTTGTAAAATAAGTGGTAATCGAGAATTATTGCTGTAAGATGTATATAGGATTGCTGAAGATAATTTATAGGAACAAAAATCATTATCCCATCACCTCTCTCCTACAATCAACTGCCACCCCCAAAAAAACTTTTTGAAATGCTATGGGATATGGAGAAAGTGCTGGAAGAAAAGTAAATAGGAAACATTTTTTCCATTTAACTTCCTTAGCGGTCTTCTACAGATTTAGCCAAAGAGAACTTTCCTCCATTCAGCTAAGATCAGTCGCAGGCTGCTGGATACCAAACTACAATTATCTAAGGCTCTAAGCAGTGGTGGGTTTCAAATTTTTTAGAACCTACTCTAGGTATGGCCTATTTTGTGGGTGTGGCTTGGCAGTCATGTGACAGGGTGGGAGTGGCCCCCTTTTAAAATGTGGTGAAACTCATTTAACAACGCTCTTGCTTAGCAACCAAAATTTTGGACTCAATTGTGATGATAAATTCTTTCTTTCTTTCTTTCTTTCTTTCTTTCTTTCTTTCTTTCTTTCTTTCTTTCTTTCTTTCTTTCTTTCTTTCCTTTCCGTTGGGTCACTGGCAGCGGCGGGACAGATTTACTTCCAGGTATGCCAGTGGAACCCCCTCTCACCGGTTCTCTAAATTTCACCAACCGGCTCTCGCGAGTAGGTGCGAGCCTGCAGAAACCCACCACTGGCTCTAAGCCTGATTTGATGGGTCTTGTTTTATCCTTGAGGAATCGGCCATATCTTACCTCACCTTGTTTAGAAAATCCCATCCCCGATTTGTAGAAGCGCAGGTGTAAAAGAGTATGCCCTAATAAAATACTAGGATTGTAGTTTGTTTCACTTATACAGCTTCCAATTCTATGTAATATAGTCAAAGATGATATTCTATGCAATTATTTGGTTCTGAAATTACTGTAAAGACTAGAGTTTTTAAAGTATTTATCTGGAAGAAAGTCCCTTTGAACTCAGTAAGACCTGTCATGGACTAATTTGGACTGCTTTCAACAACCTAAACTTTAAGTAGGGTTGTGCTAAAAAAAAATTCTGTCTATTTGATGGATTAAGATAATAAGTGTATGAGCAAAATAAAGTTGGTACCCTGTTAAGTGTGCCTTGAGTACATGATAAAAAGCAGATATATTATGCAATACATAGATCGTTTTCTGTGGTATGATTGAATCAACACAAGTATTACAATGAAACAAAATACATTCTGTAAGAATTATTGATACCATATTCCAGTTTTAACCATTTTTTAATGTTGCTCCTCTTAAATTACTTGCAAACTGCATAAACAAATCCTTCAAACATGAAAGAAAAAGCAAAGTAAAACTGAACTATATTCCAACTGACTGCAGAACAGAAGGAATTCCCAACCAGATTCAGAGTGCTGATTTTGACTTTTCCAAACTTTTTACTACATGCCGCAGTGAAGGTATATTGATGAAAATGGGTTACACCCATTTAAGCCACAACTACAAATACTTATAGCTGGCAGATTTGAGGGGTGGGGGGAAATAGGGAGGGAGGTTTTCTTTTTCTGCAGAAAGTGTCTTGACAAATTACTAAGAAGGCTCTGCTTCTTGTCCAGATTAATTTGGCCAATGCTACAAACATACAAAGAACCCAAATGTAGGGTTTCAATGAAGTTCCTATGAGAGTAACTGCTATTCTAGCCAGAGTTCAATTCATGGAATATGCCAAAATTTAAAAATAAATTTGAAATCATTTGCTGTTTAATTAGGATATTAGATGAATGTATAAAACTATTGGGGATAAAAGATGCTGCTACATTTAGATAAATAATATTTAATGTAACTAAATTGGGAAAATGGCAGTCCAGTTGCAGTTTTTTCAACACCCAGAAACTCTGTAAATGCTAATTTAAAATTTTATTTCACTAATCTTCTGAAATGAATATTTAACATTTATATTTGTTGGCACCAGCAATCAACCCTACACCAAGATATTTTTAAAACTTGTGCTATTTTAAGGCCTATTGAAAGATACCTTGTTATGTATTGCACAGCAACATACAATACTTTAGTTGCCACTTTTGCAATAATCTTTTCAGAGATTAGAGTTTCCTGGCATTTTATATTAAATATTTTAACTTTGAATACCTAACTTGCTCAATTTTATCTTAAAAGTCTTCCAGTATCAGTACAAATATTTTGTGGGAGTGACAGGCTGCTATGATACCCACATGCTTGGATAAAACAAACATTGGCAATGTGATCACCCTTTGGCATTTGCAAGTTTATTTAAAAGAAAACTAATTCCAGGAACTAAATATGAGACCTGTTTTTTTTTTCTATATACCTTATCTAATTTTTGAATGTTATTTTAAAATGTTTTAAGTATAGTGACTCTACTGTGTGATTAAACTATGACTTAATCATATACTGTGTATTGAAAAGCATAGCTATGATTGCATAATTTAAAAAAACATCATTGTCATTATGATGTAGAGATGGGCAATAGCGTACAGAAAATGAAGAGTATACTTTTAAATTAATCAAAAGCCCATTTTACTCTTCCCCCACGGGTCAGGAAGGAGTGCCTATTTCGCCCCCAGGTTTCCGCCCCCAGCCATTCACCTCTGCCATCTCACCCCCGCTGTTAGGACCCTAGCTTTCTTGCTGACCAATGGGACCCTGCCTCTTTAGTCTCACACCCTTCCTCATGGGCTTTTGGGAGAAACACTGTTCACCGTGGGCTTTTGGGCTCAGGTGACAGTTCACCACCAGCCAATCAGAGGAAGGGAAGGGAGAAAAAGAGAGGAGGGGAGGGAGAAAGTGTTTGTGTGGAGTTTCCTCTCCAGGGGTTTATTTCCCCCAAATATTGGGGAATAGCTAATAAATCCTCTGCATTTCCCCCACCCCAAAATATTGGGGAATAGCTAATAAATCTTTTGCATTTCTCCCACCCCAAAATATTGGGGAATAGCTAATAAATCTTTTGCATTTCTCCCACCCCAAAATATTGGGGAATAGCTAATAAATCTTTTGCATTTCTCCCACCCCAAAATATTGGGGAATAGCTAATAAATCTTTTGCATTTCTCCCACCCCAAAACATCTATTCCCCAATATTTTGGGGTGGGGGAAAGCAAAGGATTTATTAGCTATTCCCCAATATTTTGGGGTGGGGGAAATGCAACAGATTTATTATCTAAGAGCTGCAAAATCTGCCTGCAGAAACAATGAAAGTCTATCTCATGAAAGCTTTTGGACCAGCCATCATCCATAAGTGGAAGATTACTCTCTCTGAAAAATCATTGTAATGGGAATAAGTTCTGATTACTAGAAATTTGCCTGTGGGGGGAAAAAAACACAGTTCCAAATATTTCAATCAAAAACATCAGGGATGTCACTGCTGTCGTAATTCAGTCACATATTTTTCAGTC
Organism: Rhabdophis nuchalis; assembly: GCA_039707465.1. Taxonomy (NCBI): domain Eukaryota; kingdom Metazoa; phylum Chordata; class Lepidosauria; order Squamata; family Natricidae; genus Rhabdophis; species Rhabdophis nuchalis. The sequence goes on from CM077649.1 coordinate 15,335,771, forward strand.
ACATAACTTTTCCAAGAATAGATGAAAAATATGGTAACAGAACGTTGCAACTGTTTTCCTTTAGAAAATGATTGGATGTATTACTACTTTTTTTTTTTTTTAAACCTGCTGTGTAGATAACTGGTCATTTTTTTCCTGGAAGGCTTTCTGTATTTTCTAAGGCTGGAGAATTCTACCAGTCACCAGCCTATGAGAAAATCAGTGCAACTACCATACTATTGATGAAAAACTGACGCCTGCAGCAGTGGTGGGTTTCAATTTATTTTACTACTGGTTCACTTGTGCATGCTCGCATGCTTGCACACTTGTGTGAAGCTTCTCCGCATGCACAGAAATGTCTGGGTGGGTGGGCGGAGCCTCCGCCATTGCCACTACCAGTTCACCTGATCCTTGGTGAACCGGCAGAAACCCATCTCTGGCCTACAGTAGTGTTCACTGTTCCTTGCTCTGGGTCTGAAATTATATACAATACAATACAATGCAATAGCAGAGTTGGAAGGGACCTTGTAGGTCTTCTAGTCCAACCAACCCCCTGCATGGGCAGGAGCCTTATACCATTTCAGACAAATGGCTGTCTAACATCTTTTTAAAGACTTCCAGGGTTGGGGCATTCACAACTTCTGGAGGCAAGCTGTTCCAGAGGTTAATTGTTCTAACTGTCAGGAAATTTCTCCTTAGTTCTAAGTTGCTTCTCTCCTTGATTAGTTTCCACCCATTGCTTCTTGTCCTGCCCCCCAGTGCCTTGGAGAATAGTTTGACTCCCTCTTCTTTGTGGCACCCTCTGAGATATCGGAACACTGCTATCATGTCTCCCCTGGTCCTTCTTTTCATTAAACTAGACATACCCAGTTCCTGCAACCCTATTACGCAGACCTTTGTAGATCAGGGGTCTCCAACCTTTGCAACTTTAAGTCTGAAGGACTTCAGCTTTGCTGGCTGGAGAATTCTGGGAGTTGAAGTCCTTCAGACTTAAAGTTGCAAAGGTTGGAGACCCCTGTTGTAGATTATATCTTTATTACTGTATTTTTTCTTCAACTGTTTTTAGTGCATTATTTTTTCTTACATTCTGCCAGTCTGGAATGGAATAGCATAGAAATCTTAGTGAAAATAAATAAATAAATAAATAAATAAATAAATAAATAAATAAATAAATAAATAAATAAATAAATAAATAAATAAATAAATAAATAAATAAATCTTATTTGTTTTTCAGTTCTGCTGAAGTGGCCACATATAAGTAAGATACGTTTCACGATAAAAGAAAGTCAGTGAACATCTCTGAGCATTACCAGGAAAAAAGATATGCATCAAGCTGAACCTCAAGGAAAGTTCTGGAAATTTGGTTCCAGGCACATCTTTCATCTGAGTATTATATTTAAGCCAGCAAGAGAGTTATGCTGAAACCTACAAGGAAGGAATACAGGTCTGCATTAATACTTGGACATATCCAGCTTTTTTTTATCCTTCCAACGATCTTTTGAATTAGATTGCTCTTTCCCTCAAATTTACAAAAGAGGAAACAAAACTAGAAGACAGTCCCGATAGAAGCAAAAACCAGAAAATGGGGAAATTCCAATAAAGAAATAAGAATGTCGACCTGGGTTTCATCCATTTCTGTTCTGTAAAGAGGGTAGAATATTTTCCAAGAACCAGTGATCCCAACTCTCAACCTTTTAATTGTGCCCCCACATGTAAATGGATGTTGTAGAAATCTTTGGGGCAAAACCTGTTTTCTGAATGAAATGTCCCCTCCAGTGATTTAAGTAAGTGAGGGTCCTAGAGCTATCGGCTCCACAAGAATTATGTCTTTTTCAGCTCACAGGGTTAATCTCTTTTGGATTGGTCTCTTAAGCTTCTGTGTAAACAGTTCTGTGTGCAATGAAAAAAATAACACACTTATTTTTACCAAAGAAAATACCATTCGTAAGTGCATGTGTCCTGATAGTATTAATGACTGTGATTATAGCTTGGCAAATCTAATTTGTAACTGTATGACTCTTTTGCCCTATACAGTAGACAAAACCTACTATAATAATTTGGTAATTTGGTTTACTGAAACTGATATGTTGAGAATCCTGTTAAATGTTACATCTGTGCACAATCTAAAACTTTCACTCTGTGGCACTATTCCTTTGACAACAAAATATTTGACTATTTGGGGATTACAAAAATTACAGATAAAAAGTGAGAACAATGGCCAATTAAAACAGCAAAGTTTAACCATCTCTACTAACTGTGACAATGGAGCCCAAGGCAAGTTGATGTCATACAAACACAAAAACATGATTACTCATGTTGCTGTTTTAGACACATCCCTTTTCAGTGGAAGTGGCCCATTGAAAGCGTATAGTGTAGAAAATATTTCTAACATTTCAGACAATTTTCCACATTTGGACACTATTTTTACTCCAAGTAACCAAAGTTGTATCATAACATTCATTTATTAGCACACAAATCTTGGCCGTTTCTATAATATAAACATTATAAATTGGGTCATCCTGATATAGTGTAGAACAGGGGTCTCCCAGACTTCTGGGAGCTGAAGTCCTTCAGACTTAAAGTTGCAAAGGTTGGAGACCCCTGGTGTAGAAGCTAAACGTCTGTCGCTCTTTATATTACAAAATAATAATAACAGGGAGATGAATAAACTTTAGTCCTAATAGCCCCTATTTCAGTATAATCTACAGAATGCTATAGAATATTTTAGCTTAATTTAACCCCCAGAATAGCAATAGCACTTAGACTTATGCACTGCTTTATAGTGCTTTACAGTCCTTTCTAAACAGTTTAGAAAGGGCTGTAAAGATTGTTGCATGTTGCCTGCAACAATCTGGGTTCTCATTTTACCGACCTTTGAAGGATGGAAGGCTGAGTCAACTTTGAGCCGGTAAGACTTGAACTGCCGAACTGCTGGCAGCCAGCAGTCAGCAGAAGTAGTCAGCAGTACTATGCTCTAACCACTGCACGACCACGGTTCTTATCAAGCCTTTAACTCTGATAAACAACAATAATCGTGTTATATTAATAATGGCTAATTTATTCCATGTAGGCATATGGAGTGTAATATTTAAATTCTTCTGAGAAATGTACCCTTCAAGTTGTATATAGCCTTTCTGATACTTTGTAAGTGTATCTTTGAGTTGATGTTGACTTCTGGCAATTATTCTGGCAACTACCTGTAGTTTTCTAGGCAAAATTTTGGAAGTGGCTTGCCATTGCCTTCTTCCTAGGACTGAAAGAGAGTGACTGACCCAACGTCATTCAGCCTTTTATGATCCTTTGTGTCTCAAGTCAGATTAGAACTCATAATGTTCCAGTTTCTAGTCTGGTGCCTTTAATCACGAAATTGGCACTCTATTTTTGTACAAGCCAAAAAATAAATTCTTCTGTTAAGCAGTTTCCTCATTGAGTCTGAATTGTTATACAGTACAATTACAGAATAAGCCAGGCCATTATTCCATTATTTGAAACTGACTTTATATTGTACTTGTTCCAAACCTATTAATATTTGTAAGTCTGAGCAAAATAAGACCCAATAGTTAGTGAAAGATATTCATGTTTGTTTGCCAGCTCATGAAGGCCAAGATTCATGTGTAGCCAAAAGCTTATTTATGTGAACTTAGTTTTCCTATTTACCCTAATTTGATTTACTTTATGCTTAAAAAATCAATATATGTGATAGTAATTCCTAGCAAGTACCTTGTTCTGGAAAAAATATTCTAGTCCTGGAAAACACCTTTGATATATCAGGCGAGACTTAAAGGAAATCATCTAAAGATAAGTACACTGACCTAATACATCCTTTAAATTAGAGAATACTATCCCTAAAAATGATTTTTTTTTTAAAAACCTCTGGATTTCAAAATTTCATCAGGTTTCATCGTACACTTTATAATGTAGATATTAAAATGTTGCTGCTTTATAGTATAGAAAGATACTCCAGAATCTTTTTATTCCTACCACATATATGCCACCGATATTTATTAAAATTTCATTCTAAATCACATAATTCTGAATTTATAAACATTCTTGAGAACATATCTGCAAAAAAAATGCATAAATCTGCTTTTGCATAATCGATTGTGTTGGCATATAATTAAAATGTTTGCATTAAAGATTAGTATTATTTAAACTGGAATTGACTAATAGCTTCTAAAATAATCTGAGTTAAAAGCTAGTATTGCCTGGGTGGGCATATACCATCTTTTTTTAGTAAAAAACGCACCTCCCCACCCCCCAAAAGAGGGTGAAAATCTGGGTGCATCTTATACACTGAATACAACATTTTTGGCATTCCGAAACTGTTGAGTCCTCGGCTTGCGACCGGTCCTCGACATACGACCGGCCGCAGGTCTTCCACTCTTTCCCTTAGGACCATAGCAACAGACAGTAACAAGTCTGTAACTGCCAGTCGCGTCTGATTGGCTCAGACACGGCTGGCGGGAAACTAGGTCCTGGAGCATCCTGATTGGTTCCCCGTTTGACAGCTCGCGTATAAGTAGCTGTCAAACAGGGAGGCCCCTGTCTACCGCAGTTCTTTCGTTTGTAAATAGTTCCGCGTCTTTTGCCTGTTGCCAATAAACGGCTTGTATTTTCAACTAGCCTGTGTCCGGACACCATCTCTACACAGAGTCTAACAGAAACCCTATCCCCTTTGCAAAAATGGACATGCAGAGGGTTTGGGAGGCTTGGAAAGTGCTCCTGGGGGCTGGAGAGGGCCGTCCTGGGTCCTTTTGTAGGAGAAGGGCGGGGTATAAATGTAATAAAATAAATAAAATAATTTTTGCCCTCATTTTTGCCCCCCTCTCCAGCCTCCAGGAGCACTCCCAAAGCTCTGCATGCCCCATTTGGTGCAAAAAAACAAGGCCTGCAGAGAGTTTGGGAGGCCTGCAGAGTGCAAAAACTTTTTTAAAAAATTTACCTCTTCAAAATCATGGTGCGTCTTATACTCTGGTGCGTCTTATAGTCCGAAAAATATGGTAAGTATATAATGAACCCTCTTACTTTTACTACAATCCCACCCTATCTTCTAAAAACATTCATTTTCCCAATGAAATCCATTGTCAGAAAAGATACCGTGTTAAGTACAATGCAAGTCATTAGAACTTTCTAAGTGTAAGTACCATATTTAATCCCACATAAAATATTCAGATCATATGTTACAGATGCAATTTTTGCAAAGGATCCCAAAATGATATGTTCCTTATTCCTGTGTATCAATATATCAAGTCCACTTTTCAGTCAACCACATTAAAAATCTTTCTAATCAATATGCAAGTTGAGAGTGTTACATGTGGTCTCCAGCCTGTCTTAGATCACAAAATGATATATATTTTTAATGCCAGGAAATATATTGGAGTAATAACTAGAAAAATTAAGGTAATGCTTTATTATTAAGCCGGCCTGGCTTAATTTTAATGGGTATAGTTTTTAATTGATTTTAACCTTTTTAATTCAAATTTTTAGCACAGAACCCCAAATTTAATTCTATTTTAAAATGTTATTTATTGTATTGTTTTTATATATGTTTTATATTTCTGTGCACCGCCCTGAGTCCCCTCGGGGAGATAGGGCGGTATACAAATTTGAAAAATAAAATAAAATAAATAAATATTTATTTGCTGAAGTTTACTTAACTAATTCATTTGAATTGGGGGAGGGGGAAACTAGTAAAAACCCAGAAAGCAGGAAACATCCAAATAGTTAGAATTATTGCAGACAGTTGGGTGATAATTGTTACTGAAAGACACTGACATTTTAAAAAGGCATAAATAAATCCCGTAATAAGGGGGGAAATGACTCATTTATTTTGTAGCTATGTGCATAACTTATATTTCCCAGAAAAATGTCAAGAGCTACTGGAATAGGAGCAATGCTGTTGACTCAACAGCAGCAACTACTGTGTTTCCCCAAAAATAAGAGATGGTCTTATTTTCTTTTGAACCCCGAAATAAGCACTTGGCCTTATTTTTGGGGAGATCTTATTATTTTTGAGGTGCAGGAGGCAATGAGCATTGTCACCTCATGGCTGCTGCTATGTAGCAATATTTTACTTTAGGGGGCGGGCTTATTTGAGCACATGCGCTCAAAAGCCCGATTGGGCTTATTATCCGGGGAGGTCTTATTTTCGGGGAAACAGGGTCTGAGAGGGATCTTGGAATTGTAATCAATAATCCCTTTCACATGAGCCAGCAGTGTGCTGCAGCCACCGAAAAAGCCAGTGCAATCCTAGATTATAATTAACACAGGGATAGAATCAAAATCATGTGAATTGTTAGTACTGCTTTATAAGACTTTGGTAAGACCACACTTGGAAGACTGCATCTAATTTTGGTCACCACAATATTAAAAATATGTTGAAAGAGTGCAGGGAACAACAACAATGATGATTAGGGGGCTGGAAGCTAAAACATATGAAAAACAGTTGCAGGAATTGAGTATGTCTAGTCTACTGAAAAGAAGGACTAGGGGTGACATGATACCAGCATTCCAATATTTGAGCGGCTGCCACAAAGAAGAAAGGGTCAACCAATTTTCCAAAGCACCAGAAGGCAAGTGAAAAAGCAATGGATAGAAAATAATCAGGGAGAGAAGCAACCTAGAAATAAGGAGGAATTTTCTGATAGTGAGAACAATAAACCAGTGGAACAGCTTGCCTTCAGAAGTTGTGGGTGCTTTGCGACTGGAAGCTTTTAAAAAGAGACCGGACAGTAATTTGTCTGAAATTGTTTAGTGTCATCTGCTTGAGCAGGAGGTTGAATTAGAAGACCTCCAAGGTCCCTTCCAACTCTGTTATTCTTTCTTAATGCATTACATTCAAGTATTTTTGTACTGATTACAGATAGAAGCACAGAGAAAACAATCCTATTTTAAAATTAAGAATACATTTTGAATTATGATTTAGATATGTAATGATCTGAAAATCAGAAATTAGATTTTATACCACTAATTCTTTCAAAAATAATGTAAACAAATAAGAACGAGCAACGTTATTAGAAAAAGTTTAAATATTTTAATCATCATCATCATTTGTGAATGATTGGTTTTTTTATTATTTTGTTGTACCTTGCCCAGAGTCACTTCTTTTGTGAGATGGACACCTACATAAATTTGAAAAATAAATAAACACCAAAGAAGTATTCCATATCTTGCTCAACTTTTAAAGAAAGGATACCTTAAACTCATTTTATGTAATATAGTATGCTTACTTTAGTTATATGCATAGGTAAAAAGGCAACGCTTGTGTATAACATGAATATATGAATTGTATTTCCATGATTAAGATACAATACAATACAATACAATAGCAGAGTTGGAAGGGACCTTGTAGGTCTTCTAGTCCAACCCCCTGCATGGGCAGGAACCTTATACCATTTCAGACAAATGGCTGTCTAACATCTTTTTAAAGACTTCCAGGGTTGGGGCATTCACAACTGCTGGAGGCAAGCTGTTCCAGAGGTTAATTGTTCTTACTGTTAGGAAATTTCTCCTTAGTTCTAAGTTGCTTCTCTCCTTGGTTAGTTTCCACCCATTGCTCCTTGTCCTGCCCCCAGGTGCCTTGGAGAAAAGTTTGACTCCCTCTTCTTTGTGGCACCCTCTGAGATATCGGAACACTGCTATCGTGTCTCCCCTGGTCCTTCTCTTAAATGTATATGTGTGCCATATTTGACAGATTTATTAACTGTATGCAAAGGAGTTTGTTAATGTTACATGAGTTTTTTCAAGATGGCGGCGCACTTAGGCGCAGCGGCTTTGAGCTCCTGGTGTCACAGCAGAGTTAGACAAAAACTAGTCTATACCCACAGGGAGTTATTAAATCATTATTAACTTATTATTAAAGATAAAGATCTTCTAGTCGACTTGATATTACCAGCGACTTCCAGCAGTCTCATAATATACCGAGTGACACAGTAAGACTGCCAGGCTCTCCATGGATCATCGTTTGGCCTAGGAGGCAGCGAAGGGAGCCGGAGCGGAGGCGGGGATGCAGAGCAGGTTTGCTAGTTCGATTATGGAAGCAGCCTCACAGACCAGCATTGCCAAGCATTTCTTAACCAACTCTGGATCCTTTGTCCACAAAACCGATGAACTGGAGCTATGGATGGCAGCGAATGGGCTCATTGGTGACTGCTGTGTGATGATCATCACAGAGACCTGGCTTCATCCACTTGTACCGGATGCGTCTGTGGAGCTAACTAGCGGCACCACACACCGCTTTGACAGAGACAACAACTCTGGTGGAAGCAAGGGTGGAGGACTGTGTATTTACACCCATGATAACTGGTGTACTAGCGGTGGAGTTGCTTGTGCGCACTGTTCTGCAGACGTGGAATTCCCAACTGTCATTTGTCGGCCATTTTAACTGCCTGGAGAGATTTCTGTTATAATTGTCTCTGCTGTCTGTATTCCACCTGATGTAAATGTTAGCACAACGCTCAAACCAATTTCATTGTAATTTTATTTTATTTTATTACAATGACAATAAAGATTATTATTATTATTATTATTATTATTATTATTATTATTATTATTATTATTATTATTATTATTATTATTATTATTATTATTATTATTATTATTAGTGCTTGAGGACATTAGAAAAATGATCTTATTGATCATTTTAAGAATTTTAATTCCAGTAACCGTAATATTCGTTGAGATATTTTTTATAATCATAAACACAGTAAAAAGTGAGTGATCAAATTTCCAATTATTCCCATGGATTACCGTATTTTATCCATGCATAGTTTTCTCTCCCTCCCATAATATTGTTATTAATCCTGATATTTTAATGTCTTGATACAATATTTGTACAGTATTACTAAAATTATTGATATGTTGTTTATATAACCTAGAATATTGGAAATAAAAAATCAATATAATAAGCGTATTTTTGTCTTCATAAAAACTGAGGATATTAGAAAAATAAATAGCTGCAGATTACATCATTTATTGTACAGTGGAGATTTCAGTTTTGAATTGATTACTTATTATTGAAACTTCCATTGTATGATTGCTACATACTGTGTGTACATATGTCATTGTGCATGTGTGTATAAAAAAAAAGTAAAGAAAATATACCGTAGAAAAGCAATACAAATTTAACAGGAAATAAAAAACTTTAAAAAAACTTAAAAAGCAAAATAGAAAAAAAGTTATTAGGTTTCTAACTATTCAGCAGTTCGATTCCCACTGCCTCAGCCTTCTATCCTTCTGAGATTGAAATGAAGACCCAGATTGTTGGGGGCAATATGCTGACTCTGCATAGAGAGGGCTGTAAAGCACCTTGAAGCGGTATATAAGTCTAAGTGCTATTGCTAGTCACTTTTTGTAGATATGCTCATTTATAATATTGTAGATATTAAAAGCCATACTATGTTTCTATTTGACATTCTGTGTGTATTGTATATATGGGAACTATTCTTGCTTACATTTGATCCAACCTCTATTGTATGTGTATACTAGTTTTGCAACATATTCTCAAAGTTTAAGCTCCCAATCAGATAAAAATATTCCCAATCAGATATTATCATTGCTATATTTTTCTTCCAATGTTCTACAGAATTTATTTTTGTTGCTGTAACCATATATCTCATTAAATTATGTTTCTTGTTGATTTTTTTTCTGAGATTATATCTAGTAAAAAAGGTGTGACTTCATTACAAATTTAAATTCCAAAATATTCTGCATTGTACTCTGTGTATCTTTCCAGTTGTTTGGGATAATTTTACATGTCTACCACATGTAATAAAGAATTCCTTCTATTTCATGCATTTGTTGCAGTATGATTTGTCTATCTCAGATATTATTCACAGTCTTGTATATTATTCAAAAACATTTCGTACCAATTTTCCTTTAAGTTATAACTCAGTGTACATTTTATAGATTAAGCCAATAATTCTTCCCATTCTTCTCCCAATTCTTTAAAAATTCATTTTATCATACAATTTCATTAAGTTTTCAACTGACATTCTAATTGTTTTTAATTATATTGAAAAAGTTTTATTGGTTTTACATTTTTTAACAGGGTAGGGTAATGGTTACAAAGAAATTTTGAGAGCATTCACGTCAGAGTCGTCGGACCTTCCGAGACCTCAAAATACACATTAAAAAAGTTAACATAGAAAACATTTTCCATACCACTACAAGATGAAAGCAAGTACATTTACCTAAATTCTCCCTTCCATGCTGTCAGACATTTACAAAAAGTCCGGATAGAAATATTATCCAAAATTGTTCAAGAAAAATCAAGGCAAAGTTATTTTTTTGATCTAAGTCTTTTGGCTATTGTATCTTCTTTCTCTCCTCCCTGGCCCCCCGTAGGCGGGGCCGTGGCCCCCTCCGTCCCCCCTGGATCTTCCCCCAGGACAGAGGAATGTTTTTTAAAAAAGGCTTCCGCCTCAGCAACTGTTTTAATCCTCACTCTTCCTCCTTCCCAGAACACCAGCATCCCTTCAGGTGTCATCCACTTGAACCAAATCCCGTGATCAAACAAGGTTTTGGACAAGAAGGAAAATTTCCTTCTTGAATCTCTAATTTTTCTAGGGATCTGCTTCAAGATAGTGACCGTTTTTCGTTGATAAGTTAAAGGTTTCTCTCTCTGCGCTTTCAGGATTTCCTCTCTGGTTGACCTTCTAACAAATTTCACATGTATCTCTCTAGGCACTTCATTCATCCTGGCATATGCAGAATTAATTCTACTAATTGTTTTTAATAATATCCATTATTTACTGATTTACCTTGTGTTGCTTGTGGGATTGTATGAAATTGTTTCTCAAAGATTTTATTTATGCTGTATAAAATGCAAAAATATTTCCAAAGACAATTTCAAACTATATAGTTAGATATACTGATAGTTATATTATTTCTAGATATACGGTTTAGGAATTAGGCACTTTTCAAAAATCTTATCTGATTAATAATAATAATAATAATAAATTTAATTTATAGACCACTCCCTCTCCCCGGAGGGACTCGGGGCAGTGCACAGGGGAATTAAAAAACGTACAAACATAAATACATCATAAATATATAAAAATCAGATTAAACAATTTATCCCTGCGCTAAAAAACCTAAAATCCTAAAAACTAATCCCTTAAAAAGCCAATTAAAACAATTTATATATTCCGACTAAAAGGCTGGAGGTAGGTTAGGCCAGGCTGGCCTGCTAAAAAAGATGGGTCTTAAGCTTTTGACGGAAGGCGCGGAGGTTCGGGGTTGTTCTAAGCTCGGGGGGTAGGTCGTTCCATAGAGCTGGGCCTGCCACGGAGAAGGCCCTTCCCCTGGGCATTGCCCGCTGGCATTGCCTGGTGGACAGCACCCAGAGAAGTCCCTCTCTGTGGGAGCGAATCGGTCGAAGGGATGTATGGGGCAGGATGCGATCTCGCAGATAGCTAGGTCCCGTGCCATGGAGTGCTTTAAAGATGGTGATCAGCACCTTGAAGATTGCTAAATCCCTTACATTATGTTACTCTGTTAAGAAGAATTACAGAATAATCAGGAACTAAGGTTCTGCAGCCCCCTAGTAATACAAAACTGGGCTCCAAATATTATTTAAAAAGAAGTGAAAAAGTTATAATATGAATAAGAAACAGCAATTCATTCATTTTAAGAAAGAACTGAAACAACAATCTGTATTGCCCACTGCATTTAATATTGGGTAACATGGTAGAATAAACACTAAAGAAACTGTTTTTCATAGAAAAGCACCAGAGCATACTGTAATGCATCTGTGAATTATTCTCGAGAGCTTTATCTTTAATCAGATAGAACTATTCTTTATCTTCTGTTTTCTGTTTTCTTTTGCTAACCTGCCAGTGTAACTTAAAATAATGATTCATGACCTTACCAGCCTGCAATTAGAAATAGCAATGCACTTGATGTTGTTTCTCCTTATTGTCTTATCATACATATTTTTCTTTTATATTCATTAGTTTGCCGTGATGTATGCATAAACCATGAATTAGAAACAAGTGGATATTTTTCTTAGGGAATCACCAAATAATTACCATTCTCATTCATTTTTGGGTATCAAAACAACATAATCATTTTTCCTGTACTTTCATCTTCTCAGTCTCTAGCGCTGAAACAACCAATTCGGATGCCTGGTTAGGACAACTGATTTAAAGGTAACTCCCCAACCAAAGTCGTGAAACACAAAAAGTGTATTATAAAATTTTAATATAACATATTGTTGCGGAGAGAGGTCATTAAATCTGACATTACACCATCTGTATTACAAAATTGATGTGTATGGCAACTGTTGCAGCAAAAACTTAATATACCAGATATGCCTGTGATTTAATGGACATTACTCAGTTAAATGAGAATGAAGTCAAAGCCAAATTTTATCCGTTCTAACCGAAGTCCATTACGCCACGATTATAGTGTTGCACATTTCAATAAGGAGTGATTAATTTATAGTTTACTATATTTTATTCCCAGCTATTTATAAAATCCTTTGGTGCTTAGCCGGAAATGTGTTATTTAGCATATTAAACAAAGGATATTTTGAAAATCTCTGTTGAGCTTTGTTTTTTTCCACCTTTCCTATTACCTACTCCTATTAGTATCTTTTGGCTATCACTTGTTGGTTGTATCTTCCGACTTGTGATTGTATTTTACGATTTATGAGTTATCACTTTGTTGCTTGTATGTGTCTGAGAGCTTATGCACCAGAGACAAATTTCTTATGTGTCTAATCACATTTGGCCAATAAAGAATATTCTATTTTTCAAAAAATAAAAAAAGCCAAAAAAGCCAACACAGTTCTAGGCTGCATCAACAGAGGGATAGAATCTAGATCGCGTGAAGTGTTAATGCCACTGTATAGTGCCTTGGTAAGGCCACACTTGGAATACTGCATACAGTTTTGGTCGCCACGATGTAGAAAAGACGTGGAGACTCTGGAAAGAGTGCAAAGAAGAGCAACCAAGATGATTAGAGGACTGGAGACTAAGACATATGAAGAACGGCTGCAGGAGCTGGGTATGTCTAGTTTGATGAAGAGAAGGACCAGGGGAGACATGATAGCAGTGTTCCGATATCTCAGAGGGTGCCACAAAGAAGAGGGAGTCAAACTATTCTCCAAGGCACCTGGGGGCAGGACAAGGAGCAATGGGTGGAAACTAACCAAGGAGAGAAGCAACTTAGAACTAAGGAGAAATTTCCTAACAGTAAGAACAATTAACCTCTGGAACAGCTTGCCTCCAGCAGTTGTGAATGCCCCAACCCTGGAAGTCTTTAAAAAGATGTTAGACAGCCATTTGTCTGAAATGGTATAAGGTTCCTGCCCATGCAGGGGGTTGGACTAGAAGACCTACAAGGTCCCTTCCAACTCTGCTATTGTATTGTATTATTGTATTGTATTTCGTTATTAGTATAACACAGGGGTCTGCACAGTGGGCTCTTTGAAGACTGGTGGACTTCAATTCCCAGAATTCCCCAGCCAGCATGGCTGGCTGGGGAATTCTGGGAGTTGAAGTCCACCAGTCTTCGAAGAGCCCACTGTGCAAACCCCTGGTATAATACAATCGATCGATCACAACGGCAACTTCACTACCCTTCGGGCATTTCTATACAGTGCTCATTTTCCCGCCCTTCCACATCCGTTGCCAAGGGACCATTCACGTCACAGGCCTTCCTCCCCTTTTCCCACCTACATTTCCCCCCTTCCTCCTCCTCCGTCCCAAAATGGCCGACTTCTTCAATTACCATCCCGGCCGTGACTCTTGCCTCAATCTATGGTGTAACGAGGCGCTCTAGCCAACAGGGCGAACTCGACGGTAGAACCCCGTCTGATATTTCTTCCTCTGCCCGTGGCAGCAAAGAGAAAAATTAGTCAGAAGCGGCGGCGTACAGTAGAGGGCGCTGTGATGACTTTCCAGGCTGTGACGCTGCTCTTGCTGCAGCAACAGGGAGGGAGCGAGGAGCGTGCGCGCTCGAGGCGCCGTTGCGGTAGTTGGGTTTTTTTTTCTCCCTCCCGCGCTTGTGTTTTTCCTCGCCCGATTCTTTTTTAAACCTTCCCTCAGCGGCGGCGGTTTGGTGGAAGAAGAATGTTCCGCAAGGCACGGCGCGTGAATGTGCGGAAGCGGAACGAGTCCGAGGACGACGACGAAGAGCGAGATGAAGCGTTGCCGCCGCCGCCGCAGTCGCCGCCAGGAGGTGATGGGCCTGCGGCAGAGCCTGAGCTGCCAGCGCCTAAGCCGCCGTTGCTGCCTCTCCCGACCGGCTGCGTCCCTCTGGTCTCCGCCGCCGCCGCCGCGTCCTCCGGCGGAGGCTTCGCTTTCAGCAGTCCTGAGGCGGCGGCCCGGGAAGGCCCCAATTTGCCGGCCCCGGAATTGCAGCAGCAGCAGCCGCCGCCGCAACCTCCGATGGCGCTTCTCCCGCCTCCGCCGCCGCCGCCGCCGCCTTCGCAGCAGCTGCCATTGGGAAACAACGGGCACGTGTCCGCTGTTTCTAAGCCGAAGGAGCGGAAAAGGGGCAAAGAACCGGGGGCCGCGCCTGGGGTGCCCCGCGGAGGAAGCCGCAACCTGCTCAGCTTCCAGGACGAGGAAGAGGGTAAGCACGCATCGACCCGGCTCCTTTTGTTGTTGTTTTTCCCCTTCGGGGGGCCTAGGCCGCAGGGGTCTGCAAAGTTGGCTCTTTTAAGACTGGTGGACTTCAACTCCCAGAATTCCCCAGCCAGCTATGCTGGCTGGGGAATTCTGGGAGTTGAAGTCCTCCAGTCTTAAAAGAGCCAACTTTGCAGACCCCTGGCCTAAGGGCTTCTCTCCTTTTTCTCTCCTCCGCCCCGCCTACGAGCGCTTGTGCTGGTCACATTTAAAGCTCGACGAGCTCGTTCTTCCGAGGCACAGGTTAGGCCTCGACTCTAAAACAAAGCGACTTATGACAGTTTTCCCATTTAACGGCCATTGCGGTGTCCTTCATGGGCACCTGGTCAAAATTCAGACACTTTGGCAGTTATAATCATCATCATCATCTTTATTGTCATTGTACTAAAATTACAATGAAATTGGTTTCAGTTGACTCATAATTTGTGATGGTCTCAGCATCCCGGGGCCACGTGATCACCTTTTGTGACCTTCTGACCAGCAACTCAACCATGATTACTAAATTAAGGACTGCAGTGATTCACCTTAACAACCCTGGCAAGAAATGTGGTAAAATAGGGCAAAACTCACTTAACAAAGGCCTCACTGAACAATAAAAATGTTGGTCTCAATTGTTTAGAGTGTTCAGAGTTTATTGGGTTTTTTTATACCGCCCTACTCCCGAAGGACTCAGGGCAGTGTACAGCCAAAATAAAAACAAATATATAAAAGTTAAAAAGAAAGCTTTTAAAAGACATAATTAAAATATCGGCCGAAACGTGGAAAAAAACCCAAACTAACCCTGATTAAAATAATAAAAATTTAAATTTAAAAATTTAAAAAACATGCTTTATGCCAGCCCTGCTTGTTGAAAGAGAAAGGTTTTGAGACCATGGCGGAAGGTGTGTAAGTCAGGGATAGTTCTTAATTCCGGGGGCAATTCGTTTCAGAGGGCAGGTGCTCCCACGGAGAAGGCTCTCCCCCTGGGTGTCGCCAGTCGAGATTGTCTAGCCAACGGCTAGACCATGAGGAGGCCCTCTCTATGGGAGCGTACGGGCCGGTGGGAGGCTCTCGGTGGCAGAAGGCGATCTCGTAGGTTCTCAGGTCCTAAGCCAATTGTGGCCGAGGACTACCTGTATTAGATTCTCCAAACACGCCACATCACGCCTGACTTTTTCCTTATACTCATTTGAAACTTGGTATTTTTCCCAGGCTGTTTCCTCTACTCGGAAGCATTCCAATTTAGAAAACAGCACAATTTATAGCAAACTTGGAAATGTTTAAGTTTTGTAGCCTTTCTCCCAGACTAGGAATTAATTAGGCAGCCTGTTAACAGGGGATTCTGGGAGTTGGTTCACACATCTGAATTGCCAAATTTGAAAAACACTGATCTACATACAGTATATGGATCTTCCTTCCCCCAGGCAGGTGCCTTCTACAACATATTTGGCTGTAGTTCATATAGCTCCCAATTATATGTTCGCTACAGTGAGACACAGTTCAAAGTGTTTAGAATTGTAAAGCATTTTTTTAATATTTATTTATATTCAATTTATATAACCGCTCCTTCTCCATCGAGATGGACTCAGGGCGGTGCACAGGGAATTAAAAATCAGCAATAAATGCAATAATAATGTCTAAAATGAATTAAACTAAGAACCTGTGTTAAAATATTTCCATTAAAATTCTAAAATACATTTACTGATTGGCTGAGATTGTGTTGCGTCTGAGCTGTAAGCTCTAGGCTCTAAGCTAGAGCTCTAAGCATGAGAAAAACTGTCATTGTGTTTAGCAAAAATTGGGATTTATTATCCCTCAAATGTATGAGCATTATTTTATAGGTGTGGTTGAGTTCCCAATATATCTTGCTTAAATATTGCTGTTGTAAATGAAAGGTCAGCTGTGGGACTGGAAGGAGGTTAAGAAACATACATTTTGTTCTCAAAGAAGAGGCCCAAAGTTATCCCAAATGTTTGAGATGTTTTGGATTTCCAGGGAAATTGAAAAGAGCTTCACTGTGACAACTACAGCAGAATAAAGAACTGGCCAGTAGACCAGCTCTTTGTAATTCTTTTCATGTACTTGATCAGATTTTGCTGTATAGTCTTAGGCCTGATAAATACAAAATGAAGCAAAATATTTTAACATTGGACATATTGAAGGATATTTTTGAACAGCGGATCCAGAAGTTACCTACCTTTATACACAGAATGTTTAAGATATAGTGAAAGAGGAACAAGTTGTAACTGACAAGATAGAGACTGGTCTGAAAGTGGATTTAAAAATAACAGGCTGCAAGAATGCTATCAAAAAGATGTTTCACTGGACATACAAAAGAAACTACCTTATGTCTTAATAATTAAAAGAGATAAACAAATATAAACAAAGACCTTGGTCATTTTCCTATATTGGATTCACAAAAGAGGCTTATTAAGCTTCAAAGAATTTTGTGAGAAGAGATAAAGGAAAAAAAGAAAAGAAATCAAGTTGTAAGCCATTATTTGAAGGGACTAAGGATCAAGATTCTCGGGCATAGCACCGAGACGGCATTGGTCGCGTTGGTAGATGATCTCTGGAGGGCCAGAGATGGGGGTTGTTCCTCCATCCTGGTCCTATTAGACCTCTCAGCGGCTTTTGATACCATCGACCATGGTATCCTATTGCATCGGCTGGAGGGGTTGGGGGTGGGAGGCACCGTTCTACGGTGGTTCTCCTACCTCTCCGGTCGATCGCAATTTGTGTTGGCAGGAGAGCAGAGGTCGACCTCGAGACCCCTCACATGTGGGGTGCCTCAGGGGTCGGTCCTCTCGCCTCTCCTGTTTAACACATATATGAAGCCGCTGGGTGAGATCATCCGTGGTTTTGGGGTAGAGTACCACTTCTACGCTGACGATACGCAGTTGTATATATCTACCCTAAACCACCCCAACGATGCCGTAGCGGTGATGTGCCAGTGCCTGGAAGCCGTGCGGGCCTGGATGGGAAGTAACAGACTCAGACTCAACCCGTCCAAGACCGAGTGGCTGTGGTTCCCGGCTGCCTGATTCAACCAGTTGACTCCATCACTGGCCATAGGGGACGAACATCTTACCCCTGTGGATGGGGCGCGCAACTTGGGCGTCCTCTTGGATACCCGGCTGTCTATGGAAGATCAAGTGACAGCCGTGGCCAGGAGGGCGTTTTACCAGGTTCGCCTGGTACGCCAGTTGCGCCCCCTATTGAATCGGAATGCCCTTTGCACAGTCACTCATGCCCTCGTGACATCCCGACTGGACTACTGTAATTCTCTCTACATGGGGCTCCCCTTGAGGTGCACCCGAAGACTTCAGCTGGTCCAGAACGCAGCCGCGCGAGCAATAATGGGAACCTCTAGGTTTACCCATATAACACCGCTCTTACGTGAGCTGCACTGGCTGCCTGTCGTCTTTCGGGAGCGCTCCATGGCTCGGGACCTAGTTATCTACGGGATCGGATCCTGCCTCATACATCCTCACGGCCGATTCGCTCCCACAGAGAGGGACTTCTCCGGGTGCCGTCCACTAGGCTATGCCAGCCGGCGACGCCCAGGGGAAGGGCCTTCTCTGTGGTGGGCCCGGCCCTCTGGAACGACCTTCCCCCCAAAATCAGAACAACTACGGACCTCCGCTCCTTCCGTCAAAAACTTAAAACACACTTTTTCTGCTTGGCCGGCCTTGGTTAGTCTCCGTCTAATAGGGTGAAAGGGATTTTAGGTAATTTATATTTGGGGATTTTAGCGCAGGGATAATCTAGTTTAATCTGTTTTTATTCATTCTATTTATGTATTTTTATAGTTATTTTAATTTCCCTGTGCACCGCTCAGTCCCCCTGGGGAGAGGATGCGGTATACAAATAAAAATTATTATTATTATTAAGATTGTTAAAAGGAATATAAAGTTGGCTTATTTGATCAGCTTAAAATAGATATGTTGTTATTTCTGGTAATCCTCAATGGATTTATTGTCCTGGCTTATGTACTTCTCATGTTTCTAGGCTTTGCTCAATAAAGTTCTGTAGATCTGATGTTTCCGTATTATCTGTCAGTGATCTGATATATCCTGAAAAGTGTGTTCTCTCCATTCCTTAATCTCTTTTGGTTAGGCAAGTAGGAACTGAACAACTAACCTATTTTGACCTCACTGTTATGGGATCCATTTTAAGAATCCTATTTCTGTTTTGTAAAGAATATCAAACTATACTTTTTGGTGGTTCGTATTAAGCAACAAGAGTCAAAACAATTGTTAGAGTCGTGAATTTGATTTTTCAGATATTATTTCATAGCTGTACTGTCTAATTTTATTATTCACCTTTTGACTAGCAATCTCAGGAGAATTCTTTTTCCTCAACACCTTATTTCTCCTTACCTCTACCTCTTATGCTTTGCCATATTTATATCTCATCTCAGAAGCTATACTGGGTGAGAGACTACCAAGAGCAGCTTACAGTCTAGTAATTTACAACCTAAAGCCATTTAAGATAAAATGATTTAAGGCAAGGAAGTACCTTTCTTTCTTGAGTTTAGCAAATGAGAGTAGCTAATGTAGCCATGTTTTTAAGAATTACACAAATAGAAGCAAGTTTATTCTTCCCATAAAATGGATTAATTAGTTTAGAAATTTCTTTGGCTTCACACCTCTCTGAATTAGTTAAGGAAGAAAAGGAGCCTTTCTTCCAGTGTTTCTCTCATATGATGGCTAGAAGGGCTCCTTGTGTTCCAGGTAAAATAAGAGGTTGTCTTTTCTAGGCTGAAAGAATAAAAATGTGATTTCTCCTAACCTCTTTCTACATTAGAATAAAGACACTGCCTTTTTGCTGCGCGTGAGATGGGTAGGGAATAATTGTATTCTGCATACAGCCAAGTAAGAAGAGTGCATATATGTGATATTTGTTCTTCTGGAAATGGAAGAGCTTGGAAAAAAGCATTGAAAGTTTCATTTCCTACTTAATCATGCCCAATCTCTAACCAGACCATGTTGTTTTGGGATAATTTGATGTTTTGAAATAAAGCTTTCAAATTGAAAGTAGTCTATTAGTGTCCTAAGGATGGTCTGGCCCTGAAACAGGATGTTTTGCATAGAATATTTCTGAAACACCTCAGTGGTTTAGAGTGTTTCTTCTGAAAAATGCCAGTCGGTTTTAGATCTCTCTTGAATGGTCTGTACCTAAATCAATGAATTTTTCATCTCCCTGGTGGAAGGTTGGGCAATTCACTTGAAACCTCACAGTTTATCTGGAGAAATCTGGCAGTCTCCATTCGGCCCGAGTCAGGACATCTTCATCCTTGCATTAGTTGTTGTGGCTTCAGAATTTCTGTTTGTTAAAATTATTAGTAGTTATGTGGTTCAAACTTCAGAATTAAATTTTAACAATTGTAATGTATTTTTTTTCTCAAAGAAACCGAAGTGTTTAAAGTGAAGAAATCAAGTTACAGCAAAAAGATAGTAAAACTGCTTAAGAAAGAATACAAAGAAGATCTTGAAAAAACAAAGACAAAACCAGAAACAAATTCTTCAGCAGATGGTAATCTTAGTTATATATTGTAAAAATAGTTATATTTCTCTATTAAAGATTATATCTATTTCAATCTATTGGATTTAAGAGGCTAATACAAACACTTTCAATGCACATTTAAGCATACTTTAAAAATATAACATTTGGACTGTTCTGAATAGAAAATAAGCAGAATTTTAGAAATGTTTGGTGCACATAACAGTCGCTTTTCATTTGATTTATTTTGACCCATCCCACCTTGTCAGGCAGGGAACATATACTGCAGACCCTCTCAGTTAAAGAATTGTGACTGGTTGGGTCTAGGAAGAGAGCCTTCTCTCCTGTTCCCCCCCCCACCCCCCAATCAGAGGGATGGAATATTTTGCAAAACATAATCACTCCCCCCACACACACACATACATATATATGGGGTGGGGGAGTGTACACACATACCCTGCTAAATTATTTTCAGCATATTTTCTCAAAATGCACAAAATTAGTGCACAAAAATTCTCTTTTTAACTGTCCATATTAGAAAGTTGCATGAGGCAAAATATATATATATATATTGCTTTGTGCTTAGAACTTTCTTAGTTCTAAGCACTTAGTTGACTGTTCTCAGCAATTCCGCAAAACTGCAGTGTTCTTGTATTCTGACCATTGGAAGCAATACCGTGTTTCCCCCAAAATACAACAGGGTCTTATATTTTTTTGACCCACGAAATATGGCCTTGGGCTTATTAGAGGAGGAGGGCTTATTATTTTCTGGGGCAGGCAAGAAGCAAGGTGTATCTTTTACCTTTCCAGCTCCGTCGCGTTCCTCGCTATTGTGTCCAGGAAAGCCGCTGGTAAAAAAAGAAACCTTTCTCGCGAGTTCTGTTAAACTTCTTGAACTTGCGAGAAGGGATTTTTTTTACCAGCGGCTTCCCTGGGCACAATGGCGAGGACCGCGGCAGACCTGGAAAGGTAAGAGGCGTGCCTAATAGCCCAACACCGCGCACTTCGCCCTGGGTCCTCTTTGGAGAAGGGTGGGGTATAAATCTAATTAAATAAATAAATTGTAAAGGCAGCCTGCCTGCTTCCCTTCCCCGCTGTCCCTTTAGTGAGGTGGGGGAAGCGAGGCATGCCTCTTACCTGGCTAGCCCATCTGCATTCCTCACCCTTTTGTCCAGTGAATCCAATCCCCTTGTAAAAAAAAAACCTCATGAGTTCAACTCACGAGGTTTTTTTTTTTTTACAAAAAACGTCACGAGTTGAATTCATGGTTTTTTGGGGGGGGGGCTTCTTCCCACTCCCCACCTGCCCCCCTCCTCACTAAAGAGACGGTGGGGAAAGGAACCAGGCAGGCTGCCTTTATGATTGGAGTGGGGTGAGCAGTTTTTCTTTTTGCACGAGAGGGAACAGGCGGTGTGTGTGTGTGAGATCACATTGCTGGCCTGCTGCTGTTTTTGCAGCAGGCTCTTTGCCCTTAAATAGTTTGGGGGGGCCTTATTTTCGGGGGGAGGGCTTATTGTGCATGCTCTGAAAAGCCCGATTGGGCTTATTAGTAGGGCATGTTGTATTTTCGGGGAAACACCGTAGTAATTTAGTATTAATTTTTTGCTCCTTTTTTGACTTCAATGCTGCAAGATAGAATTGTAACAGATTGAAATGCAGTCTTATTTATTTATTTACTGTATTTTTAGTTTGGCAAATAACCATAGTTCTCTGACAGCATACAAATCTGAAAAATAATATTTTTGCAATTTTGTTACCTGAACTTGTTTCTTTTTCTAGCTTTCTAAATCATGAAGTATGTTCTGCATTGAGGACAGAACATTTAACATTCTTTTTTTTTTTTGCTATTTTTATGGAGATTTAATAGGAGTTCTCTGAAAATCAGAAACTCCTTGATTTTGTAAATTTTAGAGGTGAAAAGTAGCAATTGAGAGAATAGCAGGCATGCCCATTCATAAAATAAAATTGCTTATGGGTTGGATCCATGTTCTGTTGTGCATTGGAAATCCCCCTTTTGCTGTCTTCAACTTGGATGGTTGGCAAATAAATAAATTATAAAAGGAAGAACACTTCAAATAAATTATAAAGCAGTCTATTGCCTCATAATTGTGCACAGACATTTCACCCAGTCAAAGATATTTGTACTAATTAATTCCTGTTGCATCACATTCTGCCCAAATCAACTGGATCTCTTGACCAAACTTTTCTGTAGGGCAGAGGTCCTGATTCTACAATGGAGAGTCGGTGAAATCTTTGGTTACCTTGGTGCATGCAGGCCCAAACAAATTTGCAGAAGAATTGAAATATTTCATGTTTGACAATTATTTCACTTCTGTGAAAATATATTCTAGCTCCGTGATGGCGAACCTATGGCACGGGTGCCACAGGTGGCACGCAGAACCATTTCTTAGGGCACGCGAGGCGTTGCCCTGTCAGCTCCAGCGTGTATATGTGCACTGGCCAGCTGATGTAGGCCTTCTTTTCGCCCTCTGGAGGCTTCAGGGAAGCTCCTGAAGCCTCTGGAGGTGGGGGGGGGAGGCTGTTTTTACCCTCCCCAGGCTCATAGAAAGCCTCTGGAGCCTGGGGAGGGCGGAAAAAGCATGCCAAAAGCAGGGGGTCGCGTGCATAGCATTATGGGTCTGGCACGCCCACGCATGATCCCCCCTGCGCTCCCCCCCGCTTTTGGCACGTGAGCCAAAAAAGGTTAGCCATCACTGTTCTAGGTGAACACGTATATGCAATGTATGATGTTTTAATGAATTGAATTTAATGCTTCACTGTAATGAAGTGAAAGCTCTAAATATATTATGTGTAAATAACTTTTCCATAAGGAGATTTGAAGTACTGAATAGATTTGTTTCACAGATGAACAAACTGCAGACAAACTAGGACTGTTTAAAGATCCAGTGCAGGAAGATGGGGCTACAAATAGTGAACAAGGAGAAGAAGAAATGGAAGTTGAAAGTGAGAAGGAAGACGAAAAAAACAAAGCTGCAGGAGCATTTTCCAGTGCTTTGTCATCTCTAAATGTTCTTCGTCCAGGTTAGCACATTTTCCTTCATATTTTTCAGGAGTTGAATAATTCTTCCTTGCTTGATAGATAAAAATAATGTAAATCAATACAGACTACGGTAATAGTATACTGTTAGAACAGATACTTGTTTCCAGAAAAGAAATGTTTCTAGTTCTGTTGGTATGTTTTTCTGTGGTTTTGTCCATTTTTTAAATAATTTAAACAGCTAAATATTTTATTTCTTATTTTGAATATATTTAGTTGTAATTCTGTGTACAGTGGTACCTCAGTATTTATCATTAATTGGTTCTGGGAGTAAGAAAGGATGAGTACCAGAAAGTACCAGAAAGGATGAGTACCAAACAAATTATTCCCAAAAGGAACAACATGGTGAGTCACAAGGAAGCCGACATTGTCAAGGTCTAGCTTGCGTGTTGCATACCAGGACGAAATGTTCACGTCAAAATCTGTTAAATACCAAATTTGACCAGTTTTGAAGCAGTTGATTACCAAGGTACCACTGTACATTTATTTGACTGCTTGTCTCTTATTTCTTCTTTCATATCCTATGAAAAGTTACCTTTTCTGGACAAATTCATCTTTTATGTTGTGTAAAATTTTGTACATTTTTGTTTCTATTCAATGTGTTCAAAATTATTTTCTTAAATCTTTTGTTTGATACTAAATTTTCTGTTTTATGGTCTGATAATATGTTATCTTTTTATGACTGTTTAATCTGCAATATTCAAATAACTTTACATCAGTGTTTCTCAACCGTGGCAACTTGAAGATGTCTGGACTTCAACTCCCAGAATTCCCCAGCCAGCAAATGCTGGGAGTTGAAGTCCGGACATCTTCTCAAGTTGCCAAGGTTGAGAAA
Source organism: Rhabdophis nuchalis (assembly GCA_039707465.1). Taxonomy (NCBI): domain Eukaryota; kingdom Metazoa; phylum Chordata; class Lepidosauria; order Squamata; family Natricidae; genus Rhabdophis; species Rhabdophis nuchalis. The sequence goes on from CM077649.1 coordinate 15,359,760, forward strand.
CACTGCTTTAGATATTTACATAACCACAGAGTTGCAAGTAGTGTATTCTCTATTGAAAGAGAATGAGGGAATGGCTGCTGAGGCAGAAAGCAATGAGAGAGGACAAGCTGCCTGGCATTTGATGCCAGTCATGTTGAAAGAAAAGTTATAGTGTCTTGCCTGTTTTTCTGATGCAGATTTTCAGTTAGAGTTGCGGTGTAACAAGTAGACCCCATGATCAAATGTAACTGCTAACTTTAAAAACATAACTCTTTTTCCCCCTCAGGAGAAATTCCAGATGCTGCTTTTATTCATGCTGCTAGGAAAAAGCGCCAAATGGCTCGTGAACATGGTGACTTTCTTCCCCTTGACAATGATCCTGGTAAAGGGCGTCTTGTGAGAGAAGATGAAAATGATGCCAGTGATGATGAGGATGATGATGAGAAGCGAAGAATTGTTTTTTCAGTGAAGGAGAAGTCTCAAAGGCAAAAGATTGCAGAGGAAATAGGTAAGCTTTTAAAGAAGAATAAAAAAGATTAATAATAATAATAATAATAATAATAATAATAATAATAATAATCTTTATTGTCATTGTAAAAATTACAATGAAATTGGTTTCAAATATAAATAAAATTACGTTTCAAATATTTGCTAGGACTATGTAAAACATTGTAAAAAATCAAATATGCTAACTCATACAGGTAGACAGAGGAAACATTCTACATTCTTACCCTTCTCAGCTACTTTCCAAAAGCCTTAATTTATTTCTGAATGGGTTATTTCATACCTGGCAGTTTAATCAGGCTGGGTCACCAAAAATTGATTGAAATTTCCAATCTGACTTAACAGCGGGTCATATTTGACAATACATCTGAATCAAAAAATTCAAGGAGATCTATATTTTGGTCTTCTGTTTTCTAATCATGGTTTGTTATTGGCTTCCTCTTGCACTGTTCACCTGCACCGTTCGCTGTTCACTATGAACTTTGATCCAGATATGGAAATATTTTTTTCCAATAACTAGGATGGAATTGTAAACTGCTCTCAAAGAAGTGGCCAATTAGGGAAGTTTTAAACTTTTCCCTTGCACAGTTACTCCTCCATGAATTTGTATGGTAGATCTTAGAAGACACTAATTGCATCTGCCTACCATTTTTATTTCAAAGAAAGTTTATGTGAGGTATTTAAAAAAAATAATTCAGATGAAGCAGGAAGCCAGAGATGCCCTGAGTAGATGTCTCGAGGCATCTCTAGACACCAGGCCATTCTTGATATTACTCCCTGAAAAAGAATCAGAGAGACAGTAAAGCTTTTAATATTTAATTCTGATAGTTGTACAAGTCTGTATTATTATGTTTACCTTTATGTTTAGGTATTGAGGGAAGTGATGATGAAGCTCTGATTGCTGGAGAACAGGATGAAGAACTAAGCCGGTGGGAGCAAGAACAGATACGGAAAGGCATTAATATACCTCAGGCACGTATTCAAATATCTTAGGATTTGGAGCAACAGATGGTAGTTTTAGCAATAGCTGATCCAAGCTGTTTTGCCAAAGCAAAAGAGAAAGTTGTGAATGAACACATGTAGCAGAGGGATTTTGCCCATGAAAACTAGGAAAGACCAGTGGTGGGCAAACTCATTAGTCAACAGAGCCAAATATCAATAATACCACGATTGAAATTTCTTTTGAGAGCTGGAAGGTGTGGCCTGTTTTGTGGGAGTGGCTCAGCAGTCATGTGACTGGGTGCGCGTGGCCAACTTGGAAAATGTGAAACTCACTTAACAATGGTCTTGGTTAGCAACCAAACTTTTAGGCTCAATTGTGGTCATAAATTCTTTTTCTTTCTCTTTCTTTCTCTCTTTCTTTCTTCCTCTCTTTCTCTCTCTCTCTCTCTTTCTCCATTTCTCTCTCTCTCTTTCTCTTTCTGTCTCTCTCTCTCTCTCTCTCTCTCTTTCTCTCCATTTCTCTCTCTCTCTCTTTCTTTCTGCCTCTTTCTCTCTCTCTCTCTCTCTCTTTCCCTCTTTCTCTCTCTTTCTCTTTCTCTTTCTCTTTCTCTCTCTCTCTCTCTCTTTCTCCATTTCTCTCTCTTTCTTTCTCTCTCTCCATTTCTCTCTCTCTCTCTCTTTCTTTCTCTCTCCATTTCTTTCCCTCTTTCTCTCTCTCTCTTTCTCCATTTCTCTCTCTTTCTCTTTCTCCATTTCTCTCTCTTTCTCTCTCTGTCTCTTTCTCTCTCTCTCTTTCTCTCTCTTTCTCTCTCTTTCTCCATTTCTCTCTCTCTTTCTCTCTCTTTCTCTTTCTTTCTGTCTCTCTTTCTTTCCCTCTTTTTCTCTCTCTCTCTCTTTCTCCATTTCTCTTTCTCTCTCTCTCTTTCTTTCCTTCTTTCTCTGTCTTTCTCTTTCCCTCGTTCTCTCTTTCTCTTTCTTTCTCTCTCTATCTGCTTCGTCTGTCCATCTCTGTCACTGTGTGTGTGTGTCTGTCTGTCTCGCATTCAAGCACTTAATCACTCATTCTGTGTCTATCTTTCTCTCCCTCCCTCCCTCTCTCTGTCTCTCTGTGTGTGTCTGTCACTCTCTGATACCCTCCTCCCTCCTTGTCTCTCTGTGTCTGTGCCTCTCTCTGTCTGTCTCCCCTCCACGGAGACTCCTCAGCCCAGCCCGCCACGGTTACTCGCTCGCCTTAGCCGGGGCCGTCTGCCGCGTTCGCTGGCCGCTCAGGGTACTTCCAGGGCTCGGTGTGAGGTGTGGAAAGAACGGCGACCCTCTGGATGCCGGTTCCCTCCAATCCCCCTGGATGTAGCCTGGCTCGCCCGATAGCCCGCCCGTTCCGTTTGGGGTGGGGAAGCCTTCTCACCCCTGGAAGTAGCCCGAGTGAACGAACGGGCGGCTGGCCAGGCGAGCCAGGCTACGTCCAGGGTGATTGCAGGAAATTCCCTTCCCGTGCCCGCAGAGACTCCGCAGCGAATGAGTGTGGCGGGAGAGAATTTCCTCCAATCCCCCTGGATGTAGCCTGGCTCGCCCGATAGCCCGCCCATTCCGTTTGGGGTGGGGAAGGCCTTCTCACCCCTGGAAGTAGCCCGAGCGAACAAGCGGGCGGCTGGCCAGGCGAGCCAGGCTATGTCCAGGGTGATTGCAGGAAATTCCCTTCCCGTGCCCGCGGAGAATCCGCAGAGAACGAGTGTGGCAGGAGAGAATTTCCTCCAATCCCCCTGGATGTAGCCTGGCTCGCCCGATAGCCTGCCCGTTCCATGTGGGGTGGGGAAGGCCTTCTCACCCCTGGAAGTAGCCCGAGCGGGTGGGCGGCCGGGCGAGCCAGGCTACGTCCAGGGTGATTGGAGGGAATTCCCTCCCCCCACTCGCGGAGACGCCGCACCCCCTGGAAGTAAACAAGTGGCGGCATGCCGGGCTGGGGAGGTTCCGCGGGGGAAGGGAATCGGTGTCCGGTAGGGAGGGTTTCTCCAGTGGGTCCCAGGAGTCCCACCATCGGCGCGGGTGGAGGAAGAGCCACACGTGAGGGGCCAAAGAGCCGCATGCGGCTCGCGAGCCGCGGTTTGCCGACCACTGGGATAGACCATTTCATCCTGTCTCCTCTAATTACAGTTAGGCTTACGTGAACTCAAATGTTATTGAAATAAAAAAAAAATCAGTGATGTGTATTTCACTAAATTAACTAGGATTTGGTTAAATTGTACCATTTCAGATTTCTATACAGTACAATTAATATGAATGCCATAGGCTCAACCAGTCGCAATATATTAAGGTCACATAAAGCAATAAATGTAGGTGGTACAGTACAATGTGTTGTAACTTATCATTCTAGTTTAAATGCTGTCTATCTATCCATCTTTCCATCCATTCAATATTGTGTGGGTGCGTGTATTCAGTATTGTGTATGTTGAAATAATGTGTAACTTGATAATGCAAAAAAATCACTATATGATGTTCCTGCTAATCTTGTTAGAATTGAATTTTGAAATAGAAAAATTTATTTTTTTCATAACAAGCCGATATAATGAGCTGAATGCCATGCTAACAAGTTGCTTTACTGTCTTCAAATTAATTGATTATTGGATTTAATGGGTTTTTACTCTAATATTTTGTGCTAATTGTTTACTGTCCAGTACTAATTCTTTAGCATAAGAATCAGCAATTGGGATCCCTAGACTAGTCTACTACTAGGTAGTACAGCCTTCTTTACCCTCATCAAAGCGATACCCGTGTAAGCTACCGTAATCGTTCACAAAAATACACGAAGAACTGGAATTTTGAAGTTTGTTGTTGCTGCTATTTTTATGCTTTCTGCTCCCTAGTGATAGTTTTCAGGTGTTGCTTTCTTTGATACGCACTGTTTTGCCCAAGGAATATAGTTAGATTAGTGTATTTCTCACAGTAGCTACTAAAGTTGTTTTTGGACAAATAATCTTTGTTTGTAATAGAGTTTACAGAATCCCAGTTTTTATATGTCTGTACATACAATATGTTTCATTCCTGTAGGTTCTAGCAAGTCATCCTGCTCAAGTGAATAACCTCTACTACCAGAATGCTTACCAGACAATGCCTTATGGCTCATCTTATGGCATGCCTTACACATATGCTGCATATGGATCAGAGACAAAGTCTCAAAAATCAGATAACATAATACCTTTCAAAAACCCCAGTAATGAGATGGCTCCTGTTACTATTGATTTGGTAAAGAAACAGCTTAAAGACAGGTAGGGCAGATCAACTTATTAAAATGTAAGACCTGTCCTCTAGGTTTCAGTCTGGGGGGCAGATCAGAATTTCATCAACGGAAGCCCACAGACTGGATCCTGCGTTGTAAAACGTAAGAAAAACTGTTCAATGGGCTATTTGCATTACTTTTCTGGAAATGAAGTTTGAATCATTTTGAAGACTGGTACATCTTCTGTTCTTGGAAAAATAATTTTGTAACTAAGAAAAATGGGGAAAAGACACCCTGATGTTTTCAACTTGCTATATAATGATTGTATAAGATTTTAGCCAATTCAAACTAAGAAGGTAAAAGTTTTAAATTCTATATTTTAATTGGAAATTCAAAATATGTATAATCCACTAAATATTTACTCATGTTTATGAAAAGTAAACAAAATTAGTAAAAAAATTGATAAATGAAAGGTTAGCTATTTGCAAACTTGATGTTAACCTCCAAGAAATTGCCTTTCATGATTTTTGTGTGCTTCTCTGATTTCTACTGAGACCATCAGGAATTAAGGGTCCTGAGTACTATGCCAAAGTGATACTTCTGTAGGTAAGACACCATATGAGAAAGTAATAGCAAAGTAGCCAAAATTATTTCTGTCTTTGTTTAAATCATGTAGTTTATCTAAGCGGTTAAACCATAAATCACTGTATGTCAAAAATCACTGGATTGTATCTATCATAACTGAGAATAGGTGATAGTAAAGTAGTAAATATGAAGGTAATGTGTTGAATGGAGATAAAAATAACAAAACAATGTATTGAGTATGTAGCTTTCAGATTAGTTGCTGTTTTAAAGGAACACAAATGTCTTGAATGTCTATGGAGATTCTCAGTCATCCAGGTCATGGTTGTCCCAAAGGTGCTTTTTCAAAAGGCAACTGGACTTTTTTCTTTCTTTTTCTTGAAGATATTTTGCCTCTCATCCAAGAGCTGTTGCCTTTTGAAAAAGCACCTTTGAACAATAGCCTTTAAATAGCAGATATGTGCTATTGTACTATGAAACTACAGTTTTCCTGTGTCAGAAAACTCTTCCCACAATTAATTAATCTTGTTTTATTTTTTTTAATAAAACAGAAGAAATCATAAAAGTTAATTGAAAAGAAAAATGCAATTACAGAAAGATAAAATTAAAAAAATAATCATCTTGGAGATCCTACAAGATTCTTTGTATAAAAAGTTGTGATTGTAGCAACTTACATAACAAGTTAAAAAAAACAAATTTGTAATAGATATAAGGAATGTGCTTTGTCTCCTGAAAGCAACCTTGTCATTGTTAGGATTGTTTCTTGCTGTACATCCCCACCCCCATTTGTATATATTGTAACTTATACTGTGCTTTTGGATATAAACATGTGCACTCTTGACCTTTAGGTTGGAGTCAATGAAAGAATTTCACAAAGCGAATCAACAACACGACGAGAGACATCAGCAAAACCGTGATGATTCTACCAAGACAATTGAAAGATTAGAAGGGTCTTCTGGGGGTATTGGTGAACGGTATAAATTTCTGCAAGAAATGCGAGGGTATGTCCAAGACTTGCTTGAGTGTTTCAGTGAAAAGGTAAGAATGCAAAATATATCCCATCTTTTTCAGTAACGAAGTTTACTCTGTGCTCAAACATGTTGTCTTATACATGCCAGTGAAAGCACATGTTTGAAGATTTGGCTTTAAAGGTGGTAAAAAAGCATAGTAAGTTAACTTTTGGAATAGTTCTTGAAACAGAAGATAAGCTTTTGATACCAGCTTTATAATTCTTAGAAAATATCTTCTTCCAGAAAACCACTGTGATTCACAATTATGCTCCAATACTTTTTAAATTACATTTTGCAGTTTTTAAGGCATTACAAGATAATTACAGGAAAACATTGGATCCAAATAAATGATGTTTACACCAATCATTTACAATTAGAATTAGCTAAGAACATTAAAACCAGCCCAACTTCAGTTTCATGCCAATTTCATATGTTGGTTTCTAAGGAGAGTTATAGATTATAAAATATACCATTGTTCTATGCCTCTTGTTCTGAAGCCTGGCCCTTTGTGTCAAATACCATTTGATACAAAAACTTGATTACATCCAGTTTAGTATGTATTTGTAATGTTTAATTGATATTGTGGTTGTTGAAGGATGCCTATTTGTCGAAGTTTACAACTATTTGCATAATGTGTAAGTCCTATTACATATCATTTACTTCTGCATAAATAGGCAAAGGCTTGCACTGTAAGCTTAAAGCTTTAAAAAAGCCCAAAAACTAAATTAAATGTATTTTTAAAGAAGTCTTGCTCTGGAGATAATTGGAGCTTGATTAAAAATTTGAGCTGTCTATGCAGAGTCCTACCTAATACCATGTGCACTATAAAGTGTATAATATATAATATATATTACACACACACACACACACACAAACGTTCACGTGATGGAATAAGTAATTATATAGGTAATCCTTGATTTACAAATTGTCAAAGTTATGGGGAACCCCCCCCCCCAAAAGCTAGTTTGACTCGGTCCCAAAGTTATGGCCACTGAATTATCCCCACAGTTGTTTGCCTTTATAACCAATCACAGGGATGCTGTAGTGCTCCCTTGTCTTATTTCCCCTCCATCTCTCACGTCTGGGTGCCACAGACCTTGGGCCTGCTTCCTACCCAACGGGGCCTCACACTCTCTTGTTCACCTTTCAGACGATTCCAGAGCCCAGTTTAGGGAAGGAGGACAGGCTGCTATGTTGTTGGAACAGTGCAGAGCTCATGTTGGAAAGCTTTGTTGCTGGGCCACGCAGTGCAATCCTGGAAGCAGACATCATTTTCTGAGTAGTTGCATTGAATTATGGCTGCTCAGGAAACGTCCGCTTTTGGGATTGCGTTTTATGGACTAGCAATGGAATGGCTTGCCCTTCTTCCCTATCCTGAAATCCAGAGGTCTTCTAGAGGTGAATATGTGATGGTAACACAGGGAGGAGGAGGGTATGAGGCCCAGGGGGGTGGGAAGCAAGTCCAAGGCCTAAGGGGACCCCAGGGGCAGGAAGCAGAACACTGGGTTCCTAGGGATGGGGGAAGCCTTAGAGGCCTGAGACAGGGCTTGTACTAGGTATCCCAAGGCTTCCTTGGGGCCTCTGAGGCACCCCATGGTCTGCTTAATGACCCACACATTTGTTTTAACAATTGCATTAGGGAGAGCAGGGATGGGGTTGTAAATGAGGCAATCGCATTCATTGAACGGTTTCATGACATCAGTTGTAATGGGCAGGTTCCATTACAGTCATGAATCAAGGACTAGCTGCTGGTCCTCTCATCTTTATTATACAAAAAGTATAATATATATTATACTTTAGTATATATTGTTTCAGTTCTTTTCTGCTAGTACAAAATGGAAAACAGTTTTTATCTTTGTGTGTCAGATCTAATACTCTGATTTTCTTTGTGTGAATTACTTCACAGTTATTTTCACAATTCCCTACTGGGAATGCTTGCACTACTAAATACCTGTGCAATTGCTAGCTGAACATGTAACTGCTACTGGAAGATTTCTTTATACTTAGTTTTAAATTGAGTACTATTTACTGTAATTTGATTATGTGTTATGGCAGCATACTGTTTATACTGCTAAATACAAACATTTTTATTTCAATAATACACAATCAAAATGAATAAGAATTTTTAACTTTTATCTCTGTGTATTAAATATATTTTTTCCAGTTGAAATTTAATATCTTGGTTATGTGCATGGACAATACAGTCTGATGTTTATATTGAGGCGGAATATATATCAATGAAATATTTAAATCACAACAGGCTTAACAATAACATTAGAGAGTAAAATCCATTATAATAAAATAAAAACATTTCTTAGATGCCATGGCTTCGACATAAGCATACAACTTGCAAATCATTTCTCTTTAGTCCAAAAATGGGAGATGAGGTCCCCCCCCCCCCCGTCCCCCCCAAATTTCCATGATTTCTCTTTTCTTACTTCCATTGGAGAAGACTTTTGGGAGATTGAGAAAGAAAGAAAGGAGACAAATACTCTGTTAATGAAAAATAAATGCATCTGTAATGTAATTTATAAGATTGGTTTAGAAAGTAAAATCATTCATACAGCAGGAGCCAAAATAAAAACAAAGCAAAGAAAATTTGAGCAGGCAGATCTGGTGGGGTTTTTTTCCTTACCAGATACTCAGTATACATTGATGTCTCTGTTTGAACTTATATGATTGTGGTATATTATAAACATTACAATCAGCAGGAAAATCAGCAGGATTATCTAATTTTGCCCTCACAGCTATCCACATCCAGATTTATATTAATTTTACAATTATTAGTCTGCAGATTATGGATTTTTAAAGAATTCTTTTGCTGTAATTTAAGTTTCAAATCTTTCCAGAAAATCAGAAAGAGTGTGTGCATAGTTAAATTACCTTCTATTGGAGCATCTGCTAAACAAACATATTGTAATTATCAGCAGAATTTACACTGATCCTGAAAAATATGTATGACTCAGACTATTTCAGTAATACCATTCTTAGATAAGTTCTTTATACAGCACAACACTGTTGTGTATTATGGATTGTGAGGTGCATGTGGGATAGAATTTTCTCACAAAAAGAATTTCTGTAGGTAGAACAATAGTGGGTTATGCATCAATTGTCCTATTCTCTTTTTTTGTGTTTTCACGTGTTTTCACATGTTTCTTCTTTCTTGGATTGGCAAAATTCAAATTGAAAGGCAAGGAGGGAAAATCTGAAATTATTTTTGAATATTAAGTCTTATTCACACCAAATCAACAAGGGTAACATTTGTGAAAATATAAAGTATACCCACGTGGTTTGGATTTTTTGATAACCTGTTTTAGCAGATCATATTTTGGTTCCTACTGACAACATAGATAAGAATAGACTTCTAGTACTAAAATACTATTACAAGAACAGTGAAATCCTGGGATCTAGTGTGAACACTAGATTTGGCAGACACGTTTTGATTGATTGTAAGTGCTCTTTTGGCATTTTGCACTTAACTCAGATTTCTGGTTTCTTAAAAATATTTTCACTGGTTCACAACATATATTTCCTTTAAAAAAAAAGAAATTCACTAATGAAAAAAAGTTCTTGTCAGAGTAAGAAATTTTCTTGTTTTCAAATTCATATTTTACCCATTTTCTTTGGGTAAAAAGTTGTCTGCTGCTTCCTCTTACAACAAAATCCTTGAGTGTTAATAGCTTAACTAGCTTTCTGAATCTTGGTATCATACTCCATATTATAATATAAACAGCATTATTAATATATCAGTTAACATTGTTGTAACCATTTAAAAATATTGGTTGGGTTAAATTGGTAGAAGAGGAGAAATAGAGGACAGATTCAAATAACAACAAATGGGCGTATAAAATTTTAAATGTAGCTGTCTGAACATTGAAGAGTATTTTTTCCCTATAAAAACTTACAGAAATAAATTCTAATTTTCTTAGCATCACTGGCAATTTAAAAAAAAACTAAGAATCTCACATTTTCCCCATCTCTCCTTTTATTTTTTAAGTTCTATTATTGAAACTTCATTTCAATATAAGAAACTTTTTTTTCAGACCAGTACATAGGAATATCTGTTTCTAAATAACTTTGACTAAAAGAAATATCTTTCAAATAAATATGTTCAGATCCAGGTATTAGATTACAGTCATGTCACATTTAAGTAAACTCTTCCTTCAGTAGTCCCTGAAAACTGCTGATAGACATCCATGCATTTTTTTGGAACATTAGAGATGTGATTTGCCTTTTCTTTCTCCTGGGAATTCTTTTTTTTTATTTCCCAGTGTCCTCTACAATCTTTAGGATATCATGTTGGTCTCCTATTCAAGTACTAACTACCTACCCATCCCTGATTAGCCTTTTGAAGATCAGCTATGAGCAGATATGTTTCCAGGAATGGTGTTTTGCGAGAGAAGACCAGGGAAGTGACAGAATTGACAGATCCCATTGCTCAATTTGAGGCCCTGAAACCTGACAGGAGACATTTCAGAGTATTTGGAAATCCCAACAGGCTTCTATAATGGTTTTTTGTTTTAAAATCATGAAAAAGCTTCTAAGAGACTTACATTTTATTGTGGTTTGCAATCTACTTAGTCATCTAAAAATAATCTGTCCATTTTTACATAAAGAAGCCTTGGAAACAGTGTTTTTTCTTTCTTTCAGACTATTCCAAATTAACCATTGTTCCAATGTGGCAGATATTGAGGGCAAGCTAATGAAATTGTGTGGCAGCTTTATAACTTTTCTGTATTTTTTTTTGTACAGGCTTGATAATTTGCTTCTAGTTAGGGAGGTTTAGTTTTGTTCTTTACTATTAAATATTCAGTAATTAAAAGTTAATAGTAAACTGAAAGTGCAGCAGTACACTTTGGAATAGTGTGGCATCCCATACAATTAAACACTTGAAAATATTTTTATTACGAAGTATTATATTTTTACAGGTGCTCCTGATTAACGAACTTGAAACCGCAATGCACCAGCTGTACAAACAGCGCGCCTCCCGCCTTGTCCAAAGACGACAAGATGATATTAAAGATGAATCTTCGGAGTTTTCAAGCCATTCAAGTCAGTCCATCTTGAAGGTTTTTATTATTCATTAAACAACCTTGTTTACATAGTTCAGTTATAATATAAAGTGAAATTTCAAAGTATGTCTTGGTTTAAATCTGATAAAAGACAATCAGATTAGAGAAATCTAGCTCATACTTTTAAAGTAATTTTCCCAGACTTTTGCCATGGCTAAAATAGGAAAAATTATTTACGTTAGTAACTTATGTGACAATATACCATCTTACTCACTCCCCAAAAGTATTTCACAGAAAGTTATCTGAACCTGAAAATGATTAAGGCTATTCTGCTAGCAGTTTTCGTTTCAGTAATACTGGTTTCTGATGCTTTAAAACAAACACAAAAGGTACAGTTTGTCATATCTTCCTATTTTTAAACATTAGTGCTAACCTGTTTTGTTTTAAATAAATTCATTTTACACAATTTTACTTGGACTAATTTATAAAATAAATGCTGCAAAATTTCTATTAAAAATAAACATAACCTCTTCTATGAAATCTCATGCTTTCAGTGGTAGATTCATCCAAGAATCCTCCCACATTTCAAACATTTTATTGCTTTCACACATGACAAACATCAGATATCAAGTTGTATTCTGTTTCGATACTAATTGTCTTAACTTCAGCTGAAAATGTATTAATTCCTGTTGCTCATTAATGTTATTCAGCAGGATATGGAAAAATTATTCTTTATGAAAACAGCAGAACACTATTTAAAAAATACAAACATAGACTTAAAAAGTATTGTTAAATATTCCGCTTACCATTTAGAAGTTCTAAATGGTGTGATAAAACATTTAAAATTTTGCTGATAATATTGAAGAAAATCCAATATTTTTTAGTATCCATCAAAAAATAAAATTCATTTGACACTATTTTTTCTATACAAGAATGGGTAAGAAGTAGTATAATCAAACTTAATAGATGTATGCACGTATGTTGACATTTGTTAAACATCTTTGAAACTGCTATACACATGCACACACAAAATATTACTTTTCCTTACAAAAGATGCAGTTCTAATTTCAGTGTTTGTACTCTTACAGATAAAGCACTGATGGCACCAAACCTTGATTCTTTCGGGCGAGATAGAAACCTCTACCAAGAACATGTAAAAAGACGGACAGCAGAAAGGGAAGCTAGAAGGTACTAAAGCATTATGAGAGTTTTAAAGGGTGATTCTTACGGTCTACTAATATTTGGAGAATGATACATTGTCCTTGATCATTGATCAACTCCCATCAGCTCTAGACAACATAGAAGTTTCACAATACAATACAATACAATAGCAGAGTTGGAAGGGACCTTGTAGGTCTTCTAGTCCAACCCCCTGCGTGGGCAGGAACCTTATACCATTTCAGACAAATGGCTATCTAACAACTTTTTAAAGACTTCCAGGATTGGGGCATTCACAACTTCTGGAGGCAAGCTGTTCCAGAGGTTAATTGTTCTAACTGTCAGGAAATTTCTCCTTAGTTCTTAGTACAAGATAGGAAGGGCTGCAGATTCTTCTCCATTATAGTATACAATACATTTGGGTGTATAACTATTCCAAATGGTAACTTTCTTTTAAAATAATTTCCCTTTTGAATTTGCAAAATGGGAGATAATTGCACAAGCAAAAATATATGTCAATAGCCTTTTAGTTGTAATGTTTGGATCATGCACAGAATAGTAGTGAAGCAGTTGCTAGGGATGGAAAATTATAGGCTAGCATATGAACAATCTCAGACTAAAAGAAAAGGGGGAAATAATAAAATATTCAAGGTTTATCATTGCCTAACAAGAACATATAATATTTTTGTGAGCCTTTGATTGATATCCAAGAGCCACACTTCAGAATACTAGAATAAAGAATTAGACAGAATAATGTCAAAATTATTCTTTACAAATCTGGAATAGCTTTACAAATCTGATGTGGCTACAAAGGTTTTGGCTGAAGATTGTATATTCCATTACACTTTGTGGTGGGCGGGTTAAATATATTTCTGCTTCAAATGAAAACGGTAAGGCATATTTGCCCATACAATATTATGCATCCTTTGTTACTAGGAAGTTACTTCAATTCAGCAACCTCTCCTTTATTCTTTGTAACAGAGCTCGTCGTAGACTTGCCAGAGAGCAGTCTGGGAAAATGGCTGATCACCTTGAGGGTCTTTCTAGTGATGATGAAGAAACTTCAACAGACACAACAAACTTCAACATGGAACGAGGTTAGACGATTCATCTTAATGATAGAAATAGTAATTTTTAAAACATGGTATTTTATAGACCAGGGGTCCCCAACCTTTGCAACTTTAAGTCTGAAGGACTTCAGCTCCCAGACTTCTCCAGCCAGCAAAGGGAGCTGAAGTCCTTCAGACTTAAAGTTGCAAAGGTTGGGGACCCCTGTTATAGACAACATAATGGCATGGTATAATATAAGGTATGAAGGGAAAAATTAAATTCTAGTTTATTATTATTTTCGCTTTGGATTGAGATAATAGTGTTCTTGACTTGCTGAAATATATGATAGTGTAGGATCTGCTTTTATTCTCTTTCATAAGTGACCATTATAGGGAGGTCACTTATGAAAGAGTGTAGCGCTAAAAGTATTCATTCCTCTTGGGAGTAGCAAAAAACAGACTTATTGAAAAGTACCTTTCTTCTTTTCATTCTCTTAATTAAGTTCAAATTGTTCTGAGTGACTATAAGAAAAGTAATAACAGGATATCCTTAGGCCTTCTTTGGAATTTATTACATATTAAAAATAGGATACATCATTTGTTAAAAATATATTTGCTTAGCGAGGGAACTTAGTTAGAACCTTGCTTCCATGAGATAATCTTTCAGATCATTATATCATAATTGTTTGACAAGTAGTCATCCATACAAAATAAATCACAAGATCTGTTCCCAAATTTAAGCAGGCAGGTTAAATATTTGTTTAAAACCAGCTGGGAAACACCCCCCCCCCTCCCCATATAATTAAATATATAGAGAAGTTAGAATAAAGCATTTAAATTGTTAAGAATCTTTTGTTACATTTGCCTTACTTGTTTGATTGGTAATGAGGATTTGTTCAATTTATAGAGCTGACTGGGTGACTTCCAATTCAAACATAGATAATGCCAAAACAAAAGCAACCATGCAAACAATGCAAAACAAAAATATGGAACGCTTCATGAATTTGATATAGTTAGTATATTAGAGTATAGAAACATAACCTATAATAAACTAGAAAACAGGAGATGAACTTTTAAAAACAAATTATTATTTTTTCAATCCTAGATCGCATTTTGAAAGAGTCCAGCAAAGTTTTTGAGGATGTATTAGAAAACTTTTCCTCCATTGACTATATTAAGTCACAATTTGAAGCCTGGCGTTCTAAGTATTTGTCTTCATATAAGGATGCTTATATTGGCCTTTGCTTACCCAAGCTGTTAAATCCTTTAATAAGACTTCAGTTACTTACCTGGAATCCTTTGGAGGTAAGAGCAAGTTAAAAGTCTGTTTAACAAGATAGAATATTAAGTATACATTAATATCATAATCATATGAAATGATTCTTAATTGACAAGTTGTTTCTCTTGAGCATTAGCTTGGGCCTATAGTGTACATTTCCACTTTAATGTTGATGTACCATTTTTAAAGTATTTTGGTAGTTTAATTACTTGATAAATGTCAAAGTGGTATGAGGTATAACATCTTAACAGGTTCATCAGTGTACTTTGAAAATATGGTATACAGAGATGTATATCAGGACAAGATTGGTAGCTTCTGATGTTTCTGATTTAGATATATTAACAAAACAGTTCAGGAAAGGGGTGTGTTTGGAAGACTTCTGGCCTTCCAGATAGTGCTAAATTACCGCAAGATTCTGGTGTTATTTCTATGAACAAGTAATAGAGTCTACAAATAGAATTTGATGTGCTGACATTCAAGACATCCTGAGAGTGAAGCCCACAGCCAAAAGATTTACATTGGTGAATTTATGGGGGTGTTTATACGTCTCAAGCTTAAACACACTTGATACATACAGCCTTTATTTTTAATAGGACAAATGCCAAGATTTTGAAAGTATGCTGTGGTTTGAATCCTTGCTATTTTATGGATGTGAAGAATACGATCAGGAAAAAGATGATGCTGATGTTTCACTGTTGCCTACTATTGTTGAAAGAGTGGTTTTACAAAAATTAACAGGTACTTTGTATAGTATTTAATTTAAAAAAAATGTTTCCCAAAGTAAAATTCAATTGAATTTTGAGAAGTACTAATTTTTCTTCTTTGTTAGTGCTGGCTGAAACTGTATGGGACCCCTTTTCTACAACCCAAACATCCAGAATGATCGCTATTACCCAGAAACTAATTAATGGCTATCCTACAGTAGTACATGCAGAAAACAAAAATACACAGGTGACCAAAAAAAAAATATTGCTTAACTTTTTTGGATACATGACTTTCTATATATTTCTTCAATTATTAGTATTGAATTATAATTTTCATGATGCTTCTGTATCTTCAAAGTGGTATATGTGTGGTATAATGCTTAAGATACTGAATTGGGAGTAGGAAAACACAGGTTCTAGTGCACACCCACACATGAAAACTCACTGGGTGATTTGGGCCAGTCCCTTTTAATAAAACCTGCACAGGGTGTTTGTTGGGAAATTAGAAATCTGAGGAAGTGCTATGAAAAGCTGGCTGGAGAAGTCTGGGAGCTGAAGTCCTTCAGACTTAAAGTTGCAAAGGTTGGGGACCCCTGCGTTAAGGGACTCACGTGGTCATTAAGTGAATCTGGCTTCTTGACTTTGTTTCTTGGAAGCCTCCTGGCAAGGTCCAAAATGGTGATCACATAACCCTGGAACACTATAACTATTGTAAATATATGCCAGTTGTCAATCAAACCAAACCCTAATCATGATTGTGGGAACAATGAGACAGTTGCATGTGTGAGGACGTTAAGTCACTTTTCAGCACTGTTGTAACTTGGAAGAGTTGTTAAACAAATGGTCATATGCTGAGGATTATTCGTAGTGAGAACTAGTGCCAGTCTTAGATGAGAACTTTACTAATTACTTGTTTATAGTAACTTGTTGCTGAAAAAAGTTCCATGAACAATCTTAATGGAAAATACTGTTAAAACAAAGTAGGTTCTTAATTAGACTGATGTACAGCTAATGTGAAGAAGAATACTTGGTCTAGTTTGGACTAAAATGCATTATAAAAATACTGTTTTAACATAATTTATATTAACTTTCAGACATTACTCAAAGCCCTCTTACTTAGAATGAGGAGAACACTAGATGATGATGTGTTCATGCCACTTTATCCCAAAAGGTAAACTTTCTAGGCTAGTTTGCTCATTTTATTTCAGAATCATTTACCTTTATAATAATGTAACATGCTGGCAACTCTTCTATGCTTATTGAAACATCTGTTGTCTTTCAGTGTTTTAGAGAACAAGAACTCTGGACCTTATTTGTTTTTCCAGCGCCAGTTTTGGTCTTCAGTTAAGGTAAACTAACAAAGAAATAAAACTAATCCAACTGATTTTCCCCCACATGGATGAGTTGATTTGGTTAGTTTTGGAGTGCAGTGGTTTGGAACCCCATTATCTTTGACATCGTTTATTGCTATGAAATTTAGCTAATCTTTAGTGTGAATTGTACCAAAAGCATGTGATTCTCTAAAGCTATGCATGTGACCAAACCTTTCTGAATTGCATTTTCCCATCATATAGTGGAAAGAGCAATGAATCAATGTGGCATAGAGTTTTGAGAATATCGTATAGGCAAAGAAGATGGGGAAATGCATTCTATTTCAGGCATTTTATACCTGAAACATCAAAAACTAGATATAAAAGTATTCACATTCAAAATATACCAAATATAACCAGAAAGCAACAGTCACTTTTACAAAGTAGAAGATATGGCATTTGTAACTACTAGTACAGGGGTTCCCAAACTTGGCAACTTGAAGACTTGTGGAGTTCAACTCCCAGAATTCTCCAGCCAGCTGGCTGGAGAATTCTGGGAGTTGAAGTCCACAAGTCTTCAAGTTGCCAAGTTTGGGAACCCCTGTATTAGTAGATAATGAATTTGTCTGTGGAAATCAGTTAGCAATTAGGTTGGTATTTCCTAATAGGAATAAATTACTGATTTAACCAGCCTACATAATTTTATGATTGATCAAATTTATTACTATGTTTTGCTAGCAAATATTGATAAAAATTTCATGTTTTATAGCTGATCATTTCACACAAATGGGTTGTTACTGGAAGAATTTTTTTAAAAATGGGACATAGTCAATTGAATGGTACCACATTGCTCTCTTTTTAGACAGTAAGCAGCTCTGAGAACTTTCTAATTGTGGCTGTTTGCTTTCAGAAATATTTCATTTAAATGTTTGTGTTAACTACAAATAATAGCAGCAAATATTGATACAGCTCTATTGCTTTGCTATTTATGTTATTTTTTTCTATTTCTATAGCTATTAGGAAACTTTCTGCAGTGGTATGGAATATTCTCCAACAAAACATTACAAGAATTATCAATAGATAGTTTGCTAAATAGATACATTCTTATGGCTTTCCAGAATTCTGAGTATGGAGATGACAGCATTAAGAAAGCTCAAAGTGTAAGTAAATATGTTTTAAATTGCACTTTATTTTTTAAAATTCCTCTTTTAGTGTATTGCCCATATATTCAGAGGCAATGTGTTATAATAGCTATAGCAGCAGGGATCTGACTATGTTGAAATATACATGTAACTATAGTTATTTCATCAATTAGCTCAGGTCTTGCTGTTCAGATTAAAATACAATAGTGAGCCCAGTACATCCTATTTTCTATCACTGGAAGAGAAGCAAAACAAAACCAAAAAGGTGTAAACTTTTGTTTTATAACAACAACGTTGCTTCAATTTCCATTTCTATTCTAGCACTACTGTTAATGGGGCTGTGTGATGGCTCCGCAGTTAAGATGCTGACCTTGGTGGAAAACTGGCAACCAATGTTTGAGACCCAAGTGCCATGTGATAGGATGAGCTCCCGTTACTTTCCTCAGCTCCTGCCAAGAGGAAGTGGTACCTATTTATCTACTGGCATTTGCGTGCTTTCAAATTGCTAAAAAGTTCGAAAGCATGCAAATGTTGGTAGATAAATAGGTGCCACTTCAATGGGAAAGTAATAGCACTCTGTGACATCCTGCTGGTCACATGACTGCAGAAACGTCTTTGGACAGTACAGACTCAAAGGCCTTGAAAAGGAGATGAACACTGCCCTCTATAGTCGGCAATGAGTAACTGAGTAAAATCCGCAGGGACTCCTTTTCTGTTTTTTTGGTGTGTTTTTTTACTACAGTTAGTAGTACAAACACTAACATTAACATATTATGACTTCACAGCTATACTCCGCTGTTTATTCAAGTTTAGTTCCTAAATGACTTACAATAAGATCCACTTAAAGTTTCAATACACTAGCAATATATATAAATATTTGGGGCAGATGTCTGATCTTTGGCAATTGATAAACTAGTTCTTTTAGTGATAACAAAGAAAAAAAACAGTCTCTGCTCTTCTCCCACCCACCCACCCAATTATCTTTTGCATGGTTTGGAGGTATATAATGAATACAAGAAGAAAGCATCTAGGAGGCAAAAAAAGCATTGTATTCTTTGAAAAACCTCCCCAAATGACTCAAGATGATATTGACAAAGTTCAGTATCAAAATAGTCAAATTTCAGGTCCATGATTTTAGAAATGCTGAGTGGGAAGCAGAGAAGAGTGGAAAGTGAATATATTTTGCTTCAGTTTCTACTCTTATTTGGAGAAAGAATGAACAATTTTGTAGCTGAAAATGGCACTATGCTGTAAAAAATTCAGTAGTGCAGTTCCATACAGCCTGCAGTAAAATGGTCAGCTTTTCTTCTCCAATCCTCTAATGTAATGCTTTATTATACTGCAAATTACATGGAAATCAGGTTACAATTAGTGTTTTTCTTCCTGTTCCCTATATATGAAAGATTTAATTAAATAATGAGAGGTGAACACTGAAGTTGACAATCTCAGTTTAAAATAAGATGGCAGATACTGCTACAGACAAATATCGCACATTGTAGTTGGTCATATATTTTAAAATCTTGCCTTGTGTACTGTACAAACAACTAGATATTTTGACTTTGTAATACTATTTTCTATACAGGATTGTTCTGTATTTTTAATTTTATTTTTAAAATAATCTTTTTCTAGGTAATTAACTGCTTCCCTAAACAATGGTTCACTAATCTTAAAGGAAATAAGACAGTATCTTATCTAGAAAATCTCTGTAGATATCTTGTTCACCTTGCTGATACAATATACAGAAATAGCATTGGAAGCTCTGATGTAGAGAAAAGAAATTCAAGGTACTCTACTTTAAATAATGTTTTGATGATTGGAGTCATTCTATAAAAGCAACAAGAATTTTTAAAATGTTTATTTGTATCAGAAGCATCTCAATTAAAATAAGGCATACTATATGACATAAAATTTAAAATATAAAATACAAGATTAACATATGTACAAATTAAACAAGTTGTCTGGAAACTAGCAACATTAATTGTGTTCTGTAATGCTACCATGAGGTTCTCAAGTGTACACTGGTTGGAGCACAGAGGGCAGGTATACACACATGTTGTTTAATTAAACATTAAACATGTTTAATTATGTTGAAATAAATGAAGCTATTTCAATAATGGTGGAAGTTCTATAATTTGCAGCATCTAACTCAATATAAGGTAATTAAGGCAGCAACTACTTTGGCCAAATAGACATAGTTCCAGGCGCTCATTCCATCCAGACAATGGTGCAAGAATTTTTAATAACTTCTTGGTGTCAGTGGACAGAAAGCTGGGCATCATTTGAAAATTATTTAAATTTAAAACTCCAGTACGTACTTCTTAGGATTTCATATAGGTCTTTAAACAGTATTGTAGACCAAAGGATTGAAAAATATTCTACTTTCAAAGAACATTGTACCACAGGGGTCTCCAACCTTTGCAACTTTAAGTCTGAAGGACTTCAGCTCCCAGACTTCTCCAGCCTGCTTTGCTGGCTGGAAAACTCTGGGAGCTGAACTCCTTCAGACTTAAAGTTGCAAAGGTTGGAGACCCCTGTGGTACCACATACAGGCAAGTGCAGCACCTCCAAGTCCTACTTCCTAGAAAATACTTCCTTGGCATAATCAATGTTATTGAATCTTGCAGCTACCAGCAACATAGGCAGTAGGGATGCACTTCTCCTATTTCATTATCATGTAGTCCAAAATGGGCAAATGAAATAAATAAAATCCCCAAGAACCGTATTTATATTTATTTATTCTTGGATCACCAATTCTTATCAGATTCAGTAAATTTACATGGAATATAATATCATGTAGTAAAACCAAAGTTCAAAACATTCTAAGAACATCATAAAGAATTCAGCAATATCAAAATACCAATATCAATAAATAACTACTTTGTTGTTTTTATATAGTATTATACTCTTAACTCATGGCAACAATCCTTCCCCCAAAACCCTTTAGAAAGGTTTGATTTTTACCAACTTCTGAAAACTGTTACCAAGGAAACCATTGTAGTTTACATGTGAAGATTGTTCCAGAGTGTTGATGCCAGGAACAAGGGGCAGTGCTTTCTAGCTTCAGTCCTGTCAGCTGATAGAATTGTGGCACCACTAATAGTTTTGGTGGGAGGGCTATCCTGACAGTTAACTCTATCCTGACAGTTAACTCAGGATACAGTAGATGTCCTGTAGGTATATGAACACTAAGCAATATAGGAATTTATGAGACAACCACTTTTACTTTGAATTGCACCTGAAAAGCTACTGATAACATAGAACCTTGCAAGAGGGATATAATGTGATCATAATGCCATGCGGCAGTCAACAAGCTGAATGCTTATTTTTGACCAAGTATGATTTCTGAGTGGTCTTCAAACCAATTTTATGTAAAGCATGAAAAAGACAATGTCAAAGGTATTCTCTGTTTGAGTGACATTTTTTGATGGGCTGTGATATTGCTGGTGCATCACCTGTTAGTAGAGCTATGTCCTTTTTCTAGAGCAAAAAATTAAGCATGTTTAAAATTCCAAACCATTTGGAACAAATTGTTGTTGGAGGGATAATGCTGAATCTGTTCTAAACTCTGTACTCCATGGTCATTGTAGGGATGAGGCTTTGTGAGCATCTTAAGTACTGTTACATGATTTATTTGGTAATACTTGTATTCCATATTTGCCAAATACTGTAGATATATCTGTACTTCGCATGTTTTTTTTTAAACAATCTGACTTTTTTGTCCTTTCTCTTTGTAGGGAACATATAAAGCAGGTTATAAAACTTCTATCAAGTATTCGAGCACTGGACCATGCTTTTACAGTCGCAAATGATCATAATGTGAAAGAGTTAAAGAACTTAAGTGACGGGAAATAAAATTGTGTCAATTAATTCTATAATATAAAATCATTCCTGAATTGTAATTTTGTACATATGTAAAGTTTTCTTAAATGGTAAAAGATTGTTTTTAAAACAAAGTGCATTCTTAAATACATCGTATGTAATAGTGTTGATGAAAAGTGAAAGCCAAGATTTTTCACATGCATTTTGTTTACAAAAACTTTTATATCCCATGATGGCCATCTATTCAGTTAATTTCAGAGTAGGACAATGATAAAATGAATAGATGATTTCAGATATGTATACCTCCATAGTTACGTGTTTGAAATGATACCTTTTGAAGTAACTTTTTGTTGGCTGGAATTGGTCACTACATAATGTATATGGCCTTGTGAGAGTAAACAAGCTTCCCAAATAATACTTTGTTTTTAAAAATACACATGATCATAAAGTAATATTCTTAAAATTTAGAAGGGAAAACCTGAAGTCACCCAATAAATTATATTTCAGGTGAAATTATTTGTGCCATGTAAGCTAGATTCTTATTTTAGGAGCAACACTCCTAAATTGCATCTTTTTTTCCTAATTCTTTGGAATCCATTTTCTCATAACATAACATAATTTAAAACCCCACAATATCCATAGGATTTTATATCCTGTGATCATTCACTTCCAAAATTACTTAGATTGTTTAAGATTAACCTTTTGGTTGTCATGGCTTGCTCCTAAGTTTAGCTTGAATTGAAAAGAATGTTGTCAGTGTAGATATTCTTCTTTATCTTATCTTATATGTAGTCCTTTGTACCTGGAAAAAGAAATGGACTACCAAACCATCGTACTTTATCATGGTCTTGTCGTGTGATGGAAAGAAAATATTAAATGTACAGTTTGCCTTTTGGACACTAAGTCATTTCTGAATTCTTTGCCATGATTATTTTCAATCATATCCCCAAATGGTGTCAAGCCTTTAGATTTACGTAGTAACACCAAGAAATTGCAGTTAGTATCACCATATTGGCAGCAGACATCAGTAGAATTCAATGTGGGCAATTTGCAATGATTTTCTTCTCTTTTTCAAAGAGGAAAGGTAAGAAAGAAGTCTATTTTTATGTGACTAAATAGAATTAAATAGAATAGAATACGCAGGAATATGAAAATACTATCTATATTGATAAATTCTTGGCATTATTTATGTTAGCAATATCTCTTTATTAAATGTAGAACATTGAATGGGAAGGACAAATTTTAGCAATTTTCTTTCCAAAGCCCACAGTGTCTCCAATGTTATTCAGCAGCAGAGTTTTGCAATGGGCAGGAAAACATAAGGGCTGATATATAATATGTGTGTCCCATTTTCATTGCACAGTGCTATCAGAAGTCATCTGAGTACAATTCTACCTTATTATGCAGTTATATAACCAAATTCGGTTATGCTAAAAAAGGAAGAATTAGGATACAGTGATACTGATTACAGTAATAGATACTTTCCTAAAATTTCTTTTAATAGCTCACAAGCTAAGACCAACATTGAAATTTTGGAGATAAATGATACAAAGAGTTTATTAAACTAGGTGTGAAAAGATGTAATCCAATCAAAGGCTTAGACATCTATGAAGCTGCAGAGAGATTTTGTCACAAGGGAAACTGCAATTAAGAATAATGCTGATTCATCTTGTGCCTGCTTGCAGACAGTGTTAAAAAAAATTATCATTCATTCACATATTATCCCATATTTTACACACATATGCAAAGTCAGAGGAAGATGTATCCCCAGAAACCTTTATATATAATTTCCACAAATCTGGTCTGGGGAATACATAAAATACATATTTCTAAAATAAATTTTAGAAATGTTAGAATTTTTTTGGATAAATCCAAAATCAAATTATTCTATGTATTCCTTAAGATAAATTACAATTATTTACATTTGACCATCCCTTTTTAGAGCTTGCTCTATGATAAATTTTCATGCAACTTTATGTAAAAAAATAAATTTTTCACATTTCTTTTGAGTAACGGATAGCTTTTTCTGAAAAATAATATATTAGCATTATCTAGGGCCTTTATAAATTTCAAAATACTTTCATTTTGAAATACAGTTTGAGAGTAATTGTGCTAAAAGTTTGTCTAATGTGTAATGAAATTCTTCAGCTGAAAGGTTAACAAAACTAATTCTTTAAAACAAGTTATTAATCTAAAATTCCAACAATTTATTTGCTCAAATGTGCATATAATAACACTTGATCTAGCTGAAATAAGTAGATGTATAAATAATTCAAAGTCACTAAAAGAAACATTAATTGGAACTTCAAATGTAACTGCTTTCTTAATGCAGAATGTGCATCCTTTAATTCTTTAAAATGTAGCAACATATATTTGAGCCTCTTTACTAATATGAGATTAGCATAATTTCTGTTTCATTCAATGTGGCTTTTACTTTAATTCTGTAAAAGGCAGTAGTTTATCAGGTTATCAATTAATTGTTTCTTAAAGATTGTGACAATAGCAATATAGTTATAATACAGTTAAAAATTCTAAAGTAAGTAAATGCCCTAGTCTCATCCTGATAAAAATATTTTAAGAGAAAGGAGCTTTGAAGCAATCAATGTTTTTAAGAAAGTTGTAATAACTTATGAAAAATATTCCACATAGCCAAATTACATGCATTACTAAATTTCTTAAGGCACATAACTTTGTGAATACATAGTGCAGGATGCTAGGAAACACAAATTTATACAACTCTAAAGTCTGCTTTTAAAGGTTGTTACTTGACTTTTTATCTCAAAAAATTACTCTTCCACTTCTAATTAATGTAGTTGGACTAAAATTATGGGGCAGACAATTCAGTGATAGCATGTGGATAAATCAGTCCTGCTTTATACTCTTCAAAGTCTGCATACTCCTTGCCATCATTTCTCTCATATTTCAATTTTTAAATATGTAAGTATATAGAAGCTCACATCCTGACGCAGTTGTATAAATTAATAAACTTTTAAAGAAATAATGTATTAAGAAATATCATCCAAAAACAAAGCAATGGTAGCAATACTAATTACCATAATGCAAAATACAAAAAATACTACTACAGTTAAAATACTGATTCTTTAAAAATAACATTATGCCTGACTGTCACAGAAGTTCCAAAGAGTTGAACATTTAAGGAAAAAAATATTTTCTTAGAATGGCTTGTCGGTTACCAAACATTTTAAAGTAAAAGCCAAAATAAGTTTTAGACTAACAAGCATGTTTTGGATAGAAGTATTTACAATTCAAAATACATTACATACAAGAGTCAAGCATTTATTTATTTTTTTGGATTGGCTGGAATGATAAACATTACATTAGGAAACAGCCCCTTGCCTACTTAAGGTCCCACTGAAATTTCTAAGACCTGTGCAAACTACCATCTCGTTGACCGTGGATTTAGTCTACTGAAGTCAATACTATAAACCTGTCGATGTCTAAACGCAAGTTCGTTAGTAATATAGATTGGCTGGAGATCAGATATGCTTAAAATCTCTTCCAAGTATTTCAATGGCTTAAAAAAAAAACCACAAATGGTAAACGTTTTTACTTTACCATTCAAAATTACAAATGAGACAATATCCTACCATGAAGGCACATTTGAAAACCGAATTTGGGCTTTCTGATTTTAACTGACCAGAGGGGTCCTTGGTGCTCTCTGAGCTTGCTTGTTTTCTGGCAGACGGTTTATTACCCAAACTAGGTAACATCAAAACTAGCTAGGAAAAGAGCCCAAGAAAGTGGGCAAAAAATGATACGGCTCATGATTACAGACGCATACCTCAGATTGGAAAAAAAAATCTGCACACCAACCTCAAAGAACAGTTGGAACAGACCTACCATATCAGAGCATATGGAGACTGGCCACAATCATGAATTCGGTACATAGCAAAGAGATGCTGGGAAAAGAAAAACCAAAATGCAAAGCAAGTGCCTTAAACTCAATAGACTAGCACTGATGATGTTACCTATGCCAGAGGATCAAGGACCCCTTATGGGGCAGGGGTTCCCAAACTTGGCAACTTGAAGACTTGTGGACTTCAACTCCCAGAATTCTCCAGGCAGCTCTGCTGGCTGGAGAATTCTGGGAGTTGAAGTCCACAAGTCTTCAAGTTGCCAAGTTTGGGAACCCCTGCGTAACCCTAAGCTACAAATATTCTCTTTTGTTGGTATTAACTGATCAGCTTTAAAAAAAAATGGTTTTGGTTGCCAGAGCAAAGAGATCGGTCACTTCACATTTAAGACGGGCAGTGAGCAACATGCGTGAACCTGCATTCAGAAAAGGGCGGGGGAGCTGGCTTGACAAATGAAATGACCACTTTAATTATTTGCATGGTTTATTTATCGCTTACGAGTCGGAGAAAAAAAGGCTCACAGACTTCAGAGGAACTTATCGTCCACCACTGGCGTCTATTACCGCATTCTGAAGTACTAAGAGCCGAAAGAGAGGGGGGGGGGGGGCGGGAGAGACGTCTCCGAATCAAGAGACAAGACGAGCGAGACACAGAAGGGCCGCCAAACTCCGCCCCACCCCTCCTCGCGGAAGCCAGCCTTTTGTTGCCCCGCTCTCCCCAGACTCCCTCCCACCACTTCCGGCGAGGGGCGGTATAATGCGGAAGTGGTGGGTCAGTCACAGAGGAAGTGAGGCAGGTGCCTCAGACAGCGGCACCGAGGAGCTCCGCCGGAGGCCGGTAAGGAACACTGAACGAAGAGGTTGCTTTGACCTGTTTGGAGTCCTCGGTCTCGCCCTTTGGCGAGCCTTAACGGCCCTAAAGAACCGGCTCCATCTTTCCCGGAGTGGCGGACCTCTAGAGGTGTGAAGGGAAGTGGTGTCCTCGCACAAGATGGAGGCTTTATGAACCGCGGTGACACCCCCCCCCCCATTTTTCTGTGTCAGCCTGTCAAGGGGGGGGAGGGGGTGTTGACTCGGCGGCTTCTTTGTTTTCATTATTGTTTTCTTCTGCCTGGGTCTTTTTAATGGGTATTGCTTTTGTAAGGTTGGTATCCCTTGCAGCGTCTCTTCAGAACCACCAACCTAACAGTCCAACGAGGGAAGTCTGGTGGTCGCAGTATACAGCCTGTTCTAATATGGACACCGGAGACCTCTTGCAGTTGCTTTGCTTTGCTTTGCTTTAACCCAACTGACCAAATAGCTTTTCTGCTGCTTTCCCAAGTCTTTGGTGCGGAAATGCAAAGATAGCGGTGCCGGGGGCTGATACTTAAGCGAGCTAAGTCATCTTCAGTGCGGTTAGCCAGCATAGAGAACCTGGAAGGGGTGGGTAGTAGAGACGGAAAGGGAACTTGGCAGTGCATATTGCTTGAGAAAAAACATTTTTGTGCTGCCTCTATTAATTTTATAAGGTGCAGGTTTTGTTCCTGGAACTATTTTAAAAAAAATCTTGTACATCCTTTACCACTACCATTAGTAGTCAGTCTTCTCTTCTTCATGCTTCCCTTAAGAAATCAATTTTCTTTTGGAAAAATACTGCACATCTTAATAAGAGGGGATAAATGGGATACTGAAATCCTACTTCATAACAGAACCATTACTTTACATTCTGCTATATCTTTTCCTAAATAGAATGTTTTTTTACATATTTAAAAGCAGCATATACATTTTTGTATATATAAGCAGGAAGAGGAATATACATAAACCAGATAATTACTTTGTCTCTTTTATATACGATATTCAATTTATTTCTAGTTGTCTGTAACAGTGATTTAGCACTCTATACCAATTACCTATTATGTTGCTGCTACGGATAGGACTTATATTCTAGTCTACATATTTGCTTCTTGGAATTTGATTACTCTCCTTTAGCAGATGACAGTAAAAGCAAATTAATTTCTGTGTTGTGAAGCTGAGTCAGATTATCCCAGCTCAAGCTAAGTCCTAAATGAATGTGGAATGCTCAGTGGTAATTAGAATGATTATTTGTAAATGCATCACCTTTAAAAATAGCCAACTCTCATCTTTACTTTTGGGTATGATAGGGTGCAAGTTAAAGTAAATGTCACTTTTTTCAATTTTTAGCTCCTAGGCCACAAATGATAATTACTGTTCTGTTTCTAATTGTAATGGGGTGGAAATGCTTCTAACACATTAGCAGTTATATGTTGTTGCTTTCAAGCTGCTTAGAGTCAGGAAACTGAAGTGGTTTAGAGCAGGGGTCCCCAACCTTTGCAACTTTAAGTCTGAAGGACTTCAGCTCCCAGAATTCTCCAGCCAGCTTTGCTGAAAGCTGAAGTCCTTCAGACTTAAAGTTGCAAAGGTTGGGGACCCCTGGTTTAGAGGAATCTATTATATATTTAAAATATGAATAAAGGAATAGAGAAACTTGCTGGTACATTTACTAGCGTCCCTATTTGGGATATTATGGAAGTAGAACATATAAAGAAGTTAGCCAACTTGCTAACTGCATTAAGAGGTTCTAGCATTTGTAATACAAATATGCCAGTGAGAATTGAAATGTCTATCATTAGTAGACCAAACTATAAACAGCTTTTCATTTATTTAGCTTGTATATTACAATGATTTTCCGTATCTATACAGATATTTTAATTTTATACAGAAAGGAATGTTTCTTTTGCATCTTGTGATCTTTCAGTTCCCTACAAATTTGAATGTGAGCCTTAACCTGGAATAAATGCATTCCTTAACCTGGAATGCATTTATTCTCTCCCTGTTTTGTTTAGATGCATCAGGATGTATTTTATATAAAATGTGCTATAGAAATATATAAGACTAATAATATGAAAACAATCCTTTCAGATGTTTAAATAGGAACATCTGAAGGAGCTTATTAAAAGTATGTTTTGGATCTTAAAGAATGAGTACAGTGGAAGTAAACAGCCTATCTTCAGAAAAATTTCCAGTGTGTTGGAACAGTCAGTTCAGAGTTCCTGTGTGGTTTTTAAAGAAGGCATAAAAATATGTAATAGTACTCTGAGCTGGAAGTAATAATTAGGTTAGATAAATGCTTGATTAACATAATATTAAATAACAATGGTTATATGTATTAATTACTTTAGATCATCAGTTTCTGAATTGAATCTTCTTGTTATGATGTGATATCTTGCATTAATCGGGTGAGTATAATGATGACAATTAAGTGCATATAAAATTAGAATATGTTATGTCTGTTGAAATGATATTAATTTAAGATAGTTTGATTATGGATATCTCTAAATATTTAGAAAAATCTTGTGTTTTCTTTTTTGATTTTCTGTATAGCTCTGTCTTTTACAAAGGAAAAATGGCATTCAGTAAAGGCTATCGTATCTATCATAAGCTGGACCCACCACCATTCAGTGTAATTGTGGAAGCCAGAAACAAGGAAGAATGTCTCATGTTTGAATCTGGAGCTGTGGCTGTTCTCTGTAAGTTGACGATCACTGCAGATATAAGCAGATTGCAGATAATATGTGCAAAAAAGATTGAAACAGAACAAATGGTGTTGAGTCACCATTTGTGTTTGGCTAGTAACTTCATCTGTCCAATGATTTCTAATCTTTTTCTTTTCAGTCTTTTACATTGCAGTTTTCAAATTAGCATATTTTATTAGGATAGATAGATTGATATGAGAGAGAGAGAGAGAGAGAGAGAGAGAGAGAGAATTAAAGAATGAATAAAAGAATAATTAATTTTTTGACATTGTGCTAAATGTAGTCTACCAGATATTACTGAAATATAATTCTCGATAGACCAGCCAGTATGGCTAATAATGAGGCCATGCCATGGATTGTTTTTTTTGACAGAATAGCTTATAGCTTGTGCATTCAAATGGCTTGCAGTTAGAGATCAAACATGAGCACACCTGCACCATACACCATCTATGATTACTCTCCTCAAAGAAACAAAATTAATGCAGTTGAGAATGCTAGAGGGGTAAACTTCAAACTGTCCTCTCCACTGGCCTGCCTCATTCTGTCTTACCAGTTGTGCTAATGATTTTCTGAAAGGCCTGAATCTCCAATCAAATAAAAATATTGCTTGAATTCTCATTTCTATACTTGGCGGTTACACTGGCCCAATTCAAATTTAAAAACATTTGAGATAAATTACTGTGTCTGATTTTTATAAATAAGCTGCATTAATGGATCTCCCCTTAATAAAAACCATTTTTTCTTTTTGACAAGAAAAGCTTTACTCCTATCTATTTGATGTGATATAATACTGTTTGTGTCTGGGATACGATGTTGATGCATTGTTAGATGTTGCAACATCAACTTACTAGATAAACTTCTCTAATATTTGCATTCCAGTCTTAACCCTGGATAAATGGGAATGGTTGAGATAAAACATGGTAACCTACTTTGTAAAAACTTCCCCAAGAAAATTTTATGGAAAGGCTTTTAAATTAATTAGAAATGGTGCCGAATGGAAGGATCCCGAGACCAGAACGTATGCAACAAGTTAAGAGGGAAGAGCAAGGATCTGCAGTGAGTAGTCAAAGCATTAATAATGTGCCTGAGGTAAATCCAGCAGGAATCTCAGCTATTGATGCAGGCATTGATAAAAGCAAGGATATGTGCTTTACAACGGCACATCCAATAGCAACTTGGAATGTCTGAGGAATGAGTCAGGGTAAATCATCAAACAGGAGATGGCCTTGACCTCCTAAGCATCAGCAAGCTACATTGGATAGGCAATGACTTTTACAGTCTGGAGAATTCACTATACAGTATATTACTGGGATATAACACCAGAAAAATGAATGAAATTGCTTATTACCACAAGCAATAAACTTACCCAAGCAATGGAAAATTTCCAACAGTCAATCACATTTTGAGCATACAAGTTTGTGCCAAACCCCTCAAAATCATAGTTGTCCAGTCTGTGCCCCAACAATTGATGTAGTGAAGCTTGAAATAGAGGGTTTCAGCACCAGCATTGAAAAAAATGGTGGAATTCATTAGTTCAATTTTTCCATGGAAATTGATTTTGAATTATGAATATCTGGTTCAAACAGCAGAAGTGTGCTTATACATTTGGACCTCATGAAATAAATTGCTCTGTGATCAGATCATCTGTGTCCTCTGCAGCCATCACTGGTCTAGTTCAGTCCTCCCTGTCAAAATGTACCCAGGTGCTGATTTAGGTTCAGATCATGAATTGTTGGTGGCTAAGATCAGAGTCATGTTATGTGGCATCAAAAATACAGAATCACTGAAGAAGTTTAACATCACCAAAATCTCTTCTATGTGTGTGCAATTGAGGCAAAAAATAAAGTTTTGAGCTGCTGGATGTTGCTGAGAAGATATCAAACAAACTGTAGCAAAAATAATTGGCCATCATTAAAACAGGCGGTATTCATATACTGTATAAGAAACCAGAGAAAAAGTGTAATGTAGGTGGTTCTCAGATAAAAACAGAATGGCCAAGTGAAGAAAAACAGCCAAAGCAGCGGACAAACAAGAAGAAGCAAGGAGATTGAATGTGTATTTCTAAGGAGCAGCAAGGTGCAGTCACTATACACAAATCAGGAGATCAGTGTGCAAATACAACACAGAGACACTGATTAGTTTGAAATGTTATTTATTAGTAAAATATATTAGCTGCCCATCTCACCACAAGACAACTCTTCAAAACAGAAAAAGGAGTATGGCAAGGTTGCATTTTTAAAAACTTTCTTGTTCTATCTATGTACTGAAGCAATCATGAGGAAGTTGGAACTTGAAGAATCAAAAATCAGTGTCAAGATTGAAGGAAGGTTCATCAACAATATTCAATATGCTGATGACACAACTGTCAGAAACTAAAGAGGCCTGAAACCTCTGGTGAAAAGGACTAAAGAAGAAGACAAGAAATTTGGCCTTTTCCTAAATGTCAAAAAGACCAAACTCATGACCTGTGATAGAATGTGCACTTGCAGAAGCAGAAGGGGAGGATTTTGCCCAATCAGAACTTCCTTGGAAAGAGATCTGTATCAAGAGACAATGTAGTCCCAAGCTGGGAGAGTGGAAGAGGTTCGGGTAACCACACCCTAGAATCTTCTCAGGATATATCTAATAGCTTA
This sequence comes from Rhabdophis nuchalis, assembly GCA_039707465.1. Classification (NCBI taxonomy): domain Eukaryota; kingdom Metazoa; phylum Chordata; class Lepidosauria; order Squamata; family Natricidae; genus Rhabdophis; species Rhabdophis nuchalis. Next base: position 15,391,504 of record CM077649.1, read on the forward strand.
GAAAGTTACAGCTATAATTTGGCAAGATTCTGTCTATTGGTTGTAAGCAAATAAAGAACTGGACTTGATTGGCTCTCATCATCTTGTCTCTGGATTTAAGTCTGACATGACCACTGCAAAGAATGGAAATGTCCAAGTAACAAATGACTGAAGAGATTAAAAGCATGCATCAATTCCCTTTCGTTTGATCACAGATTGATCAAAGCAATGAATACAGTCCAGCAATGAAGCATCAAATCCCCCAGGGTCACACAGCAAGCATGAATCAAATACAGAAAAGGTAGGACACATGCAATTAAATGCATATTAGTCCGCACTGTTGTGTTTCCCATAGCTATCTGCAGTTATGAAAATTGAAAAAAGTAGACATCTAGGAAGAATATTGAGTAATTCAGACTGTGGTGTTAGAAACAGCTCCTGCCTTGAATAGCAAAGGTGACAAGCAATTACTGGTTGTATAAAGCCAGACATATCACTGAAAGATAAAAATCTCAAAATTGCATCTTATGATCATATCAAGCAACCATCTTGATAAAAGGTAATTATGCTTGGAATGGTCAACAGTAAAATGAAATGTGAGACACCCCCCTCCCCAAAAAAGTGGGGTTAAACACTATCAAACTGATATCGACAAGAGCATAAAACAATTGAAGCCATACAATACTGCAAAATGTGGAAAAAATTAGTCCAGAGAATTGCTGAGAATTGGACACAATTGAACAGATAAGATCATTATGTTTTAAGTAAAGGATGTAGTTGAGTGAAAAAGAAAGCTGCTAAGGATTATATTGTACTTGAACCTGTTCAGAAATTAATACTAGAGTTTATAAATCAATGCAAGATCGAGCAATGTAGTGTCACGCAAGAATGCCATGGTATCTACTGATTATTACATGAGATCTCATGAGATTTCAACCATTTAAAAATGAGGGAAAATACATTAATTTGTGTAATAGTATCATTACTTGCAAAAAGTTGCTGAATCCTCATGCAGTATGAGAGAACAGTTTTCCTTTTTTTGACATTCATCAATTAGAATTTGCTTCAGTACGTACTTTCTTTTGTATTAATAAATGTTTTATTGCTGTCATTAATAAAACCTACTTGGTCTTGATGAAATAAATGGTTATCAGAGTTGTTAATAAACCCATTATTATTGCAGTACAAGCCTCTGCCTCCAAACTCTTGGGTTTAGTATGCAAAACATGCAAGTTATTGGCTCATTAAAGGTGATTTGAATTGCTTAAAATATAGTATTTTTTAAAAAAAAAACTAACTTGGGAATATAACAGTTATAACATTCAAAATCTTCCTGGCTTGTGCATCCAACAGTAGTCTCTCAAAGGACCAGACCTGGTCATAGCAGGAAGAAGGCAATGAAGGTCAGCTAGAATTGCAGGGGCCAAAAGAGCATAGATGGGGAGGGGAGTTGAAATGCTTTTTCAATCATAAATTGGCAAGTGCCTGGCCTGAATTTTGAACTTGTGACAGCAGGGATGCTGCAATGGCTGTAGCTTTTAGGGCTGGTTCAGCATCATCATTAAAGTTAAAGACTCACTTCTTCCATCAGGCCGGCCTGGCCTAATTTTTTATATATCTAGCCGCAGAAAGAAATTGTTTGATCTGAATTTTAAGGGGTAATTGTTAGGGTTTTAGGGGTTTTAATATTGATTTTAGCACAGGGGTAATTTAATTCGGTTTTAATATTTTGTACTTTGTATATTGTTGTATTTATTGGATTTTTAATTTCCTGTGCACCGCCCTGAGTCCCCATGGGGGAGAGGGGGCGGTCTATAAATTTAATTAATTAAATAAATAAATAAATAAATAAATAAATAAATAAATAACAGTTATTGAGCTAATGATCGTAAATTGAGGGCTACCTGTAGTTTCTCATGGAACCTGTCAGATTCTTGCAAAATCTTGAGAGTTTTGCAAAACAGTTTGATAGCTCAGTTCTAAAGAATATACATTGATCTATTTTCTTAAGTATTCAATCATATGACAATTATACAAATCTAGTTGCTGATTTGGAATTGTAAATACTTTGAAGTAAATGAAGAACTTTAGAATGAATTTGTAAACAAAATTTTTAGCAGATCTGTAAAATTTGAACATTTATTTAAATAGCATGTGCTGAGAAAGAGGCAATCAAGAATATGTACTCCAAGGTAATGGATGCATATGGACTCCTAGGTGTATTAAGGTTAAACCTTGGTAAGTACCTTCTATTTTTCTATTTAGGAAATAGTTTGCCTATGTTTTCACTTCAGAAAAATAATTGTCGTTAGAATTTCTTTCAGATTGTTCGTGATGTTTTTCTGTAGATTCTGTAGTATGTTCACTTTTCAAAGAAAAGTAATTTTGTTTATACACCAAGATGTTGTTGAAAATCAATTACTAATAATTTTATGTACTGTAATTATTTTAAAATAATTCAGTTCTGTGTTGAAACAGTAAAACAACTGAAAATTATTTTTTCTTGAAGAATAGTAATCAGTTACCATATTTATTACAGGAGATACATTACTGCATTATTTAGTACTTGTCACAGGATGCATGTCTGTTGGAAAAATTCAAGATTCTGAAGTTTTTCGTGTTACTTCCACTGATTTGATATCACTAAGAACTGATCCTTCAGATGAGGAACGTGTCTCTGAAGTGCGCAAAGTATTGAATTCAGGAAACTTTTATTTTGCTTGGTCTTCTACTGGAGTCAGTTTAGATCTCAGTCTAAATGCTCATCGTAACATGCAAGAAGAAAGCACTGATAATAGGTTTTTCTGGTGAGTTTTGTTTTAAAAGTTCTATCTATGTTAGTTTATGTAACTGGTATGAAATGTCTCATGATTTTTATATATCTACTTTTTAAAAGTTGTAATTTTTTTTTCTTAAAGCAATATATTATTTTAAAGAGTCAGATCTTGCAGTGATTGTTGAAGAAATTTTCTTGTATATTTAGTTTCCATGTATGGGGGGAAATCACAAATCTGAGTTTAGAAACGGGTTGTAAATTTCTCTCCAAAATTACAGAAACAGTTTAAAGAACTCCACAGAAGTCTTTAAAACTTCTCTGTTTTAAATGTGTAGTGTTTTATACCGCTATTGTTTAAACATTCTTTAATTTTTTGTCTATTCACCTGAAAATAATTCTTATTCAATAAAGTCAGTATTAATCTGGAGAAACAAACATAGTAGTAGACTGTAAATGGTTGGGAAAATATTCTCAAGTAATATGTTAAATGAGAAATTCCATCTGCTATTTTCATTTAGACAACTCTGTCATTTGAAATTCCCAATGAAAGTAAACTGAACTTTGTTGAATGTAATTTATTAAGCCTAATTTTTGAAATATTGTTTGATGTAGAAATTATATTTATATTAAATGTTTTGAATTTCAAATGTACATTTTAAAGTCAGAATAATCTTTATACTTTCCTCCTATTTTCCTAAATTCACATGTTAGAATTATTTTTTTATGTATAATGCATATTGATTTAAATTTAACTTCAGAATTAAATGATGATCCTTAATTTTCTGATAGGAATCAATCATTGCACTTGCATCTGAAACATTATGGAGTAAAGTGTGATGACTGGTTATTACGACTCATGTGTGGAGGAGTGGAGATTAGAACTATTTATGCAGCTCACAAACAAGCAAAGGCTTGCATTATTTCTCGACTGAGCTGTGAACGAGCTGGGACCAGATTTAATGTTCGAGGAACAAATGATGATGGCCATGTAGCCAACTTTGTTGAAACAGAGCAGGTATTACTTTTACTTACTTTTACTTTTATTTGATTTCTATACCGCCCTTCTCCCTTTCGGGACTCAGGGCGGTGTACAGCCAGAATAAAAATAAAAACAGTATTAAAAAGAAATATTAAATAATTGGCCAATATTTAAAAATCGCAAACTAAAATCACTATTAAAAAATCCCTTTAAAATTATGATAGCTCGGCAGTGCAAAATAAGTGCCCGACGGAAGGGATGTAGGTCCGAGATTGTCCTTAGTCCAGGCGGTGGGTCATTCCAGAGGGCGGGAGCTGCCACAGAGAAGGCTCTCCCCCTGGGGGTCGCCAGCCGACATTGTTTAGCCGACGGCACCCTGAGGCCCTCTCTGTGGGAGCAAACTGGACGGTGGGGGGTATTTGGTAGCAGGAGGCGGTCTTGCCATGGAGCAGTTTAAAGGTGGTTACTAGTACCTTGAAGCGCACCCGGAAAGCCACAGGCAGCCAGTGCAGCTCGCGTAGGAGAGGTGTCACGTGGGAGCATCTAGAAGCTCCCAGAATTCCCCGCGCAGCCGCATTCTGAACTAACTGGAGCCTCCGGGTGCACCTCAAGGTAAGCCCCATGTAGAGGAGCTTTGCAATAGTCCAGATGGGAGGTGACGAGGGCTTGGGTGACCGTGCGTAAGGCATCACGATCCAGAAAGGGGCGCAACTGGAGTATCAGGTGAACCTGATAAAAAGCCCCCCTGGCCATGGCCATCATATGATCTTCTAGAGACAGCCGAGAGTCCAGGAGGATACCCAAGTTGCGAGCCCTCTCTGTGAGAGCCAATGCCTCGCCCCCGATAGTCAAGAGATGGTATCAACTGGCTATACCGTGACGCCGGAAGCCACAGCCACTTGGTCTTGGATGGGTTGAGTCGATGGGAAGGATTTAACTGTTCTTTAATCTAATTAGAGCATGTAAATTGGGGGTTTTTTTCCTGTAGGTGACAGCATCCAAACTACACCTGCAAGAGACATATTACATGGATTTTGTCATGGATTTGAAATTATAGGGCATAGAAACAAAATCAGTTTTATTTTTACATTTCTGTATACATTTGTCCTTTGAAGCAGAAATTCTTAATGCACATATTAGGAAGTAAAATTTATTGAACACGTTCCACAGAATTTGGCACTAATGCATTTTTTCTAATAAATAAAGAAGCTTTTTGAATTGTGGTACTTGGTTCTCTCTAAGCTTGGTTGTTTTTTTTGCAGACATTTTATTATCCAACTGGGTAACATCTTCAGTGCTAGAAGGGAGTAGAATTTGCTTTCTGTTTAATACACAGCAGCTTGCCCTGTCATTATTGGAGGGGTGTTGTTTTCTCCTTGGTAGTTTTTGTTAGTACTGTTTGGCTGCTATTTGTCTCGTGTTAATCTTGGTGTCAATCCCTGCTTATCTAGGTGTTGATTAGTGGCAAGGTGGTGTTCTGGTATTTTTGTTTCTTTTTAGCTTTGGATAATGAAACCTTGAAAATAACCAATCCCATAGAGCACCAAGGACTGCACATGAAAGAAATTGTCATAAACTAACAGAGGAGCCTGAAGGATAATGATTATCTGCATTTTAAGTAACAGTTCAGTGTTAATTTCATTTTAATCCATAGAATGCACTTTCTCAGAATTAAAATGTAAATGTGGAGAAGTGTGGAAGAATATGTAAAAAAGAAAAGATAAACCCTGTCTTGTTATTTGTTTTAAGAAAAATTAATACAATAAATATATGTCCAACAGGTGATATTTCTAGATGAATGTGTGTCTTCTTTTATACAAATTCGTGGATCTGTTCCATTATTTTGGGAGCAACCTGGCTTACAGGTATGAAGGGTATCACTTTTCCATTGTGTTTTCTGTAAAAAGTGAATAAATTATTTAGAGGGCAGGTAGCCAATACATTCTAGAGAAATTAATCTCTGTTTGGAGACTGAAAAACACAATTGTTTAAATTGTGAGAGTTATTTTTTATGAAGACATCAGAGTTGTTTCTATTCCACTTATTTGTAGCTCAAGTGATTTTAAAAGAGCTTTCCTCTTTGAATGTTTTGTATTTTAACTCCTATAATACACAGCCGGGATTTAAAGAGCACTGAGTTGGGGAACTTCTTACAAGAATCTCAAATATTGGAAAATCAAGAAGATTATAAGTCTCAGTGCTGACAAAACTGAGTGGCTATGTTTGCTCACCCCACTCCCAGTTTGAAGGTTTTTCACCTCTGGACTTGAGTGGGCTACCATTTCCCCATTTGAGATTAGTGCACAACTTGGTGTTGGAGAAGACTGCTAAGAATTCCATAGAAAGTCAAGATTGAAGTGCAGAATTCTTACTGAAGACACAAATTATCTAGCTTCAAGTTATTATATTTTGGACAGTTCATGCAGATCAACTGCAGCAAGATGGATGGACTTGATTCTAGTGAAAATGGATAGGAGTAGTTTAGAAATAAAATTTGCTGAATCTAAATGTTTTTGTGAAAGAAGAAATGAATCCAAGGACATAGTAATTAAATCAGTTTTCTGTTTCAGGTTGGATCTCATCGTGTCAGAATGTCAAGAGGATTTGAAGCGAATGCACCAGCCTTTGACAGGTAAAATTCTTTTTTCAAGAAAAATGGATTTATTTCTAATTCTAATATCTTATATCTCCACAATTAATATGTGATTAATCTCGGTGGAACTAAAACAAACCTAAAGATTAACATGTACATTGTTGAATTCTGATTTAACAATTTGTAATATATAATTTATGTTAGTATCTTAATTATCTAAAAGCAGGCATATTTTGTTTTCTGAGTAATGCATCCATGTCAAAAGTAAACCTTGTTATAAGCTTAACTTGCCTGTGCCTTAAAGATTAAAATTATTTTGTACAGTTTCCATATAATTTAATGCACAGGGTAAGAGTTGGAAAGGGCAAAAGCTTCATCTGTCTGTTTGGTAATAGCCAAAGAATAAGAGCATTTTCCACTCAAATGTTTAAATTGCTAGATTTTTATCATTCTGAGAGATAACAGACCTTTTTCACTTTTCAGGCATTTTCATACTCTTAAAAATATATATGGTAAGCAGATAATTGTGAATCTTCTTGGTTCAAAAGAAGGGGAGCATATGCTTAGCAAAGCTTTTCAGGTAAGGATATTGTAAACGTTACTAAATTTGCCATTCTGGCAATATTGAACAATTTTGAACAACGGTTTTCAAACACTTGCATTCATAAAGATAGAACAATTGGATTTCTCTGCAACTCATTTCCATGTAACACTTGAAAAAAAAATTCTCTGACATCAATAAGGTTTTTTTGAATTAAAAAAATACTTTAAGTGAATCCTGAAAGTATAAACCAATTAAAATTAGTTCAGTATTAATTTATTAAAACATATTAATAACTCAAAATTATTTTTAAGATCATGGCAATGAATTAACACTGATTTTATAGACAAGATTCAGATCTTAATAAATGACAGATGAAGTATCAGTAGTAATGTCAGTAATCCCGCTAAAGCATCTTGATTTTCAGAAAGTATCTTACACTAATTTTAATAGAAGCATGGTATTTTATCTAGAATGTATTAAAATGTTCATTTACAACTATTAGTAATAAAGCAAACAGTTAAAATAACAGTTGTTGGCAGCAACATATCTTTACAACTATTGAAATCATACCAGATGTCATTGTCATCTGTCCACTTGTCAGATGACAGATACTGACTTGTCTGTCTTGTCTTCTTCCATCTCAACAGAGCCACTTGAAGGCATCTGAACATGCTAATGACATCAAAATGGTAAACTTTGACTATCATCAAATGGTGAAAGGTGGAAAAGCAGAAAAGCTACATAGTGTTCTTAAGCCACAGATCCAGAAATTCTTTGAATGTGGATTATTTTATTTTGATGGAAAAGAAGTTAAAAGGTTTGGTTATTTCACTGCTATTGATTTGTAAATAGAAAATTATATTTTGCTTTTGCCCTAATAACGCAGTTTATCCCGTGCTTGTCTTCTTCCACTACAGGTATAAATGGTGAAAGTCAGTTTTGCACAAATGTCTGTGAAGTAACAATTTATCTTTGATGTCCTGACTAACATTTTGTGAAAGAGTTTTGTGGTTTATATGCAAATTATTTAATATTCTTCTTGTATTTGGTGCAGATCACAGAGTGGTACTATAAGAACAAATTGCTTGGATTGTCTAGATAGAACAAATAGTGTTCAGGCATTTATTGGCTTAGAGGTAAGAACTTAATTGTATTGCACAATTATAGTTTTGGGGGAAAACCATTGAAATTAATATTCATTGAATGATACATCTTAAATATTAAATCGATGTAAGAGGATGAATTATTTTTTCCATTTTATTTTTCATTTTTGTAAGAGAATAAATCATGACATACAAGTTTAATAAGTTAGTCTTATTATTGAGCAAATCATAACAATACAGGTTTCCGGTCCTTTATTTTTCCTTGTAGAGTTAAGTTTCCATTTCAGAAAGTTAATAGATTCATACATATTTATACAATTACTTTATTGGAGCAAAAGTTAACTAAAAAAAGTTCATGCTACAAACCTTCCTAATACTGACATTTTAGGAACCAAAACGCTTACAGTCAGAGGATGAAAATATCAATAAATAATGCAGAATATCAAAATCTCCACGAAGGCATTTTTCAAAAGCATAATTTTTTTGTTAACCTCTTAACAGCCATCTATTAAAGTATCTTGAAGAGTGAAGGAATTGTTATATGTCCATAAAATTTTTTATTTTGAACATGCTTTAAAAAAAGGATCCTGTGAAAGTCTCAGTAGAGATGATCTTGCCAATGCATATACCGCAATATTAAAACGTTAATTAAAACTTTAAAACTTTTGGAGTATGAACGTATTGTTTGCTATATCATGGGGAGACACATGGATAGTCCTGCTAAGTTTGAATAGTAGAAGATAGGATTATTAAGCTTTCAATGGACAACTAGATGTAACAAAACATATTGCAGGAACTGGGTATGTCTAGTTTGATGAAGAGAAGGACCAGGGGAGACATGATAGCAGTGTTCCGATATCTCAGAGGGTGCCACAAAGAAGAGGGAGCCAAACTATTCTCCAAGGCACCTGGGGGCAGGACAAGAAGCAATGGGTGGAAACTAATCAAGGAGAGAAGCAACTTAGAACTAAGGAGAAATTTCTTGACAGTTAGAACAATTAACCTCTGGAACAGCTTGCCTCCAGAAGTTGTGAATGCCCCAACCTTGGAAGTCTTTAAAAAGATGTTGGATAGCCATTTGTCTGAAATGGTATAAGGTTCCTGCCCACACAGGGGGTTGGACTAGAAGACCTACAAGGTCCCTTCCAACTCTGCTATTGTATTGTATTGTATTGTATTGTATTGTATATTTTAATCAAAATATACATTGAGGTTAACTTTTCCACTTATTTATTTGCCTCCCTTCTGCATCCATATTCAAACACATTTACTGGGATGTTCTTTGCTGTCATGCAGTCTTAACAGGGGCCATCTGCAAATAAAAAACTGGCTACAGTATAATTTTAAAAACTGCTAAGATTGCATGGCAACGATCAACATGCCAGTAGATGTGTTTGATAATACGCATATGGATGCACAAGGGAGGCATGCACACCGGAGGGGGTGCGCTCCCATTTCGCCACTTGGTGCTGAAAAGGTTTGCCAACACCGACCTATAAGTTTGGAGCCTTAACCACTATACCAGGGGTCTGCAAAGTCGGCTCTTTTAAGACTGGTGGACTTCAACTCCCAGAGTTCCCCAGCCAGCATAGCTGGCTGGGGAATTCTGGGAGTTGAAGTCCACCAGTCTTAAAAGAGCCGACTTTGCAGACCCCTGCACTATACTAAACTGGCCCGTGTTCATTCTGTCTAAATAAATAAGGCAGGAAAGAAGAAGAACATAATTTTTTGTAAGACAGTTTTTGCTTCCTGCCATTGCTAATTTTAATTATAATAACAATTATATAATCTATCTTTACAATATATTCTATAAATTTACAAACTGATTAAATAACAGATTTATAAGATTGCCCAAAAGCGCTGTTTATTTTTTAAAAAATTGGTTGATCTTGTTTAAATTAACTTTTTCATTCCTTCATTATAGATGCTGACAAAACAATTAGAAGTTTTAGGCTTAGCTGAAAAACCTCAGCTGGTTACTCGATTCCAGGAAGTTTTTCGGTCAATGTGGTCTGTTAATGGTGACTCGGTCAGTAAAATATATGCTGGAACTGGAGCTCTTGAAGGAAAAGCAAAGGTAATATTTTAACAGTAAATTCACTATTGGTATCTTAACTTTATGGATCTTTCCTGTATTTTGGACTACTATATGTTGTAATCCCAGTGAAGTGTTGCATTTATCCTTGAGTTAGGATATTTCACAATTTCAACCTCTTTTAGTCATTTTTCTATAGTTCTGTATCATTTAAAAACGATACAATGACTGTTATAAAAAACTAATATTTGTCTTGTTTTCTCATTTTTTTACTACATTTTGCGGATAATCTTAAGGATTTAGCTCAGCAATGTGCATGACTAACCACACTAGATATATGTTTTATTAAGTAGCTGTCAGTGAGCTGTAAGTGATACTATATAATTAGAATAATCAAGCTAAAAGTTTTATATAGCTTGTCTTTGCCTGAATTGCCTGTATGTTGTATATGAAAACTAAATTATTAGATATATTTTTACTTATGGATTTCTATGTATTTTGTCTATGACTTTTCGGAAGCTTACATAGTCACTAAATTGAGGAAAATAACATATTCTTTTACATTTTCATTACATGCATTTCTGTCATAATACCACAAAGATTAACTTTTTCAAATTAAAACTTGAAATATTCTTTCTTTTTTTTCTCTACTGTAGTCTTTAACATCTTGACTAATCTATCTTTTCCTTTTCTTTCGGTTCATTTCTATTGCCTGATATGTAATTGGTGAGTGTAATTCTTGAATATTATCAAATGTTCTGTATTGTGTTTAAAAATACTTACTGGTGCATAGACCAAACGTAAGGTAGCAAAATGGTAAGATTTTATATTAACTCTTGTTTGCTTTTTTTAAGGGGTAGCTTTCCCTTTAAGATACATTTTTTTTTGTTTAAAGGCCAGTGTTGAATCCTTAAATATAGTTATTTCAAACCTCAAAAGTTAGTACAGAGTTAATGCTATATAAATATTTTTAGTTTAAGAAACTTTTGTTCCAACAAGGGTTGGTTACAAATGGTATTATGCCATATTAAAAAACATAAAAAATAAAGCAATTAAAAACTTATTCAGGAAAAAAAGTTGAGATAAATGAAGCAATACAATGCTCTGTAAGATATTTTATATTGGCGGAACTCTATGTGGGCAAATCACACAATTGAGATTCCTCTCAGTAATAAATTAGGTTGGAATATTACAGTGACTATACTTTTGTAAGTTACACTTTATTTAACAGTGACTCTGAAACATGCCAAAATATGTAGACGATATTTTTTCATCCATTTCAGGAAGCGTTCAGTTGTGAAGTATAGAATATTTTGAAAAATAAATGTTGGGAATTGGAAGATATTCTTTTATACTGTTTACAGGGTAGGCAACCTCATGCCTTCCATTTCTAAAATAAATATCTTTTTGTTGGATCACAATTGTTGCAAACTTCTTCCATTACCTATGATAGCTTAGGAACAATGAAAAATGAAATTAAAAACTGCAGGGCGTTATGCTGCCTGAGGAGCAAATTAAAGAAAGGATTTTTCTTCTATCTCCCGTCTTTCTAAATTTTAAATTATGATTTAAACACATATCTATACAGACATGTAGATGGATGCCTATGCATTATAAATGTGCTGTAAATACATATTTGTTTTTGAGTTGTAAACATTTAAATGTATAGTGTATTGTCAGTAACTTTTGTGATTTTGCTATTTGTTTTCTATTGTTGTGTGCCCTCCTTTGTCTTTGGTCAAAATAGGATTAGGAATGCAATATGATGTCTTCTAAAATTTACCCAATCTTTCAAAAATTTAATCTTTAAAAAAATAGTATTTCCTGAATATCCATTAAATAAGCCATTCCCTTCACATATTGTTCTACCTTATAATGCAATTTCAAAAATATGTAGTATGTGGAACACTGATCTTTACTTTCTCAATAGTTTAACACATTATAAATTAACTACTAATGATACTATGCAGATTTCCCCAAACACGATTAAATTTGTTTGAGTGCCTAACAATACCTTTTCACACAATAATTGTCAGAATATTTCTTCAGGTAATGTGTTAATGTTTGTGCTTGTGTCTAATTGAGATCCGATTATCAACACACACTAAACCATGCTATCACATTTTAAGGACAGAATTAAGACACATCCATGAATAAACTATTCACGTTTATCTGATGCAGTTTATAATGTCCATGTTCTGTGCTACTTGTAACAATATGAATTGTGCATGCCCCCACAGAGTATTTATTTATTGCAATTGTTTTTCAAATGTGTGTTAGATCTAGGGAGGAAATAGCCCATGGTGGCCTCCTTTTTTTGGACTTTATGCTAAACACTTCAGTTCTCTACTCTTTTCCATGTGAATTCTCAATTTCATATTATCTTACATCACAACAAAGCACTACTGTCGGGGACATAACCAAAGCAGTCCTAGAGATTTTCATTAAAAATAAATAAATTCTCTGTCCTGTAAATTTATCTGTAACCCTAATAAGGTGTCCATGATAGTTCAGAACTCACAATTGTCGCTTTCAACCTAGTTCAGTGATAATTTAAGAGTCTCAAACTGAAACATATTATTGAGCTATGTACTCTTCAGCTACTGTTCAAAAACAATATAAAAATATGGGTTGCGGAATCACTTTAGGACTTCCTTTAACTGGGGGACTTTTTCCACCTCCTCTCCCAAGAAAACCACAGTACAGACAGATTTTCATTTATGCAATGTAACTATCAGTCTCCTACTTCTAATTTCCTGCAGTATTACTTTGTAACAACGGTACCATTGTGGAACTGAAGCATTCCGATAGAACATATTCATTTCTTCTGCAGAGAGCCCATATCTTCAAACAACACTACTTATAGCAACATGTAGCATGTATCACACTTTAGCTTTAGGCAACCTGAAATAAACCATCTTTATTCAGCTCAGCAAAAGGGCAAGAATGAAAGACAGTTTGAGAGAATAGGCAGCATCCTCTCAATGTGGGGAGCAAATTCACACAACTGATGTAAAAACAGAGATGAAATACATAAAGTTACAACATCACCATGACGGGAAAAAGTTTTAGGAATACCACTGCCTGCATGTCTTACCCAATGCAAGCAGAATTCTACTAAGAAAACTGAAAACCGCCAATTGCAACTGAAACACTTAAGAATAGTTTCTACAGCATATTCTATATAAATAAAAATGTAACTATGAGTTTGTTCAAAACCGCTAATCTCCAAAAGTACTGCACTGATCACTTCCAAATTTTCACACAAAGTTCCTTTCAAGTACAGCACCAATGATATATATATATTGTGTAGATGTCACACCTGTGCCAGGTACATACAATGGAAATGTAAAAAATTGTAAAAAAGGTAGATTGATGCAGAGAGAGCAGTGGGCCACAGGTATTAGGTCATTCTTTATGACATAAAATACTCTGTCCATAGGTAGGTAGGTAGGTAGGTAGATGGATAGAGAGAGAGAGGGAGAAATACAGTAGGTAGATAGGTAGGTAGGTAGGTAGGTAGGTAGGTAGGTAGGTAGGTAGAGGAATAGAGAGAAAGGGAGAAATACAATAGGTAGATAGGTTGGGGGTTATACGGTGGTTGTGTGTACGTGTTTGTGTGTGCAGATCTACACACAGATTGGTTGGTCAACCAGACTGGGCCACAGCAACGCGTGGCCGGGAACGGCTAGTGCTAAATAAATTGCTTTGTAATAGAAGGGTAACGCAAGAGGTGCATGATCACTCTATGTAATTTTTTGCCACACCTATTTAAATATTTTTTGGGTTTGTATGTCTAAGGATTTTATGTTTGTCTTTGATCCTGTCCCAGCATAAAATGCATTGATTTGCAAATTTGTAATAATTCAATTTAATACTCCATGAAAATCAATTTATTTAATAGAAGACTATAAATTGATTTAGAACCACATTATGTGTGCTTGCCAAACTTGTATAGACAGCTTATAAAATATTTATACATTTTCCTCCCTACCAGGCCGGAAAGCTGAAGGACGGTGCACGTTCTGTGACTAGAACAATTCAAAATAACTTTTTTGATAGCTCAAAGCAGGAAGCTATTGATGTTTTGTTGTTGGGCAATACCCTAAACAGTGATTTAGCAGACAAAGCACGGGCTCTCTTGACCACTGGCAGTTTACGTGGTATGTGTTTCTAGATTCTTAACATGTATGGCTGCTAATAAAACTGGTTGCATCCAAGGTTTCACTTCTGCATGTGGTAGATTAGCTGCCTAAAGTCAATTTAGAGCTGGGCGGTACCCAAATCTAAAGAAATAGACTGTCATTTTGCAAAAGGCAAACCCAAAATACATTCTTCTTGCAAACATTTTGTAGAAGTATGAGAATCACTGTATAATCCATGCACTGTATTGTTTCAGTACACAAATTAATGCTACTGTAGAAAAACTAGCATTTTTTCTGTTCATAATTTTTGAGCTATTGTACGTGCTCTAAGAAAAATTCAAAATATTTATTCTATAACAACAGTCCCCTTTCTTTAAATACTTGGCTATGCTTTAATTAGATTATTATTGAGAATCTCAGAAAACAAAGAAATCTCATGTTTATTATATATCAAATGTATGTATGAATAGACTATATTAAAACAAGAAAAAAAATCCCATATCTTCAGCAAATCTAACTACTGTTTGCAACTCCCTGTACATGACAACTATTTATACTTGTACTTTCTAGATTCTGGTTCTGGAAGTCTGAATAATAATTTCAAAGTTTAGTTAATTAAATTTGCAGCTATTTTCAAGTTACATAACATATAGACAGATATATATTATATGCAATACTCTGGAAAAGATTAGGAAATTGTTTTTAAATAGTTAATTTTTCTAAATTTTTAACATTCAGTGTAAGGTATCCTGGAAATCTTCCAATATAACTTGGTAACATCTAACTATTCATTTAATTTATTTTCTTTTCTTTCTCACTGCATCCATAGTTTCAGAGCAAACTTTGCAATCAGGTAGAGTATAGCACCCATAATTATCAATATATGGAATGATAATCAATGTTAAATTATTTTCAGATGTTTTTGTTTCCTTGAAATGCATGCAGAGTATTTTATGCACTCTTATACTGTAAATAATTTGATCTATTATTCCAGGAACTATTTCCTGTCTGTTAGCTTCAGATATACTTGGTCTTAAGGCCATCTTATTTTTATTCTTAAACATAAAATAACATTGTCACTAGTAAAAGGGAATTAGAGTGAATCGAGTATAAACTTTGGCTTTACTGTTATAAGAAAAATGGAATTGACAATCCTCAGTTTAAAGAATGACTCTTGATTCTTAGCAATAATATTAGGAGACTTGTTTGTCTTGGGAAATATTTTGCAATTTTATTTTTTATTTTTATTTGATTTATAAACCACACCCTCTCCCCGAAGGGACCCGGGGCGGTGCACAGGACAATTAAAAAGCATATAAAAACACAACAATACAATATTTAAAATCGAATTAAATAATTAACCCTGCGCTAAAATTTTAAAATCCTAAAACCCTTAGAAGTAATTCCCTGTAGTCCCAATTAAAAACAATTTAATACATTAGAGCCTGGGGTGGATAGGTTAGGCCAGGCCGGCCTGTTGAAAGAGGTAAGTTTTTAGCTTTTGGCGGAAGGAGCGGAGGTCCGTAGTTCTAAGTTCAGGGGGGGTAGGTCGTTCCAGACGGTAGGGCCCACCACAGAGAAGGCTCTTCCCCTGGGCGTCGCCCGCTGGCATTGCCTAGTGGACGGTACCCGGAGAAGTCCCTCTCTGTGGGAGCGAATCGGCCGAAGGGATGTATGGGGCAGGATGCGATCCCACAGGTAACTAGGTCCCGTGCCATGGAGCGCTTTAAAGATGGTGATCAACACCTTGAAGCGTACCAGAAAGGCCACAGGCAGCCAGTGCAGCTTGCGCAGGAGTGGTGTTACGCGGGAGAATCTGGGGGCTCCCAAAACTGCCTGCGCGGCCGCATTCTGGACTAGCTGCAATTAACACTTTGAAAGAAAAGTTATAGAAATTTTAGGTGCTAAACTTCAGATTTTGAAATACATAAATGTGGATTCTGTGGCTCTTTTATCATGCTTATCCAACCAAAATGGTAGAATGATCTTATGAACTGAAACGGTGAAAGCATCCTATTGCTCATCATTAAGACCAGACCAAGAAAATGCAAGTCATGGGAGAGATACTGTTGAAGCGTTAGTTGCTGAAAGTAGCTGACCATATACTACTTGCTGAAAGCAAGATAAAAAATACCTGTCGAGGTTTACATTTCAAATGGCCATCATTGTTTTATTTAGAATTTATTTTAAGATTCTGTCTGCTATTAAGAAGAGAAACAAATGTGAATATAATTTCTCTTCTTAGCAGTACACAGACAATTCTAAAAACAA
Source organism: Rhabdophis nuchalis (assembly GCA_039707465.1). Lineage (NCBI taxonomy): Eukaryota > Metazoa > Chordata > Lepidosauria > Squamata > Natricidae > Rhabdophis > Rhabdophis nuchalis. The sequence goes on from CM077649.1 coordinate 15,407,929, forward strand.
ATACTAAACCATCTGGTGGCTCATAGAAAGCACTGTGAGGAGAAACCAAACAGACAGATACAATCAATAAATCATAATCTGTAACAAACTTGTTCTATGTTCATATAAAATAAATGGTGAGTACTAGTTTGAAAAAAGTAGCTCAGATATACCACAGATATTTAATATGATAAGAGATTTTTAAATATGGCTAAATGTAACTAACATGATTCAGAATTCAGTTCTCTGAGCTATTATTTATACAGAACTATCATTTGAAAAATTGATAAAGCCTTAATTACTCATTTGAATGCTTTTTTGTGGATTTATTTTTAAAGCTTAATGCTTCTGGCTTGCTGACTTGGAGATTTGAAAATGGACTTACAAAATAAAATACTTTTGTGTAAACTATGTTTTGTAGCATCAGCAAAAATACTGAAGAGCATGTGTGAGAACTTTTATAAATATTCAAAGCCCAAAAAAATTCGAATTTGTGTTGGAACATGGAATGTCAATGGAGGGAAGCAATTTCGAAGCATTGCTTTTAGAAACCAGACTCTGACTGATTGGCTTTTGGATGCACCCAAGATAGCTTGCATCAGTGAATTCCAAGGTAAGCTTGTGTTGTTGTTGTTGTTGTTGTTGTTGTTGTTGTTGGGTTTATTTTGATTTGTATTCACTTTGCATCTTTATTCTTTAAAGCAATTTTCACTCCTGAATTTTAGATCGAAAAAGCAAGCCTATTGACATCTTCGCTATAGGGTTTGAAGAAATGGTAGAGCTAAATGCAGGAAACATTGTGAGTGCAAGGTAGGTGCCACTGCTTTATAAATATTAAATTAAACAGACTGCCAATCTGTAAGATACTTTCAAAAATGAAATAATTTTTAGTAATTCAAAACCTAAAATCAAATGCTTATACTTGTCCTTGATACACAACTTGCCTATTGTGAATCCTTGCTGTTAATATTCTGCAGCTTTTTCCTATAAAAAGCCTATAGACAGTTGCTATGAATGCTTACCTGAAAACTATCATAACTTGCTTTTTAAACAAATGTAGTATACACAGCTAGTGCACATGGAGCAAATATGAATTCACTATGCTTTCTTATTGAGAGCCGGTCTGGGGTAGTGATTAAGCCCCCATGCTAGAAACCGGGAGATTGTGAGATCTGGTCCTACCTTAGGCACAAAGCCTGCTGAGTTAACCTTAGGTCAGTCACTCTGCCTCAGTCCTGAGAAGAAAACAATAGCAAAACACTTCTGAAATCTTGCCAAGAAAACTTGTCGAAACTGACTGAAAGATAGCACTCCACTTTCTTCTTATTTATTTATTTATTTGTTTGTTTATTTAATCAATTTGTAAAGCTGCCTATTTCAATAAATTACTCTGGGCAGTGAACAATAACAAGTAAAATAAAAGCAATGACATAATAAATATAAAAATACACCTCCACCCCCATAGACAAGCAAGTCACCAGAATATAGCAAACAGCAGTCGTTCCTACAGTAGTATTGATGATGACTTACCTAGTTAGGATAATGATATGTCTGCAAGAAAACAAGCAAGCACCAATACCACTACTTCATACAAAAAAAGAAATGCAAAGATTTAAATATATAGCAGCAGAGAAAACAACATATAGTCAACAGAAGTAGTACAGCCAGCAGATTACACACCTTTTATACACTCAGGCCCAAGAACAGAACAAAATCTTTAGCACCTTACAGTCAGCAGTGTTGAGACCTTCCTGGCCTCTGGAGAGAGAATGTTTCATAGGGCAGGGGTCTCCAACCTTTGCAACTTTAAGTCTGAAGGACTTCAGCTCCCAGAATTCTCCAGCCAGCAAAGCTGGCTGGAGAAGTCTGGGAGCTGAAGTCCTTCAGACTTAAAGCTGCAAAGGTTGGAGACCCCTACCATAGGGGGATATCACTTTGGAAGAAAAAGGAAAAATATATTTGGCTCTACCAACAAGCATTCTTCAGCTAACAAGACCCAAAGCATGCCTATCTGATGGACCAGATAGGACAGGAACAAACAACCAAGGAGAGGCCGTCCCTCAAGTAACCTGGTCCCAAGATCTTTAATGGTGGCAACCAGCAGCTTGAATTGCACCAGGAAGCAGGCTGACAATCAATGCAGTGCATGAAGTAGTGGTATTATATGTACCAAATAACTGGTGCCATTAAGTACTCATGTTCCTGCATTCTGCACCAGTTAAAGTTTCCAAATGCACTTCAAAAGCAGTGTCACTACAAAACATTGTAATAGTCCAATCAGGAGGTAAGGAAGGGTGTAACTGGTGCAAAACTCAAAGGTATGCAAAGACCCTCCTAACGATGGCTGCAACCTCCTCCTTCAGCAAGACCTGTGATGCCAAGATTATCCCCAGATTTTGTATCAAGTCTGTCTGAGGTACTGCTATCCCATCCAACCAAAAATAGAAAATTCCTAGCAGTAAAAGATCCAAATACCCAAAGCTATTTTGATTTGCTTGTGGTGAGCTGTAGCCTGTTGCATCTCTTCCAGACCCCTAGACCTTTCGGGCACTGGGACAGAATGTCCATGGCATCATTCAAGTAGTCTAGGGTGGAGAGATATAGCTGGATATCCTCAGCATGCTGGTGACACTTCACCTCAAACTATCAGATGATCTCACTCAGTGGCCTCATGTAAATGTTCAACATGGGAAAGACAACTACTGTATTTTTCGGAATATAAGACACACCTTTTCCCCGCCAAAAAAAGAGGGTGAAAATCTGGATGTGTATTATACACTGAATACAACATTTTTGGCCTACTGAAACTCAATCCCCTTTGCAAAAATGGACGTGCAGAGGGTTTGGGAGGCTTGCAAAGTGCTCCTGGGAGCTGGGGAGGGCACAAACGAGCAAAAATGGTCTGTTTTTTGCTCGTTTTTGCCACACACACCCTCCTCTGCAGCACCCAGGCGCACTCTACCAGCCTCCCAAAGCTCTGCATGCCCCCCCCCCCTTTTTTTTTTTTTTGGCAAAAAACAAGGCGTGCAGACGGTTTGGGAAGCCTGCAGAGTGCAAAACCTTTTTTTAAATTCACCTCGTCAGAATCATGGTGCGTCTTACACTCTGGTGCATCTTATAGTCCAAAAAATATGGTTAAGTACCTCCCAAGGCAGAAGTTGTGGACTGGATCTCTTCCCCACTATTAACACTGATTGAAATCTACCTCAGAGGAAGAACCAGCACAGTCCTGTACTGCCAACCCCCGTTTTTTAGTCTAGAAGGGTACCATGGTCAATGATAATGAAAGCTGTGAGAGGTCAAGAAGAGCAAGGATGACTGCACTCCCTCAGAGTGTATGTATTAGTGTGTACTAGTATTAAAATATGTTAAATGGCTGTTTACATCAGTTTCAACAGCACATCCCAATTATGGAAACAATTAAGTCTTATGTATATTGTAGACAGCTACTACAGGCATTTTTGTCTGTTCCGTATGACTTTTTTGGGTAAATACAGGAAATCTTCAATTACCAACCACAATTAGCCCAAAATTTCTGTTGCTAAGTGAAACAGTTATGTGAATTTTGCGCCAGTTTACAATCTTTCTTGGCACAGTTGTTAACTGAGTCACTGCAATTGTTAAATTAGTAACACAGTTGTTAAGTGAAACTGGCTTCCTCAGATCTGGCTTGTCAGAAGGTCGTAAGAGATGATGCAAAAGATGATCACATATCTCCGGGACATTTCAACCATCATAAATATGAATCAGTTGCCTGGCGTTTGAATTTTGATCACATGACATGGTGATGCTGCAGTGATCTTAAATGTGGGGAAAAAATATTGTAAATCATTTTTCAGTACCATTGCAACTTTGTAATTCGCAGATTACCTGTATTGCTATAAGTTCCTACTTTTCAATTTTAGGGTTTTTTTTTAAAAAAAAGAGCTTATTTTCAGAAAAAAATAATGTACAGGTCCTATAAAAACTAAAATATTATTTTGTCTATACTGGCAGTACAACTAATCAGAAGTTATGGGCTGCAGAACTTCAGAAGACGATCTCAAGAGATTACAAATACGTTCTCTTGGCTTCAGAACAATTGGTGGGTGTGTGCCTCTTTGTATTCATCAGACCTCAGCATGCCCCTTTTATCAGGTAAATGTTCTGATATGTTAAAGCCGATCATTTTAGGTCATTTTATCACTCTGATGCATGTATTTCAGCTACGTATTAAAAACCTTCGTGAAACAAGGTTACAAATATAACCACAGATAATGAATATTCCTATCATATTTTTTACATTTTGTGACAATAATCAACTTTTATGTGATTATAACTACAAAAGTAACTGATAAAGAGAAAAAAGCTTTGATATGCATTTTATTTAGTAAGTGCTTGGGAATATTTTTCCTGCTATAAAATGCACTATAGAAAGCTCTCCAGAGAAAGAGAGAAACAGGCAGGAGACACTCAATAGGGCATTTTAGAGTGTGTCAGAGAAGTTAGGGATCTGCTAGTACCAAACAGATTATATGTATTATATGTCCCTCATAGAATCCTTGGTGTGACATCAAGTTGGATTCGATATAACTTGATTTCCTCATCCTCGTTGCTTTTCTTTTGGTGGGATGTGCACAAATTGAAAGAATCCGGGCCTTTCTTCACCACCCATCCTACCCCACAGAAAACAAAATATTAATTGCAGTTTGGTGTTTTGCGTTTCCTGATTAATTTCATTAATTACTTTTTTTTAGATTTCTTTACTTTTTCATTAAAAAAGAAGCTGGTATGTGGCAAGTAAAGTCACAGCATCACCCATATAAAGTCATAGCATTTTGCATCACCTTCTACTCTCCTTTAGCTCTTTAGTAATCTCTAGAAAATATATACTGTAAATCTGTCTCAATTCACAATACTGAATTGAGGTGGCAGAGAATGTCCAGGGTGGCAGTGAAGAATTTCATTGGTCACCATTCTGACAAAATAGTGTTTGTGACTGGTCATGCGTAGTTAGACAGCCTTCGGGATGCTCCCACAACTCCAAATAGGAATGAGAAGACAAAACATTTACCAAATGAAAGAAATGGGAATAACAAGTTAGTAAATAATAGAGTTAAACTAAGCAAACATTTATTCATGGAAAGCAGGAATATTGGAATATTTGTAGAGTACAAAGGTGGGTTTTTAGCATCAAAAGGCCAGGCAGAGGGGGCCTTCTGGCAATTTGATAGAGAAAGCTCAAAACCTCCGTAATTGAAGGGAAAGCTCTCTAACATACTTTGTTTTGGTTTAAATACTATAACTGAATTAATTCTTAAATGTTTTTTGTTATAATAGCAAAATAATCTTGTAAGCTCTTTTTTTTAAGAGGAAAACATATTTTATTCTATTACCAAGTTGACTATAGTTACAATTGTTGTAAGAGGCTGTCCATGGTATATTACAACAAATACATATACTATTCTGAGGGGAGAAAATGTTCACTTCAAAATTGGAAAAAAATATTTCCCACATTATTTTCTATTCGAACAGTATCAAAATGTTCCCAACCAGCACGAACCCAAAAATTCAGGTTGAAACTGATATAAGAATAAATATTCTTGGTAAAATACTATACTATTTTATGAATATCATTGTGCAGGACCATTGAACATACTCAGTGATGATGGAATCTGATCACCTAAGGCAGTTAAAATTATTTGGTTTTATAGTTTTAATCTTTGTAGCACAGTTATGTTTATTTAATTCGGTCTTAAATTGTGGATTGTATTTATATGATGTGTATGCTGTTGTTTTTACCTTTTATCTTCTGTGCACCGCCCCGAGTCCCATTGTGGAGATGGGGCGGTATAAAAATTTGAAAATTAAATTAAATTGAAAATTAAAATTTGTAAGTGATAAGGCTTAAACGCTTTGAAAACAATGCAATTTACATCTTTTGACTATCTAATTTTAATTTTCATTCTAGGGACGTTGCAGTAGACACTGTAAAGACCGGTATGGGAGGAGCTACTGGTAATAAGGGTGCGGTAGCTATTCGAATGTTGTTTCATACATCCAGTCTTTGCTTTGTATGCAGTCACTTTGCTGCAGGGCAGTCACAAGTGAAGGAGAGAAATGAAGATTTTGTAGAGATATGTCGCAAGCTGAGCTTCCCAATGGTAAGATGAAATTAAATCTCCTCACTCAGATATTGTCTGAAAAGATTCTAATACCGAATTTTAAGAAACCCCAATAAATATGACATGAACAGGTTTGTGCAAAATAACTATAATCAGAGGCTAAGATTTGATTTTCATCTGTACTTTTATGTACATTTCAGTAGAAGAATTGGTATTCCATGACCAATTATTTATTGAATAATTAATAATTATTATAAAAACATATTTCTAATAATCTGCCCTTACTTTCCATGATCTATCAAATATTTTGAAAATAAAAATAAAATTTAATTTTATTCGTTTTTAATGAATAATATCAAGTGATAACATTAACAAATCTATGCAGAAAAAAGGGGGGAAATATGGAAAAAATAAAAGCTGTCTGCTGCAGTAAGGATAAAGGAGCAGTTACTGTTCATTTAAAATGGCGACGGCCAGGGGAAGGGCCTTCTCTGGCGGGCCCTACCCTCTGGAACGACCTGCCTCCCGAACTCCACACCACCTCAGACCTCCGCCTTTTCCGCCAGCGCCTGAAGACACACCTTTTCCATCAAGCCGGCCTAGCGTGACCACCCGTTAACGACTGAGTTTTAGTCTACAAATTTTTAATTAGAGGGATGTTAATATGTGGTTTTAGCACAGGGTTTTTAGGTTTAATTGTGGTTTTAGGATGTTATGTATTTGTATATTTATATGGTGTTTTTATTATTTATTTATTTATTTGTTTATTTATTTATTTATTTATTTATTTATTTATTTATTTATTTATTTATTTATTTATTTATTTATTTATTGTATTTATAAGCCGCACCCATCTCACCACACAGGGACTCGGGGCGGCGCACAGGGAATATAAAATATAAATATACATATATACAAGAATAAAGCATTCTTAAAACTAAATTAAATTAAACACACCCTGTGCTAAAACCCATTTAAAACCCCTGAATTAAAACTTTGGTCAGCTAAAAGCAGTAGTGTCGAGTAAAATCATGCCAGGCCAGCTTGTTGGAAGAAGTGCGTTTTTAACCGCTGGCGGAACAGGCGGAGGTCCGAGATGACACGGAGTTTGGGAGGTAGGGCGTTCCAGAGGGTTGGGCCCATCACATTTTAATTTTCTGTGCGCCGCCCTGGGTCCTTTTGTAGGAGATAGGTGCGGGATATAAATCAAATAAAACTAAAACTAAACTAAACTAAAAAATGCCATATATATGAAGTATACCAGATTATTTATTACTATTTTGTTCCCTGTCATATGGATGGATGGATGGATGGATGGATGGATGGATGGATGGATGGATGGATGGATGGATAGATGATAGATAGATAGATAGATAGATAGATAGATAGATAGATAGATAGATAGATAGATATCAAAAGCTACATATATAACTGAAATCAAGTAGATGGTCGGCACGAGGATGAGATTGTCTTAACCCCGTCAACTACCTCCAGCAGTCAGCAACCCCCTCAGGACCCCAACCCAACTGGCAGTAACAGGGTTTGGTCTTTTTTGCTATTGAGATAAATCACAAAGCCCCATCCAAATATGATAAAATTGTGGTTCCTGTCTTTGATGTCTCATTAATTAACTTTATATGTGTTTTTTTCTCCAATATAATAGGTTTTACTAACCTACAACTGTATGGTTATGTTACCTAATGTTGCATTGATTTTTTTATATTTTTAACCTTTGTGATTTGGTCTTGTAAATAAATGCAGTAAACCTATTTCTGGGGAACATTCAATTCTTTGATTAGTGATGGTATTTATCTCCCCAAAGACTTCATGAGAAAAGATCTATAAATTTATCCTGTGACTACGGTTACAAATGAGAAAAAATATCCATTTTTGACCTCTCCACCATTTAGAAGAATAGTTGTGCTATACATGTGCCAATCTAACCGGAAGTGAATATAAATTATAATTGGACTTGCAGGGCCAGGCTAAGTAAGAAATAGAATAAACATCTTAGCACTTAGACTTATACACCGCTTCATAGTGCTTTTACAGCCCTCTCTAAGTGCTTTACAGAGTCAGTATATTGCCCCTAACAATCTGGGTCTTCATTTTACCCACCTCAGAAGGATGGAAGGCTGAGTCAACCTTGAGCTTGGTGAGATTTGAACTGCCAAACTGCAGCTAGCAGTCAGCTGAAGTAGCTTGCAGTACTGCACTCTTAACCACTGTGCCACTTCTGCTCTTGATCTAAATCAGTTCATTGAAAATAAATATTTACGGTTTTCTTCTGATGTCCTATAGTTATGTGCTGTGATAAACTGTTGTGTAGTTATGTTTGGTTGATAAAGGATTGTAGAGGTAATGAATGAATTTTGTCCCGTTTTGCAACCTTTCTTGTCACGCTTGTTAAATAAATCGCTGCAGTTGTTCAGTTAGCAACATGGCTCTTATGTGAATCTGGCTTCCACGTTGACTTGGTCTTTGAGAAGGTCAAAAAGGTGATCACATGACCTCAGGACACTGCAACCCTCATAAATATAAGTCAGTTGCAAGTGTCTGAATTTTGATAACATGACCATGGGGATGCTACAATGATCCCAAGAGTGAAAATCAATCATATGTCACTTTTTTCATTGCTGTTGTAACTTCAAAAGGTCACTAAATTAACAGGTGTATGTCAAGGACAACCTTTACTGTAATTTAATAACAAATATGTGTTATACCCAAATTCAAAATGGCCACACTGATTTCTTCTTTTATTTCAGGGCAGAATGCTGTTTTCACATGACTATGTATTTTGGTGTGGTGATTTTAATTATCGTATAGATCTTCCTAATGAGGAAGTAAAAGAACTAATTCGGCAGCAGAATTGGGATGCTCTTATTGCAGGAGATCAACTTGTTAATCAGAAAAATGCAGGGCAGGTAACATTGCACATATCCTTTAAAGATATATGGTTTCCTCTTTGCTGTTAACTGTTGCTGTTAAATGTTAACATATTCAGTATCAAAGGCTAGTATAGTTATCTGGCTTTTTAGAAGTATTACTAGTTCGATGGGTCGTATCAGTTATTGGGTGCCCCAGAGTAATAAGTTTCTGTTTCCAAATAAGAGGTTTTCAATTTTGAGCGGTTCAGCGGTTCTCAACCTGGGGGCATCAAATGGTCCTTCCAAGGGGTCGCCTAAGACCATCGGGAAACACATATTTTTGATGATCTTAGGAACTGAGATACCAATTTTATGGTTGGGGGTGACCACAACATGGGGAAGTGTATTAAAGCAGGGGTCTCCAACCTTTGCAACTTTAAGTCTGAAGGACTTCAGCTCCCAGAATTCCTGGAGCTGAAGTCCTTCAGACTTAAAGTTGCAAAGGTTGGAGATCCCTGTATTAAAGGGTTGTGGCATTGGGGAAATTGAGAGTCGCTGCTCTAGAACCTCTTTTAATTTCACTTAAGTAAAGAAAACCTTAGCATTGCCTCCTTTGATTTTGCACAACTTGAAAAGATTAGGGTTTTTTTTTTTAATCATAAAAGCTTTTATTTTTCATTACTATTGGGCCATTAGGAGCCTTTTTGTTCTAGATATTAATGAACCTTTTGATATTTTATCTGCCAGAGATCCTATAAGCTCCAGTCATAACCAATTTGCGTATATTGTACATGTGATGTATCATTTGAATGCATTTGTTCTGCTCAGATCTTGCTTTCTTGATGTTTAGTGTATTGCTTTACCTCAGCCAGTGGAAGCTGAATCCAAGTAAGATGGTCAAAAATGGCAGGTTATAGTTTGATTATGATTGTGCAGCCCAAATGTGCAGTACAAATGGAGATACCAAGTGGTCCAGAAGCCACTGAGAGAAAGAGAATAGCCCATTGACTTGGAGCACTTGTGGATTTCTCTTTTGGCTGACGAGAATAAAAGCATGCAAGTAAAAAATTGAAACCATGCTCCCTAATATATACCATGAAATAATTTTCTCTTTAGTTTTACTTCCATTTCATTTTGAGTGGTCAATTCAGATATAATTAATAGGAATAATACAATGAAGCAAATAAAATGTCTACATAAAGAAATAATGAAAAAAGAAATAAAAAATATCATTTCCATTGCTTGTATTCTTTTTAAAAAATCATCAAACTGAGTCGCTATTCTGCTTGCTCTAAAAGTTGGATATCTTAGGTAGTAATAATTTATTAAAATTGTATGCTGTCTGATATGATTTCAAACAAACTCTGGGTAGTTCACAACAATAAAAATATAATAAAATCAATAAAGATAATAAGCACAAGAAAGTAGATGAAATTTAGTAAGGGGTCTCTCTCTTCCTTCTCAAAGGCCTTGGTGTAGGTCACACCAAGGGTCTTCTTGGTTATTCTAAGCAATAGCAGAAATAAATCCAGATCTCGGTTGGAATTTCATTTCCAATGGGTAGACAGTGCTACAGAGAATGTATTTTTCCAAGGGTCCCAATAGATTGTTGTTGGTACACTTGGGAACCCCAAGTGCACCAACTCTGGAAGATTAAATCAGGCAGGTAGATACTTTGGGAGACAGGTGGACCCTCAAGTAACCAGGTAACAACCAGATAAATAAGTTAAATTTTGTAATTACCCTTTAGTTTTCAGTTTTATGATGTAAAAAAAAAAGTTGCTATGGGATCACTCATCATACATATAACCTCAATACTAGACTATGCACACGAATTATATGTATATCTTCTTCAGCCTATTTGGTTGGAAACTTCAGCTGGTCCTGAATACATATGCTTTGGTAAGGATAGCCTATTTTAAGATTTTGCCAACCTTAACACTGAGAGAGGCTAATATTTTAACTAGTACCGGTAAGACTAGTTACAGTAAATGCATTTCAGCATACTGGCATCTAATAATGTGGAATCTAGGTTATTATGGAGTACAATTGAGTATTGTAAAATGCCACATTTTTTTCCAACTTTGAAGATCTTTGGAGATCATAAGGGGAAAAAAATATCCCCAACATCAGCATTCATAAAATACATTGTAACTATTTTTAATAATTATATTTGGTCATTTTTTCAAATATATATGTCATTTATACAATCTGCGGCACTTATTTTTAGATTTTTTCTTTTCTGTTGTAGGCAGATTTCCCCCCATTCCCTAAATTTTACCTAATCTACTAACAGTGTCAGTTATGGTATTAATGTCACTTAGAATTTCAGAATTCATAAATAAATAAATTTCAGAATTTCATAAATAAATTTTATACAGCAAGGTTAAATTTTGCTTTGCATATTTGTGTGATATTGGTATAATATTAAAGTTTTCCTAATGGTCTAGTTTCCTTCCTACAGATATTTAGAGGCTTTGTCGAGGGAAAAGTAGCTTTTGCTCCTACATACAAATATGATTTATTTTCGGATGACTATGATACCAGTGAAAAATGTCGTACACCAGCTTGGACAGATCGGATACTGTGGAGAAGACGAAAATGGCCTTTTGACCGATCAGGTGAGATAATGAAATGTAATATCACCAATACAAAGTAGTCTGATAAGGATTAGTTCGGTAAACATTCTGTACAAAAATGAAAAGTATCAGACTTATAAGAAATAATTATATCTGATTCATGGATATTTTTGGTTTTACTTTCATGTGGGAACGCACAAACATTTTCATACTATAAATTCATTAAATATATTCTAAAAGTTTCTTTCTAATAAATAGGGTATTGTGAAAAAAGCTCTGAAGTAAAATTCCGATTTACTGCTTCAAGTATTTTAATTTATGTGCTTGTAGATTATATTTATAATGTATCTTTCAATATAAAACTGAAGTGAGAATTTCAGACTGATTTCCTTTTCCCTTTGTAGTCCTATAATCTGAAGTCTCTAGAACAGGGGTCCCCAACCCCTGGTCCGTGGACCAGTGCCGGGCCGCGGCTTGATAGGAACCGGGCCGCAGGGCCAGAGAGAAGGAGGAGGGAGGGCGGGGCAGCCCCCTGGGCAGAGCGTGTACCGGGGGTGGGAGAGCGCAGGTGCGGCCGCTCATGCCATTGGGGGCCCTAGAGGGGCGAGTGAGCTGACTCAAACCCCCCGGTGTGCACATGTGCCGCCTGTTCCCCTTCCCCCCGCTCCCCCTCTACGCCGGCCAGTCTGCGGAATTTTCTTTAAAATGAAACCGGTCCCTGGTGCAAAAAAGGTTGGGGACCCCTGCTCTAGAACATATCACATTTTTTTTATTTTAGCGGAAGACATGGACCTTTTGAACTCCAATTTGGATGATGAAAATAAACTTCTTTACACATGGAATCCAGGAAGTCTTCTATATTATGGACGGGCAGAATTAAAAACATCTGATCATAGGTTTGAACTTATCCTTTCATAATAGCTTCTCATCCTTTGAAAAACTATTCTAATATGATCCATAGCTTTGGATTAATTTATGGCTTTTATTGATATATTTTCAGGCCTGTTGTTGCCCTAATTGATATAGATATTTTTGAAGTTGATGCAGAAGAGCGACACAAAGTTTACAAGGAAGTAATTGCAGTTCAGGGACCTCCTGATGGCACTATAATGATTTCCATTAAAGGATCATCGTTAGAAGATAACTATTTTGATGATAATTTGATTGATGAACTTCTTCAAAAATTTGCAACTTATGGTGAAGTTATACTTATAAGGTTAGAACAAATTCAATTGTAAATACTGCAATTTTTTCTTAAAATGTTCAAAATCCTTTATTTAGAGTAAACTAAAATAATAAATCTTTATGTTTATAATAATTTGGGGAAATTATGGTAGGATGTAACGCAAAATTGTGGTCGAAAGTCAAGGACTACTTATATATTTTCAGCAGTAGAATAAAATACAAATGATAGGTACGTGTTTTAGAGTTTCTTATATGTATTCGTTTCAGGCCTTTTTATACTGCCTATGCCCATGATGGTGAACCTATGGCATGCATGCCACAGGTGGCATGCAGAGCCATTTGTTAGGGCATGCAAGGCATTGCCCTATCAGCTCCAGCACATACTGGTGCTGTCCCGGTGTTTGGAGGCCGTACTGGTCTGGATGGGTAGTAACAAACTCAAGCTTAACCCGTCCAAGACCAAGTGCTGTGGTTTCTGGCACCCTGGTTCAGCCAGATAAGTCCAACACTGGCCATTGGGGGCAAACAACTAGCCCCTGTGGAGAGGGCGCGCAACTTGGGCGTCCTCCTGGATTCCCGGCTGTCCATGGAGGACCATGTGGCGGCCGTGGCCAGGAGGGCGTTTTATCAGGTACGCCTGATACGCCAGTTGCGCCCCTTACTGGACCGGGGGGCCCTTCACACAGTCACTCAAGCGCTTGTGACATCTCGGCTGGATTACTGTAACGCTCTCTACATGGGGCTCCCCTTGAGGTGCCCTCGAAAGCTACAGTTAGTACAGAATGCGGCCGCGCGGGTGATTTTGGGTGCCCCCAGGCAAGCCCACATAACACCTCTCCTGCGCGAGCTGCACTGGCTGCCTGTGGCCTTTCGAGTGCGCTTCAAGGTGTTGACAACCATCTTCAAATCGGTCCATGGCTCGGGGCCTAGCTATATACGAGACCGCCTCCTGCCCCATACATCCCTTCGTCCGATCCGCTCCCACAGAGAGGGTCTTCTCTGGGTGCCGTCGGTCAGGCAATGCCGGTTGGCGACACCCAGGGGAAGGGCCTTCTCTGTGGCGGGCCCAGCCCTCTGGAACGACCTACCCCCCGACCTCCGCCTCTTCCGCCAACGTCTTAAGACATTTCTATTCCAACAGGCCGGCCTAGCATAGCCCCCCGTTTCTGACTTTTTATGTATAAATTGTAATTAGGCAGGGTTTAAAATGGGTTTTTTAGCACGGGTTTAATTAATTTAATATGTTTTTAACGATGTATATTGTTTTATTGTGGTTTTAATAATGCCTGTGCGCCGCCCTGGGTCCTAACAAGGAGAAGGGCGGGGTATAAATTCGATAAAATAAATAAAAAATAAATACCCACTTCAGCCTTCTTTTGGGGCGTTTTTCACCCACCAGAGGCCCAACATGCAAACTGGAAGTTTGGGAACGGACTTGAGTGTTGGTCTGTTTTTCGTGCTCTGGAGCCTTCAGAGAAGGCGGCCCTACAGACAAACTGGAAGTCATTTCTGGGTTGCATGTAGAGCTGTTTTTCACGCTCCAGAGCTTTCAGGAAAGCCACCTAAAGGCTCCAGATGGTCTCTGCGGAGGGAGGGGGAGAGGCCCTCTCCAGGCTCCTAGAAAGCCTCTGGAACCTGGGGAGGGCAAAAAATGGGTCCATTGCAGGCCAAAAGCGGGGGGGGGGGGGCAGGGCAGGGGTTGCACGCATAGCATTATGGGTGTGAGCATGGCCACTCACGCCCCCCCCCCCCCGCTTCCCCCACTTTTGGCACGCAATCTAAAAAAGGTTAGCCATCACTGGCCTATGCTTACAACAAAAAACACCTTTGTATTTCTATAATAATGCATTCCTTGTAAATATGAGTGTACCTGTGATTGGATGTTTATCAGAAGTGATGTAATATAATATTGTATGATAAGCATTGAAACAATCCAAATGGTATGGGAATAATAGACTGAACAATGTTGGTACTTTTGGTTGGCAGTGTTTTACTTTAATTTATGAAAAATTGTAAATAATAATTTTTAACATATTTGGACAACATTTCCTATACTAAAACATTTTTATGGCTTAGTGTTGTATGTCAGCTGGGCTACCATGTTAAATATATAACACTGACTTAAGAATTGTGGCTATGTATTCAGTGTTCGGGTCTTAGAAAAACCAAATTGGAATGGCAATTTATTCTTTTTTATAGTATTTTTATTAGTTTGGAGTAAGTTTTGTAAATATTATTGCATCTACATTTTGTTTTAGGTAGCCATATCATGCTAGTCATTTGGGCCAAAGTAGAAATATTGAAAAAACACAAACTACAGAGACAACGTATAAATGAGTAGTAATCTTCAGTATGTTATGTCATTATGTTTAAAAATTGTTATACTTTACAGAT
This sequence comes from Rhabdophis nuchalis, assembly GCA_039707465.1. NCBI lineage: Eukaryota > Metazoa > Chordata > Lepidosauria > Squamata > Natricidae > Rhabdophis > Rhabdophis nuchalis. Next base: position 15,423,037 of record CM077649.1, read on the forward strand.
TTGTAGAAGATAAAATGTGGGTGACATTTTTGGAAGGCAGCTCTGCTTTAAATGTTCTGGATCTCAATGGTATTGAGGTAACAATCATTTTTATTCTTATTTATACCTCTGTAAATAATACTGGTGTAAGCAGAGTATGTCGTATCGTGATTTATTTTAGTATTCTCTAATCATTAGTTATAGATATTTGATAAGCCATTCTTGTGAAATTTGGGACTTAATTTTGAGGTGCACTCTGCTTCAATGTACATATTTCTTCCTGAGTCAGTGGTATATTAGGACGCATGGGAATGATGAAGCAACATGAAGTGGTTGTTTCTAAAATATGTTTCCACATATGTTTGCATGTATAACCATTTTGTTTTGCAGCTAGCACAATGATGTCAACCTCAGCAAAACCTATAGCGGTAGTCCTCAACTTACAACCCTTTGGTTACTGACTCTTTGAAGTTACAACGGCACTGAAAAAAGGAACTTATGACATTTTTCACATTTAGGATCTTTCCAACAGACACATGATCAAAATTTGGATGCTTGGCAATGGCTCATATTTACGATAGTTGCAGTATCCAGGAGTCATGTGATCACCTTTTTGTGACCACCCAACAAGCAAAGTCAATGGGTTAGCCACATTCACTTTACAGCCGTGTGGCTAATTTAACAACTGCAGTGATTCACTTAATAACGGCAGTAAGAAAGGTCCTAAAATGGGGCAGAACTCACTTAACAACTGTCTCACTTAGAAACAGAAATTTTAGGCTCAATTGCGATTGTAAGTTAAGGACTACCTGTATTGTGTCATGTAAAATTCTACTCCTTGTGAGGGAAGTCATGACAAACAATGGGACAGAATATCACGTGGGTCACGGTATTATTTTGCACAGTTGTGCAGATGTTCCTATTTCTAGATTAATTTTTCAGATGATCACGTTTGTTATTTTCTCTCTAATTAATTATAAAGAAGTTTTGGTTTTGGGGTGTGTGTGTTGATTTGATTTTTCAAAAAAATTGTGTGAACTATATTTCTGGTTGAAATTCAGGTTCTTGGGAAAACTGCTAACATTTCTTTGAAAAACCCTGATTGGATTAAGAGTTTAGAAGATGAAATTAGTTTGGAGAGAGTTAATATTGGGCTGCCTTCATCAACAAGTTCTACTTTGCTCTGTGAAGATGCAGAAGTTACTGCAGACTACGATATGGAAGGTTTGCCAAATTCCAGATTGATTCTGTTCAGTAGGTGCTATCTTACAGCACATGTTTACTAATATACAGTTGAATCACAGTTGAATCTATTGGATTTTAGGATAAGAATGAAACCTATTTTTCTCATCTGTTAATACCACGTTCCCTTACTTAGTTCAAAAACCTGTCTATCAACCAAATCTTTTCTAAATTTGCTTTATTGATTCTGTATGGGACCAGGTTAGCAACAACTAACTTTATTAGCTTTTATTTGGCACTTATTTATCAGAATGAGATTAACCTAAATTTCAAATAGAATACTGAGGAATATATAATAGTTAAGCTCCTGTTTATCGTCAAAATGTCAGAGTTCCAATAATTTAATTAGCAATAAGTTTGCTAATATCTACATCAGGGGTTCCCAAACTTGGCAACTTTAAGACTTGTGGACTTCAATTCCCAGGATTCCCAGCATAGCTGGCTGGAGAATTCTGGGAGTTGAAGTCCACAAGTCTTAAAGTTGCCAAGTTTGGGAACCCCTGATCTACATGGTTTCCACTGTGCTAACGTTCCCAAAAAGTTGAAAGACCTGACTGTTGTCCCAGGTTTTGGATTTGCGTGGCTGGCATCCCTGATAAATTGTATGAGGCTTAGCTTAGCTTGATCCACCACCAGTTCTTGTTTGTTTATTTTTATTTTTATATTACTGTTAATATTTATTTTATCAGTTTGGAGTTGATACGTGCCTAAATAAACAAATTAAAATAAATTACATTGCACTATATGACTCTTCTGACCTAGACTTCCTGATAGAATAAAAAGCACACGATTAGGTCTGAAACCCCTCTTTTTATTTCAAAGGCTTTGAATTATATTCATTCACAGCCGGTAACGAGTCCCAAATAGTTGGAAAGAGTTCTACAGGAGGCTGCCAAAGTCCTTCAGAATAAGGCTGATAAGCACCCACATTTATCTTCTTTGAAAACTCTGCCAAAGACTTAATTAGCTTGCCGAGGCCACACGGAGCAGAGTCCAAACAGAGTTTCAGAAGGTAAAGTGACCAGCATGAACCAAGTTGCTTCCTGCAAAGGCTCATGTGCCTTTGCTCCTCTTTTATGACCTATGGGAGGGGCCAATCGCCTCCAAACCTTACTCCTGAGTCGTCCCTTCTGTTTTAACTGTCCTTGCCTTCTGGAAGCTCTGTGCATGCATGTACTGGGAACAGGGGGAGCCTGTTCCTTTGCCTCGCTGCTGTCCAACTCTGGAGGCTTCAGAGGCAGCATGTAACTCCCATATGGCCCTGGCCCTCTCTCTGCCTCTGATGCAGAGCCCTCGTTCGAGCCTTCTCCAGACTCCAGGACTAGCCCAGGTTCCTCCCTAACCTTTTCGCTATCCAACTCTGCTGCCAGCTGAATAGGCTGCCGGCAAACCATAACTGTGACATTAAAATAAGTGAAATATGAATGTATCTACATTTTAAACTTTGATTAAGAGTACATATTAAAGTGCAATATTTCTGCATAATAGTTTCATTTTATATTAACTGTGGTACAATTTATAGCAATATTTTTCTTCATTTCAAGGTGATGTTGATGATTATAGTACTGAAGTAGAAGAAATTCTCCCACAACATCTACAGCTTGCTTCAGGCTCTAGTATTGGAGCCTCACCTGCCTCTTCCCCTCGTTCAAGCCCCTGCCAGTCCCCTACTCCATCAGAGGGTTTGCCTCCAACTCTTCCGTCAAGGCCAAGCAGGACACCTAATAAGACTCCTGGACCTCCAGTGTCTTCTCAAGGTAGATATTTAATTATTAATCAAACTTCTATACTGTCACAATCAAAGGCACTATCATTAACTATAGCGGATATAGAAAGTCTATACACCACTGTTAAAATGCCAGTTTTTTGAGATGTAAGAAAAAAAATCAGATCAAGATAAATAACTTCAAATAAATTTCCAGCTTTAGTATAATATAGAAGCTATACAATTCAATTGAAAAACAGTTACATTTGGCACAAAATCTTCAAGTTTCTGCTAAAATTCTGAGGATAAGGAATTTTCAACATGACAATGATCCAAAGCAAACTTCCAAATGAACAAAAAACTGACTTCACCAGAAGAAGACAGCAATAACAATAGTACTTAGACTTATATAACGCTTCACAGTGCTTTACATCCCTCTCTAAGTGGTTTAAAGAGTCAGCATATCACCCCAAACAATCTATGTCCTCATTTTACCAACCTTGGAAGGATAGAAGGCTGAGTCAACCTTGAGGCACTGAGAATTGAACTGCTGAACTGTAGTCAGCCGGCAGTCAGCAAAAGTAGCCTGCAGTACTGCATTCTAACCACTGCTCCACCACGGCTCAAAGTTTTGCAATGAGCCCAGTCAGTCAGCTAGAGCCCAAACCTGAACCCAATTGAAAATCTGTGGGATTACCTGAAGAGAGCTGTGCACAGGAAAAGCCCTCACAATCTGACAGATTTGGAGTGTTTGTGCAAGGAAGAGTGGGCAAAGATTCCTAAGACTGGATGGACTCTACCATGCTGTTAGGCTCCTACCCCAAAAGACTGACTGCTGTCATAAAATCAAAAAAGTGTTTTAACAAATATTAGTTTGAATGTGCACACTTATACAACCAGGTTATTATACGTTGTTGTTTTTTGTTTTCCCCTCAAAAGATTTCAGTTTGTTTTTCAATTTAATTGTATAGCTTAAATGTTACGTTAAAGGTGGGGAAAATTCTGGAGTTATCTTGGTCTGATTTTTTTTTACATCTCAAAAACCTGGCGCTTTAACATGGATGTATAGACTTTTTACAATGTATCCAATGTACATAAAGCCCAATACAAAAACAAAAAGAATAAAATATGAAAGGAAAAGAAAAATACACAAAGCAACTAGAAAACAAGATGGCCTCAGGTATAAACATAAGAAAAGACCCACCCCACCCAAGGAGTTCAGTTTTCCAGAAAGCCAGCAAGGAGGGAGCCAGCCTGATCTTTATTGAGGGACTGTTCCAAAGTACCTTAACATATTTACCTTTATTGGTGTCAGTTTCTGTGATTAGCACACACACATGTACATATATTAGCCTCTTCTGGTTTCTGCTCTCCCAACATCTCAAAAATGTGAAATTATATTAAGGTATAATCCTTGAACTGCTTCCAATAATACACACACTAATATAGTGATAGCATTATTTGCTCTTTGAACTATCCCTTTATATTATCTTCATGTTCACCAGCAGATTTTCAACCTATAACTCAACTAAAAGAGTCTACTCAAGGCTTGGAACCAAAACGCCCACCTCCACCTCGACCAGGAGTGCCTCCTGCTCGCCCTGCTCCACCACAAAGGCCTCCTCCTCCATCAGGTAACGGAATAAAACATGTAAACAGTATAGTCGTGAGATTTTTCTGTTATTTTTAGATAACATACGTTTATTATCCATCACATTTAGATATGCTGAATCATAATTCAGCATAGTGCTTGGAAATGTGCAGTCTTCCAGCTGTTGGTGTTCCATTCATAACTGATTATTGGATATGCTGGTTTGGGGTCATGATACTCATTAACAGCTAGAAGGCTACAGGTTTTTTGACTTTGGTTTGACATGGGAAAAACAGATGACTCTCAGGCTTATATATTTACCCTCTTACCCTTTTGATTCAGTTTTAGAAAGACTTTGGAATTGCTTCTGTTACTACTTAATGGTTTACCCATATACTATCAATTCAGAATATATAGTTGTTAACTATGCTTTGTTTGCAACAGTTACAACCATGGTTTCTATTGATTCAAACCCAATTATAATTAATATTCTTCACATTTCCTAGTGATCGACTCAGAATGGACCTCCACATTTTGTTCCATCTTAAATTCTCTTTATAACCACATTATTATTTTAACGTAATTTAGCAAGGCTTCTTAGCTTTCTGTAGGATAGCTGCTTTGGATTATGTATATACAGGAGTGTTCTATTATAATTATTGTCATTACATAATATGAGCCCGAAGCTCCCATATAATGTACAATAATAAATTTGTTTACTATGATTCTTAATTTCTTTCTAATCCTTTTTTTCAATTAATACTTTTTTTACTGCTGCCTTTATCTCTTACTCCTAAGGGAGTAAGAGTCCTGCACTTACTAGAAAAGAACTCGGAGGTAATGATTATTTAACTGTGGCTTAACAGATGCAGATGTTTTGTTCATTTATTTATTTATTTGGTATTTCCGTGCTGATTTTAGTTGGCTGGATAGCTCACAAAAAGTAAAGAATAACATAAAATCAATCAATAAATAAGAATACAATAAAACTAATCCAAAAAAGTTTTACAAAATATTTGCAAAAGAGTCAACTTTTTATAGCTGTTTACAGCTTTCCAGAAGGTTAAAACAGAGACTAAAGAGCAAGGGTGTTCTGCAGAACAGGGACCGTCATAAAAAGGACATGCTTCCTAGATCCCACTAGATAGCAACATTAAAGGGAAGGGGCTGGAATCGGCCTGTTTTATCTGTTCTGGCTAATTGAAATATCCAAGCACCAACAACCCCAGAGATTTTATTGTGAGTTAGGCAATGGAATCTGGCAGCTCAGACAAGGATGATACTGGGCACCATGAAGGACAGTACCCGAAACAATCCCAACTGTTTCCTAGTGCACAATTTAAGTCAACAGAACCTAAATCTGCAAAACAGAGATGCCTCTCCATCCACCTCCACTACAATCTCAGCTGATGTATAATCATAAACCGAAACCCAGCTGGCATGATTCTGGGGTGTCAAACTCTATTTCACTGAGGGTCGCATCAGAGTTGTGTTTGACTTGGGGTGGGTGTGACCACTCGTGACATCATTCGTGTCAGGATGGCGCCAGCGAAAACAGGCTCCCGAGCCCCGTTTAGGCTGCAATGGCATTCTGCAACCCTCTGCCAGCAAAAATGGAGCTCAGAAGAGCTGCACGCAACCCTCGTGAGCTCAAGTTTTCAGCTGCGACGGCCTCCTGCAGCCCTCTGCCAGTGAAAATGGAGCTCAGGAGGACTGTGTGTGGTTCTCCCGAGCTCCATTTTCACTGGCAGAGGCACCGTGAGCCAGTCCTTTGCTGTTTCCAGGGTGGCCCCACAGGCCAGATCTAAGCACCCTGCAGGTCAGACCTGGCCCCCTGGCCTTGAGTTTAACACCCCTGTGATAGAAGAACATCCTCTTTCAGGCCCACCCAGATTTTGGTTAGGCATATCAGGTTGGCAGTCTCATCTAGTATAAGATTACAGATGAGGGTAGTCTTATAAACCAATCGGACATTCAAAAACAACAGCTGATAACCAGGGACTAAAGTTTGAATGTGTTGCTATCAGACAGCAAGACCACTTGCAAATTCTGGATCCTGTATTCCCATCACCATCCTGATGTTCCAGCCTTCCCACTCACCTCCTTTCACAATGCCATTCACATTCACCCATGCATAATCAACACTACAACCTATCCCACCTTTCAACGGACCCAACTACTCTTGTCTACACTTGTCCAAGCACTTGGTGGCCTCAACTGAGCCCTTCTAGGGCAAACAACACACATTTGTTTCCCTTAGTTGTGGGGAGTGACCATTCCCTCCCAAGGTCTACGGAAGTGGTAAATTGGTATTTGCAGCTATTTGTGTGGTCTATGATACGTCAGCTTTCATTTTTTTACTGAGCATTACAATAATATGCAATGCAACTATTGTAATTAAAAACATTTATTAATCGTCTTATTAAAAAGCCTTGCAATTCTCTTCGTTTTTGCCTTTTCTTATTCTGATATGTTGCTTACATGTTATATAGTACTTTTCTGCTTTCCTCTGATAAGGTTTTGGTGCTCCTCCCAGCCCCGTTGTAGCTAGGAGAGAAGAAGGTAACTCTTATTCTTCATGTCACCCTGAATATTTTTAAACTGAATATGTAAATATTATTCTAAATTTCATGTGCAGTGAACATTTAGACTTCTCTTTATATTTCATAACTGTAAAGTTAATGTTGGAAATTTCTTACCAAATGGAATCATGTTGCTAGCTATTTAGAGACTTTTGGAACTGAGCAACTTATTCATTTCAATAATAATTCATTGTTAATATTCTGTGCCATTAACAAGCTAGTTCAACGAGGAAATGGCTTGACAGTAGATAAAAATTCTTGCTAGATAAATCATTCTGTAAATCAGGGGCCCCCAACCTTTGCAACTTTAAGTCTGAAGGACTTCAGCTGCCAGACTTCTCCAGCCAGCAAAGCAAAGCTGGCTGGAGAATTCTGGGAGCTGAAGTCCTTCAGACTTAAAGTTGCAAAGGTTGGGGGGCCCTGCTGTAAACGATACGAATTACAAAGGTGAGATTTAATGCTTTTTTATAAAGTCTCCCAAATCCCTAAATAGGACCATATATTGATGGGTATTCTGAACCAGTTTCAAATACTAATAAAGAATATAGATGCTATTCAATAACTGATCGTTAGAACAAAGTTATAAAGATTACAGTATACAATTGTAATTTTCTTTTTCTTCCCCCCCCTTTTTTTCCTATCAGAGTAGTCATACTAGGTGGTTTTTTATATTTTTTAATTTTGAATGCAAATAATACAAACATAATACATATAATTCTAAATACAAAAAAGGGGAAAATACAAATATTAAAGTGCACACACACACACAACTTTTTTTTCCTATACAATATATTTCAATTGCGCACTTATCATCTCCAAAACAACATATATTCTTGAGTAGGCTTATTCCCTTTGCCTTCTACCAACACTGTTTTTATAAAATCCCCCCCATGGGGGATTATTTTAATCATTCCTTTTTTAAATTTAATTTCTGTTGTTAATTTATCATTTGTTGCCATACTCCAAATTTCATTATCTCATTCATTTCTTTGAATATCCCAATTTTGTCCCCAATATTTAGCATCACTAATCTAGCTGCCATTATCAAATTTACAATCAATTCCTTTTTTTTTTTTGTTTCATTTATATCCTGTTTTTCCACCAGCAACAGTAATGCAATCCTCGGTGACATATCTAAATTTACATTCAAAAGTGCTCTAATTTCCCTAAACACCATGTCCCATATTTTTTGTGCACTATCACAATCCCACCACGTATGTTTATATGTTCCAACTTCTTTCTCGCACCTCCAACAAATATTTGTATATTTAACATCTATTTGATTTAATTTTTCGTGGTGTTAGGTACCACCTCCATATCACTTTATATCCATTTTCCTTAACTCTAACTGACATATTCTTATATACTCTTCTGTTCCAAATATTTTTCCAATCATTATCATTTATTTTGCCTAAATCTGATTCCCAAATTAATTTTAAATCTTTTGCCTGATCTTCTAATTCAGTTAATATTCTATATATTTTCCTAATTCATCATTTACCTCAGTGGTGGGGTTAAAAAAATTTTACTACCAGTTTTGTGGGCATGTCTTGAGGACGTGGCATGTCTTGGGGGGGCGTGGTGTGGCTTGGGGTGTGTGGCAGGGGAAGGATACTGTAAAATCACCATTCCCTCCCCACTCCAGGGGAAGGTTACTGCAGAATCCCCATTTCCTCCCAATCAACTGGGACTCGGGAGGCAGAGAATAGATGGGGGCAGGGCCAGTCAGAGGTGGTATTTACCGATTCTCCATACTACTCAAAATTTCTGCTACCGGTTTTCCAGAACTGGTCAGAACCTGCTGAATACCATCTTTGCTTTACCTATATATTCTTCATTCATCTCACATATTTTATAATCATTTCAAATTTTGTTGTCTATCTTTCTCTTTGAATCTTTCTTCCATTTTTATCCATTTCTCTAATTGTATTAAATTCAACCAGCTTAATTTAATATCTGATAAAACATTCTTTAGTTGTGTTACATTCTTTAGTTTGTTCTTCCAGTCTTCCCATTTACCGTATATATCTTATTTTCTTATAATTTACTAATCCATTCTTTCAATTCAATCTTAGGGAATTTCTCCATTTTCACCACTAGTGTTAAAGGAGAAATTCCTGGCATTAACCGGTATCTCCATTTATTCCATAGTTCTATCAATTTTTTAAAAAGGATTTTTTAAATTACAATTGTAATTTTCTAGTACTGCAAGAATCATTAGTATTCAGTGACCAATATGCAAGACAAATTTGGAGGGCGGGCATCCTTTCATATCTGAAAGCTCAGAAAACCCCTACTCCACAAAGATAATAGATGCTATATATCAATATTAAATATTTACTAATTATAGAGAATCTGAATTTAGAATATATTCTAATTAAGCATCCCATTTCTTTAGCTTATAATCAGTCTCTGCCTCCTACTGGACAAATAAACACAGGAACATCTGGACCCAGTACATGTAGACCGGTAAGGATATATGTGTTCTGGTAAAACTAAGAATAGAATAACATTTAGTTATGTAACATTTAAAAAAATATTTTTAGTGATACTAGTTAGAAGGTCCCTGGTGTGTATTTTTAACGAAGAACTTAAATATTCTTAAGTTTTCAGTTTAAATCCATATAACTAACTCTCAGGATATTTCTATAATAATTACCATCTACAAAAGAGTGATTAATTTTAATATTACCCAAAGAAATTCTGAGTCTTATTATCTCAATCACTTTTCTTATTGCATGGCTCATTTCCATCCCCAGATATGGGCTGGGGTTGAAAAATGCATGCAGTGAAAGTATATAGAAGGGTGAAGATCTAGCTCCCTGTCATCATTCATTTCACCATTTTATAAACATAAACATAAACCATAGGATATGTCAGCAACAAACATGGTTGTATTTCTGACATGAGTTAGTTCCTAATTAGTGAATTAACTGGATACATGTAAGCTTATATCTCAGCAAATTAACTGGATTGGAATTGGACACCTTCAGTCAGACAATCATATTGTTTATTCCCCAAATTGTTTACTACATGGAAAACAGAGAAGAAATGATATTGCTTTCATGGTTAGGCAAGATGTAGCAAGAACATTACTAGACAACCATGCAGTCCATGACTGAATGGTATCAGTTAGACTTCATTAATAACCCATTGATTATCCAACTTTATGTTTTAACCTCTGATACTGAAAAAGAGGTTGAAGAGTTCAGTTGACAATGCGAGCAGGATGTGCTGCTTGTAATTAGAGACTGGAATACCAAAGTTGGAAATATCAGGGGGGAAATACAACTGGGGTGTATGGGACAGAGGTTCTTAAAATGGGGAAAGTAAAGTATGTGTGGGATGGTTATTTGGGCAACTCCTGGAAGGTTTGACAAAGGGTGTGAGCAACTAACAATCAAAATATAAGAACTCCTCTGGCAAGAATTTGCTAATTTGCTGGTATTTTGTTGCTGTTATTAAGCCCCTTTTTATATTTTTATATTTGCCTTTTTGTCCCTCAGTTTGTCAGAGAGTTCTTTGTACAACCATGCCAAGTGCCTTAGATGTCTTATTTTTTTTCTCCGCGGTATTGTTTCTGTTTCTAGCCATGGAATCCTCCCTGTTCATCCTCCTAGTTTGTTGAAGTTAGCTCTCTTAAAATCTAGAACATGAGTCTGACTTTGTTCAGTTATCCTTGCCTGCATTATGGTGAATCCTAGCATGACATAGTCACTCTCCATTCCCTCAATCATTTTATCCCTATTAGTAAATATGAAATCCAGTGTAGCTGATCCTGTAGTTTTTTCTCCCCTTCTTTTGGATAATAAAATTGTCAACAGTGTGTTAGGTACCTGTTCCATCTTCCACTTGCTGCAAAGTTTGTTTCCCAGTTGATGTTGTGGTACAATCCCCCATTACTACACTGGTGTGTTTCCTGCACACTTCAGCTTACTGACTTCCAAAAGGTGCCTCTATTTCCTCTGTTGGTTGCATGACCTTGGTTGGATATACACCTATACTCGTGTTATTTCTTTTTTCCTCTTAGTATTCACCCAAATACTTTGAAGAAGACCTTCATACTGAGTGTTGTGTATTTCTGTAAATGTCTAGTATTCTTTACATACAGTGCAGTTCCCCTTTTGTTGGATCTGTTTCTTTTGAACAAATTATTTCTTTTTAGCAGTATGTTCCAATCATGGCTTCCATCACACCGATTTTCAGTAATAGCAACAATATTGTATCTGCCCTCATGCTCTACAACTTCAGGTCCTCCCTGTTTGTTCCCCATATTTTTATTATTAGTGTATCCAAGCCCTTTTATGGCTGACCTTGCATTTGCTAGCTGCATCTCCTGTTTTGTACCTGGGTGTCATTTCCTCATCACCATTTCTTTCCTTATGGTCAGATTCGTTGTCTTGGTATTTACACTCTGGGTTTGGTCCTAGAAATTGGCCTCTAGATCCAGTTTAAAGCCTTTCAGATGACTCAAACAAGATGTATTTCAAGCCCATACTTCTCAGCCTTTGTGAGATGCACCCTGTCTCTTGCCAGGAGCCCTACATATAAGTAGGTAGACCATTGTCCAGGCAGCACTATCCCTTGAGCCAGTGGAAAACCTCCAGTCTCTCATTGGATGTTGACATCACCTGTGCTCCTCTTTTGCCTTTCTGCCTCCCTTGATTATTTTTTTCCAGGCTCTTTTTTGTTGTATCATTCGTCCCAACATGAACGAGGAGAAAAGAATGAATTCAATTAGTTGGGTAAGCCACTCTGTCACATCTTTGAACTTTGTATCTGGGAGGCAGGTTGATAGGTTGTCTGGTCTGCAGATTGCTGATTCTATTTCTCTGAGAAGTCACGAACACCTGCCTTTTCCTCTTCGGGATACCCAGCAGACTCTTCTTCTCTGTGACAGTCTGAGCTACTTTTCTTCCTGTTACTGTAACAGTTGATGAAGATTCTTCTCCCGATGTCTGCGTGTGCTCTTCCAGGAGGAGGGTAAGAAAGTGAAGGTTAAGCTCCAGTGGCAAACAAAGTCCTCTCAGGCGTTTTGCCTTCTAAGTGACCTGTTGCCTCCTTTTTCTTCTAAGGCTCCTTTTTTCTTGGTAGTGGTTTCTTCCTTGGTGGGTTCAGTTTGTAGACGTACTTATCTCCTTTCCAGAATTTCTCTTTTCCACAGATAAGTCTCAAAGTGATTAAACACTTGCAGATCTTCTACTTTCCCCTCCAGTAATTTGATCAGTTTGCATTTGATGCAGGTATAAATTGAAGTCCTCCTCAGGCAGGATTACAAACATAGCCCACACCTTGCCAGTTACCACAGGCTAGCCTCTTTCTCCTTGACTTTATAACTTGTAAGAGTTGTGCAGATCCAATAGATATTTCTTTGTAGATGCCCAGGATCCATATATGTACTTATTTTTACATTGAAGAATGTAAAGCTTTTATTAATGGCTAGGATATCAAGAAATAGGTGAAGCATCCTTTCCTAACTTGAGAACCTCCACATGAATGAGGCATCTAGAGGCTATCAGTCTGGAAGACAGCAGAACCGAAGCCCATTGAATCTGCAGGACCGTAGGCTAGGGACAACTGGCTTAAGTTGCCAGCCTACTTTGAAACCAACCAATTCCAATTATAGTCTTGTTTAAAAGTCTATACTTCTGTTTCAGATTGTTCCTCCCCGAGCTGGAGTTATTAGTGCACCACAAAGTCATGTGCGTCCTTCTATAGGAAAGCATATGCCTGAACTCCACTCTAAGCCACCAGAATTAACAACAGGTAAAATTGGTGAGTATATTATGTATTTTTTCTTTTTTTTAAATGTAATTCTTCTACACAATAATAATAATAATAATAATAATAATAATTTAATTTCTATCCCGCTCTCTCTCCCCAAGGGGACTCGAGGCGGGGCACAGGCAATTAAAAATACAAATAGACCACAAACAAATACAAAATACAAAGTTAAAAATAAATTAAATAAATCCTGCGCTAAAACCCATAACTAGACTAAAAATTACCCCTAAAAAACCCTGACCTAAAAAGAGACTACCCAAGGCCGGCCAGACGAAAAAAGTGCGTCTTTAATTTTAGGCGGAAGGAGCGGAGGTCCGTGGTTGTCCTGATATCGGGGGGAAGGTCATTCCAGAGGGCTGGGCCCGCCACAGAGAAGGCCCTTCCCCTGGGCGTCGCCCGCTGACAAAGTCTAGTGGACGGCACCCGGAGAAGTCCCTCTCTGTGGGAGCGAATCGGCCGTGAGGATGTATGGGGCAGGATCCGATCCCGCAGATAGCTAGGTCCCGAGCCATGGAGCGCTTTGAAGATGGTGACTAACACCTTGAAGCGTACCCGGAAGACGACAGGTAGCCAGTGCAGCTCGCGCAACAGCGGTGTTACATGGGCAAACCTAGAGGTGCCCATAATTGCTCGCGCGGCTGCATTCTGGACCAACTGAAGCCTCCGGGTACACCTCAAGGGGAGCCCCATGTAGAGAGAGTTGCAATAATCCAGTCGGGATGTCACGAGAGCATGAGTGACTGTGCGAAGGGCGTCCCGATCCAATAGGGGGCGCAACTGGCGTACCAGGCGAACCTGGTAAAACGCCCTCCTGGCCACGGCTGTCACTTGATCTTCCATGGACAGCCGGGTATCCAGGAGGACACCCAAGTTGCGCGCCCCATCCACAGGGGCAAGATGTTCGCCCCCTATGGCCAGCGTTGGAGAGAGCTGGTTGAATCGGGCAGCCGGAAACCACAGCCACTCGGTCTTGGTCGGGTTGAGCCTAAGTCCGTTACTTCCCATCCAGATCCGCACGGCTTCCAGGCACTGGCACATCACCGCTACGGCATCGTTGGGGTGGTTTGGGGTAGATATGTACAGCTGGGTGTCATCAGCGTACAGGTGGTACTCTACCCCAAAACCACGGATGATCTCGCCCAGCGGCTTCATGTATGCGTTAAACAGGAGAGGCGAGAGGACCGACCCCTGAGGCACCCCGCATGTGAGGGGTCTCGGGGTCGACCTCTGCTCTCCTGCCCGCACAAATTGCGATCGGCCAGAGAGGTAGGAGGAGAACCACCGTAAAACGGTGCCTCCCACCCCCAACCCCCCCAGCCGATGCAATAGGATACCATGGTCGATGGTATCGAAAGCCGCCGAGAGGTCTAATAGGACCAGGATGGAGGAACATCCCCCATCTCTGGCCCTCCAGAGATCATCTACCAACGCGACCAATGCCGTCTCGGTGCTATGCCCGGGCCGAAAGCCGGACTGGCGCGGATCTAGATAGTCAACTTCCTCCAGGTGACGGGGAAACTGTTGTGCCACCACACTCTCAACAACCTTCGCCAAGAAGGGAAGGTTGGAGACTGGACGGTAGTTGTTCAAAAGAGCTGGGTCCAAAGAGGGCTTCTTGAGGAGGGGCCTCACCATGGCCTCTTTTAGGGAGGCAGGCAAGGAACCCTCACTCAAGGATGCGTTGACAACCTCTTGGAGCCAGCCTCGTGTCACCTCCCAGGATGCCAGTACAAGCCAGGAGGGACACGGGTCCAATAAACATGTGGTGGCTCGCAGTCGCCCACGTAGCCTGTCCATATCCTCGGAAGTAACGGAGTCAAACTCCTCCCAAACAAGATCTCCCCCGTGGCATCCCACTGGGCCATGAATGGGGGTTAGCTCACTCTGTATCTGGGCGGTTTTCTCCTGCAGAAAAATCACAAATTCCTCTGCTCTACCCTGTAGCGGGGCTTCCCGCTCCCTCTGTTGAAGGAGGGAGCGGGTCACCCTAAACAGGGCGGCAGGGCGGTTTTCTGCGGATGCTATGAGAGTGGCACAATGATGACGTTTGGCCACCCTCAGCGCCACAATGTAAGTCCGTAAATGGGCTCTTACCTGTGTCCGGTCAGATTCAGAGCGGCTAGCCCTCCATCTTCTCTCTAGGCATCTCTAGAGAGTGTTATAAGTGCATTCAAAAGAGTGTTATAAGTGCATTCAAGGGAATACAGATGCTATCCCTTGGATGAAACCTAATTCCAAAATACCCACTTCTTATTTTTAAAGCGAGTTAGTACTTAGGTCCACTATAAGGTGAGTGAGTTGGGCCACCATATAAATTTTATTAATAAATAAAATAAAAATTGCAAAGCATATTTTGCTTTTTTTGCCTATAAGAAGGAATTGCTACTGTTTTTTTCCCCCGAGTGCTTTTAATAAATGAACATTTAATAAATGAAATGTCTTAGTGATTTGGAAAAGGAAGTTCCTAATATGAATGTAACAAAATATTGAGATAACTGTATGTAATACCAGTACCTATTATTAACGTTCGGCTTTCTTGTATTTGGGGGATTATTTTCTTAGTTCCAATACCAAAAATGTTTTTAATAATGATAGTGATAATAGTTGTAATGCCAAATCTAGTCTGAATAACTGGCTGAGTGTGTCACAGACCATAATGTTTTTTTTAAATCTATTGGTTAGTGGGTTAGTGGGACACAAATACACTTGTCCAACCTAACAACAAGAAACTGCTATTCCGTGAGCACTATTTTAGAAGAAAATAGAGGATATAAACCAAATAAATAAATAAATAAATACACACTTTTCTTATCTCTGTAATTCAGTTGCACACTCACTACTGTGTGCAACTTATATCTAGGCTGCATTTTAACTAACAGACAATTTATTTGCAATACAGCAGTTATAATTTCTGAGCAGTTGCATGCCATTCTGTCTCAAAATTTGATTTAAATAGTGTGAAGCTTTACTGAAGAGAAGTTAAAATCTTGCTTAATACTGTACATATGCATTATAAATAGCTCCAATTTTTTTTAAATAATTTGCGTTACTACTGTAATCAATTTGGATCAGCAACAGTGCATTTTCCTTGAAATGAATGTATTTATAGGGTCACCTATACTTCCTGAGCCACTTAAACCACAAGGAGCAGTTCCTGTTCAACCCGCCTCTGTTGTAAAGATGCAGGAGCCACTTATACCTATGACAGCAACGTCTCAAACAGCTTCTCCATCAAACCTAGAGGCACCACCACAACCTCCCCCCCGCAGCAAATCATCCCAAAGTTTGCCTTCTGACAACATTCCATCACAGACGCAGGTATGTACAGAATATTTTTTAAACATTTTCTTTTGGGTGCAATTTATGTACTGCTACTTCTGTACTACTCCACTCAAAAATACTGCTGTATACAGTATAGAAAGTTGAACAACTTATAAATTGCCAATATAGGCTTAAACTATTCGAGTCCAAATTAAGGCTGAACTGTTCTTGCTTCCTGATCTCTGTCACAAGGAAGCACAGGCATAACTCAAGTGAGGGATTAACAAATTATGTTTAGAATTATCTTGGATTCACTACATTGAACCTTAGTTAGGTTTATCTTCATCATAGTCAAAATCTGTGCCAGAATTTTATTTCCTGGAGAGGTTCTGTTTCTGTAAATTGTTTCCTGAACAGTTTGCAGAAAAATATTGAAACTTCCAAAAGGCAAAAAAATATATGAAAATATTGAAATTAATACAAAATAAAATTTGCAGCAACAGAATGTCAAAATAAAGAGGGGGAAAGTTAATTAAGTCTTAAAAACGTGGACAAATAAATTCAATTTCAATTTATTACAGTGAAAGATCAGCCAGATGGAAAAATACAGTTTTTCATTGGCTATAAGAAAATAATCACAAAACTGAAAATTGTATGCGCCCATTTACCTTTGTTATTTTAAAAGTAAAATAACTTTCAAAAATGTAGCTTATAATTTAAAATCCATTTTTGAGAAACACTTAACTGAGTAGATTTTAACCTGTCCTAATGTTGGTGTATGTTAGCAATTGTACATGCAGCATACTATTGTGAACTATGAAGCAAATGAGGAAATTAATACCTTTATTAACTTGTCTTCAGAAAATAGAACAGCAAGAGAAAAATTGAGAATTTTCATAATTTGGCAATTCCATAATATGCAATATAATTGGTATTTGATCTAAGTAACTTTTGCCCTATATCCAATTATATTTCAAGAGAATTCATCCCCCATCCAAACCCTGCCCATCTTTTCATAGGAATATAAAAAAGTTTGAGTAAGGACAGGAATATACCCATTATTGTTGAGGCAACACAAAATCCACCTCTTGCAACTAGCAGTCTTCTTTGTAACCAGGCCCACAGAGAAACGCTGTTTGTTCTGAGGTTCTCAGGTTAGTGCAGGAGAAAGATGTCTGCATGTACATTGTACCTGAATTACAGTTCCCCTTAATGTGGCCAATGTAATACTGAGTCTTTTGGAAGCATGTTACCTTGGATTTCTCCCTAATGTTTTCTTTTGATATCTGTCTCCTTTTCACAAGCAGGATCAACCTTCAGGGTAAAAGGTACCTGATTCTTTACTGGTCTTACATTTTTTCATCCATTCTATGTTCTCCATAAATTCTAGCATAAAAGATGTATGAACAATTACGTTCATACATCTGTGCTTGCACTGAAATCACCTGCCTGTATGAATAGGCAAATATGCATCATGTTATTGACATGTAAGGCAACTTACTTAACTTGACATGCTATGCCCTATAGGGCAAGAGTTTTCAAATTGTGTTATATATGTTTCAATATACCCATTTGCACTAATCATTCTTTGGAAGTGGAGAGAATGGAAGTAGTATGACAGCATACTAGAGAGACTTAACATTTATCAAAAATTGCCTTATTTTTGTCCCTGACACATTAATTGACAAGAGAGATGGGGACGCACAGCTTCTTGCTATTGCCATGGTAAAAGGGAGCAGAACAGTTTAGCAGCTTATTTAATGAAAATAAAATGAAGTGATCTTTATAATTCTTCAGGTGAACCTTACTCACATTTTGAGAACTCTTGCAACTGAGGGTGCTTGACTCTCTCACTATCTAAAACTATTTAACACTGATCAACACAAGTAGCCTGAGACAACATTACAGAATCAGGAAAAATATTGGTTTCAAATTTTTTTCAATTTTTCTTTTGGGCTAAGTCAACTTTCTCTGTCATATTTTTTAAAAAGTTACATTTAACATATAATCTATCTAGTTTAATTTTAAAATGAAGTTAATCTTAAATTTTCAAAACAAAACAAAAGTTTCTTTGCATCTGAGATCAATGCAATAAGCGTAATTTAAAATGTAGCAATCTGCTCTTTCCGGTTTTGGTAATAATTTAGTCCATAAACAGAATACATTAATTACTGCTAAACTGTTTTGTTTCTCTTTATTCTGCAATTAAGCTTCAGTGTTATATATTGATCATTGATTTTTAAGTATAGTGAATTTTCAAGCTTTGCTAAATGTAATGTCAATATTAGAGCACAATATTTCAAGTCATAACCTTTGATGGTTTTACATTGTATCCAATTATATTTATTGGAGTTTAGTTTTACATAATATATTTTAATATTTAAAAAATGTAGAATGTGTCTAAATGATTAAAAACAGCTTGTCTTTAAGTTTAAACTCACTTCCTGTACTTGGGCAGGGCATCTTATGTTCCTGTGCTGGGAGGGTGAGCCAGGCCATTGACTTGAGTCACTTTAGGGCAATTGTCTGAGCTCACTAGAGAAAGGCATTGGATGGGTAACAATGTTGAGTAGGGCTGGGAGCTTGTGTATGATTTCCATTCCCACTATGCTTTAATTCTGTTGAAATTCATGGGAGATATTTCTAGTAGATAAATGATGGAGAAAATATTTTCTATTTCGGCCTGTTTATCAAGTATGAGTGGAACTTTCTCATTACTCTTTTCAAATTAACATAACCTGTAGTTAAAAATGAGAAGGCTTGAGACTTAATTACTAAGATTTCATTATGAAAAATATTTTATATTAACTTTTTTCTGCACGTGAATTTTTATCAGTTTAATGCTTCTATTCTTTATACCAGGGGTCTCCAACCTTTGCAACTTTAAGTCTAAAGGACTTCAGCTCCCAGAATTCTCCAGCCAGCAAAGCTGGCTGGAGAATTCTGGGAGCTGAAGTCCTTCAGACTTAAAGTTGCAAAGGTTGGAGACCTCTGCTTTATACCATGCAGTGCTTTTAATCCAAACATTCTATTGTGATGTTAAAATTTCCTGTAATTTTTCTTTCATACTGTTGTAAGTATATAGTATGTCTGTGTATATAATAGATCCATTTGTATATATATTCTGACAGGGATAATGCAATGAAAATAATGAGGCAGATGTTCAAATCCACTGCTTCTTTTACAAACAATGGATCTTTTATCAGACAAGTCAAATATTTGAATGTTATATTTATTTTTCAGATTAGAACAAATGGAGTCCATGCTGTTCAGCTTGAAACACAACTAAACAATGATCCTTTTGAAGATCTGTCCTTTCAGCTGTTTTCTGAATCTAAAATTCAGTCAGTTCAAATGTCACCGATGGTATCTTTAAATCAAAAGAAGCTGACAAACCTGCCTTCTGCAACAGACAATTTTAATTTCAGTAACATAAGTACGCCACATACACTAGCACACAGTAAATCTGAGGTATACCTGTCCAGTTCTCTGAATCCATTTGCTACCAGATTAAACAGCACAAACCCTTTTACTGAAAAAAATGTTACCACTGGAAATCCATTTAGAACCGAATCGGAAGAATTTGGAGCAACTTCACATTGTTCAGCAGACGGACCCACTTCTAAACCTTTTCCATCTCTGAAGCCTCCTATTCATCAGAAAGGCAAAGCTACATTTTATGTTGATACATTTGAAGATGATTTTAGTTTGCAGAATACATCTTCTGTATCTAACAGTGGAAAACAAAAAGGTTGGGTAACATTTGAAGAGGACGATTTAGTATTAACCCTGAAACCATTGGCCAATCCCACTGATTTAAAAAGAGCTTCTTCCCTGCAAGCAACTTATTTTTCACTGGGCACTGAACAAAATATCACTGACTCAAACATTACTGTTTACAGTGGTCATAACAAAAGTTCTGGATCTTTTCATCTATTGCCAGCAAGACCCCCTCCGGCACCTCCTGTACCATCCAGATCTACCAACAGCAATTTGACCACAGATCCTTTAATTTGTTTAGCACCTAAAACATTACCGACACAAGATTTTATGGAAAGATAAATTATTTAAGATATAATTATTTAAACTTGGTAGAAAATATTAGTTTAAAAATAACTAATAGAACTGGGCATTGGTTTAATTCTGTATGTGCAATACTTTAATCAGATGCACTGAACATTAATTCTTAGGTTATTACACAAAGGTGACAGGGTGGGGAATCATGCACAGAATTAATCTTAAGTAGGGATCTCATTCTGTTCCTTTAATGGACACAATGGAAGGAAAAGTTATGCTTGTTTCAATTCCACTTTAGTTTATAGGGAAGTATAACATTACATTTGTCTTTCAAGGCCAACAAGCATGTATTGGTTTCTCTCAATAACGCACATAAGAGTTTTAAGCAATTGTTTCTTGAACATTCTTATATAAGGATTTAAATACCATTTTAAATGCCCTTCTGTTAGAACGTAGAACCACTTCCAGTATCTGATAACTGGTATATTTATACGTGAGTATTCACCAAAGAACTGTCAAAGTTTAATTAAGATGCCAATTGTTTAATATTAATGTTGGGAAATAAATTATAATAGAGGTTTATGAAGATTTGTAGAAGTGAATTCCCCCAACAATTGAAATAATTTTAAACAATATATAGTAATATATTTTTCCTATCATTGCACATGCTTTGTTTTGCAGACATGAGAAAATTTGTTGCAGCTTTATTGTTATTCTCCTCCTGATCTTATTCTCATTATATAGCTTCCTATTCTAATATGAATGTTGCTTTCTAAGTTGAAGGAAATTTTATATTCATTTTGATAGGAAGATCTGTCTAAAGAAGTAATTGGATAGATGGTCCATATATTTCAACTCTTCCAGCCTTTTTTCCTTTACAATGTATAGAAGTAATGTGTCTCAAATATGATATCAACAATGGTTTATGTACTATTCTGACAAGTTAAACATATCACTTTTCACAGACAAACATCAGTGTTATAGGTGATGCTTCTTGAGGCAGATTCTATAATCCCCTACATAATGCTTTGTAAACTTGCAATAGTCTGCTTCCAAAATTTTTGCAACAGATGGCACTTAAATGTAGTATTTTCATGTTATGAAGGAAATATATGTCTGTTCCATACTACTGTTAAGCAAGATAGTCTTTTCTTAGTCATATTGTCACATCTATTTATATTGCTTGCTTTTTTAAATTTATGAAAACCTTTTTTGAGAAGGGCCATGCTAAATACGTCTGTTCCTTTTGCTGTATTTGCAGACTGTTATAGTATGCTCTGTTTACAAAATATTTTCCTTTTGTGGTATCTGAGTGAAGCACCTCATTCCATGGAGCAGTAAAAATAAACCATCATTTCAATTTCTCTAATGCTGTTCCAATGTATTTATATAAATCATCACATATAACACTTCTACTCATTAAAGTACAGTCATTAAATACAGTGACTTCTATATTGTGCTTTTAAAATTGTACATTTTGAAACAGCAGTAGAACTATAAATTTTCTGGTTCCATAATGTTAACATCTGTGTTATGCATTTGTATTATAATGTTAGCAACACAACTGTATTCTCGGTAGTGCAACTAGAGTTCTTTTATGTGGTCCTTGTTTGAATATTTAATTTCAATTACTATAGTTCTCCTATTAAATTTCAAATACAGGCCTCAGCATCTTCAATAGGTTATAAAATCTGGCAGCAGAGTACCACAAAAATTGCAACAAAGCATGTATGAGCATAGGATGAGTAGTTTATTATAATGTGTGCTGCTAAAGGAAATCAATATTAGAGAGTCAAAGTTACAACAGTCTAAAATCCTATCTATTTTCTTCAAGTGTTTTCCTGTGCAAATTGCTTTGTTAATGTATAGCAAGTTATTGCTTGTGGTACACAATAATTGACGATCTCCATTACAATATTAATATTGATGGTTTACAATACTGCATATACATATACTGTGAAACATGTTACTTTATGAAATAAATTTTCCCATTGTTAGGAATATATCTCCATTATTGATGCTGTCAGAATTTGGCTTTACCCTTGTGGACTTAAAATTTTCAGATTTCTTTCTGATCTAAGATCATCGAGGTAATTTTTATATAAAGGTCCAGATATCAGGAGCAAAACAAACTTCTTGAAGCCAGTAAGATTGATGAAAGCTCTAGCACAGTGTTTCTCAACCTTGGCAAGTTTAAGACGAATGGACTTCAACGTCAAGAATTCCCCAGCCAGCATGGCTGGCTGGGGAATTCTGGGAGTTGAAGTCCACTCGTCTTAAACCCACAAAGGTTGAGAAACACTGCTCTAGCAGAATATCTGGTCTGAACATTCTGCTTGGTTCCTACTTCCAATTCTGCCTCAGTTTCTATGCCCTAACAGTTGTAACCTGGAAAAAAAGACCTGGAAAAAAGTGAAAGACATGGAATGGCTGCAATAATTTTTTTTATGATAATTCTCATTCTGCTGTTGGTTTTTGAGCCACCTAGAGCAGAGGTGTCAAACTCGCATCATCATGAAATGTGTCGCAACTTTTTTCCCCTTAGCTAAACTGGGTGTGGCCAGCATGTGATGCATTCGGCCAAGGGTCGTGAGTTTGATAGCCCTGACTTAGAGCCTTAGATTGAAATGCAGCTATATGGTTTTGATTTAAAATAATTTGAAATTTTTTTGTGGTGTCAACTTTTAACCACCACATGGATTTTCCAGGACAATCCTTCATGATCCTTCAAGTCTTCCAATAGTGTGTACATTGCTACTGTAACCTAGCCCATACAGCCTGCTACCCATTGTCCTCTCTCTCCATCCTAATACCTTTCCTAGCATTATGGACTTCTCCAAAGAATTAGGCCTTTGCATAATGGGTCCAGATTGTGTTTGTAGCTTCCAGTTTTCTCGTCCTGCATGGTAACATCAGCAACTAGTCCTTTCAAAGATTTTAATATACCCATACTATAAACAACATGACATCCTCAGCTCTTCCTCAATAGGGTGTTGTGTCCATGTGACCTGAGGAGTCCATCATCTAGCACTACATTGCCAATCTTTCCATGTAGTTTTCTTCGTAAAACAGAAATAGTTTACCATCACCTTTCCCTGCCTAGTATGAAAGGATGCCTTTACTGTCACAACTAAAGTGACCATTTATGGCAGGAGTCCTCAAACTTTTAAATGAGACTGATTCACGGTCCTTCACACTGTTGTGGGGCTGGATGGGCATGGCTACCTGGTCATGTGACTGGCTAGGCATGGCTACCTGGTCATGTGACTGGGTGTGGGCAATTTAGCAGTCCATTTTGTCTTTGTACTTGCTCCTCCCTTACTCACCCACCAGCCCTGGATCATGGCTGTGAAAAACATCCTGAAAGGCTGTTTTTAAAGCACTACTTTACAAGCTGGCAGCAGAGCTGCTTTTCAAGCCAGCAGCAGTCCCTCCCCTATTCACCCACTGGCCCTGGATCACATGGCTGCACTGGTGAGATCTCCCCTCAGTCAGGTGGTCCTCCCCATCATCTCTCAGCCTCACATCCAGCGGCAGCAGTGTGATCAGAAGTCCCTTTTGAGAGATAAGGCGGTATAAAAATCCGATTAAATAAATATAAATAAATAAAGAAGTGCAGCTCAACCGGTGACAAAACTAGCCAGAAGTGCAACTGGAATGGATGCTCATTGGAAGATAAGGTCGACGATGAGGGACGAGGGGAGGGGCTGAATCCCACCACTCTGCAGGCCAGATATTTTGCATTGGTGGGCCATATCCAGCCCACAGGCCATAGTTTGAAGATCGGTGACAATGTCCCAACCTATCCAAAGTATCTAAAATGAATACATTATCTCCACCCCCATTAAATCTCCCACTATCTAATTCTATCTCCCCCTGCCCTTATTTACGGATTTCCTTTTATGATCCTAGTTCCTAGGGGTTGTCTCTAGAGTAACTCTCATATCAGTAAATTCTGGTTATGGCTGGTTTCGAGCATAGCAAAGGCCTCTAATCCTAGTTCCGACGTACAATTCTCAGGCTTCAGCCTAGCTTGAGGGAGGGATTTGGTTGGGGAAGGATGTTCTCTTTCTCTCTCTCTCTTGGACTTGGACTTCGTTGTGCAGAAGAAAAATGAGGGCGTCTTTATGCAAACAGAAAGAATTGAGAGGGCAGAGCTGTGATGTGCACCAAAGTACCAAAATTACTGGCAGACAACTATCATAATGGTTTAATAGAGCTTCCATACTAAGGGGCAGTCTATCAGCCTGTTGGAATAAAAGGAAAAATATGATCCTTTGGCTTTCTTAAGAACCGGATCCCTCAATATTGGAATTAGCCTAAAAGAGAGTCATGTGATTTGGGGCCCAGCTTCATTAAACTTTGGTTACTATCTTTTCTATCAATGCATTTTCTTTCTGGCCTGAACTGCTGTATGAGAAATGATGTCTGAAGTTCAAAAGCTCAGGAGAGAATTTCTCTGCTCTCTTGCCCTTAAACTCACACTAGCTAACAGTAGTTTGGCATGCACAAAAATATATCTGCACCTGAACAGAAAAAACAGGGTGTATTTATTTACTTACTTTAATTTAATATTTATTTATTTAAATATTTATTTATTTAATTTAATATTTATTTACCAAATTAAATTAAATATTTATTAAATAAAATATTTATTTATCGAATTAAATAAAATATTTATTTATCGAATTAAATAAAATATTTATTCATCGAATTAAATTTAATATTTATTCATCGAATTAAATTTAATATTTATTTATTAAATTAAAGTTAATAATAATAATAATAATAATAATAATAATAATAATAATAATAATAATAATAATAATAGTTTAATTTCTTGACCGCTCCTCTCCCCGTAGGGACTCGGAGCGGTGCACAGGGAAACTAAAACCATAAATATACAATCAAAAACATCTTAAAAACAAATTAAATAGTACCTGTGCTAAAATACCCAATCTAAGCTAAAATTCCCACTATACAACTAAAACCCCATAGAGAGAGACTACCCCAGGCCGGCCAAGCAGAAAAAATATGTTTTTAATTTCAGACGGAAGGAGCGGAGGTCCGTGGTCGTTCTAATGTCGGGGGGAAGGTCATTCCAGAGGGCTGGGCCCGCCACAGAGAGAGCCCTTCCCCTGGGCATCGCCCGCTGACAAAGTCTAGTGGAAGGCACCAGGAGAAGTCCCTCTCTGTGGGAGCGAATCGGCCGTGAGGAAGTATGGGGCAGGATCCGATCCCGCAAGTAGCTAGGTCCCGAGCCATGGAGCGCTTTAAAGATGATAATTAGTACCTTGAAGCGCACCCGGAAGACGACAGGCAGCCAGTGCAGCTCGCGCAGGAGAGGTGTTACATGGGTGAACCTAGAGGTACCCAGGATTGCCCGCGCGGCTGCGTTCTGGACCATCTGCAGTCTCCGGGTGCACCTCAAGGGAAGCCCCATGTAGAGAGAGTTACAATAGTCCAGTCGGGATGTCACGAGAGCATGAGTGACTGTGCGAAGGGCGTCCCGATCCAATAGGGGGCGCAACTGGCGAACCAGGCAAACCTGGTAAAACGCCCGCCTAGCCACGGCTGTCACTTGATCTTCCATGGACAGCTGGGCATCTAGGAGGACACCCAAGTTGCGCGCCCCATCCACAGGGGCAAGATGTTCGCCCCCTATGGCCAGCGATGGAGTTAGCTGGTTGAATCGGGCAGCCGGAAACCACAGCCACTCGGTCTTGGTCGGGTTGAGTCTGAGTCCGTTACTTCCCATCCAGATCCGTACGGCTTCCAGGCACTGGCACATCACCGCTACGGCATTGTTGGGGTGGTTTGGGGTAGATATATACAGCTGCGTATCATCAGCGTAGAGATGATACTCTACCCCAAAACCACGGATGATCTCACCCAGCGGCTTCATATATGTGTTGAACAGGAGAGGCGAGAGGACCGACCCCTGAGGGACCCCACATGTGAGGGGTCTCGAGGTCGACCTCTGCTCTCCTGCCAACACAAATTGCGATCGGCCAGAGAGGTAGGAGGAGAACCACCGTAAAACGGTGCCTCCCACCCCCAACCCCCCCAACCGATGCAATAGGATACCATGGTCGATGGTATCGAAAGCCGCCGAGAGGTCTAATAGGACCAGGATGGAGGAACAACCCCCATCCCTGGCCCTCCAGAGATCATCGACCAACGCGACCAATGCCGTCTTGGTGCTATGCCCGGGCCGAAAGCCGGACTGGCGCGGATCTAGATACTCAACTTCCTCCAGGTGATGGGGAAACTGTTGTGCCACCACACTCTCAACAACCTTCGCCAGAAAGGGAAGGTTGGAGACTGGACGATAGTTGTTCAAAAAAGCTGGATCCAAAGAGGGCTTCTTGAGGAGGGGCCTCACCATAGCCTCTTTTAGGGAGGCAGGCAAGGAACCCTCACTCAAGGATGCGTTGATAACCTCTTGGAGCCAGCCTCGTGTCACCTCCCAGGATGCCAGTACAAGCCAGGAGGGACACGGGTCCAATAAACATGTGGTGGCTCGCAGTCGCCCACATAACCTGTCCATATCCTCGGAAGTAACGGAGTCAAACTCCTCCCAAACAAGATCTGTCTCGTGGCATCCCACTGGGCCATCAATAGGGGCTAGCTCGTTCTGTATCTGAGCGATTTTCTCCTGCAGAAAAATCACAAATTCCTCTGCTCTGCCCTGTAGCGGGGCTTCCTGCACCCTCTGTTGAAGGAGGGAGCGGGTCACCCTAAACAGGGCGGCAGGGCGGTTTTCTGCGGATGCTATGAGGGTGGCACAATGATGACGTTTGGCCACTCTCAGCGCCACAATGTAAGTCCGTAAATGGGCTCTTACCTGTGTTCGGTCAGATTCAGAACGGGTAGACCTCCATCTTCTCTCTAGGCATCTCTTGCGTTGTTTCATCACCCTCAGCTCCTCGGTAAACCAGGGAGCCGTGGTGACTCGCCGCCGCAAGAGAGGCCGCAAGGGCGCGACCCGATCCAAGGCTCCCGTGGTCGCAATATTCCATGCGACCACAAGGTCCTCGATCGGGGCGCGGGTCGGGGGTACAGGAAATGGCCCAAGCGCCGTCTGGAACCCATCCGGGTCCATCAGGCGCCTGGGGCGGAACCAAATTGGAGACCCAGGTTCCGCCTCCCCGCGGAGGGGGGTGGCGGTTGGAAAGTCGAGCCGGAGAAGTGAGTGGTCTGACCATGACAAGGGCGTGATGACTATGTCCCCTAAACCCAGATCACTCTTCCACTGGCCGGAGACAAAGATGAGATCCGGTGTATGTCCATCCTCATGGGTGGGGCCTAAAATTAGTTGGGTCAGGTCCATGGCCGTCATGGAAGCCATGAACTCCCGAGCTACCTCGGATGATTCGCCCACCGATGGCAGATTAAAGTCCCCCATGACTAAAAGTCTGGGGGTCTCCACTGCCACCCTAGCGATCACCTCCAGGAGCTCGGGCAGGGCTGCTGCTACATAGCGGGGAGCCAGGTATATAACCAGCACGCCCAACTGCCTCCCTAGGCCCCACTTCACGCAGAGGGACTCACAACCGGTAGTCTGTGGCACAGTGGTCTCTCTCGGCTCAAGACTTTCCTTTACAATAACCGCTACCCCACCGCCCCTGCCAAGGGCCCGAGGCTGATGAAAAGCACGGTAACCTGGTGGGCACATTTCGACGAGGGGGAGTCCACCCTCGTGGCCCAACCAGGTTTCCGCTATTCCTGCCAGGTCCGGCCCCTCCTCTGACACAAGGTCATGTACAAGGTCATGTTATTTATTGAATTAAAATTAATATTTATTTATTGAATTAAAGTTATTTATTTATTAAATTAAAGTTAATATTTATTTATCAAATTAAAGTTAATATTTATTTATCAAATTAAAGTTAATATTTATTAAATTTAATTTAATATTTATTTATTAAATTTAATTTAATATTTATTTATTAAATTTAATTTAATATTTATTTATTTAATTTAATTTAATATTTATTTATCGAATTAAATTTAATATTTATCGAATTAAATTAAATATGTATTTATTAAATTAAATTTAATATTTATTTATTGAACTAGTTAATATTTATTTATTGAATTAAAGTTAATATTTATTTATTGAATTAAAGTTAATATTTATTTATTAAATTAAATTTAATATGTATTTATTGAATTAAATTTAATATTTTATTGAATTAAATTTAATATTTATTAATTAAATTTAATTTAATATTTATTTATTGAATTAAATTTAATATTTTATTGAATTAAATTTAATATTTTTATTGAATTAAATTTAATATTTTATTGAATTAAATTTAATATTTTTATTGAATTAAATTTAATATTTATTTATTGAATTAAATTTAATATTTATTTATTGAATTAAATTTAATATTTATTTATTGAATTTATTGGCCGCCCATCTTACCACGAGGTAATAATATAAAACTCCCACAAGGATAGTAGGGAAAAAGAAAGCAGACAGTAGCTGCAGTCTGCTTTGAGGCCATACAGTTCAGTGAACCTGCCCTTCAGCCTCAGGCAAAAGGTTGCCCAGAAGATAGTACTGTAATATATAAACTCAGAGGCCTCCGCCAACGGCTCCAATCCGCAGATCAAAGAGCTTCCGGGGGCTCGTGCGTTTCCTCTGCCTTCAGCAAAGCGTGTTTCTATAGCAACCCTAAACGGCCAATGAAAAGTTCTCTGTCCCTTTGAGTGACGGGGAAGTTGCGGTCCTTAGTCGAGGTCATCGCCGAGCTCCTCTCTAGGATTGGCTTTCAGAACGAAAGCTTCCTGGGTCAAGAGTAGCCTTTGGTGCACCGGGCAGGGATCTGCGAGTCCCGCGATTGCCGAGCTTCTGCCGGACTAGAGGGGAAGTTCGGTCCCCAGGCTTCGTGATAGGTTGACCGATCCAGGTGAGAAATGTTCCATCTTGGCTGTTGGGGGTGATCGAGAAGGTTCAGATGTTCAGAAAGCCACTGCGTCTGTTGGTTGCCATGGATACCGACCGCAGACCCTTTTCTCAGGCTCTTTTTCTTTCGCTTTGACTTATTTCCCCCACAGCTGTGGCAGATGAGTTTGATAAATGCAGTCGGTTATTTATGAATCAGAAGCTGGTAGTGGGTTTGAGCCGGCCATGGTTATTAGAGGAGCTTGAAATTCCAGGGTGATGAACAAGGCATCGAATGCTCTATGTTGCAGAATCGGAAATAGATTTTGCAACTTTGTGCTATCAAAGAATTCTGTAACAATATTCATATGCTAAATTTTCAGTGCTCTTGTGTGGAAAGCACTAGGTGGTGGGGAGAAATGGATTCATACATCTGCGAGCTAGACATCAATGACAACAGATCAATTTTAGCTTTATTTAAAAAAAATATCATTTGTGCAGTTTCTAGTTCTATAATTATTTTTTGTGTTGTTTGCTTTATAGGCTGTAGACATCTCGTGACGATTTGTAGATCCCAAATGTCAGGTTTATAAAAATCTCAGTATGAGGTCATCAAATATAATTACATTTTGTGAGTGTTCTTCAAGTGAAGTTTTCTGAGGATAAAAATGAGCTCTTTATTGCATTATAAAGTTGGTTTGTCAATCCTAAACGGCTTAAAGCTTTAAAAGTTAAATTCAATACTTTAAAATGGCTTAAAATGCACCAAATCCCATGAACTATGGACTAATGGTAAAAGTACTTTATGTCCACATTCTACACCTCTTTAAAAGTAGCATCATATACTGTCCTCAGTATCAGTACTGAAAACTGAAAGCAAGTTCAATTTTCACCTTAGTGTTTCAGCAACTGCACTTATTTAGAAATAACTTTTATTATTATCACTTGATCTACCCTGAGGTTCATCACTTTAACTGTAATTGCCCCTGTTGATTCTGAACTCAATCAAAATTACATTCAGTAAGAAAGGCAATGGTTATTAGAGGGAGAATTGATTTGAGGGGTCCTTGGTGCCCTCTGAACTGGATTGTTTTCTTAGAGATTTCATTACCCAAAGTAGGAAACATCATCAGTACTGATAATGTTACCTAGTTTGGGTAATGAAACAGCTGCAAGAAAATAACCAAGCTCAGAGAGCACCAAGGACATCACATTTTAACCCTGTGCTACAAATATTCTTCATTGATTATAATCTGTAAATTGATATGTCTTGATTCAAGTTCTAGACCAGTGATGGCAAACCTATGGCACGGGTGCCACAGGTGGCACGCGGAACCATTTCTTAGGGCACGCGAGGCATTGCCCTTTCAGCACTAGCACACATGTGTGCTCTGGCCAGCTGATTTAGGCCTTCTTTTGAGGCCGTTTTTCACCCTCTGGAGGCTTCAGGGAAGCTCCTGAAGCCTCTGGAGGTTGGGAGGGGAGGCTGTTTTCACCCTCCCCAGGCTCCTAGAAAGCCTCTGGAACCTGGGAGGGCGAAAAAAAGGCACCAAAAGCAGGGGGTCACGCACATAGCATTATGGGTGTGCACGCCCACGCACGACCCCCCTGCACTCCTCCCGCTATTGGCACGCGAGCCAAAAAAGGTTAGCCATCACTGTTCTAGACAATTTATTTTGTCCTTTTATGTAGATCTTGGAAACTCTGGACAATAATGCAGAACTTTATAGTACTACACATCGAACTTGTCATGGAATGGAAAATAGTTAGCCTTCTAAGACAATCCCAGGAAGGATTGTTGTGCTACACCTTCTAACTTTGATCCAAAACATTGCACCAATATCAAAAGCTGTTGCAAGGTTCAGGGCTATCAATGTTGTATTCTGGGAGGCGGGGATCATGCTGTGGACAGGCAATGGCATCTTGGTAATGATGGGAAAGGGAGATATAGGAGGAATGTGGGGTTGCCTTTCTCAGGGAATATGGCATCAGTGTTTAGTGCCAATGTCATATTACAGTTTCCTGGTTTCTGTCCCATTGCCTAGTCATCATAGCCAAGGAGGTCCTGGTACTCAACTGTTGATTTTCAGTGCCAGGTTCGCTGTAATAAAACCTCATTCATCCATTATTTAATCTGGGATGAAAAGGCCTGTCTAAAATGCATTACCAAGATCTGGTTTGGACAGAATTGGGGTGAGGGATAACCATCTCAGAAATGTTCAAGTAGAACCCCCCCCCCCCCCCCAAAGTCTCTCTTTAAAGGTGAGGCCAGGATACCATTATATTAAAGTAGAATGGATTTATTGAACAAAGCACAAATGGGGTGAAGAACCTCTTAAAAGTGTATAATGTCTCTATTGGATTGGCTGTTTTCTATTTATAGTATGTTACCCACATTATTGGTTATTATCATTATACTTTGACAAAATTACCACTGTTGATTGGATTGGTTAATGTATATTTTAATATTTAGTGGGAATGTCAATGAGATCACCTTTTCCTGCCTGCATAACGGAAAGCCTTTAGTTAAATAATAAGTATATTGTTTATGCTTCATATGTATCTTAAATATATATACATCCAAAAACTAACTCATATTCTTGCAATTAACACTTTCACTTATCTTGTTAGCACCTTGTTACTTTAAACACAGCTAGGGATTTCAGGTTCCATTTCACTTTTTCCAAAAATACAAATGATCCATTATGTTATTAATTCTACTCTAAAGCAAAAGCAATATCACTTAGACTTATATACTGCTTTACAGGGCTTTACACACCTCTCTAAGTGGTTTACAGAATCAGCATATTGGCCCCAACAATTTGGGTCCTCATTTTACCCACCTCGGAAGGATGGAAGGCTGAGTCAATCTTGAACCTGGTGAGATTTGAACTGCCAAATTGCAGGCAGCCCTCAGGCAGCAGAAGTAGCCTGCAGTACTGTACTGTAACCACTGCACCAGCGTGGTTCATTAAAGCCAAATTCTACTTTAGTGCCTAACTGGGTTTTTTATATGGCATCAGCTACAACCCCAGTGCAGAGGCAGGAGGTAGTTTTTGTCATCTAGGAGTCCTTTTGACATTCATGAGTGTTGTTCCAGAGATAATTGGATGTGAGTTCCTATTGGTAAATTTGTGTTCTAGGATTAGATGCAATTACCTCCTTCCTATTTAATTGCTTTTTTATCCAAGCTGCTGGATGATGTTTCCAGGTTGGCAGTGTAGTTTCCAAGCCTTATCATTTTGTGGCTCTTCAATCTTCCTTCTCTAGGCAGAGAGTCAGAAACAGCTTGGGTCATCACGGCTACCATGGAGAAACCGACCTGACCTAGGTTATTGAAAGCCTGACACATATGAGGAGTCATACACCAGATATGGTTTATGTCTAGGTGCAGTGATACCATGATCTGGAGCTGGGCGATGGCATTCCCTGCTATTCCCTTGCAAAGAGAAAAACTTGTTGGATCAGTACCTGTTGTGTCATAGGGACCTGATGGGAACTTGGACTTATGTCTAAAGTTCTGAGGCAAAATTCCACTGAGGTCTTAGATGTTGCCTGACATGAATGGAGGATGGCAACCTTGGATCAGATTGTACCTGCACACAGTACTTTGGCTTCTGAGTGCCGTGACACAGGATGGGGTTATTTGCAGGAATGCTTTTTCTCAGTTGTTTGTTTCCATCACCCAAAGTGGGTACGCTTAAGGTCCCGTTTCTAAAGCAGTGCCATCTAATGGGATCTAACAGAATGCCCTCTTTGATGCTGCATATGCCCTTTGGATTAAGCTCCTTTCCCCCACATATAGGGCCAGAATGGAAAATGAACCTAGTTTGTGATACAAATGTATATTATTATCACCAGCCTTGATTCTGTGTTGTTTATATATTGCTTTTTGCTTTCCTACATTGATTTTTTTTCAATCTTGACTTTTTAATATTTATTCTTGTATAAATGAGTACTAGATTTTAAATAGTAGAAGTTGTAGATTTTCAACGAAGTTTATTCACATCACCCCTAAGGGAAAACATGATTGTTCTTTGCCATGGGTCTAAATTTCAGGCTGCCAAGGCAGAAAAAATAAATATATACCATGCACTTTTTTTTTGTTTCTGCTTTAATAGAAATGGTTCTGCTCCATGTGAAGCATGGGGATGAGAGCCAGTTTCTCCTGGAAACAACAGGTAGGGTTTCCATTGAAGACGTAACACAGGAAGTGACCAGAATTTATAATGGAAGACTCAAAGTTCAACGTCTTTGCACAGGTATTCAATATGTCAATTTATTATTTTGTCCTTTTACCTAAATGTCTTAGGTAAAAATATAACAAATAAATAATTTAATAATAATGGATTATATTATATATTATAATTATAAAATAAACATAATAAATAATAATAAATGTAATAAATAATAATTGTAATATAATTATTGATCATATTGTAATAATTTATTAAGTGCATTTATTTATTTGTAACTCTGGGCCATTCTGAATCCTCTTTTTGCTAATCTTTATAGCCAATATATTAAGTTCATGTCACAGGTGAATTGTCTGAATATTGGAAACTACTCAACTAATTCCGCTGGTTGTACATCTTTTTAAAGTTTCTCTACATGGATTACTGTTATGGTACATTTTGTGCTTTCAATACAATACAATACAATAGCAGAGTTGGAAGGGACCTTGGAGGTCTTCTAGTCCAACCCCCTGCGTGGGCAGGAACCTTATACCATTTCAGACAAATGGCTATCTAACACCTTTTTAAAGACTTCCAGGGTTGGGGCATTCACAACTTCTGGAGGCAAGCTGTTCCAGAGGTTAATTGTTCTAATTGTCAGGAAATTTCTCCTTAGTTCTAAGTTGCTTCTCTCCTTGATTAGTTTCCACCCATTGCTTCTTGTCCTGCCCCCAGGTGCCTTGGAGAATAGTTTGACTCCCTCTTCTTTGTGGCACCCTCTGAGATATCGGAACACTGCTATCATGTCTCCCCTGGTCCTTGTCTTCATCAAACTAGACATACCCAGCTTCTGCAACCGTTCTTCATATGTTTTAGTCTCCAGTCCCCTAATCATCTTGGTTGCTCTTCTCTGCACTCTTTCAGTCTGTTATTAACTGTTGTCTCTTTTTCTAAATATACCTTTCAGCAATATTTACAATATATCGAAATATGAAAGAATTATAATCTTTTCTAAGTACGACTGTGTCCTCTGAGAAATTTATAATATATTCTAATAACAGTAAATAAATTGCAGACTTTTTTATATTGCTGCAGTGGTACTTTATTTTAACAATTTCTCAAAAATAGATGGTTAAAGGACATTGTATGTAACATCTCCATGTCTCACTCTTTGTTCTTTTCAAAGAAATGGCATTGCTGGCAGAACATGGTGTTTTCTTACCTCCTAACATGCAAGGCCTGACAGATGAACAAATTGAAGAGCTGAAACTGACAGATGAATGGGCAAAAAAATGCGTTCCAAGTGGTGGAAGCACATTTAAAAAAGATGACATTGGACGAAGAAATGGTCATGGTAAATATATATGTGTGTGTGCGTGTGTACGTAATTTTTGCATATAAAAATAACTTGCCAAGTTTTATTAAAAAATACGTCATGTTGTACACTTTCAAATTTTGATTCATGAATATCAATGATAGACGCAACATTGTGTGCCCAGTGTGCAAGAATGTTCAGCCAACCACAACTTAAAACGTGTTTCTAAAATACAATGTTACAAAGAAAGGAAACTGCTCTTTAGACTTTTGGCACTCTATTTCTGAATGTAATTTAAGGTTCTGATATTAAACATTAAATCCCTTCATCTGAGTGTCTTCAGGGCAATCTTCTGCCAAGTACCTTTTAGATCTCACAAGGAACAGCTGCTAATGATTCCATACTTCAGGGGTCTCCAACCTTTGCAACTTTAAGTCTGAAGGACTTCAGCTCCCAGACGTCTCCAGCCAGCAAAGCTGGCCGGAGAAGTCTGGGAGCTGAAGTCCTTCAGACTTAATGTTGCAAAGGTTGGAGACCCCTGCCATACTTTAAAGCGCAAGAGTAGCTGGACCTTGGTGGCACTGCTTCTTTAGCAATATGGTTGCTTTGTAGGAGCCTCCCCTTAGAGATCAGACTTGCCCACTCCCTACTGGCCTTTTAGAAGCTATTAAATAATTAAAAACCCAATTATTCCAGAGAGCATTTTCATGATTTTACAACTTAATTTATTGCACCACTTTTATTATTTCGTTCTTTTATTCATTGCCATCTTAGTATTCTACAAATATATTTCAATAGACTTCCCCCCCCCCCCCCCATTTCCATTAATCCTGGGGCCTGTATTTGAATGAGGTAGGTGAGCCATAAGATTCCAAGATGCAGCATGTATCCTTCTCATCCCTCACCTGTCCTTTGCCATCTTTCTCCTTTTTCTCCCATCCTAGCAATTCAGGGAAGGTGGTAAATAGCCAATATTCCAATAACCAACAAAGATTCCCTTTGTTGAAAAGGACAGCCCTGCTCTCCTTTGCAAAAAGTCAGTGGCTCATTGCTTTTGTGACAGTGCTTCTCTGTGGAAAAGGGAGGAATGTAGGACTTGGCTCACATTCTTGTTAAAAATGATATTAAGCTACTTGGTACGCTTACTACGGGTCTGTTGAATGCTCCCTTTTCCATCCTTCTTGCCATCTGGAGCTTATGCATGGCTTATTTTGATACCATCCTCCTACAAAGCTTCCAAAATCTGTGCTAGGTAAAATAACATTTCCATTGCTTTTTCTATTCAACATATCCCACTACCTACGTATTTCTTTAACATGCCGTATTGACAAATGCCATGGTTATATGGGGCTAAATTACTCAACAGAGCCTGCTACTGTTTGTATTTTTTTATTGCTGTGTAAGCTCTCATTCCTTTGTTTAACCCTTATTCTTTGTTACCTCTGGCTCCAATATCATGCTGTGCTTTTTTTTTTTTTTTTTTTGGTAAATTAGATCTAATCCCTGCTGAGATTTATTCCTGAATAGACATGAATTTTTCTGTTTAACATTCTTGATCAAAAGCTTTGTTGTTGGCTCACTTGGGCCAATTCCACACACTTAAGTTTTTCTAATGGGAATAAGCTAAAGCCCAGAGCCTGCAAATTACTGGATTTTGTGATCTTTTAATATTGGATAGTTTAAGATAATAGCTGATTTTTAATTTAGAGGCCCTTTCAGTGCAAAACATTATTATTTATATTACTTCCATAGTTATACAAAACTATATAGTATATACTATCATCTGCATATTTCTTTTTTAAGCTCCAAATGAGAAAATGAAACAAGTTTTAAAAGCAACTGTAGAAGAAGCCAATGCATTGATTTCTAAGGTAAGGTACAATATTATTGGTGTGAAATATGATATAATTTATGAGCTATGTTATCAGAGACAATTGTTCTTAGTCTTTTCAAAGACTAGCAGGAAGTCTGATTCTAAAACGAACCACTAATTGAAGTAAACTTGTATTTATTTAATTGCACTTTCTTGATTAAATAACCACATTTCTGGATTCACACCTAATGCATTATAAAATATTTTTTTAAAGAACCAGATTTATTATGTATTTATTTGACTATCGCATAATGTAGATACTATATGATCATGTAAACCAGGGATGTCCAAACTTGGGAACTTTAAGACTTGTGGACTTCAACTCCCAGAATTCCCCAGCCAGCATAGCTGGCTGGGGAATTCTGGGAGTTGAAGTCCACAAGTCTTAAAGTTCCCAAGTTTGGACACCGCTGATGTAAACTCTAAGTAGTTTAGTACAATAAAACCCATAATAGTAAAAAAGCTGAACGTGCTTCAACCCCCATTAAAATTTGTCATTTCAAACTTTACAATTAATCAGAATTAAAACCAATCCAGTTCTACTCTTTACACCTGAATACCTATCACAATAGGTCTATTTTTTCTGCTTTTCTGAGTGCCAGCAACTTGGGGAGAAGCAGTTTCACGAAGCTAATATTTGAAAGACAGGTTCATAGTTCAAAAGAAACTTGAAAGACTTGAACACTGGGCGCTATTCAATGAATATTATGCAGTGATAAATGTAAAGTTCAACAGATACACAATAGGTAATCCCCACTTTAACAAAAATGTTTAATATAATTAATTCTTAAATAGATAATAAATTGGCAGTAGATAATGCTAATAGACAGAGAAATGTCATTCTAAAAATGGGAAAAATATTTTTTCTTATTTGGCTTTATCTCATACTGTACTGTCATTGTAAATTTCAGAGGAAGAATTCTTTCTTCTGAAGTATATTAGTTTATTCATTAAGTAGAATAACACAATATGAGTTGGAAGGGACCTTGGAGGCCATTTCATACACATGGTTGTCCAAGCTCTTCTTTAAGAGCTTGGACAACCGCCGGTCAATGCCGGCTAGCGGTGCCCAGGGGTAGGGCCTTCTCTGTGGCAGGGCCGGCCCTCTGGAACGACCTACCCCCCGAACTTTGCACTATCACGGACCTTCCCCTCTTTCGCCGCTCACTTAAAACATATTTTTTTCAGCAAGCTGGTCTTGCATAATAGTTTAGACTCTCATAATATAACATCTGCCAAATACATATATGGATGTTAGATTTTAGGGGAATTTTAGCATAGGCTGGGTTGTCATTTTAATGTTCTTAAATTTAATACAGGTTAATAATAATAATAATAATAATAATAATAATAATAATAATAATAATAATAATAATAATAATAATAATAATAATAATAATTAATAATAATAATAATAATAATAATAATAATAATTTTTATTTATAACCCACTCTCTCTCCCCGAAGGGACTCGAGGCGGGGCACAGGGAATTAAAAAACAATTAAAACAGACAAAATACAAAATTAAAAACAAATTAAACTGGCCCTGCGCTAAAAACTCCTATAAAACTAAAACTATCCCTAAAACCCCTAAACAATTTAAAATTTAAATTACCCTAGGCCAGCCAAGCAGAAGAAGTGTGTTTTTAGTTTCTGTCGGAAGGAGCGAAGGTCCGTGGTTGTTATGATTTCGGGGGGAAGGTCGTTCCAGAGGGTCGGGCCCACCACAGAAGGCCCTTCCCCTGGGCGTCGCCCACTGGCACAGCCTAGTGGACAGCACCCGGAGAAGTCCCTCTCTGTGGGAGCGAATCGGCCGCAGGGATTCGTTAATTTAATTCGTTAATTTAATTCGTTTTTAAATTAATTTTAATTTAATTTAATTAGGTTAATTTAATTCGTTTTTAACTTTGGATATATTGTATGTTTTTATATGGTTTTTTAATTTTTCCTGTACACCGCCCCGAGTCCCTTCGGGGAGAGGGGGCGGTTTATAAATCTAATAAATTATTATTATTATTAATTTTAAAACGTCCAGTGTTGGAGCATTCACAACTTTGGGAGGCAAGTTATTCCACTGATTACCATATTTTTCAGACGATAAGATGCACCTTTTTCCCTCAAAAAAGAGGCTGAAAATCTGGGTGTGTCTTATACACTGAATACAGCATTTTTTGCCTCCCGAAATCCTGCCCCCTTCACCAAAATGGCCGTGCATACCCTTTAGGAGGCTTTCAGAGTGCTCCTGTGCACTGGGGAGGGCAGAAATGAAGAAAAACGAGCTATTTTTTGCTCAATTTTGCCCAGCCCCCAGGAGTACTCTATAAGCCTCCTAAAGGTTATGCATGCCCTTTTTTTGGTAAAAAATGGGTCGTTTTTTGCTTGTTTTGGGGGTGGGGGCACCTCTCCAGGAACACTCTACAAGCCTCCTAAAGGAGGCTTTAAAAATGGGCCTGTTTTTACAAAAAAATAGACCGTTTTGGGGAGGTCTGCTGAGTGCAAAAACTTTTTTTTTACTTTGCCTTTTCAAAATCTTGGTGCGTCTTATACTCTGAAAAATGTGGTAATCGTTCTGTCAGGAAATTTTTTCTTAATTCTAGGTTGCTTCTCTCCTTGATTAGTTTTCATCCATTGCTTCTTGTCTTACCCTCAGATGCTTTGGAGAATAGCTTGACTCCCACTTCTTTGTGGCAACCTCTGAGATATTGGAACACTGCTATCATGTCATCCCTACCCAATTCCTGTTTTTTATATGTTTTAGCCCTCAGTCCCCTAATCATCTTTCTTGCTCTTCTCTGCATCCTTTCTAGAGTCTCAACATCTTTGTTACATTGTAGTGACCAAAACTGGATGCAGTATTCCAAGTGTAGCCTCACCACGCATTATAAAGTGGCATTAACACTTCATGTGATCTTGATTCTATCCCTCTGTTTATGCAGCCTAGAACTGTGTTGGCTTTTTTGGCAGCTGCTGCACACGGCTGGCTCATAATTAAGTGATTGTCCACTAGGACCCCAAGATCCCTCTTTTTTGTTTAAGTTGCTTCTCTCTGCATTGCAGAAACAAGTGGAAGCCAATGTATGTGTTACTACCAGTATGGTGAAAGATGCCCTTGACCAGCTCCGAGGAGCTGTAATGATTGTTTATCCAATGGGGCTCCCTCCATTTGACCCAATTAGAATGGAATTTGAAAATAAAGAAGATCTGTCAGGAACTCAAGTAAGTGTTAGTTTTGATTTTATGGTTTTTGTTTTTTTTAAGTATTGTTCTTCCTAGAGAGATGTTTGGAAAATGTAATTTATTCATTATCTATGGGTTTTTATTTGGTTTCTGTTGTGGCCCAGTTGGCTCCGGATGAACTGCTGATGGACTCCTCTAGTGAGGAGTCCTATGAGTCTGCTCTAGAAGAGGAGGCCGAGAGTGAGAGAGCAGAGAGCCCAGCTAGGCATCAGGAGGTACCTGGGGCTTGGTGTAGTGGAGAGGAGGAAACCCAGTTTGTCCCTGATGTCAGGCTAAGAAGGATCGCGAGGAGGCAGCGTCAATTAGCAGAAAGACGCAACCGGAGGAGATAATGAGTATCAGCTGCCTAATTGATCGGCCCCTCCCAAGAGGCTTTAAAAGAAATCCTCTGTGAAGAGTAGGTTTGCAGGAAACAACGTATCATCTGAAGAGTCAAAGCTTTCGTGTGTGTCAAGTTCTTTCATTAAGAATCTTCAGGCCTAGTCAAGGTCAATCTGGGCAAGCTGTCAAGTATCAGTCAGTTTAGTCATTTGTCTTGTGAAGGAGGGAGTCAGAACAGGTTTCTATGCTCTTGTACAGTATACAGCATTTTTACATAGTGCTATATCTGTACACTAAAAAAATTATTTTCCCTAGATAGTTCATCATTGCCAAAAAGTAAATTCTGTAAAAAGTAAACTTCTGCTTGTTAACTGTAACTATTGTGTGTGTGTGTGTGGGGGGGGGGGGGGAGGAGTGTTGTGTATCAAACTTGGAAATCAAAGATTAACCCTGGAGATTTTATTGAAAAAACTGATAATGCCACCCCTCATCACTGTTAAATCCAGGCATTTTTAACTCCTTATATTTCCTGCACTTTGTTAATTAACTGATAAGTCAAAAGCACTTCACTCTTGCTACCAGCCTTCTGCAGGAAGAAACTTTATAAGTTTTGATGTGTGTGTGTGTGTGTGTGAATAAACTCAGTTTTAGTTACTTTTAGTTGATTTTTAGTAACTGCGTGGTAGATGAGCAATTCTCTTTTTGAGATCTCTTATATAGATTCCAACAATGTTCTAAGGCAGGGGTCTGCAAAGTCGGCTCTTTTAAGACTGGTGGACTTCAACTCCCAGAATTCCCCAGCCAGCATAGCATAGCTGGCTGGGGAATTCTGGAAGTTGAAGTCCACCAGTCTTAAAAGAGCCAACTTTGCAGACCCCTGTTCTAAGGGATCTTTTAACCATTCAGAGCAGATTTAAAGGCTAGGAAGAGTAGGACAAGGAAGAGAAGGAAGGGAGCCTATGTGAGTAGACTTCTGCTTGTGTGCCCTTGGATTCTGCCTATTGTAAAGCTCAGTTTGTTACAGGCTGCTCTTGAGGTTATTGAAGAACCAGAGGCCCAGCTCTGGTGGGCAGCAAAGGAGCTGAAAAGAACAAACCAGCTTTCTGACTATGTTGGCAAAAATGAGAAAACCAAAATTATTATCAAAATACAAAAAGTAAGTATTTGTGACTTAAGAGTAAAGGGAGAGTTTTTATATTGGTTTACACTCATCCAAAGCAATATTTTGCCAGATGTATTATGTTTGGGATTTTATTATATTTTACATATATTTTAACTTCATACAGGTAAGCATGATGTTCCAAAGAAAGGTAGACTTCATTTACTGCTATAAAAAAGATAATCATACCTCAGTTTCCCCGTCATCTGGAGGAAATTGATTATCTAGACCCGCGCCAGTCCGGCTTTCGACCCGGGCATAGCACCGAGACGGCATTGGTCGCGTTGGTGGATGATCTCTGGAGGGCCAGAGATGGGGGTTGTTCCTCCATCCTGGTTCTGTTAGACCTCTCGGCGGCTTTCGATACCATCGACCATGGTATCCTATTGCATCGGCTGGGGGGGTTGGGGGTGGGAGGCACCGTTCTGCGGTGGTTCTCCTCCTACCTCTCTGGCCGATCGCAATTTGTGTTGGCAGGAGAGCAGAGGTCGACCCCGAGACCCCTCACATGTGGGGTGCCTCAGGGGTCGGTCCTCTCGCCTCTCCTGTTCAACACATACATGAAGCCGCTGGGCGAGATCATCCGTGGTTTTGGGGTAGAGTATCATCTCTACGCTGATGATACTCAGCTGTATATATCTACCCCAAACCACCCCAACGATGCCGTAGCGGTGATGTGCCAGTGCCTGGAAGCCGTGCGGATCTGGATGGGAAGTAACGGACTCAGGCTCAACCCGACCAAGACCGAGTGGCTGTGGTTTCCGACTGCCCGATTCAACCAGCTGACTCCATCGCTGGCCATAGGGGGCGAACATCTTGCCCCTGTGGATGGGGCGCGCAACTTGGGTGTCCTCCTGGATACCCGGCTGTCCATGGAAGATCAAGTGACAGCCGTGGCCAGGAGGGCGTTTTACCAGGTTCGCCTGGTACGCCAGTTGCGCCCCCTATTGGATCGGGACGCCCTTCGCACAGTCACTCATGCTCTCGTGACATCCCGACTGGATTATTGCAACTCTCTCTACATGGGGCTCCCCTTGAGGTGTACCCGGAGGCTTCAGTTGGTCCAGAACGCAGCCGCGCGAGCAATTATGGGCACCTCTAGGTTTGCCCACGTAACACCGCTCTTGCGCGAGCTGCACTGGCTACCTGTCGTCTTCCGGGTGCGCTTCAAGGTGTTAATTACCATCTTCAAAGCGCTCCATGGCTCGGGACCTAGCTACCTGCGGGATCGGATCCTGCCCCATACATCCTCACGGCCGATTCGCTCCCACAGAGAGGGACTTCTCCGGGTGCCGTCCACTAGACTTTGTCAGCGGGCGACGCCCAGGGGAAGGGCCTTCTCTGTGGCGGGCCCAGCCCTCTGGAACGACCTTCCCCCCGATATCAGGACAACCACGGACCTCCGCTCCTTCCGCTTAAAATTAAAGACACACTTTTTTCGCTTGGCCGGCCTTGGGTAGTCTCTTTTTAGGTTAGGGGTTTTAGGGGTATTTTTAGTTTAGTTTATGGGTTTTAGCGCAGGATCAATTTAATCCATTTTTAATTTTGTATTTTGTCTGTGGTCTTATTTGTATTTTTAATTGCCTGTGCCCCGCCTCGAGTCCCCTTGGGGAGAGAGAGCGGGATATAAAATTAAATTATTATTATTATTATTATTATTCTGCACTAAAAACATTATGGCAAGCTGTGCCTTTGTTCCAGTTTGAAGGTAGCCAAATTTAGCTACTGAGAGTCTCACAGAGAAATTTGCCTTTGTAGAGTAGCAGTAGAGAACCCGATTCATTTCACTTGTGGCTGAATTATAGCCTTTACAATTCTTCATCATTCAATACAATACAATAGCAGAGTTGTAAGGGACCTTGGAGGTCTTCTAGTCCAACCCCCTGCCTAGGCAGGAAATACCTGTTCAGACAAATGGCTATCCAACATCTTCTTGAAGACTTCTAGTGTTGGGGCATTCTGGAGGCAAGCTATTCCACTGACTTAATTGTTCTAACTGTCAGGAAATTTCCCCTCAGTTCTAAGTTGTTTCTCTCCTTGATTAGTTTCCACCCATTGCTTCTTGTTCTACCCTCAGGTGCCTTGAAGAATAGTTTGACTCCCTCCTCTTCTTCACCATAATGACATTGCAGTTCAATATCTGGAATTGTATATTGCCTATTCCTGCTCTGGGGAGCCTAATGTCTGCCTCGTCTGACATTTTATTCATCATAACAATAGGCATTCCATTGTCAGATCAAGGCAGGTTGAAATATATTAACTTCTGTTATGTTTCCAGAAAGGGCAAGGAGCTCCAGCACGTGAACCAGTCATAAGTGGTGAAGAACATAAACAGATGATTCTTTTTTATCACAGAAGACAAGAAGAACTCAAGGTATCTGGTGTTGTTGCTGTGTTACTCTATTGA
Source organism: Rhabdophis nuchalis (assembly GCA_039707465.1). NCBI lineage: Eukaryota > Metazoa > Chordata > Lepidosauria > Squamata > Natricidae > Rhabdophis > Rhabdophis nuchalis. Next base: position 15,466,580 of record CM077649.1, read on the forward strand.
AAACAAGATATTTACATTTTACTTGCAATATATAATTCATTTTCTTTTCATGTTTTTCAGAAATTGGAAGAAAATGATGATGATTCATGTTTAGATTCTGAATGGGCTGATACTCATGCCTTGAAAAGACATTTTCATGGTGTCAAAGATATTAAGTGGAGACCAAGATAAAGTAATTTTTCAAGAAAAAATAGTGTTAAGATAAACTAGCACAGAAAGTTAGATTGGTAATATCAATGCACTTGTTAAATTTAATCATTAAAACTAACTAAATATTATATTTGTATTTATTTATAATTTTGGTTGCCTTGTATTCAATAGGTTTACATTACTAGGATTGTTGATATAGTTCATATTTTTTAAAAAATACTGACAGTGCTATCACATTATTATTAAAAACTTTTAAAACAACAAAGTTATCTATCTCATTACATTTTGGCATTCTAAATAAAATTATTCCAGTTAGTATGGCTTAGCTTAGAAGGAACTAAGGGAAACTCAAACTTTGTGAAGGAAAAACATATTTATCAGGTAAGTTTCCAGAAAACATTATGCCTTAAACAATACTGGTTTAGAACATCATGTTCATGTAAAGTATAAAGAATATCAGACAATCCAGTTGGGAAGATAAAATTCTCTAATAGTGCAAGGAGAAGAACCTGACTGCACTGTCCCTTGTTTGAATGGTACAGTTTCTGCTCATATTCAGCCTGCGATTTGTTGTAAGTATGCAAGGCATGTTTAGAGAAGATGATATAAATTAATTTGCAGATTAGGTAACTGAGCAAAAACAGCACTGTGATATGCAAAGAATCACATAAGGGAATTTATCTTCTAGAGCAGGGGTCCCCAACCCTCGGGTCGTGGACCGGTGCTGGTCCATGGCTAGATAGGAACCGGGCCGCAGGGCCGGAGAGGAGGAGGAGGGAGGAGGGGGCAGCCCCCTGGGCAGAGCGCGCACCAGATGCGGGAGAGCGCAGGCGCGGCCGTTTGCGCTGTTGGAGGCCCTAGAGGGCCGCGTAAGCCAACTCCCCCCCGCATGCGCATGCGCCGCCTGTTCCCCTCCCTCCGCATGCGCATGTGCCGCCTATTCCCCTTCCCCCCCCGCTCCTCTACGCCAGCCGGTCCGCAGAATTTTCTTTAAAATGAAACCGGTCCCTGGTGCAAAAAAGGTTGGGGAACCCTGTTCTAGAGGCAATAGTAGAATTTGGAAGGAGATTTTTTCCCCTCCAATGTTCACCTTTAAATAGCAGTCCTCTTGAAAAAAATGTATTATCTATTTATAAATACAAGATTTTTGAATCAAATGAAGCCAATAATGGAATACTGAGTATGGGTTGGAGGTGTGTATGGGTTGAATACTGTGTATGGATTGGACCAACCAGTTCAACTTCCTGCTCAGTGCAGCAATCCATTACACCATCCTGTTTAAAAACCTTTTAAATATATTGTATCTCGTCATCTGTTTATGAAAACAGGGATTTTTATTCTCCCTGAAAATATAAGATCTAGCACACAGACTGATTTTGTGACATTGTAAAATTTATGAAGAGTCACTGAAAGAAAATAATTAGACTATTAACTTTCCTTTAATAACACTGCATAATTTTCATAGTGCTTTAAATCCTTAAAGATTATTTTTAAAGACACCTTTATTAAATTTGTAGTAGATATAAAAACTAAGAAAACCTTCTAAAGATAGTAGGGTGCCTTTAGAGTAAACTTTAAACTCAACTTTAAAGTAGAGTGAAAGAACAATGCCAAAATTTCAGAAAAGGAAAAGAAATACAATAAAATGACTTCCTGTTTTCTTTCGCAACAGATATAAATATAAATTTATATGAACCTCACACCATAAGTTTACAACAAAACTTTCATTTCTGTTTCTCCTAAAAAGGCCAAAAGGGGTTTTCTGTCAACATTAATGTCTTTTCTCCAGTGAAAGCTGTTAATTTCGCCATCTCAGCCAACTTCATTCATTCTTCCAGTGTCAAAACTTTTCATGGTACATACAATTTTCTCACTAGTGATTCAATCACCTTAGAAGGTATTTTAGGGCGGGGAATATTTTGCTTGTCCCAACCAATGCCATATTTCTCCTGCATTATTTTCTTGAATTAAGTGAATAATAGTGGCTTTGATCAGCTCCACTGATTACGAAAGAAGCACATTCTTTAGATCAGGGGTCCCCAACCTTTGCAACTTTAAGTCTGAAGGACTTCAGCTCCCAGAATTCTCCAGCCAGCAAAGCTGGCTGGAGAATTCTGGGAGCTGAAGTCCTTCAGACTTAAAGTTGCAAAGGTTGGGGACCCCTGCTTTAGATTGTCCTGTATCTATGAGAAAATACAGTCCTCAACTTACAACTACAATTGAGCCCAAAATTTCTGTTGTTGAGAGAGAGATCTGTTAAGTGAATTTTGCCCCATTTTACGATCTTTCTTATCACAGTTGTTCAGTGGATCACTGCAGTAGATGTTAGTAACCTGGTTAAGTAAATCTGGCTTCCCCATTGGCTTTGCCTGTCAGGAGGTCACAAAAAGTGATCACATGATTATGGGACATAGCATTGGTTATAAATATGAACCAATTGCCAAGTGTCTGAATTTTGATCAAATGATCCTGGGGATCCTGGAAATGTCATAACTGAAAAACGGTCATAAGTCATTTTTTTTCAGTGCCACTGTAACTTTGAACAATTACTAAATGAACTCTTACCTTGAGGAATCCCTGTACCTATCTATGCAGGTGTGTCTGCTCATAATAATAATAATAATAATAATAATAATAATAATAATAATAATAATAATAATAATAATAATAATAATAATAATAATAATAATAATAATAATAATAATAATTTAATTTATAAACTGCTCTCTCTCCCTGAAGGGACTCGAGGCGGTGCACAGGGAATTTAAAAAATACATATATAAAACCACAAACATAATACAATAAATACATTAAAATGAATTAAACTAAAGCCCTGCACTAAAATCTCATATTAAAACTAAAACTAAAACCCTAAAAACCCTAAAAACAGTTCAATTACCCCAGGCCGGCCAAGCAGAAGAAGTGTGTTTTTAGTTTTTGATGGAAGGAGCGGAGGTCCGTAGTTGTTCTAATTTCGGGGGGAAGGTCGTTCCAGAGGGTCGGGCCCGCCACAGAGAAGGCCCTTCCCCTGGGCGTCGCCCGCTGGCATAGCCTAGTGGACGGCACCCAGAGAAGTCCCTCTCTGTGGGAGCGAATCGGCCTCAGGGATGTATGGGGCAGGATGCGATCCCGCAGATAGCTAGGTCCCGTGCCATGGAGCGCTTTGAAGATGATAACCAACACCTTGAAGCGCACCCGAAAGACGACAGGCAGCCAATGCAGCTCACGCAGGAGTGGTGTTACATGGGAGAACCTGGAGGTTCCCATGCACTTGTTCAAGTGGATGTTTATAAAATTAAAAAGGCATAGACAAAATGGCCAAATATAATTGGATGCCTTGCAATCGCTTGTTAAATATCCACTTTTAAAGTGCTCTCTACTGATCTGTCCCAGAAATGTTTAGTCTTGTGAGCCACAGTATTGCAGTCCATAGTTCTGTAAATACTGAGTTATGATGAAGAGGATTTTAGTGTTTCAGAGTATCACGCCTCAGGCATTTTGACGACTACAAAAGAGCTCAGACTTGTAAATAGGGGACAAAAGACTACGGAGATGAAAGAAGGATAAGCAGAGAATGAAGACAACAATATTTTGAAAAACAAGAAAGTGCTTTGAGATAATTAGGTAATTTAAAAGGAGATCCCAAAGAAAATGTATCTGAATTAAGACAAGGAAGACCTCTATGGAAGTGAGAGAACAAGGAGGGGATAGAGAATGCCAAAGTGGCTGATCCAGAGATGAAGTAATTAAAGGAAACGGGTGTTAGCTCTTGCAATGTTTCTAAAAATGAGGACCTCTGCTTATCACTTGAAGAACCAAATAGACAAAAAGCTAAAACAAACTGTCAGCAACTTATAGTTCACTGGAATCTTTCAAATCATGTATTTACTATTACATATGGATCAGAAAAAATTATTGTGTCTTTTTTGACCATCATATTTATTTCTGAAGGAATCTGATTTATTATGTGAGGTTATGAAGATTCCAAACATTTGAAAACAATGTTTATTAAGTAAAAGAAGTTAAGGGTATCTCTAAATCCCTTTTCACATTTAGGAAGTGCATTATGCTTTATGGAGATATATTGATAGCCGTTAGATTACTACCACCTGCAGCAGATTGTTATTATATATACAAAAGCAATGCCTTTTATTGCACAATATAACAATCATCATAATGGATGCAAATCAAACTTGCCTCCTGTCTAATAAAATAAAACTTAGAAGATATCTTAATAGTGTACCAACTGTTAACAATGGCCATGCCTACTGGAATTAATTTAAAAGCAAATCAGGAGGGTAACAGGTGGACCAATTGGCCTGGATCGTAAAATTTAAGAACTTCAGATCTAGATACTAGACCACTTATTTACTGCACTGATATCAGCCTGATAAGAAACTAAGAGCCATGCATCATAATCTATTTTATTGCCTTAGGTAATTCACTGAATTTCAAAAATATATACCGAACTCCGGACCACCATGGGCCTCTGAAGACGCATTTTTTTCCATCAAGCCGGCTTAGCTTAGTCCCCGAGACCATCCTATAAGACTGGGTTTTAACTGATATAATGTTTTAATTAGTGGGATTTTAGTGAATTTTAGCACAGGGCTTTCTATATTTCATCAGTTTTTAACCTATTTATATGTTTATATTTGTTTTAGTTTCCTGTGCACCGCCCTGAGTCCCTTCGGGGAGATAGGTGCGGTATAAAAATCAAATAAATTCAAATTCAAAAATATACAAAATAATATCATAAGATTGCTTTGCATGACACATCATGTATTGCGCATCGAAGCATACCCTCAAACTACAATTCTAATTATTGCATGGAGCAGAGCAAACTTTAGCTCTCCAATCATAGGGAAAATACAGTTATTTGTATATTTTTAAAAATCCCATATAAAGGATTTTCAATCCCCTTGCTATTCCTTTTATCTTTTGCCTACTGAATATACTGTATGTTATTGTTACATAAGGATAAGAAATAGCCCAGTAACTATAGTGAGAATGTGTTATTGATCCAGACTTCTGAGTGCTTTCTGTTGCTAAGAAAAGATCCATTTGAGGATTTTGTGGCAACAACATTAGCCCTGGTAGTCTGTATTCTCACAATATCAACAATGTGAGACATATGAGATTATTTATAAGTGGTCAGCTATAGTTGATACTTGTGGTTTGTTTCATTTTGTGATAATTGTATCTCCATGAAAGGGTTCTCATCTCACATTCTCCAAATGGGAGTGTTTGGTGATTTTTCTGCTCCCTGATTAAAGGGGTACTTATAAAAACAACAGCAGCAGCAAGATCAGGAAATATTTTGTCGTTTTCCCCTTTATTTTAAGCCCTCGATCAGCCCAACTGCAAAACACCAGACTGAGCCTTCGCTTGCCTTTCTCATTGCAAATTAATTTAATTCAATCTCTTCACTAAAGTGACTTCTTGAATCTCTCATAATTCACGAAGGTAACTTCCTACAACTGTTGACTTAAGTCAGGGGTCTCCAACCTTTGCAACTTTAAGTCTGAAGGACTTCAGCTCCCAGACTTCTCCAGCCAGCAAAGCTGGCTGGAGAAGTCTGGGAGCTGAAGTCCTTCAGACTTAAAGTTGCAAAAGTTGGAGACCCTTGACTTAAAGAATGTGCAGATTTCAACCTTATTTCTTGTTTATTAGAATCTGAAATCCATCAGCAGAGCAAGTGTAAAATGATAGTCAGAAGGCTTTGCAGAAACCGAAGAAGTCTGGGAGGAAAATGCAGTCTTCTGCTCCATCCCATAATAAGCCATGCATTTGGCTAATCCAAATAACAGTATTATGTATTGAGTTGTTGTAAAGCAGCCTGTTTATCCATTTGACCCGGAAATATTGATAACGACTCCCCGGGAAACAAAACCAGGTTCTTGATTCTTCTCACCATCACTATTGTTACATTTTAGTCCTGTACGAAGTGTGGAAAGTTATCACCCATCCCTCTCCCAGAAAAAAAATGAAATACCCTAGGAAATGTTGAAAAGGCAGAATAGTATATTTCCCTGGATGTGAAAAGGAAGAAACATGTTTTGTTTCCTGCAGCCTCCTGCCCCCACCCTTTTGTCAATGGGCCATTAAAGCCTGAGCTAGTCCCTTTACATAAGAAAGACTTCTCCCCTTCAGTCATGGGATTAAGGTATGACTGGCTTTACCAAACCTGAGCCTGGCAACCATTCAGAGTACAGTTCTTACACAGGAACAAGAAACAGATAGGTGGGGCCGAACAGTTGATAAAAAGCCCTGCAAGCCCCTTGCTCAGCCCTTCTCTTCCTATCCACCAACATTGAAGCATATGATCACCTTTTCTGTTCAGGACTCCAGCCATGTAGTCCTGTCCACCATTAAACCATCTTTCCAAGCAGCCTCCATGTCTCCAGTGTCTTTTTCCCCACTTGGAGCCAAACCCAGAAGGACATTCCTTCCATCAGAAGAAAAAGTCATTTACATAACTGAGAGTCAGACCTTCTTGTAGTCAATGGCTAATGGCTGATTTTTAAAAAGTCAATAGTTTTTTATGTGTACAGTGTTAAAAACTAAATCATGAAAGCACCAGGCATGCATGCAGTCAGAGACAACAGAACCTGTCCCTGTTTTTTTCAAAGACACAACTTGCTCATTCTTCTTTGTACACCGATAAGTACAGTGTGTACTGCAGTACATTTGGGGCAGCTGGGTGTGTGTGTGTGTTGGAATGAGGAAGTTTATAGAAAATTAGGAAACTTGGCACTTCCTTTGGAAGTTGTTTTTTTTTTAAAGCAAAACCTTTCCAGTTGCTTTTTTTGTCTCAAGGTTATGAGTTACAGGGGAAATTTTTTTAAAGGAAAGATAATCAACCAAAGTATAATTAATCGGTTTTAACTGAAGGTACGGTTTTAAGTTGGGGTTTAGTTGAGGATGTCTGTATGGGTATTTACTGAATGTAATAGCTTGCATATTTTTCTGTACCATTTTTATCTTAAAAATAACTTATTTCAGCAGTAAAGCATTTCACTAAAAGTATGTAGGAAGTTGAGCGGTACTAAACTTCCCTTTTTCTTTCCGAATGGTTTACTTGAAAAATATAAAATCTGAATGTATGGACCACATGGTACCTGCTTTTGGCCTGTTGTGTACACCAGGGGTCCCCAACCTTTGCAACTTTAAGTCTGAAGGACTTCAGCTCCCAGACCTCTCCAGCCAGCTTTGCTGGCTGGAGAAGTCTGGGAGCTGAAGTCCTTCAGACTTAAAGTTGCAAAGGTTGGGGACCCCTGGTGTACAAGATGAGAATCCAAAGTTTGATGGGCTGGTATATTTTTCAGACAAGTGACACAGAGTGAGACATTGGTCTACAGTAGAAAAACCTGACCTAAAACCATTTATTCCTTGCCCTTTTTTTTCTTGAATCATTGAGTCAGCAAATTTTGGTAGAGATGTTTTGCATATAGTTTACTGATTTTACATAGTAAGGTAGTTAGGTGGGTTGGTCCTATCATCTTTATTGTATATTGGCACTGTGATAGAGTTGGTCCATTCTTTGGGGATCTGTAGAGAGTTGGCTAATATGAGTAAATAAGGAAGTTAAGATAGTGATCCACCATTTAGGTCTTAGTTTTGGGATGATCAGGTCAGTCTGGGAGCTTTGCAACTCTTGAGTTGAACAATTAGATTCAATGTCTCTCATTGGGGCTCATTGAAAGAAAGTAGGAAAATATTAGGCATCTATCAAGATCCCGAATATAAATTTGAAATAATACATGGCAGAAAGTATCTCAATGTCCTTCCATATTAAATGATCTATTCTGGATGTAAATTATGTTGTCACTAAGGAAGCCAATTGCCAGAATGTGATGCTATGTTTAGATTGAACTGTCTGAATCAGTCTGTCCCATGCATCTGATTGGCTCACTTGCTTCTTTCTTCTCTGAAGAACCTTGCGTCTCTCTTTCAAGATATAAATAGGTTTCCTAGGAATGGAGGCCCTGTTGTCTCTGTCAACTTTTATGTCCCATTTATTTGGAGTGGCAGTCATGCTCATAAGATCTCAGTTTTGAATAAGATTTCCAGACATATTGGCCTGATCTGATAATTACTAATTAAATGTGCCAGCATCCCTTGTAGAACTATTCCAATTCAGTATTCTTACAAAAGATTTAATCTGGTTTTTTTTTAAATTTTAGTCTTTTCGGATATCCCCAAAAATTATTTTTAAACTTATAGTATTAAAAATAAGTTTAAAAACCATGTTTCATTTGGACTAGAAAAGACCAGAAAATATTTTTTTTAATCAAATTCCTGAGTCATAAAGGAAATCTAATCTTTTATTAGGCACAGCCATCAAAGCCATTTCATGCTTCCAACATCAACTGGTTTTGAAATAAGTGCTTTTAAGTCTCAAATGACTATCACTCTGTGACTTGCAAGAAAAAAAATCTGTCTATGGTGTTCAGCCATGTTACGGTGAAATAGATCAGCTTACAAAACATCTAGGCATCTCACAGTACTTAAGCCAAGCCAATTGAATTGCTTCCAAGGTTTTTCCTTTCCAGTCCTCTCTGTTCCTGACATGCCCGTTAGCTGTTTTATTTTCTCAACTGTTTTACATCCTCATGTAGAAGGAAACCTAAACATTTCTTTAGGGCAGGGCCACACCTATTTCATTGTCACCTCCTCCACACCTCTTCAGCAGTGAAGCCCTAGCTGGTTAATTAAAATAACTTCCTGAAAATTCAACAGCAGCTGCATGCCAGGAAACCAAGACAAATATACATGTAACAGCTGAACGAGTTTGCATAAATGGCTTAGTTTTCAAACAGGAATAATGTTAAACTTTTTTTTCTGCTTTAACATGGGTAGTCTTGATGAACATTTGCTTCCTAGATGGCCTATTTCAAGGTTACATCTATATAAATAAAAGTGTAACAAGAGTTTGTTCAAAACTGCTAATATCTGAAAGTATTGCACGGATCGCTTCCAAATTTTCACACAACATTCCTTTCAAGTATGGCACCAAATATATATATAGATTGTGTAGATGGCGCACCTGTGCCAGGTACATACAATGGAAATGTAAAAAATTGTAAAAAAGGTAGGTAGATGAATACAGAGAGAGCAGTGGGCCACAGGTATTAGGTCATCCTTTTTGACATAAAATACTCTGTCCATAGGTAGGTAGATAGGTAGGTAGATGGATAGAGAGAGAGAGGGAGAAATACAGTAGGTAGGTAGGTAGATATGTAGAGGGATAGAGAGGGAGAGGGAGAAATACAGTAGGTAGGTAGTTAGAGGGAGAGAGGGAAAAAGGGAGTAGGTAGGTTATACAGTGGTTGTGTGTACATGTTTGTTTGTGCAGGTGTAGATCTACACACAGATTGGTTGGCCATTTAACCAGACTGGGCCACAGCAACGTGTGGCTGGGAACGGCTAGTATAGAATAAAAATAAACAAAAAACTGTGCAAATCTCCACAAAAACTTGAAATTTAAGTATAAAAATTATTTGCTGGAGCATATGCAGCTTTGTAAGATTGGAATATAACATGTGTTTAATATGCATGGACTCAATCAAATAACAGACAACCTTCTGTTACTCCTTTGATTACATCAAACTGCTATGCATCTTATTATTATGTTTGTATTCTTCAACAGTGCCATACTGTTAAATCTTTGCCTTTTAATTTAAACACTTGTTTTTAAATTATACTAGCAGTTGTTATTTTTTCTTGAGTTCCAGCATTTACACTCTAGTGCTGCCAGTTCTCTCCTCCAAGTTGAAATAGTACTCAACTAAACCTGAAACTTGAACTTTCCAAGTAGACTTCATGTTTCCTGCAGGTCAGGAATTTTCAGGGCATTTTATAATAGCTGGGTTTCCTTTTTTTCTGGACACGTAGTCCTTGAGCCAGCAGCTGCCAAAAAAGCCAACACAGTTCTAGGCTGCATAAACAGAGGGATAGAATCTAGATCACGTGAAGTGTTAATGCCACTGTATAGTGCCTTGGTAAGGCCACACTTGGAATACTGCATACAGTTTTGGTCGCCACGATGTAGAAAAGACGTGGAGACTCTGGAAAGAGTGCAGAGAAGAGCAACCAAGATGATTAGGGGACTGGAGACTAAAACATATGAAGAACGGTTGCAGGAGCTGGGTATGTCTAGTTTGATGAAGAGAAGGACCAGGGGAGACATGATAGCAGTGTTCCGACATCTCAGAGGGTGCCACAAAGAAGAGGGAGTCAAACTATTCTCCAAGGCACCTGGGGGCAGGACAAAAAGCAATGGGTGGAAACTGGTCAAGGAGAGAAGCAACTTAGAACTAAGGAGAAATTTCCTGACAGTTAGAACAATTAATCTCTGGAACAGCTTGCCTCCAGAAGTTGTGAATGCCCCAACCCTGGAAGTCTTTAAAAAGATGTTAGATAGCCATTTGTCTGAAATGGTATAAGGTTCCTGCCCACGCAGGGGGTTGGACTAGAAGACCTACAAGGTCCCTTCCAACTCTGCTATTGTATTGTATTGTACTTACAACAGTTTGTTTAGTGACCGTTCAAAATTGCAACAGCGCTGAAAATAGTGTCATGACCAGTTTTCACTCTTACAACCATAGTAGCACCCCAATGGACATGTGATCAAAATTCAGACACTTGGCAATTGATTCATATTTATGACACCTTCAGTGCCCCATGGTCACGTGATCCCATTTTGCAACGTTCTGACAAATCAATGGAGAAGCCAGATTCATTTAACAACAGTTTGACTAACTTAACAATGATTGACTTGACTAACTACTACAATGATTGACTTAACAATTCTGGAAGAAAGATTGTAAAATGGAGCAAATTTACTTAACCAATGTTAAGTAACTGTGAGCTATACAGAGCTTGTAGGTCTGCATATATTCTCCCCTTATTAGAGAGATTACCAGGGAGGGGAGACTACTTTTATCTAGACTTCCTCCTCCAGGACACGAACTACTACGCATGCAGTGGCAAAAGTCTGTGCTTCCGCAATGTCCATAAGGAAAAAATTGGTTATAGAAGTGTAGTTGTGATCTTGTACCAATCATTTGGACATAACTCTAACAATTTCTGGATCATTTTTATTTACTTACCGTATTTATTCGAGTATAACGCGCAAAATTTTGTACCCAAAAAAGAACTCAAAGTTTGGGTGCGCGTTATAAACGAGGGTTCAGGTATCTGGGCGGTGGCGGCGGCGGCGGCGGGGGAGAAGCGGAGGCAGAAAGAGACGCAGGGGAGAAGCGGAGGCAGAAGGAGAAGCGGGGGAGAAGCGGAGGCAGAAGGAGACGCGGGGGAGAAGCGGAGGCAGAAGGAGACGCGGGGGAGAAGCGGAGGCAGAAGGAGACGCGGGGGAGAAGCGGAGGCAGAAGGAGACGCGGGGGAGAAGCGGAGGCAGAAGGAGACGCGGGGGAGAAGCGGAGGCAGAAGGAGACGCGGGGGAGAAGCGGAGGCAGAAGGAGACGCGGGGGAGAAGCGGAGGCAGAAGGAGACGCGGGGGAGAAGCGGAGGCAGAAGGAGACGCGGGGGAGAAGCGGAGGCAGAAGGAGACGCGGGGGAGAAGCGGAGGCAGAAGGAGACGCGGGGGAGAAGCGGAGGCAGAAGGAGACGCGGGGGAGAAGCGGAGGCAGAAGGAGACGCGGGGGAGAAGCGGAGGCAGAAAGAGACGCGGGAGAGAAGCGGAGGCAGAAAGAGACGCGGTTAGGGTGGAACGGCATCGCTCCATCGCCCCTCAGCTGCGGAGCCCGGCCGTCATGCTTTATAAAAATCGGTATAAACATTTTATACCGATTTTTAATGGAAAATTAGGGGGTGCGCGTTATACACGGGTGCGCGTTATAGTCGAATAAATACGGTACATACTTAACGCTTTTGCACCTAGGTAAACCAGCAAGTGACCTGAACAAAGTGAGAACATGTATGCTACTTTCCACTTGTAAGGCTAACATTTTTTAAATTATATCTTAAAGTTAGTACTTTTTAACATATGGTTAAATGTAGTGTGTATTGCTGGTCTTTGACCGTAATAAAGATTTATACCTATACTAATCAATGTTCCAGAAACATAGCACGAGAAATTTGGAGTTCAATTATTGTTGTAAGTTGAGGGCCACCTATATTCTGTTTTTTCAAAATTTCCTCTTATGTAATTTGTTTCTTGCAGCTCCATTATAGGTTGCAACTGAGACAAAGAATAGCCAAAGATATGTGTGTTAGGAGGAAGGATTTTGTCCAATTGTAAGTGTTCATCGATTATCTTTTCGATTCATGTATTTTTGTAGCATGGTGTTAAAGTTCTTGCAACCTTAATGCTGTATAACACTGTACTTTTGTACCAGTGGTGGGTTTCTGTAGGCTCGCACCTACTCGTGAGAGCTGGTTGGTGAAATTTAGAGAACCGGTGAGAGGGGGTTCCACCGGCGGACCTGGAAGTAAATCTGGCCCGCCGCTGCCAGTGACCCAACGGGAAGGAAAGGAAAGGAAGGAAGAAAGAAAGGAAAGAAAGAGAGAGAGAGAGAGAGAGAGAGAGAGAGAGAGAGAGAGAGAGAGAGAGAGAGAGAAAGAAAGAAAGAAAGAAAGAAAGAAAGAAAGAAAGAAAGAAAGAAAGAAAGAAAGAAAGAAAGAAAGAAAGAAAGAAAGAAAGAATTTATCATCACAATTAAGTCCAAAATTTTGGTTGCTAAGCAAGAGCATTGTTAAATGAGTTTCACCACATTTTAAAAGGTAGCCACTCCCACCCTGTCACATGACTGCCAAGCCACGCCCACAAAATAGGCCACACCTACAGAGTAGGTTCTAAAAAAAATTGAAACCCACCACTGTTTTGTACTGTCTATTTTTTTTCTTTAAGTTTTCTGAAATGACAGCAGGTTATTCTGAAAGATTTAAAATTCTATAATTGTGTAGCGTTTTGTATGATATTGAATTAAAGACTGAGTGATGAATGAAATTACAGTAAAGGTGTATACAATCAGAGTAAAACATGCTTGAAAATAAATGGAATGCTTAGTAAATGGTACAAGCAAAGTAAGAGAAAAGTGTATGCTGCTCCCTTGGTTGTTTTACACAGAAATATGTAACACATGCTGGTGTTACTTTACAGTATGGATGTGCTGATTGGGCCATGACAATGTTTACTGTACAATTTTGTAAGCAGAGGATGCTGTGTTTGCGGTTGAGAACTCGAATGATTTGCAATGAGTGTTAAGTAGTAAGTGGTATGATGAAATATAAATGTGAACGACTCAAATGACAACATTAACTGAAGTTTGGTTTAGGGTTAGGGTTTGGTTTCACAGAGAATGAATAGGATAAAATTGCAAAACAAATATAAGAGTGAATGGGGCGAGGAAAGTTGAAAACCTCTTTAAAAACACAGTACAAACTTAAAGAAAAACAAATTATGTCCATGGTTTGAAGTCAAATCTGGTTTGAAAAGTGTATGAACTATGAGGGTGCTGGTATAAATTCCAATTAGTTGTATTTTCTCATATATTCTCCCTTTGAGTTATTTTGCTTACTTATATGATGATGATGATGATGATGATGATGATGATGATGATGATGATGATGATGATTATTATTATTATTATTATTATTATTTGCACAGTCAGCCAGATGTTCAGTGTTTGGCATTTTTGTCTACCTATCAAGACTTACCAAGGACCTGGGATAGGCAAATCTGGATATTTGATGGTGTTACAGATATCGCCGCAGGATGGAAGCAGTTGCAAGTAAAGCCACCTTCTGCAATTGACTGTTTGTCAATGCCTATGGTGTTCAAGTAATGTTCCAGTTGTTTTGGAACTGGAGTAATAGGTGCCTATTACTATTGGTACTACCCTTGCTTGCCTTTGCCAGAGTCATTCTATTTCTAGAACTAGGGGGCACTCCATGAAACTTTTGATAGCTAGACCTCAAACAAATAAAAGGAAGGACTTTTTCACCCAGAGGATCACTGGTCTATGGAACTCCCTGCCAGAAGAAGTGGTGACAGCTGTCAGCCTTGACACCTTTAAGAAAGGATTAGACGAGTTCATGGAGAACAAGGGTATCAATGGCTATCATGATGGATGCCTAAGGACACCCTCCGGGTTGGAGAGATAGGCAGGATATCTCTCAATGCCATTTGCAGGGAATCATAAGCAGGTGAAGACATCTGCTCGGGAATACCCTGAAGCAAATGGGGAGCACTGTGTGAGACAGAATGCTGGACTGGATGGGCTGTGGACTGTTCCAGCAAGGCTATTCTTATGTTCTTATGTTCTTATGTTCTATTGGTAGGTCTTTGTGTTTTGTTATCTTCTCCAGTTCTTTCTCTTCTGTTCTGCTTGTCTCCAGGCACTGACACTTTTACCATCCAGACTTTTTTGTCTTTCTTATCGACCACTGTTAAGTCTGGCATGTTATGTGGAAGATGCCTGTCTGTCTGGATTCTGAAGTCCCAGAGCAATTCAACTTCTTCATTTTCTATGATGTTCTCTATTTTATGCCCCACCAGTTCTTGCTTACAGCCAAATGATATTTCTTGCAAATATTCTTTTCCCCAAAGGAAAGAGCATTATGTGTATGGATATTATATGACACAGAGGACAGAATGTGCATCTGCTCTTTGTCTACAGCAGGGGTCTCCAACCTTTGCAACTTTAAGTCTGAAGGACTTCAACTCCCAGACTTCTCCAGCCAGCTTTGAAGTCCTTCAGACTTAAAGTTGCAAAGGTTGGAGACCCCTGGTCTACAGCATAGTCAATCAGTCTAAATCAGACTATTTTCTGACCTTGAATGGATAAGACCACATTATAGTTCTTTTCAATCCCACATTCAATTCTTGTTTTTTAAAAAAACCTCTTTTGGCAACTGTTGACTTCTTGCATTACTAGGAAATGAATCAGTTGAAGGTTTCTCAGTACAGTATGAATTCACTAATTAGCTATTGGGAAAAAAACCATTGCCTATATTTTCTCAAGGCCCAATTTTTTTCTTTGAACCCATCAGAAATTTTAAAAAATCAAAAGGTGCTCCACCCCTATTACATTTCATGTCACTAGATGAACATATAGGCAAAGTTCAGACACTTCTCACTTTCTTAAGTAGGAAGTGACATTGTTCCTCCCTTTGTTCTTCAGGTTTCCTGCAGATTGTAATAAAATATAGGATATTTTCAAGACAGGAATCCATGTAGATTTGATTGGCTTCAACTAATGGAATATGTCTAGAAGTTATTTTGAAAAAAAGATCTGCATGTTGACCTCAGCTGTTATCAGCCTTACCTTTTATGCTACAAAACAGGTTCTTCTTAGTGCAAATGTACGTTCTCGTTTTCAAGCTATTAAAAACAGTTCAGAGATAAAATAAATAGAATAAACTGGAGGCAAGCGTTCAAAATATGCAACTAAAAACTGTCTTAAGGTATTTTAAATAATTATTTATATAGCTTTGTAATAATTATTATACTACATTGCAGATGATCCTTCACAGAAGGTAGTGTAAGAAAAGAGGTGCATGCTATCCAAAACAAATGCACTGCTGTTCATTGATATAGAATGGGCTGAAGCTTCTAGTAGGAGATGCTTCCAAACCACTGTTCAACCAGATTTCTTGCATGATCTGTTCTCGCCGTTCTATCCTTTCAGCTAACTCAGCCGCATCCAGGGAACAATAAGCTGAATATGAAGTCCTGCATAAGCCTGTTAGTTCATCAGTAAAATCTGAATCAGAGGATTCCCCTCTCTCTTCCTCTTCCTCTTCTTCCTCCTCCTCTTCCTCCTCATTGTTTCCATCAGACTTCTGATTTTCTAGCACCAGATGCTTTTTCATCTTCCGTAGCTTTATCACATCGTCACAGCAAGAAATGTGCATTACCAGAGCACAAAGTGTGAGCATTAGGCCAACGCAAACACTAGACACAAACAAAAGAGCAGCCCTTTCAAGGTGATCTGAAATTAGAAACAAATCCCAGACTAGAGCCTTATGTAGAGATGGATGGGAATGATAATCATTCGGTGTTATTTCTGAAAAGCCTAGACTTCTGAGCCAATCTTTTAATATCTAAATCTACACAATCCATCAGACCTTGCTAACAGGTTTCTGACCAATAATATGGAAATGAAAATAAAGTATAATACCAAAATTAAGAAAGCTCTCAAGTAAAATACGATGTTAGGTGATATAAGAGTATATCTATATGTAGGATCTGTACAGTTTCTTGCAACAATAGTTTACTATTATCTTCTCCTGAGATTCCAGTTTTCTTGCCTACAACTTTGGATATCCTAACACAGAGGTGTCAAACTGGATTTCTTTGAGGGCCAGATCAGCATTGTAGTTCTCTGCGGGCCAGCCTGGAATGTGGGGGGATGGAATCCTGCAGCACCCTGCTGGCCAAAATGGGCCATGGGCCCCCTGCGTGCATGCCTTCTGCAACCTGTTATCGGCCTTCTGCAGCATTTTGCTAGCCAAAACGGGCCGCAGGGTAGCACATTTTGGCCAGCAGGGTGCTGCAGGAGGCCATGCAGACCTAAAACGAGGTATGGGGGCCATGTGTGCCCTCCCACCGCACCCCATTTTGGCTGCTAGAGGCACACCAGACCTATTAGGCAGATTTAAGCATCCCATGTATCGGATATGGACCGCGGGCCTTGAGTTAGGGCCCTATCCTAACAGATCCATTTTCCCCCCATTTTCAAGATCAGCAAAATGCTATTATTTAACCCAGCCTGTAACCACCAGTACCAGAAAAAATGTGAATTATCTCTTCAAGGATTTTTCCTCCATGGAGTTAATTAAATCAAAATAATACTTTAAACACCTGTTAATTAAGATATTGTTCACAAAAGGATATACCACAATAAATCAATGAAGTTTTAAATGCTGCAGATATGTGTGTTTAATATTTTATAGTAATTCTAGAAATTGTAACTGCTAGCATTAACAGGATTTCTTATCAGAACACAAGGATATAAAGTAAAATGGTCTACCTCTAACATATGCATATGTAGCCAAACTGCTGCTAATTATAATTCCTTCCTTCTTTGGAATTCTTGATTCTTTTGGATCAAAATTTATATCTATGAGAAAGAAAGAAAATGTTCCTTGATTAGATTGTAGTTGAACTAACTTTCCAAGTTGAAAAGGAGTATGTATTTGATAAATGAATTATTTAAATATCCTACCACAAGCAATTACCTTCTTTAACATCTTCATATAATAATACAATAGCAGAGTTGGAAGGGACCTTGTAGGTCTTCTAGTCCAACCCCCTGCGTGGGCAGGAACCTTATACCATTTCAGACAAATGGCTATCTAACATCTTCTTAAAGACTTCCAGGGTTGGGGCATTCACAACTTCTGGAGGCAAGCTGTTCCAGAGGTTAATTGTTCTAACTGTCAGGAAATTTCTCCTTAGTTCTAAGTTGCTTCTCTCCTTGATTAGTTTCCACCCATTGCTTCTTGTTCTGCCCTCAGATGCCTTGCAGAATAGTTTGACTCCCTCTTCTTTGTGGCACCCTCTGAGATATCGGAACACTGCTATCATGTCTCCCCTGGTCCTTCTCTTCATCAAACTAGACATATTTCCAGGTGTCCAGTAATACATTTTATGCATTAAAGCAAAATTAATTTGAAATGTCTATTTTACTTTATTATATAACACAACTCATAAATATATGAGAATGTGCTTTAAGATAATATGTTTGTTTCCTGTTTTCCCTAGGAATTTTTTTAGCACTGTTGATATCAAGAAATAAATAAGAGGTTTCTTCCCACGAAACATGTTCTAAGCCAGGGGTTCCCCAAGCCATGGCTCATTACTTGTGTGGCCCAGTTCCCCTCTTCTCTCTCCTAGCCAGGCTGCCAAGCCACAAAGGTTGAGGATCACTGTTCTAAGCTATGATTCCCACCAGCTAGATTTGAGAAGAATTATGTCTTTAACCTAATAATTAAGTGATGAGTATTTTATTTATTTATAAGTTCTACAATAAAGTTTTGTTCATGTGATAAACAACAAAGTCAATGAAGCCACTTTAGTCTTTAATTAGTTTAGATGAAACTTCTATTTGGCTCTGTCCATTTCTTTGTCTTCACCTCATCACATTTTGTGTGTGTTGTTTGTGGTGTCCTTCACCATTCAAAATGAATTGAACATTGGCCCATCCGAAGTTTCATGAAGAGAGACCCCCTCCTCTTCTAGGTCAGGGGTCTCCAACCTTTGCAACTTTAAGTCTGAAGGACTTCAGCTCCCAGACTTCTCCAGCCAGCTGGCTGGAGAATTCTGGGAGCTGAAGTCCTTCAGACTTAAAGTTGCAAAGGTTGGAGACCCCTGTTCTAGGTCATTAAACTACTCAAATGCTTAAAGGCAAATGTCCATAGCAAACACTTAAATTTACCATATTCATCGTTTTTTGGCTTCCAAGAGGGAGGGAGTATGGTAACCATTGGATTAACTGCTGCCAGTATGAATCTTGGAACTGTAAAGTTGAAAATAAAAAAGTATTATCAATTGATTTTAAAGCATATACAATAATACAATAATACAATAGCAGAGTTGGAAGGGACCTTGGAGGTCATCTAGTCCAACTCCCTGCCTAGGCAGGAAGCCCTATGCCATTTCAGACATTTCAGACTTCTTGTTCTGCCCTCAGGTGCTTTGGAGAATAGTTTGACTCCCTCTTCTTTGTGGCAACCCCTGAGATATTGGAAGAATGCTATCATGTCTCTCCTAGTCCTTCTTTTCATTAAACTAGACATACCCAGTTCCTGCAACCGTTCTTCATATGTTTTACTCTCCAGTCCCC
This sequence comes from Rhabdophis nuchalis, assembly GCA_039707465.1. NCBI lineage: Eukaryota > Metazoa > Chordata > Lepidosauria > Squamata > Natricidae > Rhabdophis > Rhabdophis nuchalis. The sequence goes on from CM077649.1 coordinate 15,485,542, forward strand.
TCATCCTCTTTGTTGCTCTTCTCTGCACTCTTTCTAGAGTCTCCACATCTTTTCTACATCGTGGTGACCAAAACTGAATGCTGTATTCCAAGTGTGGCCTTACCAAGACCTTATAAAGTGGCATTAACACTTCACGTGATCTTGATTCTATCCCTCTGTTTATGCAGCCTAGAACTGTGTTGACTTTTTTGGCAGCTTCTGCACACTGCTGGGTCATATTTAAATGGTTGTCCACTAGGACTCCAAGATCCCTTTCACAGTTGCTGCTATTGAGCAAGGTACCACCTATACTGTACCTGTGCATTTCATTTTTGTTGCCTAAATGTAGAACCTTACTCTTTTTGCCATTGAATTTCATTTTATTAGATAGTGCCTACTTAGATATAGCCTATATATTAGATATATCCTACTCCTCCTTCAGACAAAACTGGAAAGTTTGATAGCAGCTTTTTTCTTTCACATGTCACATTTTAGAAGTCAGTCAATCAAGAAAATTTATAAACAGAAGTCAAGTTCTAAACAAATATGTCATGTTGAATTGGTGGCTTTTACGCATTGCATTGTGCTATACTGCCAATCATAAATTAACTGACAATATATGACAGTTCAATAATCAACAGGCCAAACTCCACATGACCTTTCAATTTTTACCTGACTAATTTCAAAGCTACGATCATCCAAGAAGAATCTGGATCAGTCCAAGAAACATAATCAGATTTTTGGCAATGTGTTTTCTAGTCAAATTATATAAATTGTAAACAAAATTATTATCGTACCTATCTTAGATTTAAAATATGGGAATAATGTGGATTTTACATATATATGCAAGATGCCCAGGTTTTGAAATGTTTGTGAAATGTATGATTCCATACTTTTCTTACCACATGCATAGCTGACGTTGAGATATTTTTTCACCCCAGGCATGCATGGTCTTCCAAAGTTATGACTGTTAGCAATAATTTTACACCTCTGCTTTCCGTAGCACTTCTTTGACAAGACTTCTAAAGCTGAATAGGAAAAACAATCTGAAAGGAGAAAGAAATATGCACATATAAACAAAAATGATTTATCTGAAGAGATTACTGGTACCTGCTTGCAGAGATATAAATCTATTGGTACAGGAATGATACTAACTCAGAAAGTCCAACTAAATATAGATATTACTTCTGACAAAGACCAGGGAGAAGTGGCAAGGAAGAAGTTATCATTTACATAATTTCCAAGGATTTGTGGTTGGCTATTTGCAGTGATGGTATAAGAATGTATGATCAAGCCAATTATGTGACCCCACCCAACACACTGGAGAGACAAGTAAGAAGAGATTTTGCTGTGGACTGAACTGACGACAGACAGATTTAAGGTAAACCAAATTCAAGACAACTAAACTTAATCATTAAATACAACAATCCCAATTTAGCCAACTAATAGAACTGTGGCAAAAAACAAAACCAAAAAAAGCCCAACATCTCAGGGTCAGTCTTAGAGTCAGAAGAAGGATTTATATATGCTCTGGAGTAAATGCAGCATGTCTGATTTAGAATCATCTAATTCAGGGATCTCCAACCTTTGTAACTTTAAGTCTGAAGGACTTCAGCTCCCAGAATTCTCCAGCCAGCTTTGCTGGCTGGAGAATTCTGGGAGCTGAAGTCCTTCAGACTTAAAGTTGCAAAGGTTGGAGACCCCTGATCTAATTTATGAACGGAACCATTGCACCTTGGAATTTTCATTTAAAACGCAGATTAAGATTCTAGACATTTTCCTAAAATAAAATAAATATATTATTCGAATTAATTTGAAATGAAAACATATTTCATGTGCATGTTACATATACATATACATATGCACATGCATGCATACACACACACAGAAAAAATGCCAATGGATTTGCTATTATTTTTGCTTTAAATCTTTGTAAGTATCAATGTAAGCATTAATGCAATAGTGCCAGTAATTCACTTTAATTAATATAAGGGGGAAATGCTTTCAGATATGTGACAATAGCACCCCTCTCCTTCTTCTGCTTCACATAAATAAACACACAGAATTACCAAACCAAAATTGAGGTTTTGCTCTGGAAGACTATTTGAGGAATAGCTTGGAAGAGATATAAATAGTTATTTCAAAACAAGGAGATAAAACCTTAAAGTTGGATGCATGTGGATGTGCACTATTGATTCAGCTGGTACTTACAGGGACATGACAGGACTGCAAATATGTTGGGGATACTTCACCACTGTCCTGAAAATGCAAACTATCTCCCTTTGATGCATCTTAAAATGTTGGATTTCTCTGTCTGAAATGAGCAGGCTGCATGTCGTTTAGAATAGATGAACTATTGGTACCCTTTGTTAAGATTGCGATTTCTAATATAATCAATGGTATATCCAAATCAGTGGTGGGTTTCAATTTTTTTTAGAACCTACTCTGTAGGTGTGGCCTATTTTGTGGGCGTGGCTTGGCAGTCATGTGACAGGGTGGGAGTGGCCACCTTTTAAAATGTGGTGAAACTCATTTAACAACGCTCTTGCTTAGCAACCAAACTTTTGGACTCAATTGTGATGATAAATTCTTTCTTTCTTTCTTTCTTTCTTTCTTTCTTTCTTTCTTTCTTTCTTTCTTTCTTTCTTTCTTTCTTTCTTTCTTCCTTCCTTCCTTCCTTCCTTCCTTTCCTTTCCTTTCCTTCCCGTTGGGTCACTGGCAGTGGCAGGCCAGATTTACTTCCAGGTACGCCGGTGGAACCCCCTCTCACCGGTTCTCTAAATTTCACCAACCGGCTCTCGCGAGTAGGTGCGAGCCTGCAGAAACCCACCACTGATCCAAATGCAGTGAATGAATCTAGGATTAGAAAGGTCCATGCCCCAAAAAATCAAAGCAGTCCCATTTGAGTTGAAGATAAAGAACGGGAATTAAAAGCAAAACAAAAAACAAAACACCCCAACAACCTGGGTTTCATGATCACCTCTGGAGGAAAAATACAGTTTATTCTAAACCCTTGCAATCCTTGCCCATCCTTTGCAGTTAGTGGTTAGCAACCAGACAGGTGCCAAATAATGCTGATGGTTTTTATTTGGTGCACATATATCCAGCTGGAAATGAAAAGAAGCAGCCATCAAAGCAGTTCTGAAACTAGGGGTAAAACATCAGCCCTGGCCTGAGCTGCTATTTAATAGTCCAGCATCTGTTGTTTTCAAGGGAAAGATCCTTTAAGTCACCAATTAGCTGGGTTTTAGCTGGGTTTTGATATGCAAATTATGCAGAGTTGTTGAAGACATAAATTGCCCAAAGTTTAATAAAACTGACAAGAGTTCTTTTCTCTATTGAAAAGCCTCTTCTATTTCCAAGTTCTGGTGTTTCTCCTCTACTACACAAAAGCTATCTATTCAATGGAATAACTACAGCCAATTACAGTGACACTGAGGCTCTTGGCACTTCAGTGTGTATATTGGTGAGCGTAGAATACTGGAAGGATATGTGTCGGAAAGAAATATGATCTCAATTATGTTTGGTAAGCAGGAGAGTATTAATCAAAGTTCGAAATACTGTGGGGAGGGAACACGAAGGGTAGGAATGCCCTTCTTCAGAGCAATTTCCTTTGGGAGTTAATTTCTAGGACTAGCAATGGCTTCAGGGAAATTATTTTTAATTGGAATCACAACAATGGAAAGAGGTAACACCATCCTCTGCACGCCAATAGAGATTATTCTGTTCCACTAAATATATTATGTAGAAAGGCTATATTAGAAACAATAAATGATACCACATATTTGTTACATATGATTTCACCATTAATGTGATCCATTCATTAAATTATGTATTGTACAACCTTTTTCCAAGCATGCTAACTAGAGTATGTTTTAGGAGCATAAATTAACCTAAATTTTTAGGCACACTCTTTCAAGTAAGTTTACCCTGGGCAATATATTGTCTTTCAACTGATATATTGCCTATTACCGTATTTTTGGAGTATAAGATGCACCCAGGTTTTGAAGAGGCAATTTTTTTTTAAAAGTAGGTAGGTAGATAGAGAGATAGAGAGGGAGAGAAAGAGGGAGAAAACAATAGGGAGGGAGGGAGAGAGAGAGTAGTTAGGTAGTTGGTAGGTAAGTAGGTAAAGGGATAGGGAGAGAGGGAGAAATAGAGAGAGAGAAATAAATACTGTAGATAGGTAGAGAGAGAGAGAAATACAGTAGGTAAGGAGAGAGAGTAGGTAGGTAGGTAGGTAGGTAGGTAGATGTTTCCAGGTGCATTTATCCACGTGCTGGAGAAGGAAATTGCTGACAACCTGTAGCCTAAAACTTTGTTTCTGCTGGCACAGCACTTGACCAATGTAATTTTCATCAACCACTCTAACTAAACAGCTTTCCGAAAGGGGGAAAAAAGTTTTAGCACTCTGTAAACCTCCCCAAAATGGCCCATTTTTCACGAAAATGGGCCCATTTTTTTCCAAATAAAAATCATGAAGAGCCTTGGGGGGGGGCTTGCAGACTGCTGGGGGGGGGGGGGAACAAGCAAAAAGACCTGGCCCGTTTTTCACAAAAACGGGCTGGTTTTTTTTTGTCAAAAAAATTGCATGAATAGCCTTATGGAAGCTTATGGAGTGCTGCCTGGGGCTGGGGGGCAAAAAACTGCCCGTTTTATGCTCATTTCTGCCCTCCCCAGCCCCCATGAGTTCTCTGAAAGCCTCCATAAGGGTATGCACAGCCATTTTGGTGAAGGGGGCAGGGCTTCAGGAAGCCAAAAATGCTGTATTCAGTGTATAAGACGCACCCAGATTTTCAGCCTCTTTTTAGAGGGAAAAAGATGCGTCTTATACTCCGAAAAATATGGTAATTGATTAGGAATCTAAAGGCAAAAAATTAGTTTGAAATTACACTAAGGGCTAAGCTTGAGTTGGCTAAACTTCCTATTTTAGTCAATTCAAAATACTGGGCAGACTAATAAGTGTAGTGGACCAGTTATTTAAATAAATCATTAAGTGAAAGTAATCAAGTTACAATTTGCATTGTTGTTTGTGCTAACATGGAATTCCATTTTTTAAAAATCATGTTTAAAGAGATACACTTGTATTACTTATGACCAGGGGTCTGCAAAGTCGGCTCTTTTAAGACTGGTGGACTTCAACTCCCAGAGTTCCCCAGCCAGCATAGCTGGCTGGGGAATTCTGGGAGTTGAAGTCCACCAGTCTTAAAAGAGCTGACTTTGCAGACCCCTGACTTATGTCATCTTGTTCAATTCATCACAGCATTGAGTATACTCAAGTCTTTCTGTCAGGCCTGCAGGCCATCTTCTCTTTTGGATCTTTGGCCTGCCACACTTTCTATTATTCTACTATGCGTTTCTATTGTGGGAAAATGGGAGGGGGGATTGTACGGAGTTAGATGCTACGTAGCCAAAAGTAAAATTCCTTTCTAGAATCCAAGGTCATCCTTTGTCTCTGCACCTCTGCATCTGACCGGAACTGGATGGGTGGAACTGCCAGCATGGCAGTGGAAGATTGGACCATGTGATGGACTTGTGGATGTGGGGCAAGATCCTGAGCTTTCAACTGGATGGGGAAAACTGAGGAGCTTTCAGATTCGGGTCTTCCCAGATGTGCCAACATGGCTTTCTTAATAAATTGGAACCTTGAGCAATACTTTGCCTTAGATTCTAATTTAATTTTGGAAGCTCTTTGGAACCCCGACACTTTCTTTGAATTTGATGTGATCATCGTAATCCTAACCAAAAAAGAAAAGCGAGAGAGAGGGAATATATGGCTGTCTTTGGCCCAAAGCATCTCCCTGATCAGCAAAAGCAAAGAGACATGGTATGCTTACTTACCTCCTTATACAGGAATTTATGCTGAACTTATAACAAGCATATGCAGCCAAACTCAGAAACCAGTGTTGTCCCTTCCACTCTGTCAGCCAAATCTTTCAATTTTAGAGGGGGATTTGAAGGAAAGACTATTAAGAAAGTGAGCCTTGCTCTTCCTTACAATATAATTCAAGTCTACTATTTATTTCTTAGTTTGCTTTATATGCCACCTTCTTCTTCAGTGACTTGTTCTTCAGTCCATCAGTTTCCAGGGATCTTTCAATTTAGTTTTTTAATTTTTGAGGGGGTTGTGCTATCCCAGGTGGAACTTATGTATAAGGTACAGATCTTTCTGGACGCCCAGTTCTTGCTCAGTGAAAAGGTGGCAACCATAGTCAGGAGGGCCTTCATCCAGATACATTTAATGTGCTAATTATCACCTGTCCTGGACCAAAAAGTTGTTCTCACAGTCACTGATGACTTAATTATTCTCATTTGGACTACTGTAATGTGCTGCCCTGGCCTCTACCCTTGAAGGCTACAGCTGGTCCAAAATGAAATGGTGCAAGTGGCCACGGGCGCATCCTGTATTGCTTGACTTATGACCACAATTGAGCCCAAAATTTACTTTGTTCCAAAGTGAGAAATTTGTTAAGTGAGTTTGGTCCCATTTTCTTCTCCCTTTTCTAGCCACATTTGTTAAGAGAATCACTGCAATTGTTAAACTAGTAACACAGTTACAATACAATACAATAGCAGAGTTGGAAGGGACCTTGGAGGTCATCTAGTCCAACTCCCTGCCTAGGAAGGAAACCCTATACCATTTCAGACAAATGGCTATCCAACATCTTCTTGAAGACTTGCAGTGTTGGGGCATTCACAACTTCTGGAGACAAGCTGTTCCACTGATTAATTGTTCTAACTGTCAGGAAATTTCTCCTTAGTTCTAAGTTGCTTCTCTCCTTGATTAGTTTCCACCCATTGCTTCTTGTTCTGCCCTCAGGTGCTTTGGAGAATAGCTTGACTCCCTCTTCTTTGTGGCAGCCCCTGAGATATTGGAACACTGCTATCATGTCTCCCCTCGTCCTTCTTTTTATTAAACTAGACAGTTCCTGCAACCGTTCTTCGTATGTTTTAGTCTCCAGTCCCCTAATCATCTTTGTTGCTCTTCTCTGCACTCTTTGTAGAGTCTCCACATCTTTTCTACATCGTGGCGACCAAAACTGAATGCAGTATTCCAAGTGTGGCCTTACCAAGGCATTATAAAGTGGTATTAACACTTCCCGTGATCTTGATTCTATCCCTCTGTTGATGCAGCCTAGAACTGTGTTGGCTTTTTTGGCAGCTGCTGCACACTGCTGGCTCATATTTAAATGGTTGTCTACTGTTAAGTGAATCTCGTTCCCTCATTACATCGCTTGTCAGAAGGTTGCAAAATGATGATCGCATGATCCCAGGACACTGAAAACATCATAAATGTCAGTCAGTTGCCAAGCATCCAAATGTAAATCACGTGACCATGGGGATGCTGCAATGGTCATAAGTGTGAAAAGTGATCATAACTTACTTTTTCAGTGCAGTTATAACTTTGAGTGAACTTTAAGTGAACTGTTGTAAGTCGAGGATTACCTGTACAGATTTGGATATATGGTTCAACTGAAATCTCACTAAGGCAACCACGCTTATTTCTAAAACTCCAAAGCATTGCTCGGTTTATTTCTTTATGGGTGAGCACTGAGTTGCATCCTGGAATTCTGTTCAATGGGATTTCTTGGCACAAGCGTTTTAATATTTTAGTTGGCTGGTCTTTCCAATTCTTTGTTTTCCCTCCTCTGATTCTTTTCTTTTTCCTTAGTAATGGATATTTTGTCTGATAGTTATTATGCCCTGTGACTAAGATCAAGAGAAATCCACATAAACTGTTTAAAAGTACAAATGGCTCGGGACCTAGCTATATGCGAGACCGTCTCCTGCTCCATACATCCCTTCGACCGATCCGCTCCCACAGAGAGGGCCTTCTCCGGGTGCCGTCGGCCGGGCAATGCCGGTTGGCGGCACCCAGGGGAAGGGCCTTCTCTGTGGCGGGCCCTACCCTCTGGAACGACCTGCCCTCCGAATTACGCACCATCTCAGACCTCCGCCTTTTCCGCCAGCGTCTTAAAACGCACCTATTTCAACAAGCCGGCCTAGCATAACCTCCCGTTTCTGACTCTTATTAGCTGTAAATTTTAATTAGGGGGATTTTAAATTGTTTTAGCACAGGGTATGGGTTTAATAGGTTTTTAATAATGGTATTTTGTATATTTGTATTGTTTTTTAAATTTTCCTGTGCGCCGCCCTGGGTCCTTTTTAGGAGAAGGTGCGGGTTATAAATTCAAGGAAAAAAAATATTTTATGTAAAAATAAGATGAAAAAAATCCTTGAGTAAGCAGCATTTTAAAACACCAGCAGGAACAGGTCAGTTTAAAGCACCTAAGCTGCAAGGAGAAATATTTTTTTGCAAGGCAGAGACCCATCTGACTTTTAATAATAATAATAATAATAATAATAATAATAATAATAATAATAATAATAATAATAATAATAATAATAATAATAATTTTATTTGTATACCGCGTCCTCTCCCCAAAGGGACTCGGAGCGGTGCAAAGGGAAATTTAAAATGGCAATAGAAAATACATAAATAGAGTAAGTAAAAACAAATTAAACTAAAATTATCCCTGTGCTAAAATCCCCAATTATAAATTGACTAAAAACCCCTAAAACCCTATTAGACGGAAGACTGACCTAGGCCGGCCAAGCAGAAAAAGTGTGTTTTAAGTTTTTGATGGAACAATGGGATCTGAAGCTCCCTCTGAAGATCATGACCTACTTGTAAGTCATTGCTTGACTTACTTAAGTAAGCCATTGCTTGACTTACTTAAGGTACATTGCTTATACCTGGAAGTTAACAATCTCCAGGTAATGGTAACAACTGCATATTTAACATCTACTATTAATTTATGTCATACACTCACAGTTGCTCAATTCCAAGAATTATGAATTGGGAAACAACCAGAAGCATTCAACTCCCATGCTAATGGGAGTCAGGAAAGGCAATTTCCCCCCCTATGGGATAAAAAAAACTAATGTTATATAACCCTTAAATTCTAGAATAAAGAGTTCTCACTTAAACTTTGTCAGCCTACCATATTGGGGAAGGTAATCCATTTTTGTTGAACAGAAGTCCATTTCATGGGCAGACCTGCCATAAGAGGCCGAATAGATGTTCAGAAATTTAGATTCATGGCAGTGTAGTTTCAATTCTTCATTTTCACACACTGATCTAGTTTTATATTCACCTGAAAGAGAAAAGGACAAAAAGCAACAGTGAGAGATAACTGGGCTGTTGGATAAGCGATTAAAAAAAATATTATGTGCAGGTCCTGTTGCCACTTGTGTAAGCAGAGGCTAGTGTGGAGATAAATGGTGAAAGCATCACATATTTACTGAGAGATCCAGCTAAGACAATTATAGTTCTACATTGGGGCTTGTTAACTCATATAATTTAGTCTTGTGACTTACAGAATGGACATCTTTTTGGAACAATATTTCAATGTATAAATAGATTTATGGAGAGATTTCTTAATGTTAAATATTTTAATGTTGAATTAATGTTGAATTATATTACAATACAATACAATAGCAGAGTTGGAAGGGACCTTGTAGGTCTTCTAGTCCAACCCCCTGCGTGGGCAGGAACCTTATACCATTTCAGACAAATGGCTATCTAACATCTTCTTAAAGACTTCCAGGGTTGGGGCATTCACAACTTCTGGAGGCAAGCTGTTCCAGAGGTTAATTGTTCTAACTGTCAGGAAATTTCTCCTTAGTTCTAAGTTGCTTCTCTCCTTGATTAGTTTCCACCCATTGCTTCTTGTCCTGCCCTCAGGTGCCTTGGAGAATAGTTTGACTACCTCTTCTTTGTGGCACCCTCTGAGATATCGGAACACTGCTATCATGTCTCCCCTGGAGATATTAACAAGAGGAGGGAAGAGAGCAGGAATATATAAAAGTGGAGAGTCCATCCACAATTTCTGAATTGCCGAGGAAGTCAAAACGAAACACCAGGCCACCTGATCGTTATCAGGCAAGTCAGGTCTATAGGAAAAATACATTTTTTTGGCAAAATACACTGAGATAGCAACATACCGAGATTACGATCAGACGATGTGGAAAGCTGCGATGGATAAGAAGGTGAAACAATGAAAGAATCTGGAAATTTAAGAGTAAGTTACAAAACCCACAGGGGATAAATATAAAAAGAGTCCAAGTGAAGACCGGGAAATCAAAAGAGATTACATATAAAATATGATAGATGGAACAGGAAGTAATCAGTCTGTAACTGGTTATAACGAAGAGTATGCAACAAGGCAAATACTCTCAGGGCAGGATAATGTGTGTAATCAATCACCTGGAAATGGAGATGGTGTATCTGCATGCACTGTGAGAGCATATGATATACATGCAGAGGTTACTGGGTAATGAAGAAGGCTAAACAACATCACTGTTGTTAAGGAACAGTCAATAAGGTTTTAGACAATCTGGGTTTTTGAAGTGTATCAATTATTAGGAGATTGAGGTATTGAAGTAAGTCCAATTGATGTATATGAGGACAATCAAGCAGCTCTTCTTGTTCTGCCCTCAGGTGCCTTGGAGAATAGCTTGACTCCCTCTTCTTTGTGGCAACCCCTGAGATATTGGAAGGCTGCTATCATGTCTCCCCTAGTCCCTCTTTTATTAAACTGTATTTCCCCCCCCTCTCTATGGGCCACCTGGGAGTTTGCTATCCAGTGCCTTTTTGGCCCTCCATATGAGGCCTCTTCCAACACTAACAGTTGAAAAGCAGTATGATGTGCGGGGCTACAGGGAGGTGAAAACATGATCAGTGGGTACATTTTACATTTGTGTACCTTGCACATGACATACGTGTGCTAGGCACAAAATGAGTTGGTATTCTATTATCGGAAGTCCTTGTGAACATGGTGTGAAAAATTGAGGTAAATCGGTCCAGTAGTTTTTGAGATTAGTGGATTCGTACAAACTATTTTACATTTTTATTTATATAGATTGTCCAACATTACATAGAAGTATACGAATTGGGAAGACTAATGCACTCAAGAATATCCTCCAGATTTTACACAGTAATTTAATTGGTTTGCACACTGTGCTAAGCTACACTTTCTATAACCATAGTTTACTTACTAAACTACAATCCACATAACACGCAAACCCCTTAACTAATATTTCTTCATTATCAGCTACTACTAGCCAGTTCTTCCTGCTCTGGGTGCCCTCCTGTTATAGGGACTCCAGTACAAAGAATTCTTATCAAATTTCATCCTGGTTAGGGAAATTCATCAATCTATAAGATGCCCACATTGAGTAAGGGTAAGTACAATAAACATTTTTACATATGATTGCAATGATTGGATTTAGTAGGTCAGGGCTTTGCAGAAATCCATGCAAGGATTTTTGTGTTGTTATTACACTTTAAACCAAGGTCTTCAACCTTGGCAACTTTAAGCCTGGCAGACTTCAACTTCCAGGGGTTGCCAAGGTTGGAGACCCCTGATTTAAACTGACCCCTGATTTAAACTGAAAGAAACAGACATAAAAAATGGCCATTCTACAAATTACTTACTAGGTCGGCACTTAAAGGAGACTAGGAGGTATTTAGTGACTCCTGGACATAACTCGGATCCAAAAAGTCGACTGTTAACAAGGAGTTGGCAGTCTCTCAGGTCCTGGCATTCGTCGAGGACTTTCTAAAACAGTGACCACAAAAGAAAAGTCTTTAAAAACTCTTTAAAAAACTATACAACAATGCAAATCCTGACTATTTAAGATCTATCATGACAAACTTTACTCGCTGATTAACAGTAATATATTTATTCATTAGAGTACTAAAATAAGATTTCCAAAGCAAATAATGTGAAATAATATTATTAACAAATTACTACCAGAGATGTTCTAAAGCAGGGGTCCCCAACCTTTTTGGCACCAGGGACCGGTATCATGTTAAAAAAATTCCGCGGACCGGTGGCCATGGCTCGGCCGCCGTAGAGGGGGAGCGGGGGAACAGGCGGCGCATGCGCGCAGGGGAGTGAGTCGGCTCACTCGCCCCTCTCGGGGCCCCAACGGGTAAGGCCACACTTGGAATACTGCATTCAGTTTTGGTCGCCACGATGTAGAAAAGATGTGGAGACTCTAGAAGGAGTGCAGAGAAGAGCAACAAAGATGATTAGGGGACTGGAGACTAAAACATATGAGGAACAGTTGCAGGAACTGGGTATGTCTAATTTAATGAGAAGAAGGACCAGGGGAGACATGATAGAAGTGTTCCAATATCTCAGGGATTGCCACAAAGAAGAGGGAGTCAAACTATTCTCCAAGGCACCTGAGGGCAGAACAAGAAGCAATGGGTGGAAACTAATCAAGGAGAGAAGCAACTTGGAACTGAGGATAAATTTCCTGACAGTTAGAACAATTAATCAGTGGAACAGCTTGCCTCCAGAAGTGGTAAATGCCCCAACACTGCAAGTCTTCAAGAAGATGTTGGATAGCCATTTGTGTGAAATGGTATAGGGTTTCCTGCCTAGGCAGGGAGTTGGACTAGATGACCTCCAAGGTCTCTTCCAACTCTGGTATTGTATTGTATTGAATGGTGACTAAAGGAGTCGTTGTAATTTGAGGACCATCTGTTTTTAACCTACTGTAGTTGTAATTCAAACTCTTCAAAATTCCCCTCAACCTAGGAAAAACTAAATAAATATTGGCGTTGACAACTGAAGCTCTTAATCATTCTCCATGGATCAGGTGGTTCTATTAGAACAGGGGTCTCCAACCTTTGCAACTTTAAGTCTGAAGGACTTCAGCTCCCAGAATTCTCCACCCAGCAAAGCTGGCTGGAGAAGTCTGGGAGCTGAAGTCCTTCAGATTTAAAGTTGCAAAGGTTGGAGACCCCTGTATTAGAAGGTTGCCTGCATCTGTTGGGTGGCTCAACTTGTGATTCTAATAGCAAAATAATACTGCGTGTTGCATTTTATAAATGAGGATGCAATTCCTATGCTTCTTTATTAGACTTCAGGAGCCTTCCACGCCACCAGCATTTCTGTGCACAACGACTTTCTCAAAAAGCAATGTGGAAGCAACCCACAATTTTCTCCATCTATTTCAATCTTGAAATAAGAGAACCAGCAAATAGCATACATCAGTCAACATTCACCTTCTTCCCTGCATCTGGCCAAAGGAAGAGTTCAAAGACTATAACCTAAACCCATGATGGCGAACCTATGGCACGGGTGCCACAGATGGCATGCGGAACCATTTCTTAGGGCATGTGCTGGCCAACTGATTTAGGCCTTCTTTTGAGGCCGTTTTACATTCTCTTGAGGCTTCAGGGAAGCTCCTGAAGCCTCTGGAGGTGGGGGGGAGGCTGTTTTCACCCTCCCCAGGCTCCTAGAAAGCCTCTGGAGCCTGGGGAGGGCAAAAAAAAGCACACCAAAAGCACGGGGTCATGCAGATAGCATTATGGGTGTGGCACGCCTAAGCACGCCCCCCCCTACACTCCCCCTGCTTTTGGCACGCGAGCCAAAAAAGGTTAGCCATCACTGACCTAAACTATATCCTTTCCCCAGAGCTCAAATGACAATACCTTACACTCCTTTCATATAAAAAGGAAGCAGAATACAGGTAGTCCTGGACTTACAACAGTTAATTTAATGACCGTTCAAAGTTACAACAGCACTGAAAAAAGTGACTCATGACCGTTTTTCACACTTACGACCATTGAAACGTTCCCATGGCCATGCGATTGGGATGCTTGGCAATTGGTTCATATTCATGACGGTTGCAGTGCTCAAGCATGGAAATGGTCTGGATACTTATAGATTAAAATTTTCCTTCAGAACTTGAGCAAAAAATCATGTATATAAAGTGTTTACTCTGGAAAATAATACTCTAATTTGGTTATTTTTCTATTTCAGAGAGCTTAAATAGGAACAATCAGATGTGTTTCTAAGAATATCCTGGTGTATTTTGGAACAACTGGAAGTTTTTTAAATTAATATAAAACCAGAAAAATATTTTTCCTTTCAGTCCAGTCAGAACACCAAGTACAGATGTGAATTCATTTTAAAAAAAAGCTGGACTTTCACAGATTACTTTTCCACTATTGCAAAGCAGCACTTATAAATCATGATGATGATGATGATGATGATGATGATGATGATGATGATGATGATGATGATGATGATGATGATTTCTATACCGCCCTTCTCCCTTTCGGGACTCAGGGCGGTGTACAGCCAGAATAAAAATGATAATACAGAATTTAAAAAACAGTATTAAAAAGAAATATTAAATAACTGGCCGTTATTTAAAATCCCAAACTAAAATCACTATTAAAAATCCCTTTAAAATTATGATAGCCCGGCAGCGCAAAATAAGTGCGTCTTCAGGGCCCGATGGAAGACATGTAGGTCCGAGATTGTCCTTAGTCCAGGGGGTAGGTCATTCCAGAGGGCGGGAGCTGCCACAGAGATGGCTCTCCCCCTGGGGGTCGCTGGCCGGCATTGTTTAGCCGCCGGCACCCTGAGGAGGCCCTCTCTGTGGGAGCGAACTGGACGGTGGGAGGTATTTGGTAGCAGGAGGCGGTCTTGCAGGTAACCAGGTCTTCTAGCACATGGCACTATGGAACTTCTAGCACATGGAACTTCTAGTACATGGCACTATGATTCTCCCCTGATAACTATGATTTTATTAAGTGTGATGTCATGGTGGTTTCTATCTTATCTTTCGTGGTTGCAAAGTTCCTTAAGAACAATCACATTTATAGGAATATTCTACGTAAACATATTGGACAAATGCTGTACTGACTATAATACCCTTTACTTCCAAGTATGTATGTGCAAGGACTGCATTAGGTTGGCTAAATGCTGCTTTTTACAAAATAGGAAAGACCAGAAGAAAGAAGTGGATGGGTTGGGGTCTGCAAAGTTGGCTCTTTTAAGACTGGTGGACTTCAACTCCCAGAATTCCCCAGCCAGCTAGGCTGGCTGGGGAATTCTGGGAGTTGAAGTCCTCCAGTCTTAAAAGAGCCAACTTTGCAGACCCCTGGGTTAGGACAAAAATGAACAAACACCTATATATTTGTAATATAATCTGCCCCAATCAATCCAATGCAGGATTAAGATCTATACCACACTGACCCCCATATGCTTCACATTCCCACTCAATGTAAAAAGCAAACTATGAAATACATTAAAAATGGAAAGATGGCATACTTAAAGGCAAATTACAAAGCTTCACCTTTATATCAAAGATTTTACTATACATTTGTCTCAAAATGGCTTTTTAGGAAAAACATTATGGGGGGGGGGGGGTTGCAGTGATTGGATGTGTTCTTATCTAGCCAGTGATAGGATTTAAGAAAGCGGTTACATATAGACTATCTACCACCAAAAAACACAGTGGAGATTTCTGCTTAGCAATAAGAGAAGACTATCTTTATTATGATCCAAGTACTGCATACTGAGTGCTTGTTATTACTAAAACAAAATAAAAAGCAATTAACTATAATAGTAATCCTAAATAAATCATCAGGACTTGTTTTCGTGTTCATGTTCTTCAATTTTTATATTCAAATCTAGTTTGTAACTAAAGTATTATACCTTGTTTCTTTTTCTTCTTTTGAAATCCATCAAAATAGTATTAAGACAAACATGGATTGTAGAAAGGCTGGTTTGCCTGTTTATAGCAGAAAAGTACTCTCCAACTATATATATGTGACACAGTGTATGTTTGTGTGTGTGTGGGTGTGTGTGTTGCATTTGTGCTGATAAATATATCTCACATACATATACATATACACATACACATACACATACATATACATAGTGTCCTAAAAATGTGAGTTTCAGGTGTAGTTATAAAAGAAACAGACATGATGATCTCCGGAACTTTAAAATATAAACAGGGCTAATCACAGGTGAGAGGCGAGTGAATGGACCTATCACGCGTGCAATGGCTAAATTGATTAACATTGTATAAAGGCAAGCATCCTTTTATGGCTTTTACACTGTGACGATGTTAGCAGTTGCTAACGAAAGCTCAGTGAGCAATATATTTTTAAATATATTTTATATTTTAAAGTTCCGGAGATCATCATGTCTGTTTCTTTTACTTATACATATACATATATATAATTTTATTCCCTTTTCTGTGGTAACTAGAATAATGCTCAAATATTATTTCTCCATTTAATATAGCAGGGTAAAACACGGGATAAAATGCAGAACCAAAACCAAAATCAGTGAGTTTGCTTCTAAACTCAGTCTGCAATATGAAACTTCAACCTACAATCCTATCTGCTTTGCATCCTCTACAGTTCAGAGGTAAGTATTTATAGGGATTGAATGAATACAATGGGAACTCATGTGTAAATATCATGCCAATTAGGAGGACTAAAGATCCTATTGTGTAGGGTACATTCAAGTCTGACCACTTTTTTGACATCATTTGTGTTCAGGAAAAGACTTTCCTATTCTTTATGTTGCTATTTCTAAGTTATTCTATTAAGAAAAGAATTCTTGTCTTAGAAGAGGGCTTCATTAGCAACATTCCCAGAAAACGTAAGTATAGTTAGCCAATATATATGATGAAGTGCCTGGGCTGCAGCATTATTATGGCTTGGAACATAAAAATGCTCTACAATTTTATTTTCATGTCTCCAAGAAGGCAGTCAAAAATGCCAAAGGTGGGAAATCAGAAAATCTCTGTATAGATCCTCTGAATTGCTAGCCTAGTACTAAATAGTCTTCTTGCTACAAAATTGGCTGGTTGATATTTCAATATACTTATTACTGGTAGCATTCCATTATCTTATACTGTGCTATAAATTCTGTGGCTGATTAAAAATTTGGAGCCAAATTTTTTCTGTTGGCAATATAAATTTAAGTCTTTCGAGGAAACTCCACTGACCTAAACTAATGCCAAGACAATTCTAACAAAACTAGTGGATTGGCACAAATTAACATTGGACCATTGGTCATGAATCTTAATAGAGATTCACATTGTTGGATGGTCTTTTGTCCCCAATCTGCTTGGCAAGAGAGGAACTCAGACAGCTCATCTGTGACAACTCTTCCCACCTCCCAAACTGGATTGATTTTACGATGCTGAGACCCTGCTCCAATGTGCTCTTGAATAGCTTGTGCCACTCGACTTCAAACTTCAGCCAGTTTCATTTTAAAAGTTACGGGCTTTAAAATGTGAATGTTTCATTTTATGATTTTTGAACAATCAAATATCAGCTTATTCTCTGTATATCTTTATAAAAATATCTTTATTCTCTGTATGGACAAACACTTTATTCGGAAGGGACAAAATTATGAAGAAATGTCATCTGAGAAGGCCTCATAATTAATTATATCTAACAAATCCTCCAGCAAATTAAACTGACTCATTTGCAAACTTAATCAAGCTTTGTAACTTATATTCCAGATATTAACATGCTGAATTTTTATTCATTTAATTTTTAATCTACTGTAAATAAATTATCTAAAACATTTCTGATTTGTTTTAAATGCTACAATATAGTATTTTATACCTGCAAGGTAGTAGATGCCACACAGTTTAGTGGCTCTTTCACCATGACTTCAGGTTGCTGTGCACTACACAAGTGGTAAGCTTGCCCATAATATGCAGATTGGACACTTATTGTTGAATGCCGAGGACATCGGAGACTCAAATGATCACCGTCACAGGCATACACAGTATGGTTTCGCAGGAGTTTGGTTAGGTAACCTAAAAAAACATTTAACTCTGTTACATTTGGTGAAGCAATATTCCTTTCTCCTCTAAATTTGAATGAAAAATGACCAGTAACATTTGGTTTGATTAATAGTTTGGGATGCTAGGAAAGGTCCACTTATCTTTAAAACAAATCAATGCCAGAATAAAATTTACTGTTCCTGTTGCTAATCCCTGTTCTCTTCAACTATGTCTTTTTCAAGTCCGAATAAATAGTGTTGCTACAAAGACAATTGAGAATATCGCTACAAAATAATCTTGGGATAATTCTATACCTTCTTTTTTATTTGTTGAATAATCATTATTTGGATAAATATTAGTTGTGATTATGTAGAGAATAAGGTGATATGAAAGCTTAGATTTTATATATAAACATTGGATGGAAATTAATAAGTATGTTTGCAATTTTAAAGACCGATGCATCAAACCTATGACCGAATGACATGTTGTATAAAATTCACATGATTGAATGTTCTATTTGTTTTTAAATATGGAAAATAAAAATTTATCTTATTAAAAAAAAGAGAGAAGTTGCCCCTTTTATGATTGTGTATATGACTAGGTCCCCTAACAGTGGGAGAAATGAACTCATTATCCACCGGGCTACTACTACACAAAAATGGAAGTGATTGAAAGTGACAAATGTAGAGGATACATTGGTTTTAGCGCAGGGTGGGTTTAATTTAATTTAGTTTTAAGAATCTTTATATCCTTGTATATATGTATATTTATATTTTATATTCCCTGTGCGCCGCCCCGAGTCCCTGTGTGGTGAGATGGGTGTGGCTTATAAATACGATAAATAAATAAATAAACACAAATACATCTCATCTGCTGTCTTTCCTCTAATTTTCTGGGAATCTTGGGGAGATGGTGTCAAAAGTAGAAAGTGGGGACAAAATATAATGTTTCAACCAGGAACTCAAGAATGAAAATTCTGATGGAGAAGGCAAGTGGCTTGAGATGGACCTTGGCTAGTGAAGAGAAAAGACAGCATGCCTACATTTTCCCATACATTTAAATCAGACCACAAAGCAACTACCACTAGTATTTGCTCAATTGTACCTTTCTTTTTTTCTTTTTACTGGGAGGTGTTGAAGAGGAGCGAATCCACCATCATCACCTTTACAGAAAAAAAGCCCAGCTAAAAGATGAAGGATAAACAAACTGGCAGAGGTAACTCTTTATGCTCAGTGTAGAGTTGCCTGTATTGGAACAGAACAGAACAGGTGAAACCAGTTCTGTTTGCTACTCCGAGTGAGCAAGAAGTAGGAGGTAGGAATAGACAGAGCCTTCTTTTCAACTTCAAGGAGGAAATACGGAAAGTCCCAGAGAAGTGGAGTTCAGAAAATGAAGCAATGAAACTGGGAGAAGGAACAAGATTTCAGGGGCTTCGTGGCTGGAAGATTGCTTGCCACTTGCTGTTTTCCAGCAGTTTTTGCAGGGTAGGGAAAAAGAAAAATAATTATTTGTTGCTTCATGCTGCCTTTCTTGCAATTTTGCAATTCTTCTTCTGCAAAGATGTATGTTGTTTATCTGTAATCACAGCCTTTGAATGACTGCAAGTTACATCTCCACAGGACACTAAAGAATGTCGGCCCACATCTATGTTAATTTGGTTTCTTATCTGTTTGGAACAAAATGTTCCCCTGCACAAATCAGCCCAGTATTCTCTTGAGGATATTAACTATGCAGACTTTTGAATGAGTTTCTGAGCGTTTTAGCTACTATTTTGATCTGCAAATTCCTATCCCTGTACCGAAGTACTTTTTACCATCAATTTCATTATTCAGTGGCTCCATGAATGGTACAATAACATTTACTTTGTCAGACAAAAATGAAATAATACCAGGTATTCAATAGAAACAGTGTCATTTAAAATTAAAGTGATATTATCACCATACGTGCACCATGAAGGATGAAAATAGTTATGGGATTTTGCGGTTTCCATTTGATAAGGAAACTTGGTGTAATATTCAGGGGTGGGTTGCTGCTGGCATTACTGCCAGTTTGGCAGGCGCAATTTTTTTTGCACATAAATAGGTTTGCCCATGCGCAAAATGTTAAAAAAACGAAACAAAATTAAATTTGTGCAAAGAAAATTCTTCCGTGCATGCACAGAACCGAAAATCAAGATGGCGTCCCCGTAGGAGAACCGGTTCAGGGGCGTGGCAGGCCTGAGTTGCTGCAGGTTCAAGAGACCCAGGCTACCAAACCACTACTGGTTCAGCTGAACCAGTCCAAACCGGTAGGAACCCACCACTGGTACTGTTATATAAACTGCTTCCTTTCGGGCCATACTGTCTCCAGAGACAGTAATAATTTACATACACCCATATCTTCTTTATTTTTCATTTGGATTAATATCAAGCTATCAAACAGTAGCTACTTTCCTTGCCCAGAATTAAGACAGCAGAGCTGTCAGTCATTGCTATGTTCAAAGAACTCAAAATTATTTAGATTTATTTTATGGAATCCATTCTGATTTCTTTGTTTTGGCGAGATATTAAACATTCTTGCAATACATGGGGTTGAAAGTAAGAAAGGAAAGTGGTGCTGAAAATATGGGGCCAGGAATTAAAATATCCTACCTAGAAAGGTTGTATAAAGTGAGGAATACAGAGGTTCCCTATTTATAATTATCCAAAATTAAATCTCAGATGTTTCTTTGGTTTCCACCTCAGCAACTTTCTGCTTTCTCCATCTTGAAGTTAAATTTCTAACATGAAGCCAATAAAAATCTATAGATGCTTACCTCAAGTTAAGGAGAAACAAAGGATCTTATCATGGAGTCCTCTCTTAGTTATGCCTTATAGCTATATTTAATCAGGATAAAAACAAGCCCCAACAGGAAATCACTTAAACTGAAATCTTGGATTTACACTGACTTCTGAGGTTCAGTAACTCTTAGTACTGGTTGGTCCAGTCAAGTCCTGTCTCAGGGATCCATACCTGCAGGGGCTGTGAGAAATTTTCTGTAGATATTGCCAGAGAATTATCAGCTTCATAACACACCCTCTGCAAACTTCATCTTTTGGCAAGGAAGAGCATCCAACAAAAAAAGAAAGAAAGAAAGGAAAGGAAAGGAAAATGCTTCAAGTAGGCTGCAATTATTGGTCTTTTTCCTGTTTCTTTAGATCACCATTATTCTAGTATCATTCTTTTAACAGTTATTTGGCAAAGCCAGTTTTTGCCACTACTCATGGACCCCTTAAAGCAGGGGTCTCCAACCTTTGCAGAGCTGGCTGGAGAAGTCTGGGAGCTGAAGTCCTTCAGACTTAAAGTTGCAAAGGTTGGAGACCCCTGCCTTAAAGAAACAAGTGAACAACTGCTCTTTTCCCCCAGCTTTTAGCCAGATCAAGAGAGAAAGAACAAGCGGCTAATTCTTCCTTGGGCAGTTTTACTCTTTCTTGGGCACCATGTTCAGTGACATTCTCAGTTTTTTGCTACTTATAGGAAACCCTTTATTCAACAGAAAAAGCACACACAGTTTATCAAGACGCAGCATATCTTCTGATTTCTCACACAAAATCCAAAACTACAGAACATTTAAACGGGTTTACTGGATACTTTACTACAAGGACATTTCAAAAATAGAGAAAACGAGTGGCTTTTGGTATTGGGTTACAATACCTATAACAATGGATAGCAATGCATTTATATAGCCTCTTTTCTCTCGGGACATCAATGGAAGTAGGGTTGATCATTCCCCAGACCCAACCCCTCCATATTTTGTGCTAATCAATGGCAATTTTAATGGCTCAACAGAGTAGGCTTTTCAGAGATCTAGGACATTTGAAACTCTTGACGCTCTTAGCAGTAATGCACATAGACAGAGGCAAACACAATTTAAAAATAGCAAATGTCTAAATTCTCTGATTTCAACTTCAGACCAATGCCAGATAACTCTCTTGCCCTCTATCGTGAATCCAGCATAAACTTGAATATGGCTGTTTCTGCTTTAACAGTCATATTAACCTTAATTAATGATTTCTTAAAGCAGCAGCATCTTTTTTCAGACTTGTGCAGAAGCCTGAAAAAAGCCAGGATGCTTTAATGAAAGCAGTGAGATGCTGGGTATCCATGAGCTCAGAAATTATTGAATCATTATTTAAGCATGCATAGCACATGAAATATGTATGAATTTTTAAGAGTGAACATGAGCAAGTTATGGTTCAAGATTTTGATTACTACATTAATGATACTTAATATCACTAGAAAATGTTTCTAGATAAAGATGTTGAATACTGTAGTATTTGTTTTTAACTAAGTATTTTTAGACTAAAATGATCTTTGCTTTCAGAAACACAGTAAGGGATTAATTAAAGGATTATAATTCTGAGAACATTTTTTTTCCACAAAGCATGTGCTGAATGACAAATAAGAAATACGCCTTTTGAAATCTCCTGATAATATCTTGGATACCTTCTACCTCCACAAACGCAGTGAATAAGTATAAACAACAGTAGACCTGAATCTATTGATAGAATGGAGAGCTCTGGTTTTAATTGCTTAACCAACAATGATTTGCCTTCATATAGCATATTGAAGGCCACTTTCCAAGCAAGGGGGAACAGTCCCAATTTCCTGGAGTCTTGGACAGAATTAAGGGGTGAAATAGGTGCTTTGTGAGTCAAGAGGTCACAAAAAGCCCACAGACCCAATCTTTTCTATTTTTCACTTTCATCTAAATTATAGTATTGAAGCAAAAATAAAAATTGTGGTAGTAACCAGGCTGAATTTTTCTGTGTGGAAGTGCTGTTGTTTTCAGTTAGTCTTGCTACTCAGAATAAATTCCTGACCTTAGAATTGTTTAATTCTAAGTAGTTATCTATGGCACCAGGTTTTAAGTGACATATCTTGGTATTGATAGAAAAACAACCAAATCCTTCATAAACCAGATATCTAGTTACCCCTCCAGCAAACAATCACAACAGTAGCAGAAAGCTTTGCTAGGAAAATAAGTATTACCCAGTCTTCTATTTCAGGAGCTAACATGGGTAACATCAAACGAAGACAATTAACATAGATGTTAATTATATTGGCTGGAACAGTTCAATCTATATTTTGTAATAAGAACTGTTGACTTACCATTTATTTTTCATTACGGACCTATTTATTTCAGATCAAAATAGACTGAAGTACCACAGAAATGATTGGCCAGGATCCTAAAAGTCTCATCCATCAAGTCCTCACAAGAATGTGCCAGATGCAACTGAAAAATTTATAACAACATCAGCAAACAGCCATGTCAATGAGAAGGATGAAGTCAGAAACCTACAGAACAACAACTACAGTGCAAGCTATCACATTGGCAAGATTATCTCATTCCACTTAAAACTCCATAAGTGAATATCAAAGGGTACTGCTGAATTTGTTAATATTTGTTCAGGTCCTAGGAACAACTGAACTGAGTCACACATGGGCACATCTAATCTGAGTATAGACATCACAGTACTGGCAATATCTTTAGATGGTCTTGACTACAACCATCACACACAGAGAAATAAATTTAATGTAATATTTAAATGTTGCAAAATTTCTGCCTTCTTTCAATTATGCAATAACACTTGAAAAGATTCTGGGGATCTGATTTAGGGTTCTTCATCAAATCTGAGAAAGTGTATCTACGAGTCCTTCTGCCTATTAGTATAAAATTTGCTTCTCACTTGGATGATCCCGGCCCTGCTACTGGTACAGCATTCATCCATAGGGCTGTCCTCATGATGGACAGCATATGTTAAGGACAGACTTATGGTTTTCTCAGCTTTGTTTTTCTCCCCTCTCAATAACTGTCACCAGTTGACTGGAGAACATTTTGCATTTACTTTATAGGACAAAAAGAGACCACAATTTAGTTATCATTTAAAATTCACTCTGGCTTTGCAGACATTGTGTATGTATTTCTGTCCAAAGGAACTCTGACTATCAGGCAGCCAGCCAACCAACCTACCTCCTCTTGCTTCATGATATAATTCTCCTTGGTCTGGCAGCTGTTGCTTAGGATGCCGTTAGACAATTTTAGCTCTACTCTAAACCAATGTCAGTTTTGAAGAAGGCTGAGAAGCCCTTAGTGGTAGCCATTCTTAAGGTTTCTGGAGCAATCTTTCCTAGCCTACTTGCAGAGCAGTGAATCCAAGATTTTGACTCAAACATGAGCTTTGGATGAAAAGCATAAAGTTGCTATGGCCATGAAATAACAGTCATAAAATATATTCTGATATGCATCCACCCTCACATTCTTTTTTTAAAAATAAATGAGATTTAATTCATTTATTAACTAATATTCATTAACTGCCTTCATATAAGATGAACATGTGAGCAGATCTGAGCAGCTTCACTAGCAGGGTCCGCATTCTTTGCTAAGCCACCGTTTTTCACAGAATAATCAGAGATCAAAATTTCTTATTACACTATAGAAATGTGGTAGAATGTAGTCCAAAATCCCAGGAGAGAAAGGATGCATTCCAGAGAAGCAAGGGACAGAGGAAGTTTGGTTGGGAGGAAGGGGATCAGGACAGCTGGAGTTCTCAAAGAATATCTTTGTGCTGCAAGTAAATTGCTTTAATTTGCAATATTTCTCTTTCTAGGTGAGGAACAATAGAAGAAACTGCTTAGAAGAAACTCTAAGTGTATCTTTCTTAGTCTTTGGAGCATGACAAGACATTAGTCAACTCAATAATGCAAGAATACTTGTGTTAATCCAATAATTGTATTCTTTTGTTAGTTGCCATCCCCCAAATTGATCTGTCTCTGTGTTTGTGAGACTCTGTGTGTTCCAACAGACTCCTCTTTCAGGATAACATTGTACACATCCGATGAAATGATGTCCGATCCAGAAAAAAACATCATTACCATAGTCTGTTATTCTTTAATCACTTCCTAGGCTGTGCTAATAGGAATTGAAATCCAATAACATCCATTGCTAAAGAGTTTAATTTTTGTCCCTAACAGTACTTTCAGTATCTGATTCGCCTTTGTGTTTTTTCTCCTATTTCTTAAATATTCCAATATTTACTGGTCATGCTGCCTCAAAATCCAGCCAGCCAAGAACAGCTACACAAAGCTAACTCTTATCTTTTTCCTTTTTTTTTCCTGTTTCCACTGCAGATTGTAAACATTACTCAAATTTTTGTAATGTGGGTTGGCAATGCCCATTCTCACAGTGGCAATAGAAGGAAAACATTCATACACAATAGTCTTTCTTTCAATTATTGGCAAGTTGACAATTCTTGGTATTTTATTAACCCTTTGGGATAAGGTGTAGGTGTTCACACTGAAAAAATTTAGTTATCAGCTGCAATCAGCAAAACAGTCAATTCTCAAACATCTCTTTTAGCATAAGAAATAATGCAGAGAAGAAGTTTTATTTCTTGGTTCAACCTTTAGCTCAGAAAAAAATAACATTCATGCAAGATACCCTGTATTATTGGTGTGTGTGTGTGTGTTTGTGCATGGTCCATAGCATTTTGTATTAAGAAAGAACAATATTTGCTTGGTTTTCATCTGCAACTAACATCTGTCTTCAACACACAGAAGACAGCATATCTTTCTTGGGATTAGGGATTGCCAAATATAATTTTCACATGTAACATCTCTGTGGATTACATTTGAAAGATCTGAAGGTCAAGTGCCACAGAACTTTGTGTACTGCTGAACCAAAGATAACACTGTATTATGCTACTATTGCAACTAAGCCAAGAACAAAAGACTTTGTTCATATTGAGAACATTCAGTTAGATACAGATTTAATCGCACACATGCTTTTCTCTGCTTCTACCTACTGTAACTATGGTGGTACAAAGATGCCTATTTCTTTCTTTTCCATCATTTTTTTCTGCCCATTATGTTGCCTTGATCTCCTTCTTAGCCCATTAATGAGACAAACTTAAAGTGTCCTTATCTTGAATCCGTAGTGTAATATTTCTCCCCTTATTCCACTACATTCGAAGGAGAACCTCATGGCTTTTAACATCTCTTAGGCTTGGTGTCACCCTTTACCTTGAAGGAAACTTTTAAGTGAATGCCGTGACTTGAAACAGAGAAAAATAGATACAGGGTTATCTATTTTCAGACTTAAAGTTGCAAAGGTTGGAGACCCCTGCTCTAGGACACTGGGAGTTGCAAACTAATATTTGTGCCAATGCAATCATTAAATGACCAATTATGACTTCTATCAACTGCCTAGTGTTTACTGTGTAAAGAATTCTAAAATATTTGAAAGAACAGGTAATACTGAAATGTCCTACCATCTCATAAACCACATTGGGAAAATTGTTACACAATTTGAAACCAGTGACGTTTCAAAGTTGTTTTGCATTTGGAAGTGATCTATTAAACTGGACCAAAATAAGGAACTTTTCTCGGAAATATTTTTGTCTGATACATGATTACATAGAAACCAGTCTTGCTAACTCAATTAGACTATTGAGATAATATAGAGAATTATGAGCTTAGTATTTCTTTGTCATTTTACTATTTTATTCTAAATCTCTTTTAAAAATAATAATAAAGATACTCAAGTTACTCATTGCAATCAATCTGAAAATGAAACTGGAGAATTAAATCTTTTAAACAATTCAATATTTGCCCATGGGGTATATTATCATAATGGCAATAAATAATGATGATGCATGGAAACATATGGAACTTTATTTCCTTGGAATTCCAAATAATGAAAAGCACTGTTTCTTCTCACATTCAATGTTTATATCGTGTCACCCAGTTTTGGTGTTGAATCCAACTTTTCTGCTGCTGAAAATATCCAGATTGTCAAGTCTTTAAATTTTCAGGAATAATAAACAATACAAATACACGTGTAATTGTCAACTGGTTACAGGAAAATCAGGAGGAGTAAGGATAAAGTTCCTAGAACTATATCAGGTAAAAAGCCTGAAAAAGCCCTTTGGAACAACCTACCCCCTGAATTGCGTACCATCTCGGACCTCCGCCTCTTCCGCCAGTGTCTAAAGACACATCTTTTTCAGCAAGCCGGCCTAGCCTAACCTCTCGTTGGGACTATTTTAGATAGTTTTAAATTGGGTATTTTAATTTGGATTTTAGCATAGGATTATAATTTAATATGTTTTTAAATTCTGTATTTATTGTTTTGTATGTTTTTTAAATTCCTGTGCGCCGCCCTAGGTCCTTTGTGGAGAAGGGCGGGATATAAATGTGATTTAAAAAAAAAATGAAATACTGGTAAAACATTTATCCCTATATAGATCCTTTTACATAATCTCTCTGTAGGGAAAAAGAGTATGTAAAACAAAATGAGCATACCTATGTATCACAAATATGAGTAGTCTTCAAGTTATGAATATAATGGGGCCTGCCAATTACATTCATAACCTGAGGATCCGTAGGAGTGAATCGCATAACTTGACTGCGATCACTCCCTGCTTTTACTAATTGAACTGCATATGAGGCAGTGGTGGGTTTCAAATTTTTTAGAACCTATTCTGTAGGTGTGGCCTATTTTGTGGGCGTGGCTTGGCAGTCATGTGACAGGGTGGGAGTGGCCACCTTTTAAAATGTGGTGAAACTAATTTAACAACTCTCTTGCTTAGCAACCAAAATTTTGGATTCAATTGTGATGATAAATTCCTTCTTTCTTTCTTTCTTTCTTTCTTTCTTTCTTTCTTTCTTTCTTTCTTTCTTTCTTTCTTTCTTTCTTTCTTTCTTTCTTTCTTTCTTTCTCTCTCTCTCTCTCTCTCCCTTCCTTCCTTTCCTTTCTTCCTTCCTTTCCTTTCCTTCCCGTTGGGTCACTGGCAGCGGCGGGCCAGATTTACTTCCACGTACGCCGGTGGAACCCCCTCTCACTGGTTCTCTAAATTTCACCAACCAGCTCTCGCGAGTAGGTGTGAGCCTGCAGAAACCCACCACTGATATGAGGTATCTCAGGATAGGGAAGGCCATGGGGTGGGGGTGGGGGGTAGTGATGGAACAGTCCACCTGCTTAAGACTACCAAAGGCCTTCCCAACCCACTGAAATACCTCATGCTCCCCACAATTGCTTCTCCCCCATCCTGTCATGCTGGTCACAAAGGGTTGCTGAAGCCTACAGGTATGCAATCTCTCAGCAGCTTCGCCAACCCTTTGCAAAAAGCCTTTGCTGCTATGGATAGAGCTTTGGAGGGATGCACATATCATTCTGAGGCTCCATTTTGGGTGGCAAAGTGCTTAAGGGAATTGGCAGGGAGAATGTTGCAGCACCTCTGTCAGTGGTGGGTTTCTGCAGGCTCGCACCTACTCGCGAGAGCCGGTTGGTGAAATTTAGAGAACCGGTGAGAGGGGGTTCCACCAGCGTACCTGGAAGTAAATCTGGCCTGCCGCTGCCAGTGACCCAACAGGAAGGAAAGGAAAGGAGGAAGGAAGGAAGGAAGGAAGGAAGGAAGGAAGGAAGGAAGGAAGGAAAGAAAGAAAGAAAGAAAGAAAGAAAGAAAGAAAGAAAGAAAGAAAGAAAGAAAGAAAGAAAGAAAGAAAGAATTTATCATCACAATTGAGTCCAAAATTTTGGTTGTGGCCACTCCCACCCTGTCACATGACTGCCAAGCCACACCCACAAAATAGGCCACACCTACAGAGTAGGTTCTACAAAATTTTGAAACCCACCACTGACCTCTGTCGTTGGTTATAAGTGTGAAAGACGGACGTCATGCCACAACATTCATAATTTCGGAACTGGTTCATAAGTACTTGGGGGGGGTTAGGTTACAACTTTGAATAATCACTAAGTAAACTGCCGTAACTTAAGGATTACCAGTACACAAATATGACAGATGCGTTACATAATTATATAATAATAATTACGATCATATGACCATTTTATGTACCATATTCTTCTTGAAAATAAAGTATAGATTTAAATGGACCCTACTTCAGATATAGGACTATAAAATCATAAATTAGTGTTTCTAAACTTCACTGCACATTGAAAATAAAGTCATTGAAAATAAAGTCAATTATAACCTTCAGAATCTACTCCAAAATATTTAATGTGTCCAATTAAGCCAGCAATATTGATTTCAATAAAATCTACTTTTCAGTTAAAATGCTAAGGACTGCAGCTTTGGAAAATAAAAGATCTGATACCATTATTACATCCACTCTTAAATTGAGAAGCATAAAATTTGACAGTTAAAATCCATTACAATTGGAAGCATATTGTGTTGTTTTATAAACCTCCAACAATGATGATGCAACCAAATCTATTTCTAGACCTGGAAAAAATGGGATGTCTTCTGTCTTTAATAAACAAACCAACTTTTGGTTCAGGACAAAAGCTGCATAGAATGCATTTGTCAGTGGAAATTACAGTAAATATATTTTATTCGCAGGAAGTAAGGAAATTACTGCAGTATTTCAGATTAGTGACGCTGATTATTGGCACGCGTGGGTAGGACAAAAACTCCAACCCGGAGTCTCTTAATATCAAATTACATTTTCAAAATAATCAGAGACCCTGGAAAGTATACCACTGAATGCTCTTAATATCAAAGCTCAAGACTCATGTGGATGAGAAAGGGCTTAAGCAGATTTTTTTAAAAAATAACTCTAAATGACTCATTAATCATCTCATTATTATTGGATGCAGAAATTCTTGGTATTTTGGATCTCGTACTGCCTTTTCTTCTTTTCTTTTCTCTTTTTGGCAAGGCAATGGATTTATATCCCGCTTCATAGTGCTTTTACAGTTTTTTCTAAGCGGTTTATAGAGTCAGTATATTGCCCCCAACAATCTGGGTTCTCATCTGGGTACCTTGTAACACTTCAGCATTTTCTGCCAAATAAAATATAAAGTTTTTACTTTATTGGAAAAAAGTTTATATGAAACGCAGAGCGAGTTATTAGTCAAATGTAACTCACTGCTTTCCTTATAATAAACTTTTTGTTTATACAAGGCAGAAGAGTGATCTGTCTTTTTAAAAGGATTTGTTTTCACAAACTCAGCCAAGTTTAAAGAAATCTATTCTGTGGCTGCTAACAAGGAAGAGAAAGCTGGACCCAGATCAACAACTTTAGATGCCTGGTATTTAGAATATTGTGTTAACTTGTAGTTCTTTAAGACTTATACCACCATATATCCAACCACAGTTAGAAGGCAAATGCTGGCCTTTTTGGGTAAGTCTTTCCTACTGCTGAGCTGAAATATTATTCACACAAACTTGAACAAGCAGGAAACTGCAACTCGGAAATTTCCTGTCCCCATTGACAATCCTTATTTTGCCTTTGTTTCAAGTAATTATTGTTACTAATCCTTGTAGATAATGAAATATTGACATGGTTTTATAGAAGTCAACAAATAGCTACACATTAAAACCTGGATCATATTTTATTCTTATCAAAATAATACATTTTTAAGCAAATAAAAGAAAAAATGATTAAACAAACTACTCAAAACTAAACTGTATGATGAAAAACAGACCCACTGATGTAAACAATACTATCTGATATTATCTGAGATCATAGCAGGAAATAATCTCTCAATTATTTACTCTGTGGCTGCTCTCAGTGTTAATAGAAGGCGACAGATCCAGCCCTTGCCCACTGCTTTGTGGGGTCCTATTCAACATCTACATGAAGCCATTGGGTGAGATCATCCATCACCATTGACTGAGATATCATTAATATGCTGATAATACTCAGCTATATGTCTCAGCCTGTGGTGAGTTAAGCGATGCCGTGCCCTCCTTCTCGGAACACCTAGAGACTGTTATGGGCTAGATAGGGAACAATGGGTTGAAATTGAACCCTGGCAAGACCAAGTGACTTTGGGTTTGGGATTCTTTGGCCCATGGAGAATTGTCAACTTTGGTCTTGGATGGGGTAGCACTGCACCAAACAGAACCTGTGCATAATCTGGGGGTTCTCCTAGACTCATGACTTCTTTTCAAAGAGCAGGTGGCAGTTGTGGCCAGGAGGGCCTTTGTAACTGTGGGTTGTGTGACAGTTATGCCCTTTCCTGGACCAACAATCCTTTCTCATGGTCATTCATGCCCTAGTCACCTCCTGTCTTGACTATTGCAATGCGCTCTACATGAAGAGCATCCAGAAGCTTCAGTTGGTGCAAAATGTAAGCAGCCCACATGGTTTTATGCAGACATCAATGTGCACATTTTTCACTTCTCCTGCGGGAACTGCATTGGTTGCCAATTTGTTTCCAGATTCAATTCAAGGTGCTGGTTGTCATTTTTAAAGCCCTTCATGGCTTGGGACCAGGTTATCTGAGGGACCATCTCTTCCACATCTACCTGACCCGCTTGAATGGGGAGGCAAGGAATGTTAATAATAATAATAATCTTTATTGTCATTGTAATAATAAAATTACAATGAAATTGATTGTGAGGCCCATCCCTTAGGGAGATACATCGGGTGGCACCCAGAAGAAGGGCCATTTCCATGGTAGCTCCCTCTCTCTGGAACACTATTTCTCCTTGACATTAGACTGCCCTCACTCTAACACTCTTTTGGAAGACTCTGAAGACATAGTTCTTTCAGCTGGCCTGGAAATCCAGAGTGGGATGGAGCCCATTGAAAGTAATAGCACAGACTTATATACCGCTTCTCTCTAAGCAGTTTACAGAGTCAGCATATTGTCCCCAACGATTTGGCTCCTCATTTTACCAACCTTGGAAGGATGGAAGGCTGAGTCCACCTTGAGCCTGGTGAGATTCGATCAATCAAACTGCTGGCAGCTGGTGATCAGCGTTGTCGCCAGAGTGGGGAATTATTATAAGCCAGGATTCTTAAAAGGTATATGTAACTTTAAGGACTATGTTGAATCTGATTGGCTGTGCTTCCCAGCTCAATCATAAAAAGGTAGCTGGGAACACAGTTCATTCCCGTTTGCTTTCTTTTGCTTCTTGTTTGCCACTGAGGAGGAGCTGAAGACTAAAGAAGTATCATCGTTCGTTTTGACTGTAAGATAACTGTGTTTTGGTGAAGAACTGTTTATTGTTGGAGGAGTTAGTATCACTGTTTGGAAGAAGTATTTTAGTTACTACAAAAAGTAAAGACTATTTATTTTTCTTACTATCAGTGTTTGATAGTTATTGTGTGCTTTAAAGCAACATCTCTTACTGTCCGGTATATTGCACTATTCCGCTATTTATTTTCCAACGGGGGCGTTTTTTAACCCCTAACAGTTACATCCAACTAGAAACTGTGCCATGCAACAAGAGTCACAGTTGCAGTTTAGATACTTCAAACTTAAGTCCCATTAGGAACCTGTGAAACTAAGGTAACCTGGCACTGTTTCTGAATAGCTATTTCTGAAACATCTAAATGAAGTGCCAGAGAAATAATCTTGCAGTGTTTGCCAACACAGAAATTAAGTTTTATGATCACATGCTGCGATAATGGTCACTATTCTCTTCCTTGGAATCCTACGTATGGAAAATCAAATTTAGGTAGCCTTAAATTCTGTGGCGTGTCAAAGTAAGGACTGTCATTTAGTGTCATTTTATGAACAGGTGTATGGCTAGATTGATGAGAAAATACTAGCTATGTGGAAAAGCATTCAATAATTTGCAAGAATTCAAAAGCTGTTTATGCTTAAAAGTACCCCTGGAAAAAAAAGTCAACTGCTCGAAAAGAAGTATTAGAAGAAAGGATAAGGAATGTCAGTAATTCTTCAGGGGGGGAAAAGCCAGAATATATTGGCTAAAACTTTCTTTAAGGCATAGTATAATTCTAGATCTGGATCAAAATTCTGTGTTGTGCCAGCCACCCTGCTGGCTGTCAAATCTACTAGCAGGTTTTTGGATGAGAACATCACAAATGGAAAATATGCCTGTATGACTGTGTTTTTTCAAACCTGGCAACTTTAAGATGTGTGGACTTCAACTCACAGAAACTTTGCCATCAATGCCCCTCCCCCTTCCCAAATTGTAGTGAAGTGTGAACAAAAGACACTCTCTCAAAGTTTAATAGCAAATATCAAAATAGCCCAATAAAACACCAACAGATCCTTACCATGGCAGTGGTCCTGGTTACTTGCAGGACCACCTTCTACCACACACCTCCACTCGACCTGTCCGCTCCCACAGGGAGGGCCTCCTTAGGGTGCCGTCCGCTGGACAATGCCGGCTGGCAACGCCCAGGGGAAGAGCCTTCTCTGTGGCAGGTCCCGCCCTTTGGAATGACCTCCCCCCAGACCTCCGGACTATCACCGACCTTCGCCTCTTCCGCCGGACTTTAAAAACCTATTTCTTCCATATGGCCAGCCTGGCATAGCTGCTACAACCATATTTTATTAAAGCTGGGTTTTAAATTAATTATTTTCTCTTTTTAGCACGGGTTAAACTGTTTAATTGTAGTTTTAAATTTTGTAGAATTTTTATTGTTTGTATTTTTGGATTTTAAGTTCCTGTGCGCTGCCCTGAGTCCCTTTGTGGGAGATAGGGCGGGATAGAAATTTAATAAAAGTTAAAGTTACCAGGCTATGCCTTGGATCATCACATACTATTTTTACAATATTCAGACATTAGTTAATGATGACAATCACTCAGTCAAACAAACTCATCCACATCAAATCAAGTGGAAGTCTAGATCACAGAAAACCTAGATACTTCGGAATATATTAGGAATCAGATGCTCACTATCTTGAAGGATGTTTGCAAATGTTTGTGTCTTATTTAGCTTCCATAGCATCCAGTTGCAAGAAACAGTCCCCTGGTTCTACTCCATAAACCTGATCATCTAATACTAGCATTTAAAGCAGGGGTTCCCAAACTTGGCAACTTTAAGACTTGTGGAATTCAACTCCCAGAATTCTCCAGCCAGCAGAGCAGAGCTGGCTGGAGAATTCTGGGAGTTGAATTCCACAAGTCTTAAAGTTGCCAAGTTTGGGAATCCCTGCTTTAAACTGATGTAGACTGAAAGCTCATGAATAAATTGAAAACTTTATACAGGCAGTCCTCTATTTACAACTGGTCAATTAGCAACTGTTTAAAGTTACATCCTATCTAAAAAAGGGGATTTACCACCCAGATCGTACATTCTGAGGTTTGGGTGCTTAGCAAAATAGCTGGACATATAATCATTTGCAGCATCCCAGGGTCATGTGATCACACTGGTTTTGCTGAAAACTGGTTCTTCCGTTTTTAGGCAGAACCATAACATAGCAAACAATGGATTGACATAATAACTATGGCATTCGCCTAGTGACTGCCATAAAAATCCTCTTACAATTGGGTTCATTGCCATCTTGTTTTATATCCATTACAATTTATGACCATAAATGAACTATTTGTATCTAAGAACTGGGTTTATTTCATTGGGTTCAATACATATATAGCCCTTGCAGCTGTTCATATGTTGTTACCATTGTCCTGCAAGAGACTGAAGAACTAGACTGCAAATAATTATACATTAAAATATATATATATATTTAAAAGTTAAAATAGTCAGCTTAAAAATACACAAAATGGACTGATTAGAACTTGGTTTCATCCCTCCCCACTAACCAATTGCTAATTTCAGAACAGTTAAGCGCCACATCAGGGGTGTCGAACTCGATTTCATTGAGGGCCGCATCAGGGTTGTGTTTGACCTTGGAGGGGCTGGAGGCATGGGGGGGGGGCATGGCCAGCTCAATGTCACTCGTGTTAGGGGTGCCTGTGGTGGCCCAAGCGCTCTGCCAGCGAAAACGGGCTCCTGAGCTCCTTTTTCAGCTGCAACGGCTTTCTGCAACCCTCCGCCAGCGAAAACTGAGCTCGGGAGGGCCTCCTGCTCTGTTTTCACTGGCAGAGGCACTCTGGGCTGGCACTTTGATGTTTTCAGGGCAGCCTCGCGGGCCAGACCTAAGCATCCTGCGGGCTGCATCCGGCCCCCGGACTTTCAGTTTGACATCCCTGCTCTACATGCATTCAAGATGAGCTTTTAAGATGCACTATATCTCATGCTGAGCTGCAGTCTCATGGTCAAGAAACAACTTCCTACTCTCTTCCTTAAGTCCCTTCACACATATTAAAATGGATGTATATCTTTTGCTTCTGTGAAGTACAACGTTCTCTTGTATCTTGCAGAGAATAAGAAACATGTTATTAACCAACAACATGCAAGCAATTCTTCCTTAGGGGTTTTTTATACCACTATTTCACACATAATAAAAAAAAGTAATAATTGCAGGGGTTTTAGCTAAATTAAGCACCAATCTTTTTACAGTTCCTTTCATGCTTTATTAGTTGTGCTTGTGTAATATGGGAATTTCTAGTAAACGTTCTGTGCCCTTTTAAGCACCTAAGCTATATGACTTTTCCGGTTCCAAAAACAATGGCTATTGAATGATTAAGCGCACAGCACTTTTTCCATTCAATTGTACTATTCCTTATATCACTTGCATGTGTGGGTGAGGAAATATGTGGTTTCTTGTTGACTCATGTTTGTTTAAGTTGTCATAGCATGTAGATTTACTTTTTTGTATACTTAATGTGGCTAAGTTTTCTCCAGAATCCCTGAGCATCTATCAACATGTCTCAGCAATGATAGCTTCCTAATTATTTTCTGAGTGTGTTTTGGGGTTTTGACTTATTCTGTCAATATATATTTTAGACAGATTTGCAAACTGACTATTTAGTGTAGCTATTTATCAAACATTTTCTTAACAATCTGTAGCACTCAATTAAATATCACTCAAGCATTTTATTTAGCAATCATCTTGGTATAATAACTATATCATACATTTCAAATGTTTATGCGAAACAATTTGCTATCTTAATGGTTAAACTTTTATAGGCAATCAGCGGCCCTTCAGAGTTTTGAATTGCAACTCTCAGAATCTATGAACATTGATAATGTTCCCTGAAATGTATGTTCTTTTAAAAAGCCTATTGGTTTTTTTTATTTTAAATTAATGTATAACTATAACTTTTTCTATTTTTTTAAATTAAATCTCTAATGTTACTTAGAATTCTTACCACCTATGAACAGATACTGAAATAATTTTATTTGGAAAATATTAGAGTTGTGGTTTTATACTTTCAGAAAGCCTTTTAGCTATCCTGATTGGGATATAAAAAGAATGGAGAATGAATTACTATGTGCAAATTATTTTTTTCTAGAATACTTAAAAAATGAATGTTATCTTTTCTAAATGTGCCTTCTGGATTGAGTTTTCCTTCCTCTCCTCCCATATCCCCAGCATGAGTAAACCTCACAAGCATATGCACTTAACAAACAATTGCTGCATTTTACATATACCTATTTCTGCCCCAGATCCCTGCTCCCTTGCCATGCGTCTTTCAAAGCATTCAGGACCTGTACGGTATGCCCTGACTAAACAGAGCTGATAATAATTATTCAACTGTCTCTAGTGGAAGGTCTGGATAAAATCAGAATGGATAAGGTCTCAGATATTAAAATTAACTAGAAAGCAATGTCAAAGATCAGTTTTGTAATATAGTGGATTCATCCTTAGATCTTGCCACACACTATTGACAAAGAACACTGATGCTTCCACTTTTAAAATGAGTTTGGTTTTCCTTTAACTAGAAGCCTTTAGTAGTTAGGAAAGTACTGTCAATATCCTAAGAGAAACAATTCCTTAGCTAAAACGTATAACAAAATCCAGGAAAGAGAACCTGGCTAAGCCGCTAATAAAATGAATATACATCTTTGTAGTTTGAGTCAACATACTAGCATTGAAGTTGCTATTTAGTTTTGCCATACCCAGCAGGTTTCCAACCCTGATGCTCTCTGCTAGAGATGTTGGATCCTAACTACCATCACTCCTAACTAGAAGGCCTGTGCTGTCTCCTGGTGATCAGCAAACACTCGGCTGGTTATGTCAGTGAAGGCTGCTGTCCACCATTTAAAAGTTCCAGGGTGGGTAGAAACTTAACAGGTAAAGCTTTCTTCCCTGAACTCTAAGGATGACTTCAGAGACAGAGAAAGTAGACTGCTCAATCCCCAAAAGCGCTCAAACCTCCCCTTCTAAACCAGTGTTTCTCAACCTTGTCAACTTGGAAGAGGTCTGGACTTCAACTCCCAGAATTCCCCAGCCAGCGAATGCTGGGAGCTGAAGTCCAGACCTCTTCAAGTTGACACGGATGAGAAACACTGTTCTAAACCAGTGTTTCTCGACCTTGGTGACTTGAAGTCCTCTGGACTTCAGCTCCCAGAATCTCCCAGCCAGCTATTCTAAACCAGTGTTTCTCAATCTTGGCGACTTGAAGTCCTGTTGGACTTCAACGCCCAGAATTCCCCAGCCAGCTATTCTAAACCAGTGTTTCTCAAGTGATTACATTTTAGATCAGCATTTTTTCACCTTGCCTGAACTTTAACATGATGTGTTGATGTGTGGAGCAAAGACCAGAATTCCCAACCAGCGCTCCCTAACCACTGAAAAATACTATTTTAAATCAAGATGTTTGATCCCCTGTAACTAGCAGCAAGCATTTATTTCTCTTGTTCGTTGGTTTAAAAGTCCAACGGAACTGGAAGTAGTTTTTCCTTAGACATACAAGTTTCACTTAAGTCAGTGTTTCTCAACCTTGGCGACTTGAAGTCCTGTTGGACTTCAACTCCCAGAATCCCCCAGTCAGCTATTCTAAAGCAGTGTTTCTCAACCTTGGTGACTTGAAGTCCTGTTGGACTTCAACTCCCAGAATCCCCCAGCCAGCTATTCTAAACCAGTGTTTCTCAACCTTGGCGACTTGAAGTCCTGTTGGACTTCAACTTCCAGAATCCCCCAGCCAGCATAGCTGGCTGAGGAATTCTGGGAGTTGGAGTCCACAGGACTTCAAGTCGCCAAGGTTGAGAAACGCTGCTCTAAACCAACGGGGTTCCCTGGACATGCCTCCCCGGGGCTCGCCGGCGCCCATCCGTTCCCTGCCGCCTTGCAACGCGGCGGCCAAGGGTCCCGCGTCCCTTTTACCTGAGAAGTCAGCCAGCGCGGCGCTCTCTTTGGTCCAAAGCAGGAGCAGGCAGAAGAGGCGAGGGAGGAGCAGCAGACCCCGGGGCGCTCCCTGCCGCCGGCTCGCCCTCAGCCCGGCCCCCACTTCGCTCATGGTGCGGCGCCGACCCAGGCAGACCCAAGCGGCTCACATGACGGCTCCGGCCAAGAGAGTCCCTGTCCTTCCCAGGACCGCAGCGGCCGAGGGAGACCAACTTGAGGGAGGCGAAGGCGAAGGGGCGGGCGCCGGCGGGCCACAGCAAGGCGGCGCGGAGGCTTCGCCCCCGGGAGAGAGAGGAAATCCCGGGCAGAGGCAGCCCCGCGGCGCGCTTGCAAAAGCGAAGGGCGAGGCGCGGCTGGTTTGTTTTGTCTTTTTCTGTGGCGCGTTGGCGGAGAGCAGCGTGGAAGCCAGGAAATCCTTCCCAAAGCCGGCAGCCCGGCGGGCGCGCAGTGTGGAGAAGCCGGCGCGGCTTTGAACGGGCGGCGAGTTTCTCGACGTTTGATTGCCGCGCAGGGACTCTCCGCTTTTGCTGCCTGTTAGGTTCCCTTGAGCCTTTCCTAGCCAGGTGGCCTTTCTTGTCACCTTGAGCTTTCGGTGGGTAGTCGTCCACTACTACTACTGCTACTATTACTTCTCCTCCTTCTCCTCTCCTCCTCCTCTTCTTCTTCTCCTTTCCTCCTCCTCCCCTCCTCTTCTTCTCCTCTTCTCCTCCTCGTCCTCTCCTTCTTTTCTCCTCCTCCTCCCCTCCTCTCTCCTCGTCCTCTTCTCTTCTCCTCCTCCTCCTCTCGTCCTCCTCCTCGTCCTCTCCTTCTCTCCTCTTCTCCTTCTCCTCCTCCTCTCCTCCTCCTCCTCCTTGTCCTATCCTTCTTCTACTTTTCTACTCCTCCTCTCTCCTCCTCTTCTTCTCCTCCTCCTTGTCCTCTCCTTCTCCTTTTCTTGTCCTCCTCTTCTTGTCCTCCTCCTCCCCTCCTCTCGTCCTCCTCCTCCTCTTCTCCTCCTCCTCTCCTCCTCCTCCTCCTTGTCCTCTCCTTCTACTTTTCTACTACTACTCCTCTCTCCTCCTCCTCCTCCCCTCCTCCTCTCGTTGTCCTCCTCTTCTTCTCCTCCTCCTCGTCCTCTCCTTCTCCTTTTCTCCTCCTCCTCTCCTTCTCCTCTCCCTCTTCCTCCCCTCCTCCTCTCCTCCTCCTCCTCCTCCTCCTCTTCTTCCTCCCTTGCTTCTTACTTGTTAAAGTCGCTCCCTTTGAAAAGACTCGATGCTGCTCTAGAGTGGGATGCAATCCGGGTGATTTTTGGCCGTGCTCCAGGCCCTTGACGCGCTCTTTGGTTATTGCTGGTGCTGCCCCTGCGTGTAAGTGATGGGGTGGGGGTTAGAGGCCAATGGGCTGCTGCTCTCCTATAGGGCATCAACGGGGCTAAGGCATCTGAATAAACGTGGATAGGATTATCCTGAAAGTGAAGGTACCGGGCGGGGGAGGGAGGAGATGGTCTCTCTCTCTCTGTCCTCTTCCAATCTTTATTTTCGATCTCCATGAATGGCGTGCAGTCCAAATTCTCTGCACACTTTAAGGAGTGTGGAGGGAATGGTTTCCCTCTTGCAGCAAAACTTTGACGAGTGCAAGTGAACACAATACTTTCTAAGCTGCCATTGACACAGCTCTCCCACCTGTTGCCCTCCAAAAATGATGAACAGCATTTCCCACTGACTTCAGCTAGGCGCAGGGGTCTGCAAAGTCGGCTCTTTTAAGACTGGTGGACTTCAACTCCCAGATTTCCCCAGCCAGCTCTGCTGGCTGGGGAAGTCTGGGAGTTAAAGTCCACCAGTCTTAAAAGAGCCAACTTTGCAGACCCTTGAGCTAGGATACTCATGCTTCATGGGAAGGTATTTGTAGCTAGCTACATCTGGAGGCGTCCACTGTTAATATTTAATAATTCGTTTTTAAAAATACATTTCTTGGAGAGATTGCAAAGACATTCAATAATGAAACACCAGGCTAAACAGCACCTTGGCAAGAATGCTGGCTGGGTGATTTTGGGCCAGTCATTCTCTCTCAGCCCAACTCACGTCAACTTCACATATCAAGGAAAGGCTAAATCTTAATGTTGTTTGCTTTTGGCTTTGCATTTAAATTTTTTATTATATCAACGTAATATATGCACATCACTATGGCAATATGACAGAATCCTAAAATTAGTGATGAAGTTGAATTAAATCGCTTAATTCAAACAGTGACAAAGAATACATAGCAGTAATCTATTCTTGCACATCAGGGGTAGATTTCTACTTTTGATGTTTTGCCATAATTTCTGTTAACCAGATGATAGGTCCACAGTTTTTGCTAGATTTCTAATATTGGGAGAATTAAAAGGAACTCATCATCTTTAACATACAGCAATCTATCCAGAATCAAATTAATCCTTCAGATTTCGGCACCAAATGTGGCAGTGATAAGGCAAATCCACACCATTTGAATTAATATTTTATTTCTAGAATTGCATCTTGAACAGCAAAGTGATTTTTTATATTGAAAAAGTTTTATTGGTTTTACAGTTTTTCAATAGGGTAGGGTAAGAGATACAAAGAAATTTTGAGAGCTTTCGCGTCGAAGTCGTCGGCCCTTCCGGAGCTTCATAATAAATCATTAACAAAAAACATTTTTCATAGTACTACAAAGTGAAAACAGGTACATATTTCTAAGTTCTCAATTCTATGCTGTCAGTCATTTGCAAAAATCCAGATACACATGTTATACAATATTACTCAAAAAATCAAAGCAAAGTTATTTTTTAGATCTAAGTCTCTTGGCAATTGTGTCTTCTATCCCTCCTTCCAGGCCCCCAGCGGGCGGGGCCGTGGCCCCCCCTGCCCCCGCTGGATCTTCCCCCAGGACAGAGGAATGTTTTTTAAGAAAGGCTTCCGCCTCAGCAACTGTTTTAATCCTCACTCTTCCTCCTTCCCAGAACACCAGCATCCCTTCGGGCATCACCCACTTGAACCAGATCCCGTGATCAAACAATTTTTTAGACAAGAAGGACAAAGTGATTTTGACCTCACAGAATATTTAATAAAAGCTGACTTCAATCGATAAATTTCTACTTGAGGGTTTATAAACTCATTAAGGTTGTCATTGTGTGAACCCAGCCAAATTGTGTAGGTTAGTTTTTTTAGTTGTTTATCATGTTGTACAAACTCAGCCTGTCTAATTACTTTATTGTTTACTGCACTGTGTGAATTTTAAACAAACAATTAAGAAACAAACTGCATGGGCTTAAGTAGCAGTTCAAATACTTTTTACATTTGTTCCACTCAGTTAGTTTTATAACTGTGGCTTTTCACTGATAGTATCTTCTGCAAGCATTCAGATGTTACATTTGTAATATTTTTTAAAGCAACTTTGTTTTCAGTTTTCCCAGCTCAGACAAGTCAGATTTAAAAGGAAAGTGATTATTTATCTCAGTTTCACTCTAAAAAGGACATGATATTGGAGTCTTGTCAAGAATCCAGAATGCCTCATTCGTATACAATCACTCTTTTTCTGAAAGAACAGAAACAAGATTCAATATACTGGCAATGCCCATAGCAGTCCAAAGAGCTGATGATTTTTTAAAAATTTCCTAGACTTTTTTACAGAGCATTTTTTAAAATTTCTAGTGCTTTATTTTGTTGAAGTACGTTATTATTATTTTTAATCAATTATTAAAGTTGCTTTATTTTTTCATATCGAATCATCTTGGGACTGATTTTCCTATACAACATGTTTATAACTGGGGATATAAATCATGACAATAGCAATACTTTAAATTGCAGGAGTCCCTACTCTAAAACTGCTAATATGCTATCATGTTTCAAAACATCTCAGCTCTATTTCTCTACAATTACATGTTGGACTAATTGAAGTAAAACAAACAATGTAAATTAATCACTACAGGACTGTTTTATTCATTTTTATTTAGCAGAATAGTTATATTTATGATTCTGATGCAGTATGGCATTATTCTAATCTCCTGAAAGATACCAGGTTGAGGGAAGAGTTGATGTTCTGGGTTTAAACAAATAACTCTCTCCAGGTCTGCTTTCTTGAGTTTGAGTTTATTCGACTTGTATCCCGCACCTATCTCCCAGAAGGGACCCAGGGCGGCGCACAGGAAATTAAAAACAGATATATACATAAATACATAATAAATATCATAAAACCAATTAAATTAAGAAAACCCTGTGCTAAAATTATTAAAATCCCTCTAATTAAAACAAATTGCTAATTTAAAACTCAGTCGTAGGGTGATCACGCTAGGCCGGCTTGATGGAAAAAGTGCGTCTTCAGGCGCTGGCGGAAAAGGCGGAGGTCCGAGGTGGTCCGGAGTTCAGGAGGGAGGGAGGTCGTTCCAGAGGGTTGGGCCTGCCACAGAGAAGGCCCTTCCCCTGGGCGTCGCCAACCGGCATTGCCCGGCCGACGGCCCCCGGAGAAGACCCTCTCTATGGGAGCGGATCGGTCGAAGGGATGTGTGGGGTAGGAGACGGTCTCGCATATATTTCTGAAGAGGAGTCAAGTCTACTCTTATGGGTAGGACTGGGCACTGTAAATAATGTGAGTCAGGGTTCTGGAAAGGTTTTCGTTCAGTGTTCACCATTTAATAATGATGGTTACATGCCTTGTATACCATTAAAGGAGCCCTGTACTATTTAGATCTATCATTGAGTGTTCAGCTACCATGTCTAAACAACCTCAGTCTTTGTTGTCTTCTTGCCCTAGTTTATAATTTAAACTTCTCAACTTCCCAACGTATGTAAAGCTTGTAATGCTTTACCATTTCGTATCTTGTGAATGAGACCAAGTGGCCTGCTGCAGGCATGTAAGGGAAAATTGGAAAACTGTGACTGTCTTCATTGCAGTTGATTTTTTTCTAGGATTCCCCTCCTTCCATTGGTATTTGGTTTGTCAAGTTCTTTGATACTTGTTATCCTCTGCCACACTATTTCAAGAGAAAACATCTTCCCAAGATCCTAATAAGATGGAGGAGAAGAGATGTCCACTATTATCATACTTGAACTATTTTTGCCAGTTCAATACTCAATTTTCAGCTATTTGGTTCTTAGGGATATTCATACACCCACCACACCCACAGTAGGACCTAGGCTACCAGTGTGTCACAAGTGCTTTAGACTTTGCATAAAAGTTAAGAAAAGGTTCTTGAGATGAAGGCAACAGAGTGTCCTGTTCCTCACAGAGCCCTGATGGCAAACCTATGGCACTTCTACCAGCTGCTCTCCTAATTTCCAGTGCGCATATGCACGCTGGCCAGCTGGTCTTTGGAGGCACCAGAGCATCGGAAAATAGCCTGAAAATGGCCCAAAAAACAGCCCAACAGGTTTTTGGCCTGAAAAACAGCTTGAAAACAGGCATTCCGCACGCCAGCCAGCTGGTCTTCGGGTTTTTGCTGCTCT
The DNA here is from genome assembly GCA_039707465.1 of Rhabdophis nuchalis. Taxonomy (NCBI): domain Eukaryota; kingdom Metazoa; phylum Chordata; class Lepidosauria; order Squamata; family Natricidae; genus Rhabdophis; species Rhabdophis nuchalis. The sequence goes on from CM077649.1 coordinate 15,528,529, forward strand.
GGTGTGTGTATATGCACACACATGCATGTGTGTTCTGGTTTGGGCACTTGGTGCCGAAAACGTTCGCCATGACTGTCACAGAGCTACAGGAACCAGATATCAGGGTGGTCATTCAAGCTTGCATTAACAAAGTGTTGAGAATGGAAAATTGCAGATGACCTGTATTTGGGATGGAGGGATAGCAGTTAAAGAGGTCTGGAGGGAGATTATGAAAAGATTGAAGTAGTGATGGGCAGAGTGAGATATGACAGTGGGAAGGCTATTGCAGAAGAAGATTGGATTGGATATTTGGTTCCATTTCCCTCTTTTGACCCTCAGCTTCTATAGCCACCCTGAGTGGCTGAGGTGAGGTGGTGGCTTTAGAAATTGAAGAGGGAGGGAGGGAAGGAAGGAAATTTTGATAAGAGAGGTTTTCTAGATATTCTATAGTAAAAATCACTCATAACCATTTAGAATTACTGGAGAGTTTTGTCACATGAAATAACAGAGACCCCTTGAAAATTCATTATAAGGTTCTCTATGGTGATGCTGCCAGGCTTGAAAGAGACAATAATGTGTCCTCTGTTGTCCAAAGCTGGCTGGAGAAGTCTGGGAGCTGAAGTCCTTCAGACTTAAAGTTGCAAAGGTTGGAGACCCCTGCTCTGTTGGACATGCCACCACTTGACTCAATCACATTAAATAATTGCTATTGGCCAATGCTTCCTTTTTTATGGGAAACTGTAGAGAAGATGGAGAGACAAGTACAGGAGGTTCTGGATGAAACAGACCATCCATCCAATCTGAATTTATGCCTGGACATGGGTAAAAGCTGCATCAATCATTTTTACGCACGATTTCCAGCATGATCTGAATGACCCTGGTATATCTCTCCTGGTCCTATTAGATCTTTCAGTAGCATTGGATGCTGTCAACCATCATATCTTTTTGGATTCCCTTTAACAGAGGTATTATTTTGCAGTGGTATTGCTGCCTTCTGAGCAGGTGGTTCCAATCAGAAAAGGTGGAAGGGGGAGAAGTTAAATCCTGAGCAGTTCAGTGGAAACAATTAGCTCACTTTTTAAAACATCTACATGAAGACATTAGAGCACAAAGCTGAACAGGAGATGCAGTGGGAATCTTGAATTAGTGTTTACAGGATGTGAAGGAATGAAAAGGGTGGAAGAGACTGAGACTGAATTCCAGCAAGATGGAAGTACTGCTGGTGCAGAAGATTTCAAGAATCAATGTATTATAATAATAATAATAATATTTAATTTATAGACCGCTTCCTCTCCCCAAAGGGACTCGGAGCGGTGTACAGGGAAATTAAAAATACAGACATAAAATACATATAGATAAAATAGAAAATTAAACAATTTATCCCTGCGCTAAAAACCCACAATACTAAAAAGCTAAACCCCTTAAAAACCCAATTAATAAACGGAAGACTAACCTAGGCCGGCCAAGCAGAAAAAGTGTGTTTTCAGTTTTTGACGGAAGGAGCGGAGGTCCGTAGTTGTTCTAATTTCGGGGGGAAGGTCGTTCCAGAGGGTTGGGCCCGCCACAGAGATGGCCCTTCCCTTGGGCGTCGCCCGCTGGCATAGCCTAGTGGACGGCACCCGGAGCAGTCCCTCTCTGTGGGAGCGAATCGGCCGCAGGGATGTATGGGGCAGAATCCGATCCCGCAGATAACTAGGTCCCGTGCCATGGAGCGCTTTAAAGATGATGACCAACACCTATATTATAGCTATACTTCTTGATTTAATTCAATTTCCCTTGAAAGCTACCCTTGGGTTAACTGGTGTGAACTGGTTAGGGGAGCAACATCTGTACTATAGGAATTTTCCTGGTGGTGAACAGAGTTATGATGTGTACTTCATGGTACTTTTAATTTTCTTTAAAACTCATTTGGACTCCCTGGCCATCACTACCCGATTACCAGGGGTGGTATTCACTTACCTTCCCTACCAGTTCGCAAATGTGAGCGCACGCATGCGCTTTGGCTAAAAAAAGGACCTAAATGGGACGCCGTAGAGCAGGGGTCTCCAACCTTTGCAACTTTAAGTCTGAAGGACTTCAGCTCCTAGACTTCTCCAGCCAGCTTTGCTGGCTGGAGAAGTCTGGGAGCTGAAGTCCTTCAGACTTAAAGTTGCAAAGGTTGGAGACCCCTGCCGTAGAGCCAGGGCGGGTGGGCGGGGCCACATGCGATTTCTGCTACCAATTCAGGCGACCCAGTTCAAACTGGCAGAATACCACCTCTGCCCATTATTCTAGATGGAATTTGCCATCTAATACATGTTTAGGAGTTTCATCCCAGAGATCAAGGCAATGGGAGCCAGGAGGAAGATTTTCTCTCTGTATTCTTTCCATTGTGGAAAAGTTTATACAAAACAGTCAGGACTTATACCCTATTAACATGACTGTTTTTCCACAGGGCTATTGGGAGAACCTAAATTAGCCAAACAACAGTACAACTATTTTCTGAGGTTGTACTTCTTTTTAATTGGTTCATTTCTTATGATGCTTTTATTAAGCTATCTCGAGACCACAGAAAAAAAGACTTATAGGCCAAAGAGACAAATCACTGCATAAAAATGAATTAATTAATAGGAACTGACAATAAGAACAGCAAAGTGCTTTTATCATTTTGTGATAACTCAGGGAAAGCCAGATAGTATATTTTTCCATTAAATAAACTTTTCTAAGTTTCATGATTTCCATGGAAATCATGCTGCTTTAGGTTATTGAAAGCTTAAAACTAATTAAATATATTATATTTCATAATAAATTGCCAAGTAGATATCAAAATGAAGAAAACATGGGAATACTATATTAAACTACATACTTAAATGACCAAAATAGAAAACTGTACACTACCTCAAAAATAAAGATGATATCCAAATATTTATCTCTATATATTTACATATGCCCACCCATATGCATTTAAAGATGCCTCTATATATGTAAATATCAATCTACTAAGAATACATGCCTTTCTCCAATTCATTTTGCAGTTGTGATACAATTTTTATAAACAACAAATTGATTCTAAACCATAAAATATCATATTGTCCTGTCTTGCTTCTCCATCGATACAATGCTAATTCAAAGTTTGAGAGTTCACAAATTTAATTAAGCCATCATTTCAAATTAGAAATATAGACATTCTTCCATGAGTATATACTCAATTTTTTGCTACAGTCCAGGCATGATATAGTCACAGTTATTCATAGATTGAAAATTCTAGATTTCGGAGGTATAATGTTTATTTTATTTATTTTATTTTATTCGTATTTATACCCCGCCCTTCTCCAATAAGGACCCAGGGCGGCGCACAGGAAATTAAAACATACAAATATAGACAAAATATAAAATTAAAAAAACTATTAAATTTCCCCTGTGCTAAAATCAATTTAAAATCCCCAAATTTAAAACTGTCTAATAATAGTCCCAACGGAGGTTACGTTAGGCCGGCTTGATGGAAAAGGTATGTCTTTAGACATTGGCGGAAGAGGCGGAGGTCAGAGATAGTTCGTAATTCCGGGGGCAGGTCGTTCCAAAGGGTAGGGCCCGCCACAGAGAAGGCCCTTCCCCTGGGTGTCGCCAATCAGCATTGCCCGGCCGACGGCACCCTGAGAAGGCCCTCTCTGTGGGAGCGGATCAGATAAAGGGATGTATGGGGCAGGAGGCGGTCTCGCATATAACTAGGTCCCGAGCCATGTAACAAACTATTGACATATTTAATTCCTAATTGCCTTTGAATGATCAAATTTACAATAACAGTAAATAAGAACAGCAATATTTATTTTATTTATTTATTTATTTTATTTTATTAAATTTATACCCCGCCCTTCTCCTTGTTAGGACCCAGGGCGGCGCACAGGCATTATATAAAACCATAAATACAATATACATCAATTAAGAATATATTAAATTAATTCACCCGTGCTAAAACCCGTTATTAAAACCGTAACCAAATTATAATTTATATTTAAAAGTCAGACGCGGGGGGCTATCCTAGGCCGGCTTGTTGGAATAAGTACGTCTTAAGACGTTGGCGGAAGAGGGGGAGGTCCGAGGTAATGCGAAGGTCGGGGGGTAGGTCGTTCCAGAGGGCCGGGCCCGCCACAGAGAAGGCTCTTCCCCTGGGTGTCGCCAGCCGGCATTGCCCGGCCGACGGCACCCGGAGTAGGCCCGCTCTGTGGGAGCGGACCGGACGAAGGGATGTATGGGGCAGGAGGCGGTCTCGTATATAGCTAGGCCCCGAGCCATGGAGCGATTTAAAGATGGTGGTCAACACCTTGAAGCGCACTCGAAAGGCCACAGGCAGCCAGTGCAGCTCGCGCAGGAGAGGTGTTACGTGGGCTTGCCTTGAGGCACCCATAACCACCCGCGCGGACGCATTCTGCACCAACTGCAGCTTTCGAGTGCACCTCAAGGGGAGCCCCATGTAGAGAGCGTTACAGTAATCCAGCCGAGATGTCACGAGCGCTTGAGTGACTGTGCGAAGGGCCCCCCGGTCTAGTAAGGGGCGCAACTGGCGTATCAGGCGAACCTGATAGAACGCCCCCCTGGCCACGGCCGCCACATGGTCCTCCATGGACAGCCGGAAATCCAGAAGGACGCCCAAGTTGCGCGCCCTCTCCACGGGGGCAAGATGTTCGCCCCCAATGGCCAGTGTTGGATTTATCTGGCTAAACCGGGGTGCCGGAAACCCCAGCCACTCGGTCTTGGACGGGTTGAGTTTGAGTTTGTTACTACCCATCCAGATCCGTACGGCCTCCAGACACCGGGACAGCACCTCGACGGCATCGTTGGGGTGGTTTGGGGTGGATATGTACAGCTGAGTATCATCAGCGTACAGATGGTACTCCACCCCAAAACCACGGATGATCTCGCCCAGTGGCTTCATGTAGGTGTTGAATAGAAGTGGCGAGAGGACCGACCCCTGAGGAACCCCACATGTGAAGGGCCTCGGGGCCGACCTCTGCCCTCCTGCCCATACCCATTGCGACCGACCAGAGAGGTAGGATGAGAACCACCGTAAAACGGTGCCTCTCAGCCCCAACCCCCCCAATCGGTGCAATAAGATACCATGGTCGATGGTATCGAAAGCCGCTGAGAGGTCTAACAGGACCAGGATAGAGGAGCAACCCCTATCCCGAGCCCTCCAGAGATCATCCACCAACGCGACCAATGCCGTCTCGGTACTGTGACCGGGCCGGAAGCCGGACTGGCGCGGGTCTAGATAATCAACTTCCTCCAGATGTCGAGGGAACTGTTGAGCCACCACACTCTCAACAACCTTCACTAAAAAGTGAAGGTTGGAGACGGGACGATAGTTCTCTAATAAAGCCGGGTCCAGGGATGGCTTCTTGAGGAGGGGCCTCACCACCGCCTCTTTCAAGACGGTAGGCAAGAACCCCTCACTCAGAGATGAATTCACAATACCCTGGAGCCAGCCTCGTGTCACCTCCCAGGATGCCAGTACAAGCCAGGAGGGGCACGGGTCCAATAAACATGTGGTGGCTCTAAGGTTCCTCCGCAACCTGTCCATATCCTCGGTAGTAACAAAGTCGAACTCCTCCCAAGGTGTTATCTCAAGACCAGCACCGGGCACCTCGACCGGACCACTAGTGGAGGGCAGCTCGTTCCGAATCTGAGTGATTTTGTCCTGCAGGAAAACTCCAAATTCCTCTGCTCGACCCTGCAAAGGGGCTTCCCGCGGCCTCAGATGAAGGAGGGAGCGGGTCACCCCAAACAGGGCGGCAGGGCGGTTTTCCGCGGACGCGATAAGGGTGGCACAATACTCACGTTTGGCCACTCTTAGCGCCACTAAGTAAGTCCTAATATGGTCTCTCACTAGTGTTCGGTCAGCTTCGGATCGAGAAGATCTCCACCTACTCTCTAGGCGTCTCTTGCGGCGTTTCATCTCCCGAAGCTCCTCGGTAAACCAAGGAGCCTGGGTGACTCGACGCCGCATGAGAGGCCGCAAGGGCGCGACTCGGTCCAAGGCCCCCATGGCCGCACTATACCATGCGGCCACTAGGTCCTCAGTCGAGCCGCGGGGCAGGGATACAGGTACTGGCCCAAGCTCCCTCTGGAACCTTTCCGGGTCCATCAGGCGCCTGGGGCGGAACCAACTTGGTGTTTCCGGTTCCGCCTCCCCGCGGTGGGGTGTGACGGTTGGAAAGTCTATCCGAAGGAGAGAGTGATCTGTCCATGACAAGGGTAAGATGACTAAATCCCCTGTTCCGAGATCACTAATCCAGTATCCAGAGACAAAAATCAGATCCAGCGTGTGTCCTCCCTCGTGAGTGGGGCCCTGAACTACTTGGGTCAGGTCCATGGCCGTCATGGAAGTCATGAACTCCCGAGCTGCCTCGGATGTTTCGCCCGCCGATGGCAGGTTAAAGTCCCCCATGACTATAAGAACAACAATGGTATTTATATAAATAAATTTATATAAATAATTAAATATAATAATGGTATGAATAACAACAACAACAATAATAATGGTTGAATGAGTTTCATGTTTAATGAATAAAAAATGTAATAATAATTCCTAGCCCTATGAATGGCGAACCTATGGCACGTGTGCCAGAGGTGGCACGCAGACTCCCTCTCTGCTGACACGCGTGCCATTGCCCCGGGTCAGATCTCCGTGGTGTTTCTTTCGTGAGCTTCTGCTTCCCTACAAATGACGAAACAGAAGCTCATGAAAGAAAAAGATCTTATCTCTTGCCGCGCTGCCAGTGTTAGGATGCCCCTGCCAGCTGGCCTTTGGGTCTCTGCTGCGCATGCACACATTCACATGTGCCTTCAACCTTTCAGTTTGGGCATGCACGTGCACACACAGTTGGGGCACTCGGTCTCTAAAAGGTTCACCATTACCTGATCTAGCCAATATGGACCACCAGCGGACAAGCTCATATGTGCCATAATTACTCAAATTTATTACATTTGCAGCATAAAAATGGAGCCAATCTTTTTAATACTGTATATTCTCTAAGCCAGTGATGGCTAACCTTTTTTGGCTCATGTGCCAAAAGCGGGGGGAGCGCAGGGGGGTCGTGCGTGGGCGTGCCACACCTATTTATTTATTTACTTACTTACTTACTTACTTACTTACTTACTTACTTACTTATTTATATACCGCTCCTTTCTCCATCGAGATGGACTCAGGGCGGTGCTATATAATAGCACATAATGCTATGTGCGTGACCCCCTGCTTTTGGTGCACTTTTTTCACCCTCCCCAGGCTCCAGAGGCTTTCTAGGACCCTGGGGAGGGTGAAAACAGCCTCCCCCCCACCTCCAGAGGCTTCAGGAGCTTCCCTGAAGCCTCCAGAGGGTGAAAAATGGCCTCAAAAGAAGGCCTAAGTCAGCTGGCCAACGCACATATGCGCACTGGAGCTGACAGGGCAATGCCTCGCGTGCCCTAAGAAATGGCTCCGCGTGCCACCTGTGGCACCCGCTTCATAGGTTCTCCATCACTGCTCTAAGCAGTACATTAACTGATTGAGAATAATGATTTATTATAAGCCCATGTTTTTCAGAAAATTATGTTACAAGGCATTTTAAAATCAGAATTGTCAGTTTTTTTAATTAAAATAAAAATCAAATTTGAATTTTCAATTCAGTACAATAAGCATAGCTATCTTTAACTACTTTCAGTGTTTGATCAGTAACAAAGTTCTTGTATAAGTATTATCTAAGAAAAAGCTCTTCCTAAGTTATAATTAATTGACTAGAATGCAATTAATTAGGTTCCCACTAACTTAAATTAATGGGTTGGATTGTATTACACACAATGTGCTGTAACAAAGAATAGTAGTGCCACTTAAATCAGTGAGACATTAAACTGAAGACTGAATTATTCTAATAAAAGGACATCCATTTACTGAGATAAATAAGCTTGGGATAATATCCCAATAGAAATCTGTTACATATTGTTTTATAAAATAAATGTGATTAAAAACCATTAATCTGTGCAGTGAGAATGAAAGATTTGACAATTGGTTTATTTTAGCAGGCACATCACTTGAAAGATTATCAATATGTGAATGTATATTATTGTAGAAAGTCAGCACTTACCACTCTCCTAGAAGAATAAAATATTTTGGGAAATAATAATAAAAGAAGGTAGAATATTATATTCTCCCAAAGGGAGAAACATGTTTAGAGGCAGAAAGCAACACCCACTTTCCTTAATAGCCCACAGCAGATGCCAGCACTTAAAAGATAAAGAGCATATTGAAAGAGGAAGACAAATATCTAGATAGCTCTATTCATAGGCAAAGCAAATACTGCAGGCAGAAATCCATTCAAGACAGGATATTTTGAAACTCCCTGCAGCAAAGTCTGAACAAAGGCAGAATAGTGGGGTTAACCCTAACCCTAACCCTCACTCAAGATACAACACAGGACAAAGCCATTAAGACACAACAGGAATTGCCAACACCCTTTCAGAATACAAGCCCCTTCATTGCATCATATCACAGCAGTGATGACCCCTACAGTACATAACCCCCTAGGAATCTGACAACAGCCAATAGAATATTAAAGGACATGTTCTTGCACAGGAACAGAAAGCTCAAATGCAAAGCCCAAATAAGGTAACACCCCCTCCTAAAACTCTCAACTCCATTTTGTCAGCTGCACCAGAACCATAAATTTAGGTGGTTCTGCTTCATCAATAAACCATCTTTCCAATCAGCCTCCATGTTTCCAGTGTCTTTCTCCCAGCTTGGAACTGAACGGGATGGATATTTCTTCCCATATTATTATATACAGCAGTTACTTCAATACAATTGGATAAATATCTGGAACTTAATTGATTTCCAAGCTTTTTACATAGCCATTACAAATAGATAACTCCGAACTTGTCTGTACTTGATTACACTATAGATCAGCATTTTTTCACCTTGCCTGAACTTTAAAACATGATGTGTTGATGTGTGGACCAACTCCCAGAATTCCCAACCTGCGATCCCTAACCAATGAAAAATACTATTTTAAATCAAGATATTTGATCCCCTGTAACTAGCAGCAAGCATTTATTTCTCTTATTAATTTGTTTAAAAGTCCAACGGAACTGGAAGTAGTTTATTCGTTAGACATACAAGTTTCACTTAAGTCAGTGTTTCTCAACCTTGGCGACTTTTAAGTCCTGTGGACTTCAACTCCCAGAATCCCCCAGCCAGCTATGCTTTAAGTCCTGTGGACTTCAACTCCCAGAATCCCCCAGCCAGCTAGGCTTTAAGTCCTGTGGACTTCAACTCCCAGAATCCCCCAGCCAGCTAGGCTTTATGTCCTGTGGACTTCAACTCCCAGAATCCCCTAGCCAGCTGTGCTTTAAGTCCTGTGGACTTCAACTCCCAGAATCCCCCAGCCAGCTGTGCTTTAAGTCCTGTGGACTTCAACTCCCAGAATCCCCCAGCCAGCTGTGCTTTAGGTCCTGTGGACTTCAACTCCCAGAATCCCCCAGCCAGCTGTGCTTTAGGTCCTGTGGACTTCAACTCCCAGAATCCCCCAGCCAGCTGTGCTTTAGGTCCTGTGGACTTCAACTCCCAGAATCCCCCAGCCAGCTGTGCTTTAGGTCCTGTGGACTTCAACTCCCAGAATCCCCCAGCCAGCTAGGCTTTAAGTCCTGTGGACTTCAACTCCCAGAATCCCCCAGCCAGCTAGGCTTTAAGTCCTGTGGACTTCAACTCCCAGAATCCCCCAGCCAGCTAGGCTTTAAGTCCTGTGGACTTCAACTCCCAGAATCCCTCAGCCACCATAGCTGGCTGGAGGATTCTGGGAGTTGAAGTCCACAGGACTTCACGTCGCTAAGGTTGAGAAACACTGACTTAATGGGTGCCGAAGCAAAAAAAAAAAACCAGCTTGCGAACATATATTGAAACTGCAGTGGATTACGTCATCTTTTGCTCCTCTGGGCAACATGGTGACCGTGGCCTCCGCCACTGCCCTACAGAGCTACGACTGATTGCCCGCTTTAGTCAGGCTAGGAACCCGTCTCAGCTATAATTTCGCGGATGGGGGGCGGGGGGGAAGAATAAGCGAAACGGACCACTTCCGGCCGAGACGGGCAACCCCCGCGAAGGCTTCCCTTCGTTCCGCCGAGTGTCGCGGCGAGCCGCGGTTGCTTCAGGAGATGAGCACCAAGCGCAAAAGCTCGGCCTCGGCCGGGCGGCAGGACCCGCCGCCGGCCAAGCGGCTTCGCAGCAGCAGCAGCAGCACCGACGCCGCGGCATTCACCGGCGCCCGGTTCAAATGCCTCCTCCGCGACTCCAGCACTGCGATGAAAGGTCAGCCAGGCACGCCGCTCTCCCGGGTCCCCCACGTGGCTCCCGTCGGATGGATCTCTCCGCGGCAAAGAGCTGTGCGGTGGCCACCCAGCTGCATGTTGCTAATACGCGCGAACAGCAGCTGAATATTTTCATCCAAATCAAGTAGCCTGTAATGAATAAATGTGTCACGGACAACAACGTGCTGTCCAGAAGCGAGAGACAGGCTTAAAATCGGTTCTGTGTCCTTCGGTCCTGAGCAAAAGGATTGTGAATTCCTCGTATAGATGTGTGTGTGTGTGTGTAGGTTACATTTATTGGAAGGGAGAGACAAATAACAAGGGGTTTTGCTATTTGTTAACTAACACAGTTAGTTTGTATTTTAATCGGATTTATATTCTTTCTTTTAAAGCAGGCGTCTCCAACCTTTGCAACTTTAAGTCTGAAGGACTTCAGCTCCCAGAATTCTCCAGCCAGCTCTGCTGGCTGGAGAAGTCTGGGAGCTGAAGTCCTTCAGACTTAAAGTTGCAAAGGTTGGGGACCCCTGTTTTAAAGGGATGTTCAAGATTTATTAGCTTTTAACCTTCCTAAACTGATAAACAAGCTGGAGACTAGCTCCTGATAAGAAAAGTTTGTTAGCACAAATTGGGGTCTGGCTTAGCTCTTGTGAACCCTAACCCAGAGGTCTCCAACCTTTGCAACTTTAAGTCTGAAGGACTTCAGCTCCCAGACTTCTTTGCTGGCTGGAGAATTCTGGGAGCTGAAGTCCTTCAGACTTAAAGTTGCAAAGGTTGGAGACCCCTGCCCTAAACAACCGTTCTCCTTAGAATTTATTCCCTTTCAGACCTCATTTTAATAAACAGGTATGCTATTATCCTATCCAATCAACTTTCCTCTTTCAGGTTTCTTTGTTATCTTAACTATAAAAGGGGATGTAAGCTAAAGATCAGGGTTCCCTCTTTGAATGAGGAATCCCTTTTGTCTGAATATTCTGATAAATTGTAATAAAATGATCTGCCTGTCTCGGTTTGTTTCATTGGAAAATATGCACACCGGGGCACGAGCCTAGAAAGGCCACATTTGGCCATCAGAAGGCAAGCAGTCTTCAATATTATTTATAATAATAATAATAATAATAATGATAATAATAATAATAATAATTAATAATTATAATAATTATTATTATTAATTATTAATTATTAATTATTATTATTATTATTATTATTATTATTATTATTATTAATTATTATTCAATTTCTATACCGCCCTATCTCCCAACATGGGACTCAGGGCGGTGCACAGGAACTATAAAATATAAAAATACAAACAGTCAAAAATGGTTAAAACTAGGATTAAATAAAATTTAGCCCGTGCTAAGGACATTAATTAAAACCCTACTAAAATAATAAAATAGCTATACCAGCTATGCCAGATAATAGATAATAGTAAATGTATCTGCCAAGGATGGCAGATTTTCCAACGGCAATCCTTGGTATCATGGCATCCTGCTGCATTGTTTTAACACAAGTGGTCAACTTTTTCGCTTTTGCGCCTACTATTACATTTATTTTGTCAACCTCTGCCTTTGAAGGTCTTTTTTCCCATAACTTATTTCCCAAAGGCTCTATTGGTAAAATATTGATAGCAATAAAGAAAGAAATCAAAGTTCACTTTCCAGCTCTACTATGGAAAAATCAGCCAGTTAATAAATTGGGAGCCTGAAATGCAAACTGCTGTTTGAATAAAACCGATTTAGCTATTAGGCATACCAATTATAATTCATTGAAGTAAAGAATAACATACCCTGTGTGATTTGAAAGAAAAATCAAATGTATGTTTTGTTCCAGGTTTGGAAACGTTCATAGCCAAAGCTAAATTACTACCATCAAATGAGCAATATGATGTAGTGGAAGGATACATAAAAGTTTCTATTGAATGTGTAGAAATTTTTAAACTTCTGGATGGTGAAAGACGTCCTGACAGTGAGGTCAGTGTTTTCAATTGATGAGAGCTGTCGCAGGCTCCTGTTAGGTATTGCTTTTGTGCTATTAAGAATGAACACTGAAATCTGCTGTATGCCATTTGTGATTATTTTACTCATTTAAAAGTGTCTTTGCACTCCTACACTTGCAATGGAGTTAACCCTTAGTGAATCTTATTTCTTCAATCCTTTCTAAAAATCTCACGCAATGTTTTAAAAGTATTTTTCTTCTTATGGATAATGAATTTCCTAGCCGTTTCCTACAGTGCTGGGATGCTCATGGAGATACTTTAATTCAGAGATGGGCAATACATCCAGGTCTTGTTGGACTGTAATTCCCATTGGCCACGTTGGTTAGGCTTGTCCCCATATCGCTGCCCCTGCAATAAGGTGTTACAAATAGCAGTATACTTTTGGGCTTATAGATGGGGTGTTATACTTCTGGTACTGGACTGGACTAGAGTAGATACTAAATATGCACGTAAATATGCATTCTAAATGAGGTAGTAGAGGTTTGGCAAAGAAATTGGCAAGAATGAACATTTCTCTCATCAATAGAAAGTTTCAATAATTTATTTGTACTATGCTAAACCTGTCAGCAACATCCTTTTTGTAACATAATTATGAAAGATATTACTATCCTTTATGTTCTAAACCAGGGACAGAAAACTTTTTTTCTGCTGGGCCATTGATCTTGTCACATTCACACATAAAGTATTTAAAGGAGAGTAAACAGCTTGATCTGAAGCTGCTGTGGTGCAAGTGTAGAACCTGTGGAAGTCTTCTCCACTGACTGGATAAACACTTTCCATACTCTTTTCTAATAGGATTCCCTTTAAAAATGAGGATTAGGTTGGCTGTTCATCAGTCTGTCCTCAAGTTCAGTTCAAGTGGAGACTTTCCAGTGTCCCTATTTAATAAGATATTTAAAGAGTTGATAGAATTAAACAAAATAGGCAGATGTGTTTCATAGGCCATAAGTTTCCCATATGCCCTTTAAACAAAAACACCATAGTAACTAGTAACTAAAGCTTTGGAAATTTTCATTAGGATCTTGTTGCAATCCCTAGCCTTATCTGGGTATCATTTAATTTAGAAGCAGAGTGTTTTTCCAAAAAACATTGCATGGAGTACACTTTGTTTAGAATGCTCAGTTCCATTTGTATCTTAAAAAGACAATATGTTGGAATGTTTGAAATTTTGCAGATGCTGCTAATTTTTCAAGCTCTAGAAAATATTTTGCTGAGAACAGCAAGTGATCTGTCCCATTTTCGTGTTGTGGGGATGAATATAGTAAAGAAGTTGATTAACAGTTACATGAAATTAATTTATGCTGCCTTGTATTCTGAAACCCATAGGTAAGTTCCTTGTTTAAAACAAAAATTTATTTAGAACCACGTTGGAATAACATTTTCATTACTCTGTACTTTGTGCTCTGTCACCAGGAATAACAAAGCACTCTTTAATACTGATTTAAAAGTACCTTACAAAAAACTGTGGTTACATTCTACATTACAATCCTGTGTTGAACCTGGAGACTAGAATAATCAATTTTAACTTCCATCTCGGTCACTTTAGGAACATTTTATTTTTATGTAAACTTTTTTATTTTGCTTTGTGGTTCCTTGATTATTGTTTTATTGTCCATAAATTTTAATAAAATCTAGATTAAAGAATAAGTTTAAATACATAGCTTCAAATTTCCACCCCGTCATCTAGTCTCAGATTATGTTTTCTGAAATTATAAAACCCAGATGGTGCAGCATTTATAGAACTGAAAATGATGTTACTCCAAAAATCTGCTGTGTTCTTCCCTGTCATTTCCATATGGCAGGGTCTGTCTTGAAATCAGAATTTAATGAATTTTAACCAGAAAAATGTTTGGACTACAGTATTCATTCATAAGTCTTTACTTACTTTCTTACAATTCTCTCTCTCCCTCTCTCTGCCCCCTCCCACTCCATCTTCCTCTCACAGATAAGACACAGACAAACCCACACATATTTGTGCGGCACTATATGAAATAAAATTTTTAAAAATCTGACAGGATTATTGAATTGTGGCATTTATGGGTGCTATTCCATAAAGCGCTAGGCTTTTTCAAACTTCAGCCCTAAAGAGCTTTTATCAAATCTGTTTTGATCTACTACGAAAGTTTTACTAGTAATCAAGATATCTTCATTTTATGAATATTGATGTGTGCATGCATCCATCTTCCTGTTAAAATAATTGGGGCATATTTTAAATATAGAAGATAAATATGTAAGTTCATTTACCTAGTAAATGAATAATAACTTCAGCAGTGCTATGCTACTATTTAATCTACTACATAACTGACTAATGTGTTTCTATTATATACTGTATGAACTCTGTATAGGGCAATAGTTTTGTATTGCTTTTGTAGTCAGCACAGTAATACATGTAAAGTAACAGGAAATCCAGCTTGCTGTAATGAAGTCCCCTTGAAATTTTCTGTGTCTTGTTAAAGTACTTGTGTTTAGATTGACTATTTGACACTAGGCATCTGCTCCCTTAGCTAACTAAAATGAACAAACACCTTCATTTCAAAGGTGTCCTCACTTTTTAATTTTTCATTCATTAGTTTGTTTGCCTATATGTTGCTTAAATATTGTTCCCTGTGCTGACTGTCTCTCTTTACAGATTGTCTCGTCTGTGTCTAACTTTGCTGTCAGCAATGGTGACACAGGGACCAGATGCTGCCAGAGAGGTTTATAGCCACTTTGATTTCAATAATAAATTCTTACCTAATTTAGTGAAGAAGAGAGACTATAAGGTAAGAAAGCAAAAAGCCTGCCATGAGGATTAAGTGATGGCTTATACTTTTTCATTTTATTTTCAAAATAAAGCTGTGGTCAAAAGAAAAGCTCTTTTTTGTGAAACAATTTGTTTCTTTAAAAAAAAATCATAGGTACCTATGTGCAACTCATATAAAAGGAACTTGTCATTCTCTACATGATTTAGTACAGCGGTCCCCAACCTTTTTGGCACCAGGGACCGGTTTCATTTTAAAGAAAATTCCACGGACCGGTGGGCATGGCTCGGCCGGCGTAGAAGGGGAGCAGGGGGGAGGGGGAACAGGCGGCACATGCGTGCGCGGGGGAGGTGAGTTGACTCACTCGCCCCTCTCGGCCCCCAATGGCTGCGCCTGCGCTCTCCCGCATCCGGTGTGCGCTCTGCCCAGGGAGCTGCCCCCTCCTCCCTCCTCCTCCTCTCTGGCCCTGCGGCCCGGTTCCTATCAAGCCACGGACCGGCACCGGTCCGCGACCTGGGGGTTGGGGACCCCTGATTTAGTACATTCGTATGCCATTTTTACAAAACAGCCTCCTTGGTTGTTGTTTTTTAAGTTGGCAGCTACGATTTTGAGATAAATATTTTTTTTGCCATGCAGGGACCCTAGTTCATATACAAATCCTTAAAATTAAAAAGAGAATGAAGCAAAGTCATGAGATTTTCACAGCAAACCCATAGGCATGTGTAAATTCAGCCTGTAGATTTCAGATTTTAAGAAAAAGTACAGTGCACAGTAGATTTCTGAAAAATGCCATGCTTGTCTGGAGAGATCACACATTTGAAATAAAGAAAAGCTATCCCTTCTAGAAAAAAAAAGCTTAGTTAGATTTTTTATATGCTAGTTTTCTGAATGCAGGCAGAATTTTGTTCTAAACTAGTTGTCCCCAACCTTTAGCCATCTTGATTGAAGGTTATGAGTATTGCAGTCTAACATTGTTGAATGGCAGGTAATTAGAGAAGGTTGATTTAATATATGTGACTCTTGCATCCTTGGGAATTGTGTTATTTGAGTTTTATGCACGTATAATAGTCAAATAAGCATAATAGGCAGCCAGAATAGTAGAAACTTCGACCTATCCAAACTATTATGGGCTCACTGTCAAGACCATGATTTTAGATGATACAGATGTTAAGATCCTGATAAGTACAAAACAAGAAAGTTAACGTTCTGTACTTTATGAAATGTGCAATAGATGCACAAATACCAGTCTTTTATCAGTTAATACATTGGTCACTGTTTGCTTAAGTCTGCAAATAGATCTTCATGTAGGATCCATTTTTAAGGCATTGTAGGTAATCTATGGGCTTTTAGGCTTCTCATATATACTGAACATCTTTTAATATTTGTTTAGGGTAAGCCTGATATCCGTACTGCATACATCCAATATGCCATTTCCTTTTTAATTGCTGGCGACCATTCTATCCTTGTGCAGGTTCTGGAGTTAAAAGGTATTTTACAAGTATTCCTAAATTATTTGTTGATGTGGGAAGGATATGTATAATGGATTTCATGATACCTAGACCAAAGTTTTGGCAATCATTGTTTATTTCTATATGTATTTGCTTTGTTTTCCCATCAAAACAAAACAATTCTTTAGGCATATAATGTAGTAATAGAAAAGTTTTGGAAATCCTCTGTTGCTCTTAAAGTAATAAGCTGGGCATTGAGGGTCAACCACCATTGCATTAATTAAAAAAGTAGGGTTCCTCTAACCCAGGGGTCTCCAACCTTTGCAACGTTAAGTCTGAAGGACTTCAGCTCCCAGACTTCTCCGGCCACCAAAGCTGGCTGGACAAGTCTGGGAACTGAAGTCCTTCAGACTTAACGTTGCAAAGGTTGAATGGAGACCCCTGCTCTAACCAGAGAGTAAAGCTGGCTGGAGAAGTCTGGGAGATGAAGTCCTTCAGATTTAAAGTTGCGAAGGTTGGAGATCCCTGCTCTAACCAGAGAGTGTGCTAAGGGCCAGGAAAGCATCTGCCCAAGAATTATAAATATTTCTGTAATGCACTATGGGATTAGTTTGCAATATTACTTCCTTTTTGCTGTGTTACATACTCATTGTTTTTTTACTTTGGTTTATGTTGTATTCTGATGCAACTGGCAAAGTTTTGCAAAATTGATTTTACTGGTGATTAAAATGTTTACTGTATTTCAGGCATAATGTTATCCTTTTAATTTTTTTTTTTTAGATTTCATTCCAGATATTATTAGGACAGGGTTAAAAGAAGATAGAATTTCCACAATAAACCTTCTGCTTTCAACTTTGGAAACTAAGGTATGCAAATATTTTTGTTCTTTATACCATGTATTCTTTGGTTGCTGAAATATCTTCATTGTGCTTTTTCAGACAATCTCTGATTACCATTTTATTTTGCTGTACTTTAAGAACTTGCCAGCATTTTGGGTGTACAGCTTTTTGCTGTACACCCGAGAGGGCCTCCTCCGGGTGCCGTGGGCTGGGCAATGCCAGTTGGCGACACCCAGGGGAAGGGCCTTCTCTGTGGCGGGCCCTACCCTCTGGAACGACCTGCCCCCTGAATTACGCACCATCTCGGACCTCCGCCTTTTCCGCCAGCGTCGCAAAACGCATCTATTTCAACAAGCCGGCCTAGCATAACCTCCCGATACTGACTTTTATTAGCTGTAAATTTTAATTAGGGGAATTTTAAAATGTTTTAGCACAGGGTTATAGTTTAATAGGTTTTTAATAATCGTATAATATGGCATATTTTAAGATGTATATTTATGTATATGTATAGTTTTTAAATTTCATTTTTTAGGAGAAGATACGGGTTACAAATGTGATAAAATAAATAAATAAATAAGTAACTTATGTCTTTAAGTAAACAAAAAATTAAAGTTGCAAATCAATGCAACAGTGACATTAAAATCAGTTATGATATTTCTGACAGTTCCCATAGATATAATGGCACACTTATGGCCTGACTTAAGAATTTTGAACTATTGTGTAAATATGTTGTGTTATTTGTAGGTGGTTCTCAATAAAGATGTCAGTAAGACCCAGAAGGTACGTTTTTTTACCTCAGAAATACTGAACCACATTGCTTCACTCTATCGCTGGAATGGAATTACTGATGTCAGCACAGTGGATGTCAAGGTATAATAATCTTCTCTCCATCTTTTTCTTACATCTAAATACAATTTTAAGATGTACATAAACATGTTATGTGCCACCACTCAAGGAGGAAATTGAAAGGCCACACCAAGCCCATAGTTTGCCTAGTAAGGTGAAAATAGTTTGCCATTAGGAATAGTAATCTGGGCTACTTTTGAGGAAATGGTATCCAGTGTCAATGCTCCAATGTGAGCAGCCAGCTTTATACAACCAGGCAGAATCTATACCAGACTGACACAGCATGGCTATCTTCAGGTATGTTGAAATTGCACCACCCAGAGTTGCTCAGCCAGATTGGGGAAGCACCAGTGGTGGGTTTCTGCAGGCTCACACCTACTCGCGAGAGCCAGTTGGTGAAATTTAGAGAACCGGTGAGAGGGGGTTCCACCGGCATACCTGGAAGTAAATCTGGCCCGCCGCTGCCAGTGACCCAACAGGAAGGAAAGGAAAGGAAAGGAAAGAGAAGGAAGGAAGGAAGGAAGGAAGGAAGGAAGGAAGGAAGAAAGAAAGAAAGAAAGAAAGAAAGAAAGAAAGAAAGAAAGAAAGAGAAAGAAAGAAAGAAAGAAAGAAAGAGAAAGAAAGAAAGAAAGAAAGAAAGAAAGAAATTATCATCACAATTGAGTCCAAAATTTTGGTTGCTAAGCAAGAGCGTTGTTAAATGAGTTTCACCACATTTTAAAAGGTGGCCACTCCCACCCTGTCACATGACTGCCAAGCCACGCCCACAAAATAGGCCACACCTACAGAGTAGGTTCTAAAAAAATTTGAAACCCACTTCTGGGAAGCACTATAAATATTTAAGAGCAGAACCTGAGATCTTCTACTTTGTGCTCTGAAAATACTGAATAAGCAAATGTGGCATAAGCTGACTGTTTTACTTCAATTTGTTAATTTTATGCAGGCTTCCCAAGAGTGTGAAGAACCAGGAAAGCTTTTAGTGAGAGAACTGGTTCATAAATTTTTAATGAACCTTTGCTGTTCTCTGAAACATGGCATTACCTTTTATGATCCAAGTCTTGGCACGTCTGGCAGGTAAAGCATTCAGTTTGTTCAGTGTTAAAGTCCGGTCATATTTTGAAGTTTTATTTAGGTTAGAGCTAAATTGTTCAAAGTATTTTTTTCAGTGTTGCCTCATCTTTTGTAAATTGTAGAGTGTTGGTTATTCTATCTTGTGGTAATTTCACAGGTCAAGCAGGGAACAGAGCAAGACTTTTATTTCTTGGTCTGTTCTGGAAACAAAACTTCTACTGGTTTTGGTCATATGGTCTTCAGCAATCGATCTGCATCTTTTAAGCATAAAAATCCTTAAATCCTTAAGTCCTGTTTTTCTTTTCCTTCCCTCCATCTATCTGGCAACTTCTTCTACAGTGGGCAATGTCTGAAGTCTGCATATTAAACCAATAGCATTTAATTAATTAATCTGCATGCCTGCATGTAAATTGGAATTACCATATGATAGCATAAATAAGCCAAGGTCTTATGCAATAGAAGTAAGATATTTTAGAAGGCTAACAAAATAATGTCCTACATATGTTCTTTTTTCATTCCAGTTCATAATATTTGGTGAGTGCAGAGGTTCGTTGAATGCCTTTCACAGCGTTTGACAACATAATTTTAGTCACTTAGGGTTCCTATTGGTTTGGTATAGTTGATCATCTGCTATTATATGTAGCTGACCTGCTGAAATAAAGCAAAGTTAGTTATTTTTATACACCTCAGGTTAATTTTTTTATTTCTTGTTAGGCAAAAAAATTAATACACAAAATGGGTGAATCTGACTCCAAAAGGAAACAGAAATAAAATATTTCATTGAATGAGTTCAACCCTCTCCCCCATGTTTTATAACAGGGGTCCCCAACCCTCACTAATGGACCATGAGCCATTCGGAACCAGGCCATAAAAGTAGAGTGTGAGAGCACATGTGTGCCCATTGGCGTGAGCAGTAGTCAAGCACATGCACTCCCACTTGCTAGCCACTCGCACAGAACCATCCCCTCTCTGCCGCCCCCCCTCCCACCGGTCCCTAGAGCTGGAAAGGTTAACTCTGTTTTATAATGTTCTCCATCCTGCCATCCTCCAAAATAGTTGAGAAAAGCTAACTTGCCATAACTCCTGCCCAGTGATAGCATCTGCAGCATACATTCTGATAACTGATTGTTGATTATATATTACTATAGTCTATCAAAGTGATGCTTCTTTCAAACTATTATTTTGTTAGAGGAGGTAATTTGGTTCTGCTACGCTTTCTTCTGAGTCTAAAAACTGCTGTAGAAGATGAGATGATTGCTGATCTGATGGTGAACATTTTCAAAGTATGCCCAGATTTACTGAACAGATACTTTAAGGAATCCCAGTATTCTTTTGTTCCGAGACTAAAATCTGCATGGCTAGACAACATGAAATTGCTGAGAAAGGTAAGAACTACTTGAAAAGTATGTATTTAGTACATGAAAATGACCCTTATCAACATTTCCCTTGTTATAATGACAGTTATTGAAGTGTCTCAATGTGAACAGGACTATATTTGCCCTCTTATATTTGATAGTAAGTCAGAAAGAAATTCTTTTTAATTAACGGGTTGTGGAAGGATGAATGAATGGCAAAGCAGTCAGACTTCGGAGTTCTCTTGTGCTTCTCTCAAGACTTTGCACAATATGAGTTGGGCTGAGAGAAAGTGACTAGTCCACAATCACCCAATCAGCTTCCATGGCCAAGGCGGGACTAGAATTCCAGCATCCTGGTTTCTAGGCCAGCACCAGTGGTGAGTTTCTGCAGGCTCGCACCTATTCGCGAGAGCCGGTTGGTGAAATTTAGAGAATTGATGAGAGGGGGTTCCACTGGCGTACCTGGAAGTAAATCTGGCCCGCCGCTGCCAGTGACCCAACGGGAAGGAAAGGAAAGGAAGGAAGGAAGGAAGGAAAGAAAGAAAGAAAGAAAGAAAGAAAGAAAGAAAGAAAGAAAGAAAGAAAGAAAGAAAGAAAGAAAGAAAGAATTTATCATCACAATTGAGTCCAAAATTTTGGTTGCTAAGCAAGAGCGTTGTTAAATGAGTTTCACCACATTTTAAAAGGTGGCCACTCCCACCCTGTCACATGACTGCCAAGCCACGCCCACAAAATAGGCCACACCTACAGAGTAGGTTCTAAAAAATTTGAAACCCACCACTGGCCAGCACCTTAACTACTAGACCAAACTGGCTATCTATCCTGCATATATCACATCAAATAATTGAGGGCAAAATAATTCAGAAGTATATTATTTAGATACAGTATAATTTTAAAATCTCACAAAGTCTGTTAGCAACTCTGGGTTCAGAACCAGTGTTACAAACTCTGGTCCCGTAACCAGTGTTAGGGGTAACAAACACCCCTGTATGAAAATAGATGCGGAATAGTGTAAAGATACGTTGCTTTAACCACACACAAACTCTAAAACTGTGATAGTAAGAAAATAAATAGTCTTTATTTTGTAGCAACTAAAATACTTCTTCCGACCAGTGATACTAACTTCTCAAAACAATAACAGTCCTTCACCAAAACACAGAGTTATCTTGCAGTGATGCAAAAGAAATACTTCTTCAGTCTTTAGTCTTCAGCTTCAGCTACTCAGCAGCAAACAATAAGCACAGGATTCAAAGGGAATCGAAAAGGGAATGGACTGTGTTTCTGAGCTTGCTTATATGGTAGAGCTGAGAAGCACAGCCAATCAGAATTCAACATAGTTCTTAAAGCTACATATAATCTTTAAGCATACTGGCTTATATATATTGTCAACCCAACATAAGGATAAATATCCTAACAAAGTCAACTTGTAAAAATTTCCTTTTCCCCTCTTCTAAATAATATCTGCAGTTTTTATCTGATCTGCAGATTTTACATGACTGCAGGTCTCACGGGTAAGAATTATTTTTAAAAATTCTTGTATTATTTATGTGGACAGGATCAGAAAGAAAGGCTACACTATTTATTTATTTATTTATTTATTTATTCAATTTATATCCCGCCCTTCTCCGAACGGACCCAGGGCGGCGCACAGGAAAGTTAAAACAATATACAACAATACAAAAATACCAAAATACAAAAATTTAAAAATCTATTAAATATGGAATCCTGCGCTAAAACCAATTTAAAAAACCCGTTTAAAAACTATACTAGTCCACAGTGGAGGCTATGAAAGGCCGGCTTGGTGAAATAAATGTGTTTTCAAACACTGGCGGAAGAGGCTGAGGTCAGTAATGGTACGAAGTTCAGGCGGTGGGTCGTTCCACATGGCAGGGCCCGCCACAGAGAAGGCCCTTCCCCTGGGTGTCGCCAGTCGGCATTGTCTGGCCGACGGCACCCTGAGAAGGCCCTCTCTGTGGGAGCGTATCGGTCTGAGGGATGTATGGGGCAGGAGATGGTCTCGCATGTAACTAGGTCCCGAGCCATGGAGCGCTTTGAAGATGGTCGTCAAAACCTTGAAGCGCACCCGAAAGACCACAGGAAGCCAGTGCAGCTCGCGCAGGATCGGTGTTATATGGGAGCATCTAGAAGCCCCCGTAATCACCCGCGCGGCTGCATTCTGCACTAACTGTAGCTTTCGAGTGCACCTCAAGGGAAGCCCCATGTAGACAAACGTAGCTTAATTTGAGTAAGTTCAAATCAGATTTTAATCATTCTTTTAGTCCAACCTCACAGGGTTGTTGTGGGAAAATGGGTGGCTGAAGGAGTATTACATATGTTCTTCACCTGGAGTTACTTATAAAAGTAATAAAGGCAAGATAAGAATATAATAAATAAATAAAGCAGAAGTGGATTGTAAGCTTGTATTAGTTTCAAATATGCAAATTAATATTGTGACCAAAATGCAAATGTAAAAGATCTGTATTTCCTAATTCTTTGGGATTAGCGTATTTTTCGGAGTATAAGACGTGCTTTTCCACCCCCCAAAAAGTGGGATGAAATGTCTGTGCATCTTTACAATGAATATTGTGGCGGGTGGGGTGGAGAAGGCGATTGGTGTGGTGCCAATCAATTGTTCTACAATGAACGCCAGTGGCGGTGGCGAACAGGCCGTGGTGGCGAACGGGCTGTGGCGGCAAATGGCCCATGGGGACAAATGGTCCAGATGAACAGCAGATAGATGCTGGGAGGCAGAGGCAGATTTTTCCCCCCTTAATTTCCTCCCCAAAAGTTAGGTGTGTCTTATAGTCTGAAATATATGGCATTTATAGTCTAGTTATATAAATTTCTGCCTGGAAAAAATTATTAGTGAATTCAGTGAGGTTTCTCCTCACCCACGTAGTAAATCACAGTACATCTATAAGTTTGCAAACTTACTCCTTTAGCTTTTGTTTTATTTTGAAAGGGAAAGAAGAGGGGCCTCCAACTCAGTGCCATTCATACCTCCGATCAAATCATCAAAGTCATATCCAGTAATCATGTATTCAACCTATTAAAATATCAGTTAGGCTTGGAAATGCCAATGCAATTGGTATAATATAGGCTTCATGTGATTTAATAAGTGAGCTTCCTCAAATATAGTACAGCAGCTGGCTGGAGAATTCTGGGAATTGAAGTCCACAAGTCTTAAAGTTGCCAAGTTTGGGAACCCCTGTTGTAGATGCTTCCCTGACTGCTGAAACTTCCCAATGGAGAAATGATTCCCGTGATATTTTCTCAAGGGATTTGATAGAAGTATGGGAAGCCGGATACAGCAGTTAGAGAGATGACATTTACAGTAAAAGACAAAACCCCTTTTGGCAGCCTCTTAATTTAATTACAAAAATGCCACCCTAAATCAATGAAAAAGTCATGCAGATTCTCTACTCTTTGAGTAGGTTTCAGAAGCACACTGTTTTTATCAAACTGAATGAGAATTAAGAACACAGTCCTATTGAAGTTCATGCGTTTCAGAAGTTTGAAATGCAAAGAGCCAGAGCAATAAACAGGAAGTGGGATTGTAATATGTGGGCAGCTAAACGTATTCTTGTGTGTTTTCAGTGCTTAATTGCTGTAATCTCCTCACAGTCCTTTAGGAGTGCACTATTAACTCAGGAGAGGTGATTAAATATAGTAGTGGCCAATGTATGATTATCTTTCCCTGTGTTTATTGAATTCTTATATCATTGTACCAGATCCCCTCTATAGGTTGAATTGCTGGTGAGCCTTTGAACTAAAGATTAGCTTGCTAGTGTGTTATTTGGTGCTATGTATAACTAAGTTATTTGTGGAAAATGTAGTCAGCCTGAAAGATATTAGATCAGCCTTTCCTTGTGTATCCTACCGGCTTGGTGGACATTGGTTGCTATAATTTTATGTAAGGGTGGTTTGTGGGTAACAGACATAGGAAAGTATAATAAAAGACGATGGAGAATGTTTGGGAAAAATCATTAACAGATGCCTCTCTGACTTCAAAAGGTGACAATGATTTAAGTAAAATCTTGAAAATCAAATGAGAGTAGAGTTAATAGAAAAGGATTCATATCCCTAATCCATCGCCCCTGCCCCCCTCCCTCCAATTTATTTTTCGTATGCCTAGAAAGCATTGAGGGGTTCTACCCTGTTT
Source organism: Rhabdophis nuchalis (assembly GCA_039707465.1). Classification (NCBI taxonomy): domain Eukaryota; kingdom Metazoa; phylum Chordata; class Lepidosauria; order Squamata; family Natricidae; genus Rhabdophis; species Rhabdophis nuchalis. The sequence goes on from CM077649.1 coordinate 15,553,274, forward strand.
CCCTGAAAATAAGACACCCCCCCAAATAATAACTCGTGACGTTCCGACTTGACTACTGTAATGCTCTCTACATGGAGCTCCCCTTGAGGTGCACTCAAAAGCTACAGCTAGTCTAGAATGCGGCCGTGCGGGTGATTATGGGAGCCTCTAGATGCCCCCACATAACACCTCTCCTGCGCGAGCTGCACTGGCTACCTGTGACCTTTCGGGTGCGCTTCAAGGTTTTGACGACCATCTTTAAAGCGCTCCATGGCTCGGGACCTAGTTATATGCGAGACCGTCTCCTGCCCCATACATCCCTTAGACCGATCCGCTCCCACAGAGAGGGCCTTCTCAGGGTGCCGTTGGCCGGGCAATGCCGGTTGGCGACACCCAGGGGAAGGGCCTTCTCTGTGGCGGGCCCTACCCTTTGGAACGACTTACCCCCTGAACTACGTACCATCTCAGACCTCCGCCTCTTCCGCCAGTGTCTTAAGACACACCTTTTCCATCAAGCCGGCCTAGCGTAACCTCCCGCTGTGACTGCTCCTAGATAGTTTTAATTTGGGGGATTTTAGTCGATTTTAGCACAGGGTTAGAATTTAATATGCTTTTAAATTTTGTATTTTGTAATATTTGTTGTGTTTTTAAATTTCCTGGGCGCCGCCCTGGGTCCTTTTTGGAGAAGGTGCGGGGTATAAATCTAAATAAAATAAAAATAAAAATAAAATAAGCCCAATCGGGCTTTTGAGCGCATGCGCTAAAATAAGCCCTCCCCCTAAAATAAGCTCTCCCCAAAAATATTGCAACACAGCAGCAGCCCTGAGATGACCACTCTCGCTGCTTCCTGCACCTCAAAAATAATAAGACCTCCTTGAAAATAAGGCCAAGTGCTTATTTCGTGGGTCAAAAGAAAATACAGTAAGACCCTGTCTTATTTTCAGGGAAACACGGTGGGGTTTTGTTTTTTTTATCTTGCCTTCTATGCTGTGGTTCACTGCTGATCATCTGAAAATGCAGAGAATATATATGCAGTATATAGAGAGATTCTTGATCAAATGTCAAACTTGTATGGCCCAGACAGAAGTGCCTTATGACAAAAATCACTAAAAGACCACAGCAAAAGTCATAAAGATTGACTCAGCCTTCCAACCTGTTGAAGTCCGTAAAAGGTGGAGCCATGTTTCTGAGGACAATATGCTGACATTGTAAACCACTTAGAGAGGGCTGTAAAGTGCTATATCAGCATAAATGCTATCTATTGCTATTGCAATATACTTCCAACATACCAAGTAGCAAAACCTAGCTACATACGAGACCGCCTCCTGCCCCATACATCCCTTCGACGGATCCGCTCCCACAGAGAGGGCCTTCTCCGGGTACCGTCGCCCGAGCAATGCAGGTTGGCGACGCCCAGGGGAAGGGCCTTTTCTGTGGCGGGCCCAGCCCTCTGGAACGACCTTCCCCCCCGATCTACGCACCACCTCGGACCTCTGGCTTTTCTGCCAGCGCCTCAAAACGTATTTATTCCAACAAGCCGGCCTAGCATAACCCCCCCGTTTCTGACTTTTATTCGTATAAATTTTAATTCTTTGGGTTTTATAAGTGTTTTTAGCACGGGATATAATTTAATAGATTTTAATAATCTATTTTTGTAATTTATGTATGGTTTTTTAATATTGCTTGTGCGCCGCCGTGGGTCCTTGTTAGGAGAAGGTGCGGGGTATAAATTTGAAAAATAAAATAAAATAAATAAAAACCAACAATATACTGTTCTGGTGTGTTACAGTGGCAAGAAAACCCATTTATGTTCTGCAGTGCTGAGGCCTATTTTTGCTGATGATTACTTTTGTTCTGGCATGTAGAGCTAAGTTGGTTTTTAGTGCAAGGGAAGTATAGCATTTGAATCCCATGTTTTCAGAACTTGCTGAATATTGTTTTTTCAGCAAGATCTGCAAACATAGAATTTAAATGCTATACTTGAAGAAGTGTATTTCCCTAATTAGTAAGTTTTCCTGCTTCAGTAATGATTTCTCCTGCCAGTGTTTTTAGTTCTGCATTTTTCCTTTTCATGTGCAATTGGACATTTAGACTACCATGAATCCAGCTGAATTGACTGGGTGGGAGTGGCTTGGCAGTCATGTGACTGAGTGGACATGGCCAACAACCAAAATATTGGCTCAGAAACTGGCATTTGAAGCACGCAAGTCTTAAAGCTGTCAAGCTACAAGACCCTTGTACCCCTAACCTTTTAGAAAAAAACCCCCAGGGGTGTTCAAACTTGACAACTTTAAGACTTGTGGACTTCGACTCCTAGAATTCCTCCTCTCGCTCTTCATCTGGATGATGTGCGGACGGGCGGGGGGAGGGAGCTGGAACCGGTTCTAAACGGCACTGTAGATTTGTGGAAAACCTCTATAGAAGAGGGTTAGAGCTGGCAGGAACCCACCCCTGGACTATATCCACTATTGCATCACTTAGGTTTGGCCATACATCCCTTCGACCGATCCGCTCCCACAGAGAGGGCCTTCTCAGGGTACCGTCGGCCGGGCAATGCTGGTTGGCGGTGCCCAGGGGAAGAGCCTTCTCTGTGGCGGGCCCTGCCCTCTGGAACGACCTGCCCCCCGATTTACGCACCATCGTGGACCTCCGCCTTTTCCGCCAACGTCTTAAAACTCATTTATTTCATCTAGCCGGCCTAGCATAATCCCCCGTTCTGACTCTTATAGGGATAATTTTATAGGGATAATTTTTAAATTTTAGAGTTTTATCAATTTTAGCACAGGGAATATTTAATTAGTTTTTAACAATTTTGTATTTTTGTATGTTTTTAATGATGCCTGTGCGCCGCCCTGGGTCCTTTTTTAGGAGAAGGGCGGGGTATAAATTTAATAAAATAAAAATAAAATAAATCTATATTATATAGATCTATATCTAGCTTCTCGATGCTCCCATATAACACCTCTCCTACGCGAGCTGCATTGGCTACCGGTGGCCTTCCGGGTTCACTTCAAGGTGCTTCTCACCATCTTTAAATCGCTCCATGGCTCGGGGCCTAGTTACTTCCAGAACCGTCTCCTACCACATACCTCCCACCGACCGATTCGCTCCCCGGGGGAGGGCCTCCTCAGGGTGCCGACCACTGGTCAATGCCGGCTGTCGGCGTCCAGGGGTAGGGCCTTCTCTGTGGCAGGGCCCACCCTCTGGAACGACCTGCCCCCCGACCTTCGCACGATCACGGACCTTCCCCTCTTTCGCCACTCACTCAAGACTCATTTCTTCCAGCAAGCTGGACTAGCCTAGAATTTTAGACCTCATGTACACCAAAACTCCAACCAAACTAGTAAATGGTTAATAGGTTAATGGGAATTTTAGTACAAGTTAATTTAATTAATTTTAATTCTTTTATTGTATATGTTATTATTTATTATGGTAGATTTATCTGTACACCGCCCTGAGTCCATTTCGATGGAGATAGGCGCGATTTACAAATCGAAATAAATGAATAAAATAAACAAATATATTTATTTGCATGTACATGTTTTGTGCTTTTAATTACAGATCTATGAAGCTCAGCCAGATGTTTCCAGTGCTTTTAAAACCACTGAGTTTATTCCACTTCCTAAATTGCTTGCTATGGTGAAAGTGACTACGGTACCTGCAGTGTGCAATAAAGCCATGTTTACCCAAGGTTTAAATGTAAGAACCTATTCCACAAGATGCTCATGCTGATGATGCTGATGTGTTCCATTCAGTGGTGTCCGACTCTTGGCAATTCTATGGGCCCATAGTGTCTCCATATCTTCTGACCTTGCATTACTTCCTTGAGTTTTTCTATACCCTGGCTGGTGCCAGCTTTGATGGTGCCACACTCTTAAGTGTGATCCTTCTCTTCTCTATCCTACTTTTCCTCTCCTACTGTACTAACAGTATATTTTGGGGGGGGGAAATTGCATCATGAAAACCAGTCTATGCAGTTCTCACCCTTTTTCCTTCAGAAAAGGCATGTGGAGGTTTTTGTCTTAATAGCATTAGGTCTGCCCAGCAATTAATTTCAACTATGGCTTATTAAAATAAGGCACCGTTAAATGTGGTATATTGTTGTTTTAGTAATCTGCAAATAAAAATAACCTCAGTGTTAGCATGCAATGCTAGCAGTAAGAATAAAAGTCAGACTTTCCCATTTGCTCTGAGTGGCCCTAATAAAAAACTTCACTTTTGAACATATAGTATAAAAGAGGACATTGTTAACATTATTAGCATTGTTATCCTACCTGGATAAGGTCTACGCTAAATTTTGAACATTATTTGGAAAAAATATTTTTGAGCACAAGCGTGGCACTTTTTTTTGTATAAATTTTATTTTTTCAACATAAAAACAAGTAAAAACATTATTCATCTTCAGCTTTGTACAACATGTCGTTCGGTCATAAGTTCTGTGCATCAGTACTTAAAATTACAAACATAGTTATCAATTTTCCTTCCAATGTATGTATATCACCTTATTTTCCACATAGTAACAGCTAGTATTTATCAAAAGCAGTCTTTTTCTATGGTTGTTCGATGTATAGAAAGGAAGGTAGAAAATTCTCGATAAATTCCTGTTTTATAACATTATTCTCAATTATCTCTGGAAAATACTCTACTACTATAAAATATTATACCCCTAATATTTTCTCCTTATAGGACCAAGAGTTTATCCAAATTTTCCATTATACATATATCTCATTAGTGGTCTAGCTAATATACAGAGTATCTTTCTGGAGTAACATAATCTCAATTTGTTACAATATCTACCAATCCAAACGGTTAATTTCTGTTTTTAAAAGTTCTTTTATATATTATGTCCCAACGTGGCGCTTCTTTAGGGCAGCTGTATATTTTTGCAAGTTTGTAAATGAGTCTGAAACTACTGTAAAACCACTGTTTTAATAAGTTGAACTCATTAAAGCATGACATCATTTTGCATTATTCTATGCTTCTGAATAATTTTTGAAGCCTGCACTGTGTACGCTGCTATATTAAAAGCAATAAGTGCTGTGTATAATAAGAGAGCATCCTGATCCTTAGAGCTCTTCGGGACAACTTGAGACAACATGGTTTGCCTAATCTACATGCAAGATAAAATGGCAAGTAGAAATGTGCTTTATCTAAAATTCTTGAAACAAGGTGGAAACAGACATGGTTCTGTTTCTCCAAAGCTGGCTGGAGAATTCTGAGAGCTGAAGTCCTTCAGACTTAAAGTTGAAAAGTTTGGAGACCCCTGATCCAGAGGACAAAAAACTGCTGAAAATCAAGGCTGAAAATCAGCAGGCCAGCATGTGCATGTGTGCTGGAGCTGACAGGGCAACACCTCACGTGCCCTCAGAAATGGCTCCGCTTGCCACCTGTGGCACGCATACCATAGGTTTGCCATCACGGGCATAGTGTATGAATCTAGCCAATAGCTCCAGTTCCTTGCTTTGCATCTTCTGTTAATTTTAAACAGCAGTTCATTGCAACATTTCATTGGATCATATTGGCCGTGAATGATGGGACTGACAGTGCAACAAATCCAAGGCATACCATTTGCAGAAAATGACAATAACTGATTTCTCAGTTATTCATAGAGGCACTATGTCTAAAGCGACTCAGCATCCTGCTTTTAAAAGTCTTTTTATTTAAACATCTTGGGTTTATATCTCTTTTTTTTGGCTTCAAATTCATTTGATGCATCCTTTTTTTCTCTTTCCTCTTGTCTATACTTACAGTTGGCTTGTTTCCCCTTCGTGTCTATAGATTGTTAACTTTAGAGAACATAGTTCTCTTCGGGGAGAGGGAGTGGTCTATAAATTAAATTTATTATTATTATTATTATAGTTAAATTGTGCAAGATGAAGATAAAGCTAAGTAATTGTTTCCGTGTTTTAATTTTAGATAGCCAGTAAAACAGTGAAGCATACTATATTTTCCCTGATAACAACTCTTCTGAAAAGAGCAATGAAAAACATTGACTATTGTCAAAACGAGAAGATATGGGAAAAGTCAGAAATCTATACTCCACTAATCATGAAGGAATTTGTTCAGCAGTACCGGGAAGCACTTAGTAAGGTACAGTCTTAAAAAAAAGAAATGAAAACAGGCTTGACTTGCAGTTTGATGAAGAAGAAATGTTTCTATCTTTATTCTTTCTCCTTTTTTCTGGCAGCTGTGGATATAAATATCTAAAGGTATTTCATTAGGTCTTTTTTTTCTTCAGTATTTTGGCCTATATAGTACTATTGATTTGGAAGAAACTGTAACTTAAAAATATTGTTTTAACAATATTTATAAACTTTTCACAAATTTAATTCCATGTTTATATTAGTCCTACGTGTATAATTCTTAGAATAATATGAAAAAGGCAAAATAACATTTTCTTAACTATATATCTGAAATACGGCACAACAGACATAGGCATAGGTCTAATGGAGCTAGTACAGTGGTTTCCCTTTTTATTATTCCCTTGTCCTAGCACAGGGGTGGGCAAACTTGCGAGACCGCCTCCTGCTACCAAATGCCTCCCACTGACCAGTTCGCTCCCACAGAGAGGGCCTCCTCAGGGTGCCGTCGGCCAAGCAATGTCGGCTGGCGACTCCCAGGGGGAGAGCCTTCTCTGTGGCGGCTCCTGCCCTCTGGAATGACCTACCCCCCGACCTACGCACAATCACGGACCTGCGCCTCTTCCGTCGGGCCTTGAAAGCGCACTTATTCCATGCGGCCGGCCTGGTGTAGTTTTTAATCGATTTTACCACCCATTTAATATTCTTTTAAGTGTATTTTAATATATTTTTGGATGTTTTTTATTGTCGATTTTATTGATGCCTGTTCACCGCCCTGAATTCTGGGAGCTGAAGTCCTTCAGACTTAAAGTTGCAAAGTTTGCCCACCCCTGTCCTAGCAGCATCTGCAGCGCTCCTTGATAATTGTCATACTAATAACATATGTCCTTGTGTCCCAAATCTGTCAAAAGTATGTATGATAATTGTCACACATGAATCCATTTTACCCCCTGGCTACAAACACCTATGCTTTGAAGTTGTTTGGGAGCTACACTGGCATGAATGTCAGAGCAAACAAGTAGGATATTAAATGGGACAAATCAAGTTTGAATAGGGGACTAATAATAGATTAAAGTAACTTACAGGGAAAAAAAATATTTCTTGTTAATATATTCAAAACAGACAAATGTTTGCATGAATGCAGATTTTTGATTTTTCTCCTGTACTTCTGCTTTGTACAACATAATATAATAATCTTTAAAACCTAGCTTTTACCAGATATGACTAGCATAATCGCCGTCTGGCAGTCCTTTCTAAAGCAAGATAAGCCTCAGGAAGGACAGAAAGAGAAAGGAACAGAAACTGCTTCTTATATGGAGGAAACAAATGAAACAAACAAAGAGCATGGTAAGGGTCATTGTATATACTTACAGATTTGTACTTTTAACCCAGAAAATGTCTGATACTTCATGTTGGTCCTGAACTGATCTTTGACAAGCTCTATTTAATGTGAAAGTTATATTTTAATAAGATGTAATAAAATTATTAGCTATCCTTTCTGAAAACCTTGTTTTATAGACTTAACAGCCCAGTCCTGTGCAAAATTCTGAATGAAGAGATTCTTGTAGGAAAGCCATTAAGGATGTTTTCTATAGAAGGCAAGCAGAAAGCAACTTCACTTCACTATCAATTCCTGGATAGTGTAAAGCACTATTGAATCACTGTTTTTTGGATTAATAGAATTGGCTATTTAATAAACTATGGTTTATAACCTACAGCGGCTAAGTTGACAAACCATGCAAAGTCACTAAACTAGCAAACTGTATTATTTAGTATAAAGCAAGTATTACTTGTCTCTTGAGAAATATATTCCTTAAGAATGTCTATGGAGATTCTCAGTCATCCAGGTCAAGGTTGTCCCAAATCCTTCCATTCACCACCATCCAGTCAGAGCTGAAGAAACTTCTGGGATGAGAAGCGAAACGTCTTCAAAGAAAAACTAGAAAGTCCAGTTGCCTCTTGAAAAAAGTACCTTTGGGACATATTCCTTAAGAGTTCTTAATTTTGCATATTCTGACTTGGCAAACAAACAGCCCTGCTAATGTTTCTTTCCTTCTCATTTGGACATAAAAGTCTTATGCATTAATACTTTGTAATTTCTTTCTTTTTCCACCAAACAGTGCTATAACCACCAAGCAGTGGTTACTGACCCAGAAGAGGGAGTAGAATTCATTCCAAGCGCCCAAAGAGCCAGGATTAAACTTTTAGAACTTCATTTTAATCTCCTAGATTTGCTATCAGTTGATTCATTTTTAAATTACATATATTGGTGGCAGCTATTTTTCAGGATTGTACTATGTGTAGAGAGAAAAAACCCCCACTGATATCATAAAATGGGATTTTATTTTATGGCATTTCTTTGTTTTTGTTTTTTTAAATATCTGTCAATCTGATTTTTCTAGGTTTGGATGATATAGAAATCACTCTTCTGAAAGCTGTTTTACTTCAAGTTATATGCCTTTATCAACAAGTTGTTCCTCACTTAGTAGCACAGAGCAACTTTGATTTTAGCAAATTAATAAAAGGTAATGTTAAGCATACTCTAGTTAAATGGGAATTCACCGAAAATAATATTTGTAAAAGAGGGTCTTGTCTAGCACTTTAGCTAACAATTGGCAAGATAAGTATACTTACACCACTGCATGAGATGGGCTGTGATATATAGATAGATTAGATTAGATTAGATCAGATCAGAGAGAGAGAGAGAGAGGGAGGGAGGGAGGGAGGGAGGGAGGGAGAGAGAGAGAGAGATCTGTTGGGTCCTTAGTACTCTCTGAGCTTGGTGGCTTTATTGCATATATTTCATTACCAAACTAAGTAACATTATGCTAGAAGGGAGTTGGGTTTGCTCTTATTTTTATGTTAGTGGCTTGCCATGTCAGTGTTAGTGGGATTGTTCTTAATGGTTCCTTGATTAGGTTGTTGTTTATGGTTAGCTTGTCTGAATTGGTAGTCCCTTGCTTGGGGTATTGTTTACTTTTTGACTATTGCTCAAGGTTAATTTTGGTGTTACACTTTGCTCGTGTGGTTGTTGATTTCTGGTGGGGAGATGTATTGGGTTTTTTGTAGGCGTAGTTTATCACTATATGGCTGTTGATGGCTGATTTGTTTGAATGCCAGGCTTCTAGGAATTCTCTGTTGTTTTTTAATTTGGCTTGATCTAGGATACTCACAGTTTCCCAATTGAAACCATGGTTGGGACTGTCCATGTGTTGTGAAATTAAGGAGTTTTCAACATGTCTTCTGACTTCTGCTTGGTGTTCATGGATGTGCTGTGTGAGTCTTCTGTCTGTCTGACATAGTGACTTCTATAGACCTTATACTGTTGTAGGTTGACTCCTGTAGGTTTTTCTTCTGGGGCTCTTGGGATCAGGGTAAACTTGCAAGATTTACAGCTGCTTTGCAACTTCAGGAGCCAGAGTCACAGTTGAAAGATGCAGATAAGTATTGAAAAAGTTGATTGAACTCTTGAGTTTGGTCCCCTAAAACAGGGGTCTCCAACCTTTGCAACTTTAAGTCTGAAGGACTTCAGCTTCCAGAGTTCTCCAGCCAGCAAAGCTGGCTGGAGAACTCTGGGAACTGAAGTCCTTCAGACTTAAAGTTGCAAAGGTTGGAGACCCCTGCCCTAAAAGTTTACAATCTTCTCCCCAGGTAAATCTTACATTTGGTGATTTCAATTCCAGGTGAAGACCTTTTCATTTCCCCAAACTTTTAAAATTCATGTTAAGATCAGTATTGTGATGCAGGGGAAGACAGGATGCGAATCCCTTTAGCTCTGTTTTAGGCTGAGGCATTTCACTGAGGCATTAATTGAATAGGGGATGCAAAGCTGGAATGGGAGAGGAATAAGCATCCCGACTCTCCTTGATGACTTGGTGGCTTTCAGTATACCTCATTGTGGTATCTCCTGGACTGAGTACAGGAATCGGAAATGGCCGATACAAAATTGTGATGCTTCTCATTTCTCCTCAGCCAGTTTCAATTGATAATTGGGAGAGGAAGAGAAAAGATAAAATTCAAACTCCTTCTTTATGGGTGCCTCAGGGCTTTATGGTTGGGCCTCTCCAGGTGAACTTGCTGGGTGAGATAATGATAGGTCTGGCTACAGCATCCGATGCCTGTGTGTGTTTATTTATTTATTTATTTATTTATTTTGAATTTATACCCCGCCCTTCTCCTTATTAGGACCCAGGGCGGCGCACAGGCATTATTAAAACCACAATAAAAACAATATACATCATTAAAACATATTAAATTATTAAACCCGTGCTAAAACCCATTTAAAACCCTGCCAAATTGCAATTTATATATAAAAAGTCAGAAACGGGGGCTATGCTAGGCCGGCTTGTTGGAATAAATACGTCTTAAGACGTTGGCGGAAGAGGCGGAGGTCCGAGGTAGTGCGAAGGTCGGGGGGTAGGTCGTTCCAGAGGGCCGGGCCCGCCACAGAGAAGGCCCTTCCCCTGGGTGTCGCCAACTGGCATTGCCCAGGCTACAGCACCCGGAGAAGACCCTCTCTGTGGGAGCGGAGCGGACGAAGGGATGTATGGGGCAGGAGGCGGTCTAGTATATAGCTAGGCCCTGAGGCATGGAGCGATTTAAAGATGGTCGTCAACACCTTGAAGCGCACTCGAAAGGCCACAGGTAGCCAGTGCAGCTCGCGCAGGAGAGGTGTTATGTGGGCTTGCCTTGGGGCACCCATAATCACCCGCGCGGCTGCATTCTGTACTAACTGTAGCCTTCGAGTGCACCTCAAGGGGAGCCCCATGTAGCCCCATGTGTGTGTTGAGAAAGGTTCAAATTCAACTGTGAGTGATAGAACACCGTCTCCACAGTGATTTTGAACAGCTTTGAAAACCTTGCTGTTCCTGCAGATCTTGAATTAGGGTGGTTGTCAAGGTCCTTGCGGCTGAGTTTTTGGAAGAGAAAGTTTTTATTGTTTTGTCTGTGCTGCTGATGTCTTTTTCGATATTGTGTTTGTCTTGTCTTCTTTGTGATGTTTTTTTTGATACCCTCTCCCTGTTTAAATGTGTAGGTCACCCACAATCGTTTTGGAGTCAAGGAGTTCTAGAAATTGAATAGTTTATTGAACTGCATTGAATACTTTAGTTGGGCAAGTGTGATTGGATGCACAAGGAATTTGTCTCTAGTGCAGAAGCTCTCAGGGTACATGCAAAGCAACAGGATGATGATGATGATGATTTATTTACCTAGAGAGATTTCTGTTATAGTTATCACTGCTGTCTATATTCCACCTGATGTAAATGTTAGCACAACGCTCAAACCAATTTCATTGTAATTTTATTACAATGACAATAAAGATGATGATGATGATGATGATGATAATAAAACAGCTTATATCCTCCAACGTTACCTTAACAGTTCCTAGGTCCTTGGTTAGGACTTGAGCTGTTGAGCTACCAACCAGCCCCAAAGGCTGTGAATCTCACCAAAGATTAACATCATAATAATAATAATAATAATAATAATAATAATAATAATAATAATAATAATAATAATACCACCACCACCACCACCACCACCACCACCAGTGGAACTGCAAAAAACGGCGCTACTTGGCACATCTTATATTCTGCGAAGATACTTGGTTGATACCTAGGATGCTGGCAGCAAACTGTATCAGCCATTGGCACCAGTCAGTAGTATTTGCAATGCATTTTTGAATGTTCAGCTGGCTGAGTCTCATGTTTTATGAATAAAGTAAATAATACAAATAAGAGGGAGGGAGTAAAGAAGATAACAAGAAGGATAAATAATTATACTACAGCATACTACATGGGTAAATAAATGTGTGACATAGATAGATGATAGAGATAGATAGATAGATAGATAGATAGATAGATAGATAGATAGATAGATAGATAGATAGATAGATAACTGTTGTGATGCTAAAATATTTTTATTTATTAAATATATGCTGCCCATCTTTCTATCTAAATATCTTAAGTATGTAATGCTGCTTGGATTTTTTATTGAGTTTGGTTATTTTATCTTTGACTTAACTTTAATTAGCAACTATACACTTTTCAAATCATAGGTATTTTTACTGAAAAGGGACTACAACAGGAAATTTCTCCTGTTCTGCATTATCATATTCTCAAACTGGCTCTTGAACTGCCTGCAAATAAGTTTTCCTGGTTCAGAATACAGGTAAGAGTGATAGATATATGTCTGTGTCTGTATTTATCACCAGCTGTAGGCTGTCCCCATTGCTGTGCTGACCTTCTATGTCTCTGCCGTCTCTGTAATGCTACATAAATATCATTTGAAAATAGATTTTTGTATCCTTTAAGGTTCTGTTTACACTACATAAGAGGAAGATTGGTCCTTGAAGTGGTAAAATCTACAGCAAGCAAGAACCTAAGTCGGGTAGCAGTGATATTGCTGTCTAGGGGGGAAAAACTCTTTGAAGCTGAGAACATAACAAGCATGAACATAGGAAAGCTCACCATAATAAAAGATTAAATGAACAAATGAACTACACATTGACAACTTAGGCCTCAACAAATTGAAGTGGGTTAGTGAGCATTTTTCAGTCAGAAGAACATACTATTTACTAAGGATACAAAACACAGAAGGGTGTTGAATTCATTGTTGAAAGATTATTGCAAAAACAGTACTTGGGTGCAGTGAAATCAATGTGAATAATATTTATTTTATTTATTTATTTTATTAAATTTGTATAACCGCGCCTCTCTCCCCGAAGGGACTCAGGGCGGTGCACAGGAAATTAAAATAGGAAATATAAAATGTAACAATAATAAATACTAAAAATCAATTAAATACAAAATACCCTGTGCTAAAATTCCCTAAAACTCTTACCCATTAAAATCCAATTAAAAGTAATTTAGAGTTCAGTCTACAAACTTGATTGTGGGGATTAGGCCAAGCCGGCAAGATGGAAGAAGTACGTCTTCAGATGTTGGCGGAAGGACCTCCGCCTCTTCCGCCAACATCTTAAGACATATCTATTCCAACAAGCCGGCCTAGCATAGCCCCGTTTCTGACTTTTTATATATAAATTGTAATTTGCAGGGTTTTTAAATGGGTTTTTAGCACGGGTTTAATAATTTAATATGTTTTAATGATATATATTGTTTTTTGTTATGGTTTTAATAATGCCTGTGCGCCGCCCTGGGTCCTAACAAGGAGAAGGGCGGGGTATAAATCCGAAATAAATAAAATTTAAAAAAAGTAAGTCGAGATCTACCCGTATTTATCTGGTTCTGCTATACACCTATTTAATGTATTTATTGTATGTATTTCATGTAAAATATTAGTTACTGTGATGAGAACTAGAATAATTCACCTATAACCAGTGCAAATGCAATTGTGTTCTTTTAGGATGCAACTGAGAAGGTTTGTGGCGACAGATCTGTATTTTACCTACTGATGAAAATGTTTGTCACCAGCCCCCATTCACAGCTCAAAATAGCAACCAAGAAATTGATTTTTAAGGTGAGTTGTTATTTCCCTAGCAAAAGCAGAGATCAAGCCATAGAAACTGATATTTCCTAATTAGGTTCCATTCCACATGCCATTCCTTACACATAACCGGCATCATCTGTAGAAGGATTTGTAAACCCTGGATTGGGAAATGTTGCCTTAGAACAGGGGTTCCCAAACTTGGCAACTTGAAGACTTGTGGACTTCAACTCCCAGAATTCTCCAGCCAGCTCTGCTGGCTGGAGAATTCTGGAAGTTGAAGTCCACAAGTCTTCAAGTTACCAAGTTTGGGAACCCCTGCCTTAGAAGGTTGGCTTTAAAAGTTAGCAATATAAGCAAACCCCGTTTTTATTTTTTGAAGAACATAGCACTTGCTATTTGAATGTACTGTTCCCAGATGAGGATCCATTAACAATTTTAAAAATTATCTGGTTTTTTATGGGGTGGAGTGGGGAGGGCTTTTGAGGCAGTTTTGGGCAATTCCGTATGGGATCTTTTTTGGCAACATTTTTGGAAGTGGTTTGCCACTGCCTTCTTCCTAAAGAGCACGGCTTTCTGATAAAGTGGGACTAGAATTCACAATCTCTTAATTTCTAATCTGGTCTCTTTAGGCACTGCACCAGACTGTTTTATGAGATTGAAATAGGAACTTCTCCTTGGCATGTCAAACATCTCCAGGCAGTGTTCAATATTCAAATAGCTTTTATATAAAAGATAAAGTACAGTATGTACAGATAGTCCTTGCAGTCATTAAGTGAATCATATGGTCATTAAGCAAATCCAGCTCTGTTTGTCAGAGGTCCTCTGGGAAGACATGATTCATTGAATAACTGCATGGTTTGCTTAATCGTAGCAAAAAAGTCATAAAATTGGATGCAATTTGATATAGTTGCTCTGACAATAATATACAAGTGGTTTACTGCTACCTTTTTTCCCCAGGATTTCGCCCCCCTGTTTCCAACTCTTATCCATAGCAATGGGTTTTACTGGTGGGCTCCTATTTCAGATCAGCTGCTTAGTTTAGTCACAATAACCTATGGCAGGGGTCTCCAACCTTTGCAACTTTAAGTCTGAAGGACTTCAGCTTTGCTGGCTTTAGAATTCTGGGAGCTGAAGTCCTTCAGACTTAAAGTTGCAAAGGTTGGAGACCCCTGACCTATGGTTTGCTGGATGCTTTTAGATGTCTATGGAGATTCTAAGGATCTAAGGTCACGGTTGTCATAAAGGTGCTTTTTCAGGAGGCACCTGGACTTTCTTGTTTTTCTTTTGAAGACGTTCTGCGAAGCTTCTTTAGCTCTGACTGGAAGGATTTATATTCTTTGCAGACGGCTGGTCATTTGCATTTTTTACAGAGTCATTGAGGCCACTTGGAGGTTATCCGTGTCCTCGGGATCACCTGAGTAGTGCAAATGGTTGTGGAGCCTTCTTGGCTGCAGGGTGTTTTCTGTCCTGCGTCCCTTCACTGTCAAAGGCAGGCGCAAGTTGTTGGGGATGAGCCTGTGCTGTCTGCATCTCACACTGAAGCGCAAAAGGGTTCCTGTAGCCTGCAATTTTTCTGGAAATCCATTCATACTCCTGCACCATTCAAAGGCTGTTCATCCCAAACTGCAGAGCTAAATGTCTATGGAGGTTCTCAGTCATCCAGGTCAGGATTTTCACAAAGGTCTATTTCAGGAGGCAACTGGACTTGTTGAAGTGAAACATCTTCAAAAGAAAAACAAGAAAATCCAGTTGCCTCCTGAACAATCACCTTTGGTATCGGACTTCTTGATTATATTGACAGAAATATGAGATAAGTTCTTAACAGAAGCTACTATTTGTTTGAATATGAAGGCTATATTTAATATGTTAGTGTCATATTTATTCAGAAACAAATTTCACTTAATTAAATGGCAGCCCCTTTTTAATATCTGCTTAGGATTGCGGCTTTTAAAAAAAGGAAGCAGTAGGGCCAAAAACCATCTGAGGGAGATGGGCTGTTAAAAAGTATGAAAAATAAGTATTGCAACAGGACAACTTCTTTTTAAAATTCAGCTGCAATATTGTGGCCCTGTATCTAACTAAATTCCAACTCTATGAAACCTACTAGGATATTTTGGACTGTTAACTTACTAATTAAATTGATAAATGTTTGCAAGCCGCAGTATAACAAAAGTGACATATTGTTGGGACTGTTTAAAAGAAAAGGCTTTGCCTTGACTTTTTCCAATTAAGACTTTTAATTCAACTATTTTTGGCAAAGAATTAGTTGGTTACTTTTATTGTTCCCAATCAGGGTCCATAACCATTGGCACAGGACATAGTTACTGACTGGGATCATATATCAGGCAAATATATAACTTATTTTAACTATGGTTTGCTAACTGATCAACCATGGCTAGATTTACACCTTATACTAAATCTTATCACTAGTTAGTAGTTAGGTTTGCATGTTACAAAAATTAGATAAATTAGATGATAACTTAGTTTGATATGTGAAACCAATCATTTATGCATCGAAGCAAGTAATTTTTTTTCTGAATAACTTCAACAAGGATGTCTTCAGGTTTCTTCATTCTTCATTCATCATATCGATTTAACATGAAATATTTGCTTTTATAAACTATAGCTCTCTTTAGCATATGCAACCCTTGCATTTACATTTCGGAGAGCAATCCTCCATTTTTTTAATAGGTTGTCCTATCAACTGTTCTATCCATAATAGGAACAAGTTTATTTCTTTATCTGGGTTTCTTTCAGCAAGTGAGGAAAAAAATAATAATAATGTGGGAAGCTTCCTCCCTGCTGGTTCCACGGATGCCAAGTTTTGTTTCCTACGCAATGCTGGCATGCCATCCTTCAAGGAGGCATTGTTTGCCTAGTCTGAAAGTGGCAAGCTGTGAATGCCTTCTTTAGCTTGCCAACGGTTGTTTCAATTGTACGGGTGGCAGTGAGACTCATTAGCAAATCTGCACTTAACATTTGCACAGCTGTTGGATCAGTGCAGGGAGTAAAATAGAGAATGTTCTTTAGGACTGAACTAAAACTGGAAGACGCATTTGTGGTGAACCTTTGGGAATTTGAGGTTTTCTTTTCAGCAGTCTCTGGATGTGGAGGAGAGACAGCAATTATTTCCCACTCTCTGTCATCTGATAACTAGATGCTAAAGATAGGCGTTAAGTTCTTATAAACATTCAGATGACTCATTTTGTAAGCTATCATAAAAAGCAAATAAATTGCTTGCTTAACACTCACCAACTGATTTGCCATAAACAAGTAACAGTCTGGATGCAAGCACAACTCTTGACTATTGAACTGGGCTGAATAAATGCTTCTTGAGAACCTGTTTGCACGTACGATTCTCTAATAGAGACGCATGTGTCAAAGCATGTTTGCATGTTTAGACCGATTGTTGGTGATTACCATTGCTTTTGAGTTTGAGTTTGGAGATTTCAGTTGCAGATTGCATCAATCGCTGGTACAAACAAAAACTAATTTTCTGAAATGATATAGGCAATGTAAAATGGTGAGAGGGGAGAAGCAGAAGGCTTTCACGATTCTTTAATAGAATCTGTATGTTTTTAGCAAAGCATAGCAGGCTTTTATGGAAAAGGTCATGGTAAATGACTAATCTGCCATCAGCTTTTGTTAGCAGTCAGTGTAAAACGTTGCTGTACAAAAATAGCAGCTAAAATGTATGTATAATACTTGTTTTCTTAATAGGTTTTGCACGACAGTGGAGTATTTGAGTACACGGGGAAGGAACTTGAATTGTGGCTCAGTCATTTGGATAATACAGTGGAAGCCAAAAAGGAAGTCGTGATTCAGTTTTTGGAAAGGGTAAACAATATGCTAATTAATCAGTTTTAACAATGCCAAGAGCTAATAGCAAAATGTTTCAAAAGTCATGAATGAATTATAGGAACCTGACATTTTGTAGTCAGGGAAGATGGAACAAAGAAAGTGAGATAAACAAAGACTTTTATTAGAGATTTATATCTTATTGACAAAGGCGTGGGCTCTCTCTTCTTATCCACATGATATTATATTATATGTCAAAGTTAGCAAAGGACATTGGGAAGGATGGCAAAGTTATGTAAACTTTGCCTTAATTCTTCCAGTGACATTTTTGATGTACATATTACTTCCTCCCTCTTGTGAAAGCAGTAATTAAATTTGACATGCAGGAAAGACATTAATATAGCCCTGAAGGATTACTTCTCAAACAGCTCACTGATTAATTATAATAGTACTTTGACCTCTCTTCGGATCTTATAAATCTTTTGTCTTACTAAAGAATAATAAATAATCTGCTAATTTTTCTTATAGAATTAATTGATTAAATATGACTAAAATAAATTGCTATCTTCAAAGATAAGCCCCAAATATTCAAGAATAATCCATTTAGAAGGAAGAGTGGAAAATAATAACAGCAATAATATTTATACACTTAATTTTCATTTTTATATTATATATTTAATTAAGACTTGGAATTACCAGAACATGAAATGAGTTTGCATATGTAGTGTAATTACAGCTCAGTTCACACATCATATTTAATCCCACTTAGTTTTATACCATGGCTTATTAAATATATTTAATTTAATTTGATTTAAATTGTCTCAGTTCAGTAAACCACAAACTATTTCCTTATGGTTAATATAATGTATGAACTTGTATCTAATTATAGTTTAGTAATTGCCGTAAAAAAAATCAAAACCTCACAAAGTGATATATGGGCATTTAGATCTTAAAATGCCACCACAACGCAATTTGGTTTATCAATGTTACCTTTCTGAGTTAAATTGTGTTCTGATAATAAAAATATATAAAACTGTAGAATGATTCAAAGGATTTTCAGGGAATTATTTTGGTTGATATAAACTTCTGCAAAAAAATAATAATTCTACAGTATGTATTGCGGCATCTACTTGGACAATAAAGTTGATACAGATATGGGTTTCTGAAATCTGATTGCTTTCCTTGTATTTTTATTCAGCTGAGCTACATGCATGTGACATCAATTGGTTTTACAACCAACACGTAGTACTGCAATATTTTTAAAAAATGGATTTGATTTTTTTTTTATATAGAAAAAACATCCAGTCTCCCCTTTGGAGGATTAAAGCATTCGTTCTCTATAATACCTTGATTTCAAATGCCTTATTTTCTATTCATCTTTTAATAAATATTTGTTCCCTTTTCTAGGTCTTGGTCAAAGTAGTAACCAACCCGTATCCATATACAGATAAAGCCGCTGACTTTGTTCAAGAAGCAAGCATTCTTCAGGTCAACTTATTTAAACAAGATGTTGACAACATCAGCATACCCATTTCTCATATCGATGGTATACCCAATTCTTTCAAAAGCATTCTCCTAATCTAACGCTAATATTCTTGGAAGTTTACCAAAAAAGCAACTTTTTTTTAAAAAAGGCCATCACTTATAACGTTAAAGCCATTAACTAATATATATACTAGGATCAAAAAGGGGACGTGGTGGCTCCGTGGCTAAGACGCTGAGCTTGTCATTCAGAAAGTTTGGCAGTTCAAATCCCTAGCGCTGCGTAACGGAATTAGCTGCCATTACTTGTCCCAGCTTCTGCCAACCTAGCACTTCGAAAGCACGTAAAAATGCAAGTAGAAAAATGGGGACTACCTTGGTGGGAAGGTAACAGTGTTCCGTGAGCTTAGTCATGCCAGCCACATGACCAAGGAAACATCTTCAGACAATGCTGGCTCTTCAACTTAGAAACGGAGATGAGCACTGCCTCCTAGAGTTGGGAATGACTAGTATGTATGGGGGGGGGGGGGGGCTTTTACCTTTAATAGGAACAAAAGACTTTTAGTTTTCACTTACTGATACAGATTTGTAGGATTTTCTGAATTAAAAAAATATATGTGTGCCTTAGTTTGCCTTTGATAATATAGATCCCAGGCTTCTTCCAAACTTTGGTAAGCAACCATAATCTGGTTTCCACATCACACTTGATAAAGAAATGCTCTTTTTCCTGTTGCATTGTTTTTATACCAATGGGAACTAACATGCATTGGATTTGACCAAAACAAAATAGGATACATTGGAATAGATGTACGTTTAAATTAGTGGAAGAGATGGGTCTCAATCAGGGGTGGGTTGCTGCCAGCGTTACTGCCGGTTTATAAGCGGTGCGCAGCATGCGCTGTTCAATGTAATGCATGAACAGAACAATTTACAGTAAACTACGCATGCGCAGTCACTGAAATCCAAAATGGGTGCGGCCAAGCGGCAGCTAAGGAATTGGTTCGGGGGCGTGGCAGGCCTGGGTGGCTACCGGTTCAGCCAAACTGGGCCGAACCGGCAGCAATCCATCTCTGGTCTCAATAACCTTGATTTCAAATGTGAGTTTCTATGAAGTTTCAGTTCCAGTCGGTCCCAACTGCTGTGATAGTTTTACAATAGAAATCCTAAAGTACCATATTTTTCAGAGTATAAGTCACACCTTTCCCCCCCTCCCAAAAGAGCGTGGAAATGTTGGTGCGTCTTATACACCAAATACAGCCATTTTTAGCCTCCCAAACCAAGCCCCCGCATCCCATTTTTGCGAAAAATGGGCCATTTTTAGCAAAAGCTGAGGCAGTTTTGCCTTCCCTCAGCCCCCAGCAGCACTCTACAGGCTTCAGCAGGGCTGGGGTAAGGCAAAAATGCCTCCGGTTTTTGCAAAAAATGGGTGAAAAATGGGCCTTACTTACCTCTTCCAAATCTTGGTGCCTCTTATACACCAGTGCGTCTTATAGTCCAAAAAAATATAGTATATATTCTTAATTTTCTTAATAATATTAAAATTCTTAAAAACATTTACAAATAATATTGTATGTTACTATACAATATTTAATTGTTAAATAAAATGTGAAATATTAATTGTTAAAAAAATTACTGCTTGCCATATTATTTTAAAATATAAACAATTTATAATTTTAAATTAAACATTTGTAAGGTAGATTCCATATTCATACGGCATATTGGACCTACAGTCCAATATACGGCCCTACTGGACCGGGGTGCCCTTTGTCAGTCACTCATGCTCTCGTGACATCCCGACTGGACTACTGCAGTGCTCTCTACATGGGGCTCCCCTTGAGGTGCACCCGAAGACTTCAGCTTGTCCAGAATGCAGCCGCGCGGGCAGTTATGGGAACTTCTAGGTTTTCCCATGTAACACCGCTCCTGCGCGAGCTGCATTCCAAAGCCTGTCGTCTTTCGGGTGCGCTTCAAGGTGTTGGTTATCATCTTTAAAGCGCTCCATGGCACGGGACCTAGTTATCTGCGGGATCGCATCCTGCCACATACATCCCTGCGGCCGATTCGCTCCCACAGAGAGGGCTTCTCCGGGTGCCGTCCACTAGGCTGTGCCAGCAGGCGACGCTCAGGGGAAGGGCCTTCTCTGTGGTGGGCCCAACCCTTTGGAACGACCTTCCCCCCGATATTAGAACAACCACGGACCTCCGCTCCTTCCGTCAAAAATTAAAAACACATTTCTTTTGCTTGGCCGGCTTGGGATAACTTAACTGTTTTTAGGGGTTTTTTAGGGGCTTGTTTTAGTTTTAACATGGGATTTTAGCGCAGGGTTTAGTTTAATTCCTTTTAATACTGTATTGTTTGTGGTTTCATATGTATTTTTTAATTTCCCTGTGCCCCGCCTCGAGCCCCTTCGGGGAGAGAGAGTGGGCTATAAATTAAATTATTTATTTATTTATTTATTTATATGCTAATACTACATGTTATTTTTTTTCTATAAAAATAACAGTTGCAATCTCTTTCCTTAGACGGTTACCTCATTTGCTGCTGAATCAGAAATATCTTTTTATTTAATTTTTTCCTTACTAAACTAGATGTTTTAGATATGATTGATGTCCTTGTGGAAGACAGTGAAGGTTTAAATGAAGAAATTGGATGTACTTTAAGTGAAGACATGATTATGAACACGTTTCCATTCAGTGCAATCGTCCCAGCTTCTTTAGAAGCAAGAAATAAGTTACTTGTTGATGAAAACACAAGAGGTATTTTTGCTTGTTTCTGTAATTTCTATCCTGCTTTTTCACAAAAATAGTGATAATCAGCCTCCTCATAAAATGCAGTTTTAACATACATGCGAGACCGTATCCTGCCCCATACATGCCTCCGACCGATCCGCTCCCATAGAGAGGGTCTTCTCCGGGTGCCGTCGGCCGGGCAATGCCGGTTGGCGACACCCAGGGGAAGGGCCTTCTCTGTGGCGGGCCCTACCCTCTGGAACGACCTTCCCCCTGAACTCCGTACCACCACTGACCTCCGCCTTTTCCGCCGGCGTCTTAAAACGCATTTGTTCCAACAAGCCGGCCTAGGATAATCACCCGATCTGGACTTTTTAGTTATAAATTCTAATTAGAGAATTTTAAATATTTTAGCACGGGGTAATTTAATTTAATTGGATTTTAATAATTGGTTTATTTATGTATGTTGTGTTTTAATTTGCCTGTGCGCCGCCCTGGGTCCTTTTGTAGGAGAAGGGCGGGGTATAAATTTAATAAAATAAAATAAATACTGAAAATTCTATTTAGAGCACACATGAAAGGGAGACTTGCACATAAGTAGCTAAAAACACCCTAATGTTCTATTTGCACAATCAAAATCAAGAAGCTGTTTGATTTTTATTGTCAAAAGTAAATATTATGCTTTTCTGTACAGATAATCATGCACTTTTTAATCTTCCTGATAGAAGTTTGCTTAAGGTGCTCTCTGAATTAGGCTTTGAAGACTTCAGTTTCAGAAATCACAAGCGTTTAGTCTTAGTTTTGTCATAGTTGTTGTTTTGTCGTTTTAGAAGAAAGCATTGTGGAATATCTCACAGCTGTGTTCACTGACCTCCTGAATTCTCAACGGGATCCTTTAGCTCTTTGCTTGATGTTTCAACACTATGATAAAGAACTTCAGTCTGCCAGTTCTCAACTGTGTCATTTCAACTGTTACTATAACCTTTGGATACCACAACAAGCCAAGGAAGCTTTGGTAAGCAAGCCAAAACGTATATTAAGCAGCATAATTTGGTGTTAGTTAACATCATAACACACAGGAGAATTATATACATAGCAAAACATGCTGAAGTTTAGCTATACAATTTAAAATTGAGACATCCTGTTAGCTTGCTCCTTTTTTGATGCATCTTTTTAAATCACCAATCGGTGGCACAGTGGAACTGCATGATGAAAAGTGGACTAATATGATAAATCGGCCCTGGTTTCCCCCCCCCCCCCCCCCAGTAAACAATTCTTCCTGTCCATGAATTGCTTTTAGATTATTTTGATTTGTTTTTATATTGATTTTCTTAGGAAAATAATACTCACAAAATGTGGGGTGCTTGGTGCTCTCTGAGCTAGGTTGTTTTCTTGCAGGCAACATCATCAGGGAGCACCAAGGCGGAAAAAGTCCTTCAGGCTCCCACTCTTAGCCATGCCTCCATCGCCTCCCACCTCAGCCCATTTATAGCCAGTTTTTCTCCTCTGCTGACCTTCCTTTGGCCGTTTGCCCTGGCCAATGGGCCTCCGCTCCTCCACCCCACGCTCTTTGGCCCGGCCCATTCGCCGAGACACTGTTTGTCCTGGGCCTTTCGCCACCTGCGACAATTAGCTGCCATGCAGTCAAATGGCAGGCAGAAGCCATGGTGCTTCTGTCTGCCAGTGTGCAATGGGCACTAGGTGATTGCAGGGGCTGTGGGGCTATGGGGAAGGTGCAGCTGCCGGATGGTGGTGGGGCACAACTTCAGGAGGGGGAAAAAGTGGCTTCTGGCATGTGGGTGTGGACGCATCAGCTGAATGGCAGCAGCTCAGAGCTTCAGATGTGGGGGGGGGAAATGGCTTCTGGCGTGGGGCGGGTTGTGTGCAGCCGCCGAATTGCAGAGGTTCACAGCTTCAGGGTAAAGAAGGAAGATTGCATTGTGCCCTGCCCTGTGAGTCTCTGCCGTTCGGCTGCCGCAACCTCCCCATGCCAAAAACTGCTTTTCATGTGCCTTAAGCCATGCACACTGCTGTTTGGCTGTTGCACCTCCCCCAGAGCCCCAGAGCCCCTGTGATTGTCAATCGCCCATCACCCCCTGCTAGAGGCAGAAGCACCATGGCTTCTGCCTGCCACCCAATTGGCTGGCGTCTAATTATCCTGTGTGGCCAAAGGCCCAGGACAAACAGTATCTTAGCAAATGGGCCGGGCCAAAGGATGCACGTGAAGGGCCAGAGGCAAGGGCATATGGCCATGGGAAGGCTAACAGAGGAGGAAAAATGGCTGTAATGGGTTGAAGCCGGAGGTAGGAGGCATAGCAAAGCGTAGGAGCTTGAAGGTCCTAGATCCCACCAAGGACCCCTCATTTCAACCCTGAGCTACAATTATTCTCCTTCATTGGAATAACAATATGTGGTTTGTTGCAGATTTTGATGTAAGAGCACATTGTTCTTTTAAAAGCTAAATTGAAAAGAAATCTGTCTGAAAAGTTAATCCAAAACACGAGTCTAGCAACCAAAACTTAATTTCACGTAACCTTGACCTTAATTTCCAGGCTGTTTGGAGGAAGTAGAAAAAAGATGAGGCACTGCATGCATGTACACAAGTTTTAGAGGGCAAATTTGGTATAGTGGTCAAGGCATCAGGCTAGAATTTGGGAGACCATACGTTCTAGTCCCATCTTAGCCATGATAGCCAGCTATAAGTGACCTTGAGCCAGTCACAATCTCTCAGCCCTAGGAAGGAGGCAGTGACAAACCACTTCAAGAAAATTGCAGGAACTTGTCCTGGCAGTCTCCAAAAATTGGACACAACTGAATAGGGGGAAAACCCCCACAAAAGTGAGTTCAGTGGTCTGATGCTGCTTCAGTGGTCTGATGCTGCTTTTGTCATTTTGATTTCTTTGCCCAATTCCAAAAGCCTTCTGCAGGTTGTTGAGCACTCTGGCAAGAGGAGTTGGTTCCTCTTCCAAGCTTCTGTTTAGGTTAAAGGTATCGGAATACAAACAGTTTCCTTTACATACATGTAATTGTGTTTTCTTTTGTTCTTACTCAGTTCCAGCAAGACAGGAAAGAGAGCGTGGATGAGGTGTGGTCATCCGATTCCTCCTTTTTTACCTTGTTAAAGAAAAGCTATCAGAAAGGTGTTGCTATTTTACTGGACGAGGATATTCAAACAAAGCTGAACGAAGCTATTTCCCAGCTCCAGCCTCAGCAGCTCTTGTTAGCTTTAAAACATGTTCTTCTGTACCTAAAAACTACTGTGGAGAACTTCAGCAGTGTGAGCTATTTTTTTCCTTGTTTTTTGAAAGCAACTTTAATAGTTACGTACAGTCCCTTTCATTAAGGACCATCTCAATTTTAGATGACAGCAAACACGCACTTTCTGAAGCAGGTGCAGTGTGTGTAGCTAAAAAAATACATATAATCTCTTGATTCAGGCTTCTAAGACACATGCTTGTAGTAGTGGCCACTTGTAAGCGTTGATTACAGTGTTGCATGGAAATGCAAAGTATGTTGCACGGACTTGCAAAACAAATAAATGAAGCCCATACGTGGTAATTAATATGTCTCTTTGATACAATACAATACAATACAATAGCAGAGTTGGAAGGGACCTTGTAGGTCTTCTAGTCCAACCCCCTGCGTGGGCAGGAACCTTATACCATTTCAGACAAATGGCTCTCCAACATCTTTTTAAAGACTTCCAGGGTTGGGGCATTCACAACTTCTGGAGGCAAGCTGTTCCAGAGGTTAATTGTTCTAACTGTCAGGAAATTTCTCCTTAGTTCTAAGTTGCTTCTCTCCTTGATTAGTTTCCACCCATTGCTTCTTGTCCTGCCCCCAGGTGCCTTGGAGAATAGTTTGACTCCCTCTTCTCTGTGGCACCCTCTGAGATATCGGAACACTGCTATCATGTCTCCCCTGGTCCTTCTCTTCATCAAACTAGACATTCCCAGTTCCTGCAACCGTTCTTCATATGTTTTAGCCTCCAGTCCCCTAATCATCTTGGTTGCTGTTCTCTGCACTCTTTCCAGAGTCTCCACGTCTTTTCTACATTGTGGCGACCAAAACTGTATGCAGTATTCCAAGTGTGATGAAATATATAATAGGGGTGTTTTGTTCTCAAACCCCCCCCCCCCTTTACTTAGTAATGTCTATCATTTTTCCAACAGTTGAGCAAAAATACTGGCCTTTCCCTTGTTACTGTCTACATGGATTTGTTGAAGAGCTTGTTGCGCAAAAGTGATGATGCAGGGTTGCATGGTCAGCCGGAGCATAAAAATACCCAGATTGAACCTGAACTTTTTATGGAAGCAGAAATTTTGATACAAGACCCTGAGAATGACAAGGTGCTAATTTTTCTGTGTGGCTATTCTGGAGGGCGGGGGGGTGGAAACCTTTATGCATGCTCTTTACTGTGCATTTGCATGGACAAAATCCATGAGAGGGTTTTTTTGTTGTTATTGTTGCTTAAAATGAGTCATGAGTGCAGTGACTATGTTCTGAGTACAGTGAGAGAGAAAATTCTCTCATGCACAGGTTTTTTTAGATAGTAATCTGAAAAATGAAATTCACAGTATTTAGTTTACATATTCTAAAACAGGGGTCTCCAACCTTTGCAACTTTAAGTCTGAAGGACTTCAGCTCCCAGAATTCTCCAGCCAGCTTTGCTTTGCTGGGAGCTGAAGACCTTCAGACTTAAAGTTGCAAAGGTTGGAGACCCCTGTTCTAAAATATGCCATGGTCCTAGTAGGACGTGCAGTAGAGGAAGATGTGCCCTCGAAGATTGATTGTACCGAGTTCCAGTAAGAATGAATCTGTTTATACGCTCCTTATTGTTGGTCAGTATATGGCAAAATAACAGAGACAGCTTTACATAAACATAGAACGACAGGGAACTTGTAAGCCATTTTGTGCAACACCCAACTCGGTCCAGAAATCCAGATTAAAGCATCCTTGGCAACTGTTTAGATTCCACTTCTGCATATCCTGTGAAGAGGAACTTAGCACCTCCCTTAGAAATAGTTTATGCTGTAAAATTTTTTTACTGTTTAAAAGTAGTTCTTGTTTTGTGGAACCATTTTCCTCAATTTTTCAGTCAAAATCTTTTGACAAATATTCTTTTTCAATTTGATCTATATTACTCAGGCTGAATGTACTATCAGGTGTAAGCTTTCAGATCCCACTCTTAATCATACTAGAGAAGGTTGTTGTTTTCTTACTGAGTAAGTGAATTTTCCTTGGGATCTAGTTAGCAACAGTGAAAAATAAAAGGCTGATCACATACTGATCTAAGGACAAAGTATTTTATTGCAATTATTTCTATTTTAGGTCATGGAAGAGATGCTCTCTTTGGTCTTCAAGCACCCTATCCTGGAAAATTGGTTCCTGGCTATAGAACAACATTCCCTCCCTCCACACAATCTTAATCCAATTAAAGTAAAACTGCTTTCAAGTCATCTAAACCGCAACATTCTTGACTTGTTGAAAATAAGTTGCCCATTGCTACAGCTTAGGAATCAGCTTGATATACTCTGCAGGTATTTTGAAGCCATCACAAAGACAGTTTTGGAAGAGCTGCAGGCTGCCGCAAAAGAAGGATGCAGAATATCTCCCCAAAAATCTCTGCAGATAGAGGCTTTACAAGAGCTGCACATTTATATGAATACGGAGCAACTGAGCGAAATCATGCTACAACTTTGCAAGGCCAACCTGGCCACTTCAAAATCGGAAACTTTAGCTGGAAAAAAATTCTGTCTGAACATTCATGGGCAAACTTTGATGCAGCTGCTCACAGATGGCTACCAGAGAGGTTCCCTGAAAGGAGACTCCTTTTTTTCAAGAGAGCACATTCAAGGAATGAACATTCTGTTGTCTGCATCTATCACTGAAGAGTTGGAAAAGGTCTTTCTGGATGTGATACAGAAAGAACCTATCTTTGCCCAGGCAGTTGACATTGACGTGCAGCTTTTGTGCCTTAAGCGTTCCACAGAAATCTCCCTTTCCATTGTAGCTTTGTTGATTCAGTACTCTCACACTCATTTGCTACGTTTTGAGCTTTGGTGTCTGAAGAGTAGTACAAGCAAATTTCTAAAAATGAATGCAGCCCTCTTTATGCCCCTTGTCAATGTGTATTTGGACTGTCAAGAGAAACAACATTTCAAATGCTTATCAAAAGGTAATCATGCCAGCTGATTTTTTTTAACACTAACCATGTTATGAGTGTCTCGGAAATAATACGTTAGTCTTTTAAGCCTAACATTGTTTAAAAAGTAGGACATTGAAACGTTCTTTTATTTCTGATTCATTCATTTTTTGAATATTTTGCTCTGCATTTCTTGCTTGGAAGCCATCTGCTAGCCTGATATGTGCTTCTATAATATTGCCTAGAATAAATGGTGCAAGAAGCATTATTCTGGGAGTTGAAGTCCACAAGTCTTAAAGTTGCCAAGTTTGGGAACCTCTGATCTAGATCTTACTCTGTTAGCTTTTTCGCATAGTATCGTAAAGCTTTTTTCCAAGCAGATAAGCATTTCTCCAGATACAGTTCTGTCTTGGCTAGAAATCCTACTCTTCTGTTGAGTCTATATTTAAGAAGCTCTTCTTAGGATTTAAGTTTGTTCCTGGTGCATGCATAATCCCCTGAAATTTGGAAATGTTGATTTGTTCCTTTGTATTTTGACTTTGTACCTTGTTTTCAGCTGTTAAGTCTGTCTTGAGAGAAGCTTTATGGCCAGAACTGCTGAATAATCTTTTGAAAGTGGATTCATCACAGTCATCTACTACGGAATGTCATGTTCTTTCTAAGTTATTGCCACTCTCCGATACAGAGGCCTTTACTGATATCACAGAAAAATTAACTCTAACTCTTGAGAGACTTGGAAATCATGAACAGTAAGCTTACATAATTTCTAGCTGTGAAAAGAATTATACATGTGAATAATTTAGTATTTATTTTTATTTTAAAACAAGAGTAGATATTCAGAATCCTCTTTTTGTAGTATATTTTGAAGTGTGGATGAAAATCATAAAGTTTAATGTAGATATATTACAACAAATTTCATTGTATTTATTTTGACAATAAAGATTTTATTGTCAGTAATAAAATTGTAATTGTAATTTATTGTCATTGTAATATTATCATTTTACAATGACAATAAAGACTATACTATACTATACTATACTATACTATACTATACTATACTATACTATACTATACTATACTATACTATACTATACTATACTCACTGTATAGTGCCTTGGTAAGGCCACACTTGGAATACTGCATACAGTTTTGGTCGCCACGAAGTAGAAAAGACGTGGAGACTCTGAAAAGAGTGCAGAGAAGAGCAACCAAGATGATTAGGGGACTGGAGACTAAAACATATGAAGAATGGTTGCAGGAGCTGGGTATGTCTAGTTTGATGAAGAGAAGGACCAGGGGAGACATGATAGCAGTCTTCCGATATCTCAGAGGGTGCCACAAAGAAGAGGGAGTCAAACTATTCTCCAAGGCACCTGGGGGCAGGACAAGAAGCAATGGGTGGAAACTAATCAAGGAGAGAAGCAACTTAGAACTAAGGAGAAATTTCCTGACAGTTAGAACAATTAACCTCTGGAACAGCTTGCCTCCAGAAGTTGTGAATGCACCAACCCTGGAAGTCTTTAAGAAGATGTTAGATAGCCATTTGTCTGAAATGGTATAAGGTTCCTGCCCATGCAGGGGGTTGGACTAGAAGACCTACAAGGTCCCTTCCAACTCTGCTATTGTATTATTGTATTATATTATATTATATTATACTATACTATACTATACTATACTATACTATACTATACTATACTATACTATACTATACTATACTATACTATACTATACTATACTATACTATACTACAGTTAAAGAACCTAAGCCCACTTTTTCCCTCATGTAGCCCAATCCATCTTGCTGCTGTCTATTCATTTAGCAATAGACATTTTGGGCTCAATTGTAGTTGTAAGTTGAGGACTACTTGTAGTTATGTTGAGCTTATATAATGGGGTACGGTTGGGGGCATGTGAAGAATTCAAATATACATTGCCTCTGCTCTGTTACTCTTTCCAAAACCTCTCCAGGTGGATAATTGCTGATGCTGTATCAAGAGCTCTGGAGACCTCTGCAGAAAAAGTGCATTCATGGGGGAAACGTCTACTAGTTACCTGTATGAAGTGGTTGATCCTGTCCTTCAATAGCAGCCAAGAGCAAGAAACACATTCAGAAGTGGAGAATACCATGCTATTGAAATTAGAAAACTTATTGGTGAGGACTGGGATTTTCCATTCATTTGTATATTAATTTATTAAGAAATAGTGGAGTATCAGACAAAAGGTGCTGATTACAGCAATACATTTCAGGGTTGTTTTTTTCACTAGGAAGTGTACATAGATGGATCCACAGGTATACAAATAGACACTCCCACATAACACCAATCCTGCGCGAGCTGCACTGGCTTCCTGTGGTCTTTCGGGTGCGCTTCAAGGTTTTGACGACCATCTTCAAAGCGCTCCATGGCTCGGGGCCTAGTTATATGCGAGACCGTCTCCTGCCCCATACATCCCTATGGCCGATCCGCTCCCACAGAGAGGGCCTTCTCAGGGTGCCGTCGGCCGGACAATGCCGACTGGCGACACCCAGGGGAAGAGCCTTCTCTGTGGCGGGCCCTGCCCTTTGGAACGACCTACCCCCTGAACTTCGCACCATCTCTGACCTCCGCCTCTTCTGCCAGTGTTTAAAGACACATTTGTTCCATTTAGCTGGCCTAGCGTAACCTCCACAAATGACTATTTTAGACAGTTTTAAATTTGGGGATTTTAATTTGTTTTTAGCGCAGGATGGGTATCAAATAAGCTTTTTAAATTTTTACTTCATTTTGTATTGTATTTTAAATTCCTGTGCGCCGCCCTGGGTCCTTTTGGAGAAGGGGGGGGGGGTATAAATTTAATAAAATAAAATAAATAGATGGATCCACAGGTATACAAATAACTGCAAATACAGTACTAGTTTTTCAATTTTGCTAGAATTTTGAAGAGTGTGGACCCACTATGGTTACTCCAGACGGGGTTTCCAAATGTTACAAATTTCCTCTATAGCAGAATATTCTATTAAATGAAATAAGTAATATACTGTCAGTATTCATTAACCTTCTAACTTTTCATAAATTTCTGTTAAAAAGCAACTACTCAAAAATTTGACTTGATAGGGATTTTAATTATGAAAACGTGAGATTGAAAAAGGTGGAAATGCAAGTTATTTGCTATTACAGGTAACATCCTTTGCAAACCTCTGCATATAGCATTAAAATTCTGTACTGTAGTACTTTCCCTTTTTAATTTATGAAAATTGTTAATCATGGAAGGAGGTTTAATTCACACAAAACTTTATTATAAATGATAGAAGAAACATCATAGTACCCAAGCCACACCTTTCTAAAAAAAGTGTTATGTCAAAATGTTTAATATTTGTCACTTTGATGTGTTAAATTCATGAAGAAAGGATAGGATTACCATATTTTTTGGAGTATAAGATGTACCTTTTTTCCTCTAAAAAGAACTGAAAGAGCACTCTGCAAGTCCCCCCAAAGCTATTTATGCCTTTTATTTGAAAAAAATCTGGCCCGTTTTCGCGAAAAACGGGCCTTTTTGGGTAGGTTTGCAGAGTGCAAAAAAACTTTTTTTTTTCCTTTCGGAAGGCTGTTTAGTTAATTGGCAACTTTAAGACTTATGGACTTCAACTCCCAGAATTCTCCAGCCAGCATAGCTTGTGGACATAGCTGGCTGGAGAATTCTGGGAATTGAAATCCACAAGTCTTAAAGTTGCCAAGTTTGGGAACCCCTGAGTTAGAGGGATTGATGAGAATTACATTGGTCAAGTGCTGTGCCAGCAGAAACAAATTATTAGGTGCCACAGCGATTTCCTTCTCCAGCACATGGATAAATACACCTGGAAACATCTACCTACCTACCTACCTACAGTATTTCTCTCTCTCTCCCCCTCTATCTACCTATATACCTACCTACCTTCTCTCTCTCTCTCCCCCCCCACCTATCTACTGTATTTCTCTTCCCCGCTTCTATCTACCTATATACCTACCTAGCTTCTCTCTCTCTCCCTCTCCCCCTATCTATCTACTGTATTTCTTTCTCTATTTTTCTTTCTATATCTCTACTTACCTACCTATCTACACTCTCTCTCCCTACCTATTGTATTTCTCTCTTTCTCTCTATCCCCCTCTACCTATATACCTACCTAGCTTCTCTCTCTCTCCCCCCATCTACCGAATATATTTCTCTCTCTCTCTCTCTCTCTCTCCCTCTCTCTCTCTCTCTCTCTCTCTCTCTCTCTCTTTCTCTCTCTCTCTCTCTCTCCCTTTATCTACCTACCTAACTACTCTCTCTCTCTCCCCACCTACTGTATTTCTCTCTCTTTCTCTCCCTCTCTATCCCTCTATCTATTTACCTACTTTAAATTTTTTTTGAAAAAATGTGCCTCTTCAAAACCTGGGTGCGTCTTATACTCTGAAAAATACGGCAATATTTTCACAGAGTGCAGAGACCTCTTTTTAAATGATGTCTCTTTCTAGTTTAGGCCAATCAGTTCTGAAAACTTTATTATATTGCAGTGAGTGATATATTACTATTTCTTGTCTATCCAGAATTCAGTAACTGAAGTGGTTCCAAACGACTGGAATAGTTTTGTGAAGCTGGGGCTGAAGTAAGCATATTTATGTTTATAGCAATGATGGATTTTTTCAGATAGCCCAGCTGGAAAAATTCTGAGAGCACACTGCTTTCATATGTCTATAGAGATTCTCAGTCATCCAGGTCATGGTTGCCCCAAAGGTGGTTTTTCAAAAGGCAACTGGGACTTTCTGCTTTTTCTTTGAAGACCAAAGTTTTGTTTCTCATCTAAGAAGCTTCTTCAATTCTCCCTACTTCCAATACTCCCTACTTCTACACAAATGAAGCTATTTTACTGAATTATCCCTCCCTCTCTGTGTATTTAGAATAATTTCTGCACAGATTATATTTATGCAGATAATTCTATTGTTTTCTGATTCTTCAGCCATTGGCCCAAGAACTTGCACTATTTCAATCAACCTGAATAAAGTACAGGTTCCGCTAAAATTTGTCACTTCTGTAGTAATGTGAATATGAGATTAATATTGATAGAAGTGGCTATTGGTGTCAATATCTGTGAAATATAATAACTGCCTGAATGCAAAATTGCTTCCTGATTATGGAATTTCTTTTAATTTAAGAAATAAT
Organism: Rhabdophis nuchalis; assembly: GCA_039707465.1. Classification (NCBI taxonomy): domain Eukaryota; kingdom Metazoa; phylum Chordata; class Lepidosauria; order Squamata; family Natricidae; genus Rhabdophis; species Rhabdophis nuchalis. Next base: position 15,586,092 of record CM077649.1, read on the forward strand.
ACCTAATATACCACGTTATTAGCTTTTCAATCTGAAACACACAATCTGAATACCCAGAGCCCCGGAAACCCCTTGGCCTCTACAGATTTTTCAAAAATTGCTATTAAATTGTAATTGTTAATGTGGCAAACAAGGATAATTATGAAATGATTGAATGGCTAGTCCTTGTTTAGCAACTGTTCACCGTTACAACAGCGATGAAGAAGTAACTTTTTGACCAGTCCTCGCATTAATGACCTTCTGAATTCTATAAACAAAGAACAACGGTTTAAGCACAATTGCAATTTTACTTAGTGACTTTTTCACTCAACAACTGAGTTGTGACTTTGTGGTTACTAAATGACAACTTCCTATTATATGAAGTATATTTAATTTTAATTAAAGATAATGTAAATACTTTGATTTTTTTTTTCTGGTCCAATCGACTAGGACAGGGGTGTCAAACTCGCATCGTCACGGCTCGTCACGTGAAGTATCACAGCTTTTTTCCCATTTGCTAAACCAGGGGTGGTTGTGACCAGCGCGTGACACATCCATCCGCGAGCCATGAGTTTGACAGCCCTGCATTAGGAAGTCCAGCATGCAACTAAAAAGCCAAGTTCAGGGAAAAATTAGTTACTGGATGAGTTGAATGACAGCTGTAATTATCCATTGGGTAATATGGGCAGGCAGATAGAATCTATTTTTTCTAGAGGGCTCCAGGTTGGGAATGCAATTCAGAAGCACCTTCATTGCTTCTACAGACCCCAAAATAATGTCGCCACCCTGGGTCCTTTCTGGAGAAGGTGCGGGGTATAAATCTAAATAAAATAAAAATAAAAATAAATAAAAGAACTTCTGGTATATACTGTATCTTTTTTTTTTTTGCACAAGCTTGTTAGCAGAACAGTCTGATGTTTGACTTAATGTATTTTTAATTGTCTTGCAGGTATCGTTATAAAGACCAAACTTTCCTGAAAACTCTGAATGCAGCTATCAATGTATTATACCAGAAAGAAAACTCTTTTAAAAAGAGATTAACCAAACCTGAAGTGCTTTATATGATGATCACGCAGCATTCACTATTTTTGTCCACAATGCTAAGACCACAAGAAGGCAGTGACATGAATGCTCATCTAAGAGGTCTCTCTTTCTTTCTAGCTTCTTTGGTGTCTAAGTATAATTTATATACTTGCAAACAATTTTTCCATACATTTTGTTTGTTGCCCACCAATATATTTTGGCAGTAGTATCTATGTAGCATTATCAGTTTCTTTCATGATAATTTATAGATTCATGCAGATAGCATACAAGTTTTATACATTATTATAATGCTCAACTTAATTTGTCGGTAAACTTCAAAAAATGATTACATATAGTTATATATGTATGATAACCATACAGTGGTTACCAAAGGTACAAGACGGGGTATGTGAGAAAAAAGTGAGAAATACTTTCTCTTCATAAAAACTAATTTCCCAGCAAATTAGTTTTCATCATTCTCTCAAGATAATTTCCCCAGTGATAATAATAATAATCTTTATTGTCATTGTAATAAAATTACAATGAAATTGCTTTGAGCGTTGTGCTAACATTTGCATCAGGTGGAATATAGACAGCAGTGATAACTATAACAGAAATCTCTCCAGGCAGATAAAATGGCCGACAAATGACAGTTGAGAATTCCATGTCTGCATAACAGTGTGTATAAGCAACTCTACTGTTAGTACACCAGTTATTATGTGTGTAAATACACAGTCCTCCACCTTTGCTTTTACCAGAGTTGTTGTTTCTGTCAAAGCGGTGTGTGGTGTGGTTAGTTAGCTCCACAGATGCATCCGGTACAAGTGGATGAAGCCAGGTCTCTGTGATGATCATCACACCACAGTCACGAATGAGCTTATTCGCTGCCATCCATAGCTCTAGTTCATCAGTTTGGTGGACAAAGGATCTAGAGTTGGTTAGGAAATGCTTGGTATTGATCCTGAACAAATTTATGCTAAGCTTTAAAAAAATGTATGGATGTGGGATTATTGTTAAATAATTATTGGTCTGTTAATGTTTGTACCAACAAATACTATTCTTGTGTAGTCCTCACCAACCTGTTGCCTTTCAGATGGACTACAATTATAATTGATTGTTTCCTGATTGCTTATTTGTCCCCTATGACTATCATTAAGTGTTGTATCTTATGATGGTTGACGAATGTATCTTGTCTTTTTATGTACACTGAGAGCATATGGACCAGCGGTGGGATTCAAATTTTTTTACTACCGGTTTATGGGCTTCGCTTGGTAGGCGTGGCATGGCTTGGTGGGTGTGGCAAGGGAAGGATACTGTAAAATCTCCATTCCCATCCTACTCCAGGGGAAAGATACTGCAAAATCCTCATTTCCTCCTGATCAGCTGGGACTCAGGAGGCAGAGAATAGATGGGGGCGGGGCCAGTCAGAGGTGGTATTTACTGGTTCACTGAACTACTCAAAATTTCTGCTACCGGTTCTCCAGAACTGGTCAGAACCTGCTGAATACCACCTCTGATATGCTCCAAAGACAAATTCCTTGTGTGCCAATCAAACTTGACCAATAAAGAATTCTATTCTATTCTATTCCCAGGATATCTTACCAGCATATACATGGAAACACATCTATAGGTTTCCAATTTAGGCACTAGAAAGTTCTGTGTGTGGCTTAACTGCTATGAATAGGAACACTACAGAAAATTAGTGTGGTGATGTTGTGATGTTTTATTTATCCCAGAAGATCCTGACCAGTCAGCTTATTGTGCAGCATGATTATGTTAAGAAAGTGCTGGAAAAAAATTCAAATACCGTGCCTAGCATGATGGGAGGGAAAGAGCAAAATACCTTTCCTTTTTGTTTTCAGAGATATTAGTGAACCTCCTGTTATCTCTTGTGAAACTCTGTCCGGTGGTTTGTGAGAGTAATCATTTTGCTGTGCTGCTTGGAGCATATGGTGCAACCCTGAACCTTGCAGGTGAGCGAATTTTCTCTTGAGAGTAATGTGTATTGACAAAAAAGCTTAATGTAGAAGAGGAGGGGTAATTGCTTGTGCATGTTTGAATTAAAACATTTAACTGCAGTTCTCGAATCCATCAAGAAAACACGTTAATTTTAAAAGATTTTGTATCTTTAAGGAATTGAACAAAACATTCATTTTTTTCTTGCATTTTTAAACTTAAGACTGAGCAAACATTCGAGAAAGAAGGGCACACTGTTCAAAACACAGCAGTAGTGATGACTGGATGGGGGCTTGTATTATGGGGTGTACTGAGCCTGGAGGATATTGAATACACTTTGTGATAGGTGTTCAGGGACTTCAGGTGGATGCACAACTTTCTGTGTTACTAGATCAGGGGTCTCCAACCTTTGCAACTTTAAGTCTGAAGGACTTCAGCTCCCAGACTTCTCCAGCCAGCTTTGCTTTAAAGCAAGGGTCTCCAACCTTTGCAACTTTAAGTCTGAAGGACTTCAGACTTAAAGTTGCAAAGGTTGGAGACCCCTGTCCTAGGGTCCCTGTAAAGGAGACCACAGAGGAGCATATGACTCAGAGACACTACTGAGCCATCTTCACATGGGCATAGGCACCAATGCGCTGGAATTTTTTTTAATAGTCTGGCTAATATAAAAGTCCTATGAAATTTCGGTATTATAATAGACGGTAAATAGGCAGTTGATACAAAGTCTTTTGGAAGAATTTCCCCAAATTATAGGAGTGGAGAATAGGCTGTTTGAATTGAAGATCTGTACCCCAGAACCATCGCTTGAGAGTGGATCTGGCATTTTTAAAGCCTAAGTAATAAGCTGAGGGATAGCCTTGTATTAGCTTTGCTGGCTGGAGAATTCTAGGAGCTGAAGTCCTTCAGACTTAAAGTTGCAAAGGTTGGAGACCCCTGTACTAGATGATGAATATTTCCCTAAAATATTAGAATTCAAGATAATGCTAGGATGGATACAAAAGCTTATAATTGAGATTAACAATAATGAGTCAAAGATGCTAGTTTTCTCTTAAGCCCTCAGTGAGACACCTGAATGTGTGAAGTGCTTGAAATGGAGAGAATGGGATGGGCACACACCTATCTTTAGCCTCCATGCGAATGTTATATGGCTATATTCTTAGGAATGTTGGTTTCCTCTAGGTATATGTCGTTTTTACATTGTCTTTCATTTTTTTTAGATCAGAAGATATTGTTTCTACTTAAATTATATGAAAATAATGGTCTAAGCCTTCTTGACTTCAGGTTTGTTTATACATCTTGGTCATTGTAATAGGTGAAAAATGTACATATCTTGTCAGCCTTATTTTGCTATGGTTTGCTTAACAAGAATTGGTTGAATAAACAATATATATTGGGTTCATAAAATAGATAAAGATTTAAACCATTTATAGAAAATAGTTTATATGAATATAAGTTATTTACAAAGTACAAAGCTTGGGTTTACAATGCGTAATAAGTCAAAATCAAGCAAGCAACATGATATATAGTCTAAAACTATAGATGACATGAAGCTCTCAAAAAATTGTGACTCTCAGAAGCCTTCAAAACATTGTTATCCAACAGTAATTTTTAGTGTTACAAAATAGGAAAATTATGGTATTTAAATGTGTAATGGTTCTGATCTTAATTAATTTAATTTTAATTAAGCCTATAAGCTTACTAAATGAAATTGTTTAGTTTTTGTTTGGCTTCACCTGTTAATTTTTGGAATGAAACCTTCCTTACACCATTCAAAAGTCAAGAAGAAATGTTTATACAGTCTTGGAACAGTGTGATAGCAGAATGGAGTCGCTATGTCTGCAGTCTCTCCTTAAATTATTTAATTATTTAACTCAAAATGCAGTAAGTACTATGAATCATCAGACTGCTACCGTCTTCCTACAACTAGAAGCAGCAGAAATGCAGAATAGGACCTTACTTACTTACAATACAATACAATACAATAGCAGAGTTGGAAGGGACCTTGGAGGTCATCTAGTCCAACTCCCTGCCTAGGCAGGAAGCCCTATACCGTTTCAGACAAATGGCTATCCAACATCTTCTTAAAGACTTGCAGTGTTGGGGCATTCTTTTCTACATCATGGTGACCAAAACTGGATGCCGTATTCCAAGTGTGGCCTTACCAAGGCCTTATAAAGGCACTATATGTGCAAGGACAGATAAAAGAAAATAATAAAGTTGTTTTATCTGTTAGGAAAATTGCACTTTGCATTCTCTTTGCTTCGCAGGCCTTCAGATACTGGTACTTGGCTATGGGTTTCAGTATAAACTTAGTGAACTGGTAAATTCAGGGACTGCCTTCTGATCATTCTCTCAATTTCAATGACCAAGAAACGCTGTTATATAAATATTCTTCCCACAAGAGTTCTAGGACAGATGCTTGTCATCTCACCTGGTCACGAAGTGGTCAAGAATATAATGGTAGCACTTAAATATCTAGATCATCTTGCCCTGGGATAAGCAATATTTTTTTTAAAGAATTTTTATTGGTTTTCAAAATATACATGGGGAAAAGGTGTGAGGTAAATATAACATTTTGGTAGCTCCCATGCGGGTGGTGGTAGTCCTCCCAAAACTTCACAAGTTTACAATTTTAAAAATAAAGGATAAGCATATACAGGGTTTACATTGTGTAGTCCATACATTCAATTATCTTTTTCTTTGCCATTTTGTCTTGTATCGACAATTACAATAAAATTTCAAATAAAAACATTTTTGAGATCTAAGTCTTTTCGATATTGATTCTTCTTCTTCGTCGTTGGGCGGGGCCATCGCCCCCTTTGTTCCCCCATCTTCGTCCCATAGGAGGGAAGAATGTTTTTGAAGAAAGGCCTCCGCTTTGCTTAATGTTTTAACTCTTACTCTATCCCTCTCCCAGAAGATCAGCATTCCCTCTGGCAGTGACCACTTGAACCAAATTCCTTTTTTGTATAATTTATTAGACAAAAAGGAATATTTCCTTCTTATTTCTCTAATTTTTTTTGGAATTTGTTTCAAAATGGTTATTTCTTTATCTTGATACTTTAAAGTTCCATCCCGTTGGGCCCTCAATATCTCATCCCTTGTGGACCTCCTAAGAAATTTAACATGAACTTCTCTTGGTGCATTATGCATTCTAGAATATGCTGAATTAATTCTATAAACCAGGTCCATGTCCCACCAGAGTTGTTCTTTATCTCTTAAGGTGATAAGCAATATTTTTGATAACTCGAAATATCTCCCCTGTTTTCGACATTTTTCTGAATCATTAAGGAAGAACATCTTGAAGGCAACAATTTGGGTTCTGTCGTAAAGCTTTTGTTTGATTAATTAAAAATAACACTGTGGCTATGAAAAGAAGCCTTCTGCTGCCAGTGATTTTGTTGACACACTTTGCAGGAGTCAAGACTTGGTTAATTCACTGTGATCATTTCTCTGCAATTTAGCAAAACAAAACAGAGTGGACTAAATGTCATTTCATAATGGTTTGATTTTGTTTGAAATTGCTCAGGGAGGGAAAGGAAACACATTCCTTAGAAGTAAAGACAAAAGCTAACCTTATTCTACTGTTAATAAGTCAGATTAATATTTTAATTGCGATCTCTTCAAGTTCAACATAAAAATACATGTTTTTTTCTCCTGATATAATTCTAGAATATTGCTTTGGGGTCCAGCTGCTGTGGAGCATCATAAGACATGCAAAAGTTTGGGGAAGTCACTGTGGCAGCAACCAAGCATGCAAGAAATTATGTGCCTGCTGGATCGAGAAGTAATGATGAGGACCATACTCCACTTCCCCCAGCAGCGATGTCTTTTCCCCCCTGAGGTGCCTTGGACTTAACTGCAGATTTCTGTTCCTTTTATGTATAATTTAACTTAATGCTCAGGGATTAAACATCAGATCCCTGTTCAGGATTTGTTATTCAATGTTGAGCTGACTATTGAGGGAACAGTTCAAATGTTAATGGGGAAGCCAGCAAGGAAGGTTGCTGATGGGAGGGGGGTTGGCATTAGATTCTGTACGACAGGCGCCCCCAACCCCTGGGCCACTGCCCACTTCAAGGCTGTGGCCAGTTTCCGGTTTGCATTTAGGCCGTGGAAAGCGTCAGGCAAGCTCGCATGCTCAACACCGCTTGTACAAATGGAGCTCTGCATGTGCATGCGTGTACCCGCCACTCAAACCGACATCCCCTTCCCACCCCCCACACACACCAGGCTGCCAAGCAGGAAAGGTTGGAGACCTCTGCCCTACGAGCACTGAGGCGTTTCTCCTCCCTTCTGTGCAATGTGGAGCAATCCTTCCATGTGCTGAAGGAATGGCCCTCAAATCTGGCAAAAATGCTAGTGCCAGCATTGTGTGCCTTCCAGGAGACTTCCTTTCCCCAGAGAGGACATTCCTTGGTGCGCTGAAGGAATGGACTTCAAATCTGGTGAAAAAGTTAGCACCTGCTATCTTTCTCATCACTTACTTGCGGGATCGTATCCTGCCCCATACATCCGTTCGGCCGATTCGCTCCCACAGAGAGGGACTTCTCCGAGTGCCGTCCGCTAGGCAATGCCAGCGGGCGACGCCCAGGGGAAGGGCCTTCTCTGTGGTGGGCCCAACCCTTTGGAACGACCTACCCCCCGATATTAGAACTACTACGGACCTCCGCTCCTTCCACCAAAAATTAAAGACCCATCTTTTCCATCAGGCCCGCCTGGCATAATTTATGCTCCTTGCCCCAGTCTGAAGTTTAAATTGTTTTAATCAGGTTTTAATGGGATACAGTTTTAATGTTTTTATAAAATTTTAGTACAGGGTTAACTATTTAATTTGGTTTTAATTATGTATGTATTGTTATGTTTTAGATGTTCTTAATTTTCCTGTACACCGCCCCGAGTCCCTTCGGGGATAGGGGGCGGTTTAGAAATTTAATAAATTATTATTATTATTTAATTTTGTCCTTGGTGGGGCAGGCAGAGGGCCCTTGCGTCCTGGGTGTGATGGGAGGCCCAAGCCCTCTCCCTCCCCACCTGTCCAGAAGGCTTCAGCTCTCTCCCTGACACTCTGCAAAATGCCCCATGTGATTGCTTAACGACTTGAACTGGGAGAGCCAGAATTGCAGTTCTTAAGCGAATATACTGTATAGCAGGGGTCTCCAACCTTTGCAACTTTAAGTCTGAAGGACTTCAGCTCCCAGAATTCTCTGAAGCTGAAGGCCTTCAGACTTAAAGTTGCAAAGGTTGGAGACCCCTGGTATAGGTAATCTTTGCTGGCTGGAGAATTCTGGGAGCTGAAGGCCTTCAGGCTTAAAGTTGCAAAGGTTGGAGACCCCTGGTATAGGTAACCTTTGCTGGCTGGAGACTTCTGGGAGCTGAAGGCCTTCAGACTTAAAGTTGCAAAGGTTGGAGATCCCTGGTATAGGTAACCTTTGCTGGCTGGAGAATTCTGGGAGCTGAAGGCCTTCAGACTTAAAGTTGCAAAGGTTGGAGACCCCTGCTGTATAGCATAGTATGTCTGTGGACAATTGCTTTGCTCAACAACTGAGATTCCGGACCCAATTATAGTCATGTGGCAGATTAGCTATAAAGTATTTTTTTTTTCAGGATTTGTATGATAGACATACAAAAGCAACCAAGGGATCTGAAATCCAAGAAGCAAATCGAAATTCAGGCATGCATTCTTTTATGTTTCTCATTTTAGGAAGAGCATATGTTCCAAAGCAAAGAGAAAAGTGATGTGGCTTTTGAAGATCTCTACGATCCATGTTTTCTTCTCCAGCTATTCAGTGAATTATTAAGACCAGGTATATAAACTGATTGTCTTGCATTGTCTGGAAGCATTCAATATAATATGAACCAGTCTTCCCCAGTGTGGGCCAGCAACTGGCTGACTGGCTGTTCCAAAAGATTCAGCATTTGGGGAGGGTGATATATGGGGAAGATACTATAAACACTGTTTTCACAAAAAACGTTTCAGTTCTTGTGAGGTCTTAAGACGGGCAATCTTTCATAAGATCTTAGGGGTATCTACCAGAAAACCTGCTGAATCAAACAACCCTCTTTTTGGTCAGCATGAATTTGATTTAATAATAATAATAATCATCTTTATTATTGTCATTGTACTAAAATTACAATGAAATTGGTTTTAACTTCACTGGTGCAAAATTATAACAGAAAAAAGAGAGAGAAAAGAAAAAAGAAAAAACTAGCATGTGCATGTAGTGATTGCGGTTGAATTTAAAAGTCTCACAGCCCAAGGATAGAAGCTATTTTTAAACCTGTTTGTTCGGCTGCCTATACGTTGATATCTTCTGCCTGATGGTAGAAGTGCAAAGAGATACCAACCAGGGTGTGAATCATCTTTGAGAATCTTCCTTGCTCTGCTAAAGCAGCGAGATCTGGCGATGTTATCCAGTGATGTCAGAGGGCAACCGATGTCATTTGATTTGGATTTTTTCTGAAGTACCTCTCTTAGATTTATTCCCTAAGGAGATTTACGTTTGCTTGTCTGAATTAAAAGAAAAACTGATTTATGTTTGAGAATATTTTCCAGCTGTCTCTGATATTGTTCTTAGGGTAAATATTACATTGCGGTAACTGTTTTTTACATATCCAGCAGTAGTAGGATCTAAAAGAGTTACTTAATTAGAAATCTGATTGCTTGGAGAGAAAGAGAAAATGGCTATAATGAACAGAAGTAGAATAATGCTTTAAGAAAAAATGTCACTTTTGTGTTTTCTACAAATATATTTAAATAATGTATCCCAGAATGAATGGAGTTACCTTGACATTTTTTTTAAAAAGCATCCGTTCAGAGTCACTAGCTGATTTTCAAGAGAGAGCAAGTGAGACAGAAGGGGACCTGAGGTCGTAATTTCTGTATTTCATCCCCAAAGCTCTAAAAGGACAATCACTCAATTGTTTTGTGATCACAGAAAAGAGTGAAAATGTTTAATAGAAAAGAAATTTTGGTAGCTTCAACATTATAATTATATTTAACAATTTAAATGTAATTCAGTTTTTCTTTCAGTTTTTTCTTTTGTTGTTGTTGCAGTCCCAAGTTGCTTTTTGAAGAGTAGATCCTATGTATATCTGAACGGTAGCTCTCAATCAGAAAAGTTCATTAGGAAACATACATGAGGCCACATTTTCCCTAAACAGAATGATATCTGTTTTCTTTGGTGACTTCACTATTAGCTCTCGTGACGTCCCGGCTTGACTACTGTAATGCTCTCTACATGGGGCTTCCCTTGAGGTGCACTCGAAAGCTACAGTTAGTCCAGAATGCAGCCACACGGGTGATTACGGGAGCTACTAGATGCTCCCACATAACACCGATCCTGCGCGAGCTGCACTGGCTTCCTGTGGTCTTTCGGGTGCGCTTCAAGGTTTTGACGACCATCTTTAAAGTGCTCCATGGCTCGGGGCCTAGTTATATGCGAGACCGCCTTCTGCCCATACATCCCTTCGGCCGATCCGCTCCCACAGAGAGGGTCTTCTCAGGGTGCCGTCGGCCGGGCAATGCCGTCTGGCGACACCCAGGGGAAGAGCCTTCTCTGTGGCGGGCCCTGCCCTTTGGAACGACTTACCCCCTGAATTGCGCACCATCACCGACCTCCGCCTCTTCCGCCAGTGTCTAAAGACACATCTTTTCCAACAAGCCAGCCTAGCCTAACCTCCCATGGGGACTATTTTAGAGAGTTTTAAATTGGGAATTTTATAATTGGTTTTAGCATAGGATTAGATTAATTTAATATATTTTTAAATTATGTATTTATTGTTTATATGTTTTTTAAATTCCTGTGCACCGCCCCGGGTCCTCTGTGGAGAAGGGCGGGATATAAATATAAATAAAATAAAATAAATAAATAAATTTCCTTAACTACATTCTCTATTTTTCTATTTTGCCTGGTGTTTTGGATACCATTGTAGTACGTTTTTCTCTTTGCCCCCAAGATACCTAGTGCTAAAAACAAACACACACTGTTTTTGTCTCAAAAATTTCCTTTTATGTTGTCAAATCCAGAAGTCTACTGACTCCCCAACATCTTTTGTCTCAGTTGTATCTTCTTTCTACATGTCTTGTTTAGGTTTTTGTTGGCATCTTCTCTATGCAGTTCAAACTGAGGATTCCACTGTGTGTCCTCCATGCCTTAATACTTCCTTTTATCCTGCAGATACATTTTTAAAACAGGCCAATTTCATGAATCTTTTGACTACAGAACTCTGCAGGATAGTTGAGCATCCTTAGGCGTGGATATGGGCCAAAGGACCTGGGTATTGTTCTTTTGGTTTTTTTTGGGTGGTATTAGGCCAGGGGTCTGCAAAGTCGGCTCTTTTAAGACTGGTGGACTTCAACTCCCAGAGTTCCCCAGCCAGCATAGCTGGCTGGGGAATTCTGGGAGTTGAAGTCCACCAGTCTTAAAAGAGCCGACTTTGCAGACCCCTGTGTTAGGCAAATGTTTAATAATTCTCACTATTTTAAACATATTACTTTAAAAAAGATAAAAATATGGCAGTTTCCAGAACTGATTGCTCCATCAGCAATTGTTTCCTTAGCAGCCATCTTTCCAAGGTTCTGTAAATAAGCTCTGTGTTCAACATAAATTACAGCTACATTAGCAACTGATTTTATCTGGCCAGGTCAGGGTTTTTTGTACACGTTTCTCTGTCTGTCCTAGACCTCTTTTTAGATTAATCTTCAGAATGTTCCCGTAGACCTTGCCCATAAAAAGGTTTTAGCCATGATAGAATGTGTCTTTTTATAAAATGGAATTGGGGGATTAACCAGAACCACTTTTCATTCTGCCTCTGTCTTCACAATTGCAGTGGTTTTCGTTAGACTTACTGCTTCACAAATATATATTGATCAAATACAAATTCAAATCCTTCTCACAGGATACATAGAAAAGCGTAGTAAGAGATAACTACTCGTTTTTTTCTGGCCATGAATATAGTTTATAGTTTAGTTTATAGTTTATTAAATTTTATATACCGCACCCTTTCCCCGAAGGAACTCGGGCCGGTGCACAGGCAATTTAAAACATATATAAATATAACAAAATACAAAATATAAAACCAGATTAAATTAACCCTGTGCTAAAAATTTAAATATATTAAAACAATATCCCTAAAAACCAATTTAAAACAATTTAAGTGCAGACTATAGGCTGGGTGATGTAAGTTAGGCCAAGCCGGCATGTTGGAAAAAATAGGTTTTCAGATTCTGACGGAAGGAGCGGAGGTCCATGGTCGTTCTCAGTTCGGGGGGTAAGTCGTTCCAGAGAGTTGGGCCCACCACAGAGAAGGCCCTTCCCCTGGGCGTCGCCCGCTGGCATTGCCTTGTGGACGGCACCTGGAGAAGTCCCTCTTTGTGGGAGCGAATCAGCCGAAGGGATGTATGGGGCAGGATGCGATGCCAAAGATAACTAGGTCCCGTGCCATAGAGCGCTTTAAAGATGATAATCAACACCTTGAAGCGCACCCGAAAGATGCATTCTAATAGACGTGAACTGAGAAAAAGAGAGGAAAAAAATGGTATTTATACCAGAATGTCGAATCCATTAGAAGCGTCCAGTAGGGATCCTTATGTGCAAGGAGAACTTTTAAGGCAATTCAACTTTATACAGGAGGGAGCAACAAAGAAGACTGTTTTTCTAACGAGACTGTCATTAATTCTGCTTGTGATTGTTGTGATTTTAATGTGTGCATTCAGATTTTATTTCCTTAAATTATTTTTGAAATACTTTCTCATTAAAAATGCATACTTCTTTTCTTCCTACTGTGTAGAGTGTGTGGTGGCATGTCATAAGTTTGTTGAAGTCAACGCAATGGGCTTGGCAGTAGCTGCCCTTAGCAGTTATGATAGTAACATGCGTGCAGCTGCCTACCATGTCCTGAGTTCCTTTCGCTCTCATCTGGAAGCGGCTCGGTTTCGAGAACAGAAACAGGTAGAGATGAGTTAACTTTAACAGAAAAATAAATTTTCTGGGTTAAAATAAAATCCATTCTATTCCAGTAATTTATAATACCTTGACTGTTAATTTTTTAAATTAAATCCAATCTGGAATCATGATTAGAACGTTTATTTTTTTCCTTCTGTCAAATATGAAAATGTTTTGAGAGCACTTTTTAATTTATCTTCTTCCTGAAATTTGAGGTTATGTATGAATTAACGGGTAAGTGAATCCAATTATGAATTAATATTATTTATGCAATGTATAAATTAGATTTAAACTAGTAGTAATTTTTATTTTATTACGCATCCACGTTTATCTTATATTTTCAAATGCTGTGGTTTCAGTGAGTGTGTCAATCTGGGATTAGGATAAATACAAATTTATTTGCAGTGGCTCTAAAGGAAAATAAATATTGTTCTATGAAAAATAGTTTTGTGAGTGCAGTTAAAAGGTCTCTAAATGGAATTTTTACAAATCTTTGCCAGTTGTTTTACATTTTCTCTTTTTTGTAGCTGCTGTACCTTATGGACGTTGTGCAAAATGGAATAAAACAACCGAACCTCAGATTTACTTTCCCTTTAACACTATATATAGCTAGAGTTGCACAGCAAATACTGAAGCCAGGTACTATAGAACTTGGTAGAGTTTTTGTCTATGACTTTCCCATTCCATAAAAACAATGGAAATTTTGAAATAGAAAATACTTGTAGATCAAGTTTTAGATTTTGGTAGTGGTTTGCTCTCTCACCACACTGGCATACAAAACTGTTCTGACTCCTTCCCGACACAAGACAAATGACTAGACTGACTGCTACTTGGCAGCTTGCCTGAACCAACCTTGACTAGAAGATAACACGATACAAACTCTCTGACTCTGTAAACACCTCTGTTGTTTCCTGCAAACCTTTCTATGTACCGAGGATTTCTTTTAAAGCCTCTTGGGAGGGGCCAGTCAATTAGGCAACTGCTACTGATTATCTCCGACTGTGTCGTTCTGCTAATTGCCGTTGCCTCCTCTCAATCCTTCTTAGCCTGACATCAGGGACAAACTGGGTTTCCTCCTCCCCACTACACCAAGCCCCAGGTGCCTCCTGATGCTTAGCCGGGCTCTCTGCTCTCTCACTCTTGGCCTCCTCCTCTAGAGCAGACTCATAGGACTCCTCACTAGAGGAATCCATCAGCAGCTCATCCCGAACCGGCTGGGCCACAACACAAAACATATATCAGCTAAAGAGGAATAGAACAAGACATTGTTCCCACTGATGATTTTACCTATTGAAGTCCCACTGATGATTTTACCTAGCCTGGTAATGAAAGATTTGAGAGCTAAATGGCAAGTTGAGAGAGCAAACCACTTCAAAAACAATGGAAATATTTGTAATTCACATAAAATGGGGCAAATGGCCATTTTCCATTTGAGATTCCTGATAATGCCTCCCATTGGAGAAAAATTAATAGTAGAAGGGAAAATACAGTGAAGTTAATTCTATGTAAATATATGTACAACAAAACAAATTAAGAAAATGATAGTTGATACCTGTGATTTGTATTAAAATTTTTAGATGTTTTATGCATGAAAAATATTTGTATTGTTGAGATAAGAACATAACAAATAAAGTTATATAATGTGCTTTGTAATGAATATGAAAATATGCTGTCCTTTTTCATGAGCTGTGGCGGCACAGTGATTAGGATGTAGTATTGCAAACTAATTCTGTTGGCTGCCAGCAGTTCGATTTTCACCAGAGGTTGACTCAGCCTTCCATACTTCTGAGATCTGTAAAATGAGGATCCTCTGTTCTATGGGGACAATATGCTGATTCTGTAAAACCGCTTTGCAAGGGCTGTAAAGCACTGTGAAGTGGTGTATAAGTCTGTGCTATTGCTATTGCTATAATCTTCAGTTGTGCTCTGTTGTTTTTACAGAGGAGCATATGTACACAAAGTTAAACAGATTTCTTCTATCCCATCAATATTTGGATTTGAGAAAAGTGCCAGGATTTTTTCACCTTTTCTATAGCTTTGACTCAGAGGTAAAGAGACTCATGGAGATTTTATGTCCAGTTATCTTTTCTTCTTCTTCTTCTGCTCCATTGCTTCGATATTACTATTCAACTACTTTCCTGCTGTTATGTTGCCATTTTAAACATGTTCTCCAGAAAGTCTTATCTAGAAAAATCTTTGCAACTTTTGCACGCTTAATGTGACATAAGGAAAAATGTGTAATATTGTTTTATAACCATATGCAACCAACGATAAACTTTCTGATAGAAAATAGGTTTGATTTCACTATATACCCAGAATTATTATGAAAATCTTTAGGCATTATGGATTGCTAATATTTATTTAGTTCAATCTGCTGATTCAAAGAAAACTGGATAAAATGTTGTAATCCCTAAATTGTGGAAAAATACCTGCTAGTATGTCTGGAATTTAACTGGTTCAACTGTGGTTTAAGGATTTCTATTTTTTTTTCTTTTTGAAGCATATCTGTTGTCTGGACTCCGCATTCTCTCTACATGAAAAAGAACTATAATGTAATTTTGCTTGATTCCTTGGTGATGCTTTATGCATTTTCTTTGTTTTCTAGCACAAAATGGAGCGTGAATGGGTTCTAGCTATTATTGGAGAAGGTCTCAGAGATAGAAACTGCTATCAGCTGTATGATTATCAAAGAATTTTCCATGTCCTTCTGTCCTTCTTCCATAGCCCATTGTGTGATGAAGCAACACAGGTAAAACTCTTTTAAAAATAAAATGGTTTTCATTTCATTCAGAGGAGGCATTTACACTTTTATCCCAAGATGTCAATCTGAGTCTGTCAGAATAAATTGAACACTTGCCTATACATTCTGTAATAAATGTAACATTTGAAGCAAAAAAAATATAGAGATTTACCAAATGTTGCTGCAGTCAGTTGGATTTTTCAGTCTAAGAGAGATTTTGAACTCTGATGCAGAGTTGCCATTTCTCTGAAATGCTGTGGAAGATGGCAGAGAGAGGCTGCCAGGAGAAAAAAGCAAGTTTGAAAGCTTACCGCCTTTCCACTCTGTTTGGAATAGACCCCTTTGGAGCAAAAAGCTACCTTAAGCAGAAGAATATAATTGAATGCAATTTCAAATTAGTCTGGATGAAAATATAGAATCTGCATGCTGACATTACTGTCCTTTGCATTTTTTGATGTATGATGGGCAAATTGTATAGAATTTGCACAACACAAAAATAGTCTAGAAAACAGGAAAATTTCCAGAAAGCCTAATCTGACATGGATTTACCAATATGTTTGGGTACATGTATGTGCCCGTTTGCGCTCTTCAATTGTTGTAGTCTATCTGAGCATTTATTATCCCAGACTCTTGCATATCTGTCTAGTTTCCCTATATTGGCTTCTCTCTTAGTTGGGTATGGTTGCTCCCACAACTGAAATTCAACGTAGAAAATGTAATGAATACTGTGACAACTACAGCAACATCACTTTATTCTGTTCCCTAGGAAGTTTGATAGTATATGAACACAGATAATATGATAATTAGTATTTCTCCAAATACTCCAACCTTACAGTTGGGATTGAATTGTAGCCACTATTATTAAATCATTAGATGCTATTCTGATCTATAACATGGTGCTAGAAAATTCCATTTTATTATAATCTTTTCTTTTTCTTTTTGCTTTTCAGTATCAGATTCTGGAAATACTTCAAAATGCTGCATACATCACTAAAGCTGCTTATGAACTAATAAGGGACCATAGCCTTTTAACCTGGCTGTTATCTGTTATTGAGAAAAGGTACACGTAGGCCTTTATGTTAACAAACTCTCTCTCTCCCTCTCCCTCTCCCTCCCTCCCTCCCTCTCCCTCCCTCTCTCCCCCCCCCCCTCTCTCTCTCTCTCTCTCCCTCCCTCCCTCTCCCTCTCTCTTTCTCTCTCTCTCTCTCTCCCTCCCTCTCTCTCCCTCTCTCTCTCTCTCCCTCTCTCTCTACCTCTCTCTCTCTCGCTCTCCCTCCCTCTCCCTCTCTCCCTCTCTCCCTCCCTCCCTCTCCCTCCCTCTCTCTCTCCCTCGCTCTCTCTCGCTCTCTCTCGCTCTCCCTCCCTCCCTCTCCCTCCCTCTCTCTCTCTCTCTCTCTCCCTCTCCCTCCCTCTCCCTCCTTCTCTCTCTCCCTCTCTCTCTATCTCCCTCTCTCTCTCCCTCTCCCTCTCTCGCTCTCTCTCGCTCTCTCTCGCTCTCCCTCCCTCCTTCCCTCTCTCCCTCTCCCTCTCTCTCTTAAAGTAACAACTCAGTAAGTGATTAAGATTCGATTTATTTTTAAAGGACACGGTATGCAATAAAGCAGGTTAAACCCTTTCAATTAATTTGCATTCAGGGGACATTGCCTTTCATAGATGCATGTTTTCTTCTTCATATTTAGACTTTTTGAAACAATTGAATAATAATCAAAAAAATGACCTGGTAAGTTTATTAAAAACTTAAGAAGTTCTTCAGGATCAAATAAAAACTCAGTTCAAAACATGCCACCTTTTTTAAAAATACCCGACTTTACTTAAAGCAAGTGACTTACGGTATTCAAAATTTTATTTGCCAAGAGATTCTGAAGAATGCAATATTGTAGAATTGATAGAATATAAAATTAAATGTTTGCCTCAAATACTTGCCTTTTTAATTTCTAGGTTTCTAGAAAACAAATTGTTAATACATATAATCTCCTTAATCGACACTCTCTGGAAAACTAATTTAGGAAATAAGCAAACTTCACTCAGTTCATCTAGCCAATTAAAAGAGAACAGGAAATTCCTTCCCATCCAGCTTATTAATGAATTTCTCCATGTTCTGCTCACACTTCTTAAACACATCAGGTAATTATTATGTATTTTTAAGGTATTGTATTGTTGTACTGCTTTGGCATATGCTTCTCCTTTACAAAAAGAATTACTTTTTCATCGTAAATAAGACTAATATTTGTCATCATCATAATCTAGCCCAGTCTAGGTAATATTTTCTGCTGAAGTCAGCCTGTCTTCCATAATTCATGCTTTGTATTGTTTGGAATTTCTATTTCACATTGCTCCTGATTTAGGAGGGTTTTCTTAAAGTTGTTTCACACTAGTTTGGATCTTGTTAGCAGAACTGAATATGGAGGTATCGACTACATATGTTTTTGAACTTTTGTTTTAGCTGGGCTTTTGACCTATCTTGACCCCTACAGCTATTCTTATCTAAGGGAGATGTTAAATCTAATTTTAATTCTTAATGGACAAAAAAATAAATGTATCTTTTATGGTCGTCCCCCCATGTCTTCACATTCCTAAGAAAGAATTTGGAAGTTGAAATTATCAACTTTGCAGTAGTTGAGCCACAAGGTGCCTAGGACATGACTCACCTAAGGACTTTCTGGTCCAGGAAAGGATGCAACTGGTGCACCAAATGCCTTTATGACCACAGCTGCCATCTTCTTACAGAGCAGAAACCCCAAATTGGGTTGGTTAAAGATTTAATTTCCCCAGATCCAATGGGCCGTAATAACCCACGGCTTGGTCTTGGTAGGACTGAGTCAAAGTTGGTTGTTCCACATCCAGGGAACAACAGATTCAGAAGCCATAAAATTTGATAAGTCATTGGCTCCAAGTCACATTATGCTAATTTTCTATGATTAATATATACGTACAACATTTATGTTATATTTGTAATGTTTTCCAATTATATATAAATTATCCATCAGTTTCTTGTTTTGCTTCATTCAGGAATGAAGTTAACTATTTGGTGCCTAACAAAATCAACAGAGAGCAGTGAATTATATTGTGCATAATGTAAGATGCTATAAATATTTTGTCCTAATTTTGTCCCCTGTCTTCTGCTAAATAGAACCAACTTGGATCCTGTTGAGTTTATTCAGTTTTTCAGTGTATTAAGTTCTGTATTGGAATACCGTAAGCTGGTTATTGAAGCCTTCAGAGAAATGGGCAGATTCATTGTAAATGAACATATCCTTTCAAACAATGATGTGTTGATACTTTTGTACAAGTGGAGTATAATTAGCAAAGATGTAGAACTTCAGGATGACCTGCATGTTGTTGCACAACAATACCAAATCAAAGAATTGCTTAGTAAGTATTCTCAAAGTACTTCAGAGAGTTGCCATGTTATATTAATGTGTAGATTAATATGCATTCAGCAAATACTGTAAAAACAGCCATTTGTCCTGAGATCAAAATAGATTCCTCCATTTGTAATAACTCTCACAAAACAATATATTGTTTGCCAGATGAGTTACTCTAGAGCCGCGATGGCGAACCTATGGCACGCGTGCCACAGATGGCACACGGAGCCATTTGTCAGGGCACACAAGGCTTGCCCTGTCAATTGGCTAGCGCGCATGTGCACACACTGGCCAGCTGACTTCAGCATTCTTTTGAGGCTATCTTTTGCCCTCCAGAGGCTTCAGGAGCTCCCCTGAAACCCCCAGAGTGCGAAAAACCGGCCCTATGGGCAAACCAGAAGTTCAGGAATGGACTTCCAGTTTGCTTGTAGGGCTTGTTTTAGTCCTCTGGAGCTTCCCTGAACCTCCAGTTTGCCCATAGGGTCTCTTTTTCATGCTCCAGAGGCTTCAGGAAGCTCCTGAAGCCTCCAGAAAGGGCAGGTGAGGCTGTTTTCATTCTCCCCAGGCTCCTATTAAGCCTCTAGAGCTTGGGGAGGACTTAAAAAGCATGCCAAAAATAGGGGGGGGGGGAAATTCTGGTTGTGCATGCATGCACACTGGGGTTGTGCACAAACCATTATGGGTGTGGCACGCCCATGCACGCACCCTCCTGCGCTCCCCCCACTTTTGGCACGCAAGCCATCACTGCTCTAGAATATTGAATTTGGCAGTAATACAGTAGTCCCTCGGTTTTCGCGGGTAATCGGGACCGGACCCGTCCGCGGAAACCGGATTTCCGCGAAATAGGATTCGCTAGGAAACTTGAATTGGTGGACATGTTTAAAGCAACCACTAGGTGGCGCCTCCTACCAATGCAAATTTTTTTTTTGTATTTTTTACAAATCCGCGAAGGACTGAAGCCGCAAATAACGAGGGCGCGAAAAACGAGGGATCACTGTATCTCCTTGATTCATGATGGCAAATTAATTTGAATATCTTCATGCTCAGCCTCACATAAAGTCAGTGTCAAAAGGGTTTTATATAACACAAAGGTATTGGAAATAGGGACATCATCAGTGTTTTGCTTTGTCAAAGATTACTTCAGGAAAAGCAATCCTTAGTGAGGGAGAAATGACTGAGGAAGAACTATAAGGGAGTTAAAATCCTTTGAAAATATGTAGGGATACAGTCTATAAACAACTTTATATTGTGTGATGTGAACAGGTATCTGATTCTGTTTAGCTAAACTGCTACCATTGATGTTAATTTTCAAGACGAGTATAAGCTTTTGATGTATTTGATACAGGTATTTTTGCTGCACAAAATGGATGCTGTTCCAGAGATCTTGTTAGATATTTATTTATTTATTTATTTAATTTATAAACCGTGCCACTCTCCCCAAAGGGACTCGGGGCGGTGCACAGGAAGTTAAAAAATAGAAAAAGCACAAACATGACAATAAATAGTACTAAAAATAAATTAGCATTTGCTTTTAAATAATTGAGGTGCCATAGTTAACTTGTTGGTATTTTTTTAATAGTAAATCTGCTACTTTTTGAGGCAATTGGCATTCTCACTAGGCAGTTAATCTGCATGACAACAACTGTCAATTCATCTCAGCCTTAGTACTGTTTAATTACTCAACGATTGCCCTTGTTTCATTGTTTATAAAAGGGGTTTTGCTTTTATTTACTTCAGGAAATACAGACAGGAACAAACCACGGTTACATTCTCAAGCATCAATCCGACTAGCTCAGAGAAGGAGTAAAATTGAAATAGAGGCAACAGCAATCTCTGTATGGAAAGAAGTTTATTTAAATGAATGTAGAACTCTTCTGAGGTCCATTTTTATCCACTGGGAACCTGTTTTACGGGAAACATCAGCAAAATCTCCAACAGGACAGAAAGGATATCGTAATCCAGATCTTACCTGCAAGATTGCTTACTTAGTATTTAGATGGCTTGTGACATCCTTCCTTGGTAGCAACTTGAACATTCAGAATGCACTCCTGACTTTCTGGTGGTTTAAAAAATGTGGTTTTGGAAACAACATTATATTGGGTTATATTCTTAAAGATGGAACCCTGAAAAGGGCTATATTTAAGCTTTATAGTAGCATCTGTAATGCCTCTGAAGTTATGAAGTTGAGTGAGCTCTCTGTGCTTAATGGAATCATGCTCCATCTACTAGAATCTCAGGGCCTGGCAGAAAATAATTTTCATGGCGCTGTGAAGAAATTCTGCCTCACTGAAGTGACAGAACTGAACAAAGGTAACTTTTTTTTTTTTTTTTTTTTTTTTTTTTACAAAAAACACTCTGTCCTTTCCCTACATGTTGCCTTTGACATATGCTAAACTTCATGTCTATTAACTCAGGGGTCTCCAACCTTTGCAACTTTAAGTCTGAAGGACTTCAGCTCCCAGACTTCTCCAGCCAGCTTTGCTTATATTAACTTATTAACTTATATTGCTTATATTAACTTATTAACTTATAGGTACGATTAGAAGTCGTCAAATTGAAAAAAAGCTGTTCTGCTTCATGAAACCTTGGAATTTGCTATATATCATAATAGAGATTAACATTTCCAAAAGATGGGTTACGGTCGAGGGCAAATAATAATTCAGAACATTGGGTTTTAGTATATAATTATCTAATACCCCAAAGGTGCTTTTTTCAAAAGGCTACAAGACTTTCTTTGTTTTTCCTTGAAGACGTTTTGCTTCTCATCCAAGAACTTCAGAACTGAAGAAGCTTCGTGGATGAGAAGCAAAACGTCTTCAAGGAAAACCAGAGAAAGTCCAGTCGTCTTTTGAAAAGGCATCTTTGGAACAACCACGACCTGGGTAACTAAGCATCTCCATAGATATCTTTAATATTCTTAAAATAAGGTACAGCAATGTTTAATACCGTGAATCTTCAAGTATTAGCCTTCTGCTATTTTTAAGTCAAGGCAATACAATATTTCTAGTAGCTATTCAAATATTAATTGTGGGGGGGATGAGATTATAACTGGAGTGGGTGGGTCCTACTGGAAGATGAAATAATAATAATTAATAATTAATAATTAATAATTAATAATTAATAATTAATAATTAATAATTAATAATTAATAATTAATAATTAATAATTAATAATAATAATAGATAATAAATAATTTTAATTTATAACCCGCTCTCTCTCCCCGAAGGGACTCGAGAGGCGGGGCACAGGGAATTTAAAATACATATAAAATCACAAACATAGTACAATATAAAATAAAATTAAACTAACCCTGCGCTAAAATCCCATATTTAAACTAAAAATTAATCGTTAAAAACCCTAAAAATAGTTGATTATCCTAGGCCGGCCAAGCAGAAAAAGTGTGTTTTTAATTTTTGACGGAAGGAGCCGAAGTCCGTAGTTGTTCTAATTTCGGGGGGAAGGTCGTTCCAGAGGGTCGGGCCCGCCACAGAGAAGGCCCTTCCCCTGGGCGTCACCCGCTGGCACAGCCTAGTGGACGGCACCTGGAGAAGTCATGGCAGATCTTTTGAAGACTAAATTAAATCTATAAATCAAATACTCAAATACTAATAACTAGGAATATCTAAACTAGGCATGTCCAACGTGCCAGATGCAGACCGGACGTAGCCCTGGACAGCTAGTAATGCACCCGCAGACCATAAAGTTTTAGTGTTATTATGTGATTTATACACATTGACTATATTATACATTTTATGTGTGGCCCAAGAAAATTCCTGTTCATTCAGTGCAGCCCAGGCAAACCAAAAGGTTGGATAGCCGGTATCTAAACCATTTTCAATGCAAGTCATTCTCAGTGCAAAACAAAAAAAAGTCTGCTTCAATCAGGGTAGAAGTGTGCTAGGAGAAGCACACGAAAAGCCAAGACATCAGTAGCTGAAGGGAGGAAAGCTGATGGGAACAGTTCTTGGGTGGCATGCTTGCATATGTCATACTGGGACTTCAACGGAGGCTGAGGAGGGCAGGCACTGAGAAAATTGAGGAATAGACCAGAGGGATATGCTATGTTGAAATTTGCTAAGAGGTGAAGGGACAGAAGACAGAATATATAACTCTCCCATTTACATTTGGCTTTGTATAAAACCAAAGTGTTATGGGTTTTGGCCTGCCAAACCACAACAGAATTTCAGCCATAGGGTGGGTTTTTTCAAGTTTGAAACAAAGTTGTTTCCCCATGTTGTGCATGCTCCTTTTGTAATTATCATTTTCTTTTTCCTAGCTGCAAGCATTTTCCTTACTTCAATTTATATTGGAGACATTTGGCTAGGAGCAAGGCAACCAGACATGTTTATGACGCACATTAAACTAATATGTGGAGCAAGCGATACTGAACGAAATGACAAAAAAAGGTTGGAATTTGAAGATTCCATGGTTTCTCTCTGCAAAGACATATACTCATATTTAAGTCTTCATTGTCATATTCAATCTTAAACTCAAACATTTGTCAATTTTTCCGATCTTGAAATTAACAAATGAAATAAAAAGAACCATTGTGTACAATTCTACAGGAATTGTAAGGGTCTATTTTCCTACTAACAGTAGTACAATTTTATGTTATAATAGGTATGATTTTAGATAAACATGGTTTTTTTCCCAGAATTTGGCAAAGCTGGTTTTAGATGCTAATTTTGTATACTGTGTTTTAAACTGCTGGAAAAAGTAATGAACAAAACATTGATTTGAAGTTAATAATTTTGCAGTAACGTAAACATAGAGTAATGTTTACTGTTGTGTGAAATGAACATATCCATTAGAGTTGTATATGCTTTGAAAATGGTTTCAGAAGTAGTGTTTTGTTACATGCAGAAATAGAAAAACAATCCCATTTTAAAGCAACTGCATTTCTTTTCAGGCTTCTGTTTTAACAAATCACATTAAAAGGTGAAGTTTCTTTAATGGGGTGATCTTTAAAAAAACAGTATTTTGGAATCAAGTTCATCACGTAGAAGCCTGAAAAAAATTACAAAGAATATATAGATATATAGTTTAGATCAGGGGTCTCCAACCTTTGCAGCAAAGCTGGCTGGAGAAGTCTGGGAGTTGAAGTCCTTCAGACTTAAAGTTGCAAAGGTTGGAGACCCCTGGTTTAGATGTTTTGTCAAGGCATCTGGTATGCCCCAAATATGGGAGGGAGCATACTGCTTCCCTTTTGCCTTTCAGTTCCACCCTAAGAGCCTTCCATTTATATATATATAAAACTGTTGAATATTTGTTGGAATACTATCTTGATTTAGAAAGGTTATAATTGGGTCCATATTGTGAGACAAAAACCTCAAAATAATATTTATGCAGAAATTGCTTCAGCTAAATGTGATTTCTCAACTATCAGAAGCCATTCCTTTAATTCAAAGGTACATAATGCACAGGCTTCATACAATCTCATATCTGGATCCAGAAACTGGCTGAAAGAAAACAAGGCCAAATAAGTGCCAGGGTTATATTTTGCTTTGTTTTATATTGGTCATGTTGCCAGGTTTGTCTGTCATATTCATTTACAAGAAATTGTCTACCACATTATTTTGCAGAAGTGCTTAGCTGTTTTCTGTAAGGGTGTAATGAAATCTGACTTCATTATCTGTTATGAATTAATATGTTATATCTATTAACATATTGATATTTTTGAGGAAAAAAACTAATAGAAAAAAAAGGGGGGCAAAAAAAAAAACAACGCACCATGAAGTGAATCATAGGAATTTACAAGCAAATCAAACTGGCTAAAATGAAATTTATTAAGATAAACATTTTCAACATTAGATTTATATAATTGAGCATCCTACATTGTTTGAAAAATTGCAAGTTATATTTGACATCCAAATGATACATAAAGAGCAATAAAAGCAATGCATTATAAATCATAAAGTAATATAACTATAATAATTTATGTCCAAACAAATCACTGAAAATTAGAATATTATCACTTGAAATTCTAGGTGTGGTACAAATTCATATATGGTATTATAATCCTTAAATGGTTCCCAAGTTGAATTACATTCTGCGTCAGATTTACTTTTGAAATATAAAAGTTATTTTGGACATAGAGGTCTACTCCTACGGGTTAATTAGCCATTCTTCTGAGAAAGAATTCTGTGTACTTTCCTATCAGAAGTATAAAGAGTCGTTGCAGCAATTAACATGTACAAAGCTGCTCCACTTTGTGGGGATATAAACTTTGATAATATTAAATTGGTTGGAAAGGAAACTAAGCTTTTATAAATTGTTACAATCCATTAGAGATTGGTTTCCAACATAGTTGGGCTGTGCAACATTGCTACCAAATATGGAAAAATGTTCCAACTTGATTATTGCAATTCCAGTCATTCTCCGAAAATGAACGGTACCTGTCATTGTAAAACTTTGCCCAATACTATACAACACTATTGAAAATGTTACATTACAGAAAAGAAAAAAAATGCTATTTTTTATAGTAATGCTGCTTCCAATACATGATATATTCTATTCAGATAAAAAGATATGTAACTTTAATGTTGCATATACATGCATATATGGAAATGTTTGCATTTTATAAAGTGAATAATTTATAATATAGAGCCTCTGTATTTTGTTCCGCTGAATCTCAGGCATAACTACTTTTTAATTAGTCTTAAGTAATGTTCAATCACAACTTATTTGCAATTAGGAACAAAGTCAATCTGCAGATTCAGCCAGGTTATTTTTTATAACAATCATTTTTTATCGTGTAAAAATACAAGTAATGGAATATTTCTAGTATTAATTCAATAGAGATCTGGTTCTGGTTTTATTCAATTTCTTTAATGATTTGAAGCATGACTTTTAGCTTCTAATCTGTATATATAATATTAAAATTTTGTCTCATCTATGTATAATTCATTTGATTTTTTAAAAAAATTAAATTGTGTATTTCATATTTTCTGGTAAATCTACCCTTTTGTATTAAATGCTACAATGATTGTTATATAACGAAAAGGCCAAAGTATTTTTTTTTTTAAGAATTACAAGTTTTTTTACATGGTTATTCCTCCTAGGACATTATAATATAATATAATATGTAGTGGGCTTTGTATTTCATTTGTGAGAAGATTTTACACTGAATTGTCCGTATGGTGACATGGTAACCTATTACTTGAACAGAGCCCTAAAATTTCTTCTCCTTGGTTATCTACAGATATTCATAGAGTGTCATTGTTAACAAGATTTTGATGTATAGTTTCTGAATAATTCCATGGAAACTTCTTTGATCTTCCAGTCCTGGGAACAAAATTGCTAAATTAAGTTTGATTATCTTTAAAGTGTTATCAGGTAATATGGGAGATCAGTAATAACTGATAACTGAACGTTCATATTATAAATTTATTGCTCAAATCACACTGAACCTTATAATAGTGAGGATTTCAAACTAGCATGTTTTCAATGCTAAATCAATTTTTAATAACAATAGCTTCCTCTATAATGTTTAGTCCCATCTAATGTTTATTTGGTCAATGCCCAGCAATGCAATATTTATCTGTATGGAACTGTTGATCATTTTCTGAGAAGTTGTCTATGTGAGATTGACTGCTAGATCAATGTATTCTGCAAATTATGTCTATGTCTAAGATATATACATTTCAAGTACATATGTAGACATTCTTCCCACACAAAAAATGATGTAATCTTTAAAATAAAAGAGCATTAAATTTGACAGATTAGATCCAAATTTATTTATTTCAATTTACTTGAGTTAGAACTAAATTAAATTGAAATGAATAAATATGGATCTAACCTGCCAATTTTGTAGGAGGTAGGAGATGGGAAAGTTTATAGCAGGGGTGTCAAACTTGTGTCATCACAGTGTCATCATGTAATGCAGGGGTCTCCAACTTTTGCAACTTTAAGTCTGAAGGACTTCAGCTCCCAGACTTCTCCAGCCAGCTTTGCTGGCTGGAGAAGTCTGGGAGCTGAAGTCCTTCAGACTTAAAGTTGCAAAGGTTGGAGACCCCTGATGTAATGTATCAGGACTTGTTTCCCCTTCGCTAAACTGGGCGGGAACAGGGCCAGCATGTGACGCAACTGGGCCATGGGTTTGACACCCCTGGTTTATAGGAATCCGATAGGTTTGCAATATTCAGTAGATACCCTTCAATATATTTTCCTGAGATTTATCAAATTTATTTGGTTATTGGCCATTTTTCTGATTCTAAATGCAACTTGTGATAAATACATAAATTGCTTGGATTTATTTATTTGTATTTTTAAATACACAGAAGGACTTTGCCATCGTTAAAGGGTTGAAAAGTATTTTCAGAAAAACTGAAGTGAAAATAATTAAGGACTCTCCTGACTATTAGTTTATTATGTACTTTAAATTCAGTGTTTTATTAAATCATATGTAAGAGTTAAAATCATAGTCTTTTCAGTGTATATAAATTTTTCTAGAGCTGTACAAACTTTATAACTACAAAATCATTTGCAGAATAAAAGATATTTCACTCACTTCGTTGATGTTATACCGGATCGAGACATGTAGAACAAAATAAAGAAGAGAAATGCCACAAAAGAAAGAAGTCCAATCCAAAAGCCTATGACAATTGAATCTGTTGAAAAATAAATTTGAACTCTTCAAATGAATATGAAAATAAACATATTTATATACAAGTCATATGTCCTTTTTATGTTTAAATATTCAAGAAGATATTATCTTTAATGCGGTATTTAAAATGTATGCAACATTTCCACTATAAATGGAAAGTAGCATCCTCAGGTCTGGCTGAGATATATAAATCACACTTTGTAATGTCTTGGTAAGATCACACTTGGATCCAGTTTTGATTGCCACAAATGTAAAAAAGATGTTGACACTCTAGAAAGAGTGCAGAGAACAGCAATAAAGATGATTAGGGTACTGAAGGCTAAAACAAAAAGAACGGTTGCTAGAATTGGATATGTCTAGTTTAATAAAAAGAAGGACTAGCAGTCTTCCAATATCTCAGGGGTTGCCACAAAGAAGAGGGAGTCAAACTATTCTCTAAAGCATCTGAGGGTAGAACGAGAAGCAATGGGTGGAAGCAACTTAGAACTGAGGATAAATTTCCTGACAGAACAATTAATCATTGGAACAACTTGCCTTCTGAAGTTGTGAATGCCCCAACACTTTTTAAGAGGAGATTGGGCAATCATTTGTCTGAAATGTTATAGGTGCAGGCGGCTGGACTAGAAGTCGCTTCCAACTCTGTTATTCTGTTCTGTTATTCTATTATTTCAATAGTCTATTTTAAACATAAATTGCTGGTGATTGTTTGCCTAGTTACTTTCAAGAGATATTTTTGTAGATTAATCCATTAAAATTGAATACATTTTATTTAAAAAGAATAAAACATGCTTAGGATCCATTTCCTTGTATTCTAGATGTAACACTGGCCATCAAAAACCTGCCTTCGTAAAGACAAGGAAGATTAAATTTATCTCCATCCATCCATATAATTTAAGGTTTCCCTGGTTCTCCTACCCTAAGATATTTCTATCTGAAAGATTTACCCTTTCAGTTAAGGGGGTATAAAATATTTATTTCTGCCTAGTGGAGAGGACAGCAGTACTTACATCTGTTGGCTTTCAGCTTACTTGCATCAACTGGAGGTAGATCAAAGTAATCCGTATAATATTCATAGCGCGTAGAATTATTTGTTGAATTGATCATTTCAGTAGTATAACCAAGGTAGCTTTGGACTCTTAATACATCCAACACAAAACTATAGTGTTTCCATAAAGCCGAGCTGTAATTGTGCAAATAAATTTTCCTTTGACATCCTTAAATAGGTTGAGATACCAGAACTATTCAGGATGACCTTCATTGCTGTTGCAATTGCCAAATGTTAAAATGACACTGAATGTCTTGCTTGAAGTATGAGCCTTGGCCTACTATGTTGTTTGTACTATAATCTACTGCCAAGAGTAAAAAAATGTTTTGCACCCAGTTAAATAACTGTTTAAATTCATTTTAGAAGATCAGATGCTGCTTGTCAAGTGCATGCCTCCCAACAAGTTCCTTGACAGAAATTTGACAAGGATTACATAATAGAACAGAATAGCAGAGTTGGAAGGGACCTTGGAGGTCTTCTAGTCCAACCTCCTGCTCAGGCAGGAAAACTCTACACTTCAGACAAATGGTTATCTAACATCTTAAAAACTTCCAGTGTTAAGAGCATTCACAACTCCCGGAGACAAGTTGTTCCATTGATTAATTGTTCTAGCGGTATAATATAAGAAGTATAATAAAGAGTTGTAAAAAATTTCATTTTGGGGGAAGGGTTTGACTGATTTGGCTACCTGCATCGCGAGAAGTATAAACACTTGAGAGGGCGGTATTTGCTGGCCCAGCAGGGTCCCCACACTACCTGTAACATGTTTAGGCTTTACTACATGTTTATTTTGCTTTTTATACATTTACACAGCCTTTTTTTTTTTTTGTGCAGAGCTGTATAGAGCAGGGGTCTGCAAAGTTGGCTGTTTTAAAACTGGTGGACTTCAACACCCAGAATTCCCCAGCTAGCGTGGCTGGCTGGGGAATTCTGGGAGTTGGAAGTCCACCAGTCTTAAAAGAGCCAACTTTGCAGACCCCTGGTATAGAGCAGGGGCCTCTAACCTTTGCAACTTTAAGTCTGAAGGACTTCAGCTCCCAGAATTCTCCAGCCAGCTTGGAGACCCCTGGTATAGAGAATAGTACAGTCTGAATCAGTGTTTCTCAACCTTGGCGACTTTAAGTCATGTGGACTTCAACTCCCAGAATCCCTATGCTGGCTTGGGGATTCTGGGAGTTGAAGTCCACAGGATTTAAAGTCGCCAAGGTTGAGAAACACTGGTCTAAATGCTAGCTACGATTCACAAGTAAATGAAGCCGGCATGCCCATTTCCCGCTCTTCAGATGAAACAGGCTCCCAGACTAGTTATCTCAGCTCTAATTTCAAAGCGCTTCCAAGGTTAATCCATCAAATGAGGAGGAGCCTTTTTGCGGGAAAGCGGGAGATCGCGCATGCGCGAAATTATCTCCGCCCCGCCCCGCGACTGCTTCCACCTCCTCTCCTCGGGCAAGAAAACGAGTCACCCCTGTTGACGTGCCTAGAGAGGGGCCGCCCGTTATTTCCGGTATTAAGGCAAGGGAGGTGTCGGAGTTGGGCCTGAGTGGCTTGGGGGAGAAAAAAAAATGGCGACGGTCCCGTTTGAAGAAAGCTCTCTGTCGCCGGAGACGTTCTCTGACAATCTAGAGCCCGGTCACGAGGAAGGGCCGAATGCAGAGGACCTGCCTATGGTGTTCCTGTGCGCCGGATGCAAACGGCCTGTAGGAGACACGCTCAACTGGGAGACGAACGACGAGGAGACCAATTGCATCCTGCTCAAGAGTCAGTGGGGGGAAAAAAAAAAAAACAACGCGCGCGCGCGGCTGCCTAGCAACACTGCACGTTCTTGGCCGACATTCCTTTTTTTCCCGCGCGAGCGCCCCGTTCCATTCCTCGACGCGCGCAACGGCCTTGGCAAAGCCGTCCAGGCGCCGGCCAAGGAATTACCGCCCTTGGCGTTTTGCCCTTGGCTCGTTTCTCGGGTTGCGGTTTTGGGTTAGCAAGTAGCGTAGTATAGGTCAGGGATCTCCAACCTTTGCAACTTTAAGTCTGAAGGACTTCAGCTCCCAGCAAAGCTGGCTGGAGAATTCTGGGAGCTGAAGTCCTTCAGACTTAAAGTTGCAAAGGTTGGAGACCCCTGGTATAGGTAACCTTTGCTGGCTGGACCCCTGGTATAGGTAAAGGTTGGAGACCCCTGGTATAGGTAACCTTTGCTGGCTGGAGAATTCTGGGAGCTGAAGGCCTTCAGACTTAAAGTTGCAAAGGTTGGAGACTCCTGGTATAGGTAATCCTCGACTTAACAGTTCTTTCCAGTAACCATTCGGAAGAAAGTGACCGATGACCGTTTGGCACGCTTGCGACCTTTGTAGCCTCCCCAGGATCATGGGATCCAAATCCAGAGGCATTTGGCAACTGGCTGCGAGGTCATGTGATCTCCTTTTTGCAATCTTCTGACCAGCAGTGTGATGGGGGAAGCCATATTCACTTAACAACCTGGTTACTCACTTATCAACTGCAGTGATTCACTTGGCAGCTAAGGCAAGAAAGGTCGTCAAATGGGGCATAACTCACTTCACAACTATCTCACTTAACGACAGAAATTGTGGGCTCACTTGTGATCGTAAGTCGAGGGGTACCTGAAGTCATTGTCAGCCATTTGGCAGGGCACGCAAAGCGTTGCCCTGTCAGCTACGAGTAAACCAGAAGTGACTTCCGGTTTGCTCGTAGGACCGTTTTTAGTCCTCCAGAGCCCTCAGGGAAGCTCCTGAAGCCTCCAGAGGGACTCTGGAGGGCAGGGGGGCTGTTTTCGCCCTACCCAGGCTCCCATAAAGCATGTAAAAATGGGGGTGGGGGAGCCTGTCATGAGCACTTGCACACTGGGGGGGGGGGCGTGCATTGCATTATGGGTGTGGCACACCCACTGATTACCCCCCTTATGGCACGCGAGCCTAAAAAGGTTCGCCATTGCTGCTCTAGGTAAAATCATCAGTGCTAGATGTTGCCTAGTTAGGATAATGAAACCTCTGCAAGAAAACAAGCTCAGCTCCAAGGACCCCTCATATTCATTTGAATGGTAGTTTTTATGCCCCCCCCCCCCCACAACTCCAAATGGAATATACCAGCGATGGCTAACCTTTTTTGGCTCGCGTGCCAAAAGTAGGAGGAGCACAGGGGGGGTCATACGTGGGCGTGCCACACCCATAATTCTATGTGCGTGACCCCCTGCTTTTGGCGTGCTTTTTTCGCCCTCTCCAGGCTCCAGAGGCTTTCTAGGAGCCTGGGGAGGGTGAAAACAGCCTCCCCTCCCCACCTCCAGAGGTTTCAGGAGCTTCTCTGAAGCCTCCAGAGGGCGACAAACGGTCTCAAAAGAAGGCCTAAGTCAGCTGGCCAGTACACACATGCACGCTGGAGCTGACAGGGCAACGCCTCGCGTGCCCTAAGAAATGGTTTCGCATGCCACCTGTGGCACCCGCTTCATAGGTTCGCCATCACTGGAATATACCATAAGTGTTTCCATTGTTAAAAGGAAAGCTTTGTTAACCTTTCCTGGCCTATCATACAATTTTGACACAGCTTTTTGTGGTCTTCGGTTTATTAAAGTGGCCTATCTTTTTAATAGAACATTTTGTTTCTGTTTACTTTGATGTGTATCTTTCACATTTTAGGTGTTACCCTCAATGTCTCAGTAGACAAAGAGCAAAAGCTCTCAAGCCGGGCAGGTGAAACTGGCTGGTAAGTTATGATAACTTCAGAATGAAAGTTATAATTGGCCTGTAGCAGAACTTCATGTTGCTGTAGCTGATTACTTTTGATCAAAGCTTTTTTGTTGTTGTTTAGTTTTATTTTTATTTGATTTATATCCCGCCCTTCTCCAAAAGGACCCAGGGTGGCGCACAGGAATTTAAAATACATACAAAATAATACAAAAATACAAAAAATTTAAAAACCTATTAAATGTCAGTCCTGCGCTAAAAATGCGTTTGAAATGCCCATGCAGTTTAATAGTAACCATATTTAGATGCCCCGCTCTTCAATTTATCTGAACCCCGCAAACTAATATTATAGTAATATTTGTGTTAGACCATTCGATATCACAACATAGTACGTTGTTTTTCATTTTTGAACATTTTATCAGACCAAGTGTAAAATCAAAAGGCAAGAGGAAGGAAAATGGATGAAGAAACCCTGAATATTAGGATAAAATATGTAGAGATTATATCTGTTTCTCCAGGAATTTTCAGTATTATTTGTTTCATTTGCAAGAAATTCTAAATTAGAGTATGTAATTAAAAATAAATCTGATGTTTTGCTTTACAGCATTCTTGAAACCTTATTTTGCTCTGGCTGCAACATGACACTTGGAAACATTTATAGGTGTACCCCAAAACATCTTGACTATAAACGAGATTTATTTTGCTTAAACATAGGCTCCCTGGAAAGGTAAGCAAATCTTTCACATTTTCCTTATAATCTCTGAAGCAGAATTGGTTATTTTGGAGATTTAGTTTAGTTTAGTTTTATTTGATTTGATTTGTATACCGCCCTTCTCCCTTTCGGGACTCAGGGCGGTGTACAGCCACAGTAAAATCAGTGATACAAAATCTAAAAGAATATATTAAAAATATTAAATAAATTTTACCTACATATTTAAAATCCCATGCTAAAATTACTTTAAAATCCCTTTAAAACTACGACAGGCCGGCAGCACAGAATAAATGCGTCTTCAGGGCCCGACGAAAGAGATGTAGGTCTGAGACCGTCCGTAGTCCAGGGAGTAGGTCATTCCAGAGGGCGGGAGCTGCCACAGAGAAGGCTCTCCCCCTGGGGGTCGCCAGCCGACATTGGCTGGCCGACAGCACCCTGAGGAGGCCCTCTCTGTGGGAGCGAACTGGTCGGTGGGAGGTATTTGGCAGCAGGAGGCGGTCTTAACTTCTTCAATTCCAGATTTTTTTTCAAAGGCAAATTGAATGTTTCAAGTCTAATGGAATATTATTTATTACTGGTATTTGTTGCTTTAAATTTATGGAGCAGCATTCTTTGTGCTTTTGCATTGTGGAACAAGAAAACTACATCAGATATGGCCCTCATTTTTTTTTATTTCAAGTGTTGAGTTTCTATTCATTTCTGCTTTCTCCCTCAAACTGATCATTATATCATCCTTTTTATGAAAAAAAATCTATGAAATAGATATAAGAGATAAGTTATTACCACAGATTTATATTAGCACTTCAAAACTGTTGACATTGTATATATTGTTTACTTAGAATTCTGATGTTTGCATAATTCTAATCACAATGGTTTTTCCTTTTTAAAGTTTTTGGTACTAAACCTCATTGTGGGAATCAAAGAGAGTCATGTGCAAATGAAAAAGAATGAGTTTATTAGCACCTTTTCCAACTAATGTCATTAAAACACAGATCACAGAATCTTATGCCACTTAATAAAATTGTAATAAATGTCAATAAAAAATTATTAATTGGAAAGATGCTATTACATTCTTTCTGATTTTTTGCTACTGTATATTAACATAACCCCTCCTACAAATTTCCATACTTGTTACAAGAATGGAGAATGCTACAAGGGTTGGTCTTCTGGGCAATATTTTAAAAATGACATTGAGTTGGTTGATCATATATTGTGAATTCATAAATATTCAATAGTATAATTAGTATTAATTCCCATAAACGATTGTTATGTTGCTTATAACTTATAAATGTCTAAGTTATACCATAGGGTCATCAGAACAAAAAGCTAACATTGATGAGGAACCTCTTACACTTGAAAGTCGAGCTAGTTTAGAAGAATCATTAGGAAGGGTAAGATAATGATTCTGTATTTATATTTTGCCTTCTATACTTATTTATTGTATGTATACTGTATATGAACTCTTAACATCTTTTATTTATACACAAGTAAAATCATTCTGTCAATACAAATAAGGGAAAATTTGGGTAGAAAAGATACATTTCTTTGTTCTTTCTATGTGCTTCTATTTGAAAATATAATTGTTTTCCTGATTAAACATATTAGCACTATTTTTATCTGTTCATGTAACTGCTTATGCTATTTGCATAATGCTTGTTTGAGATCAATGTATCATGCAGCTCCAAATCCCTGTTTATATCAGTTATAAAATTGGGTATTGGGTTTTAAAATTGGGTATTTTAACAATTTGGGTTTTTAGCATAGGATCGGGATAATTTAATATATATTTTAAATTATGTATTTATTTTCCTATTTTTGTATATTTTTAAATTTCCTGTGCACCGCCCTGGGTCCTCTGTGGAGAAGGGCAGGATATAAATATAAATAAATGAAAAAAATGAAAATAAGATATGAAAGGTGGTATCCACAAGGGATGGTATTCACTTACCATCCCTCCTGGTTCGCAAATGTGAGAGTATACATGTGCTTTTGGTGAAAAGAGGACCTAAGTGGGATGCCATAGAGCCAGGGTGGGTAGGCGGGACCACATGCAATTTCCACTACTGGTTCGGGCAAACCGGTCCAAACCGATAGAACAGGGGTCTCCAACCTTTGCAACTTTAAGTCTGAAGGACTTCAGCTCCCAGAATTCTCCAGCCAGCAAAAGTTCAGACTTAAAGTTGCAAAGGTTGGAGACCCCTGTGACAGAATATCACCTGGTATCCACTATGAATTCTCTGATTATACTGATGAAGTAGGAGAAAAGTGGTATATTAAATTGATTTTTTCAAACTTTATTTAACAGGCAGAAACAATACTGAAAGCATTAGAACAACGATTATCTGCAGTCGAATCAAGTTTTGCAACTCTTCACAATATTGGCTGAAAAATATTATTGCTGACATTAATATTTATAATATTAATAAAACCTTTGTATTTACTGTTGTAAAATTGTTGGATTACTGCAAGAGTCTAGTTGCAAATTATAAAAATCTACCCAGTCTTCTGATTAAGAATACACACTTTAGAAACAAAAACAAAATCTCTGGAGTTGAAGAAATTTCTAGGAAATCTTGTAAATACACCCACATAGGTCCTTTAACAATATTTTTTAATCTCAAACATTCTAAATAATTGAAATTCCAATAATCTGTCTGTATTTTTGCCATTCCTGTTGTTTTGTGTACCATGTACAATTTCTTACTTTGCTTGGCAATTTAGATTGGAATGTAGTTAATCTACTTTTTGTGGAAAACGTTATTGCTTTGGATACATAGTGGTTTTCAGGGCATTACAGTTGAATCTTTTATTTATTGTAGCAGTCATTTAATTGTCTGCTGGTTTAAGATATTGATACAATATGTCTAATATACTGGCAGGGGTTTATACATACATATTTCTTAATTTGTGTTTTTCCAATGATTTTTTCTACTGTACTTTGAAATATTCAAATATAAATAAGTGTTCTAAAAAATTCAAACTAATATGGCAAGATATTCTTAACCAAAAATAAAGCATAGAAATAAATTGACTATACTAGTTATTTTACAAAATAAAGTAGTAAAAGTTATATAATGTAAACGTTTGTCACTGTATTTCAGAATAATTGTTTTCTAATATCAGTAATGTTTAAAAATCAAAATACTGAATACAGTGATGTACTTGTTTCAATACAAATAAAAATTTATAGTTAAACCAGTTTAAAATTCAGTTTTCTTATAAGTCTTTGTGCTTATTTATTACTTTATTCTTTAATGAAGAATAGAATAGGAGCTACATGTAGTTTGCCATACTGAAATGTCATTTACGTTCCAAATAAATCTAGGTAGGATTAGTCATCACAGATTTCTCATTATGTTGTAGCACATTTTGTTCATCTAAATAGTACACATCATGCTGGTTTATCCTTATTTTTTCTTTAAAAATGGAAAAAAGCAGCTACTATTCAACAAGCTATAATTTGATATGTAAAGTACAGTATGTATATGTGCTTGTATATTGCGTATAGACCTTCAAATATCAGTTCTTATTTCTGTTTCTTTAAACAGAATGGGGTAGGTTGAATAAAACAAAATCTGTATTCACATGAGGTTTTACAGTGTTGCTTCTTAAGTGGCTAACCATTGCCAATTAGGTTTAAAACCATGGAATATCATACAGTAATAACAAACCACTTCATACTTCCAGAACAGATAAATGTTCATAAATTATTGTCTCCAAAATCTATAGAAATAACGTCTATAGAATAACATCCCTGATCTTATTTGTTATTAGAGGTAGTCTAACAGTGTCTCTGGGAACAATACAAAAGGATGTCTTATAAAATCAATTACATTTTTTAAAGGCAGCAAAAGCTTGGTACCTTAAAACGGGGGTCTCCAACCTTTGCAACTTTAAGTCTGAAGGACTTCAGCTCCCAGACTTCTCCAGCCAGCAAAGCTGCAAAGGTTGGAGACCCCTGCCTTAAAAGCCTGTTACTAGCAGGGTTTTGGAAATTTGAGCATGCTTCCTATTGTTACTGTTCTATCTGTTAAATTAGAGGTGCAGTCTTACTGCTCCATTGGAATGAGCCTGATTGCACTGTGTAAATTGTAATAATTAGCATGCACTGAATCATTTTATAAATCTAATGATTGGGATATATCAGTTCAGTCTAAAAATAGATTTAGAAAGAGAGACAAATGCATTAAGTATGTTAATATAAATTCCAAGATGTGTGGGCAGAAATCGTCAAGGGTAACCATGCATGAATTTTAATTGTTTTCATGGATTAATAGCAGAGACTGTTACAGAGAGGCTGGTTTTAGTTTCTTTTTTCCTCCTTGCAGCCCAAAGTTTAAGGATGTACTTGTATTGACTGTTGAAGTCTTTTTAAAATTTACACAAAAGTGATAATATCCCATGGGGAGAATATTTTTGTTTTTTGTCCCTAATGTATGATAACAACAGCCATGTTAGTTTTGAAAGGTTATAAAAGAACTTGCTATTTAAACAGCAGTCATTGTAAAGGTTTTCTTAAGAAGACATCGGGGTGCATTCAAACGTCCTTGCTAAATAGAATGCAAATGACTCTGCAAGGAGTATAAATTCTGCCATTCCCCACCATCCAGGCGGAGCATGTTTTTAGCTGGGTTTTTGTTCCCCCTTATTTCGTATGCTGCCCAGTGTCCACTGGAGTTGGGTGACTAATACAAGGTATTTGTGGCCAAGGCTATCCCTCAGCTTATTACTTAGGCCAGGGGTCCCCAACCTTTTTGGCACCAGGGACCGGTTTCATGTAAAAAAAAATTCCACGGACCGGTGGGAGCCTCCAGCAGGTGAGTCGAGTCCCGTGGGCCGTGTGCGTGTTTGGCAGTCACGTGGAACCCAAGGCGGGAACCCGCATCTTGTAGGACGCGTGCAACCGGGCGGGAAAACTGCCAGGGGTCCCGGGCGAAGGATCCTTGGCTGGGGCAGGGAAGGATGGGCTGCGTCCCGGGCAAGAGAGTTTGGCAGCCCCTTCCTCCTGCGCAGGGCCGGGTGGTGCCCCAATGCAGGTCTTTGCCCCCGTCCTGCCTCCGGGGAACGCCGCGGCCAGCCGGCAGGATAGCGGAGCATTTGCTACACTTTCCTAAGAGTTGCGCTACTCTCTCCGCCGCTCACTCCGGCCTGGTAACTATCAAGCCACGGACCGCCACCGGTCCGCGGCCCGGGGGTTGGGGACCCGTGACTTAGGCTTTAAAAATGCCAGATCCACTCTCAAGTGATGGATCTGGGGTACAGATCTTCAATTTAAACAGCCTATTGTCCACTCCTATAATTTGGGGAAATTCTTCCAAAAGATTTTGTATCAACTGCCTATTTGCCGTCTATTATAATACCGAAATTTCATAGGACTTTTATATTAGCCAGACTATAAAAAAAAATCCCAGCGCATTGGTGCCTATGCCCATGTGTGGAGATGGCTCAGTAGTGTCTCTGAGTCATATGCTCCTCTGTGGTCTCCTTTACAGGGACTCTAGGACAGGGGTCTCCAACCTTTGCAACTTTAAGTCTGAAGGACTTCAGCTCCCAGAATTCTCCAGCCAGCTTTGCTGGCTGGAGAATTCTGGGAGCTGAAGTCCTTCAGACTTAAAGTTGCAAAGGTTGGAGATCCCTGCTCTAGGATAACCCTTGTCCAACTTGATCACTTTCAATCAGTGGCAAAACAGCTGATTAGCTGATTTTCAGTTACATACTTCTTTCATTCCTTCCCCTTCCAATTAAAAGTGGAAATGGTAACAGAAAGTCTCCAGCAGGAAACCACATCTATTCTCTTTTTTAAAAATACCCTCACATTACTTGACAGCAAAAGGTTTCAAAAAACCATAACTTTAGGCTGTTTAATTAAATGTTATGTATGTTCATTGGTAGGATCAAAATGACTTACCTTCCAGACAATTTCTGTTTTCATTCTCATCTATACACTGTTGCCAAAATTGCAAAAAAGGACAAACATTTGGTAAAATAGGGCAAATAGGGCAAAATTGAGAGTTGGAACCTTACTAAATCCCACTAACAATACTTCTAAATAAATACTAGTTAGAAACTGATTTTTAAAAATTGCTCAAAAAATGAGATGAAAACAATGCTGTAAGAGAACAGTTCCTAAAAGTACTAATATTTAGCTTATCCCATAATATACAAAAATCAAGGAGATACATAGTAAGGAAATGTCCAGTCATTACTTGGTTCAAAGGTATAGCTAATGTGAATTTGCAGGAGGAAATGTTGGTTCAGGAGTAGAATAACTTACGTTGAATACTACAATGCAATGCTCTCTACATGGGGCTCCCCTTGGGGTGCACCCGAAGACTACAGCTGGTGCAGAATGCGGCCGCGCAGGCGATGTTGGGAACGTCTAGGTATTCCCATGTAACACCGCTCCTGCGCGAGCTGCACTGGTTACCTGTGGTCTTTCGGGTGCGCTTCAAGGTGTTGATTACCATCTTTACAGCGCTCCATGGCACGGGACCTAGATACCTGCGAGACCGCATCCTACCTCATACATCCCTGCGGCCGATCCGCTCCCACAGAGAGGGACTTCTCCGGGTGCCGTCCACTAGGCAATGCCAGCGGGCGACGCCCAGGAGAAGGGCCTTCTCTGTGGTGGGCCTAACCCTCTGGAACGACCTACCCCCCCGACCTCAGAACAACTACGGACCTCCGCACTTTCCGCCAGAAATTAAAGACACTCCTGTTTCATCAGGCCGGCTTGGCCTAAGTTATTTACCTAGCCTACAGTCTGTACAATAAATTGTTTTAATTGGGTTTTAATGGGATTATGTTTTAACCTTTTAAATTTTAGCACAGGGATAACTTATTTAATCTGGTTTTAATTATTTATATTGTGATACTGTGTGTTTTAACTTCCTGTGCACCGCCCCGGGTCCCTTTGGGGAGAGGGTGCGGTTATATAAATCCGATAAATAAATAAATAAATACAAGATGATTAGCCAAAAACATGGCAGATCTAAGGAGAGAGGGGAATTGTACTGGATACAGGTATCCTGCTAAAAGCTTTACTACCCACTCTTGTGTTTGCGTTCTTCAAAGGAAGTTCTGTACGCTAAGGATTTTATTCCCAAATATGGATGCATACCATGTTTCCCCAAAACAAGACCTTTTGAACCCCAAAATAAAGGCTTGGCCTTATTTGGGGGGGAGGCGTGTTGTCTTATTA
Source organism: Rhabdophis nuchalis (assembly GCA_039707465.1). NCBI lineage: Eukaryota > Metazoa > Chordata > Lepidosauria > Squamata > Natricidae > Rhabdophis > Rhabdophis nuchalis. The sequence continues at coordinate 15,626,354 of CM077649.1, forward strand.
TTTTGGGGGTGCAGAAAACAGCCGCTTGTCAGCTGTTCACCCCTAAGACTGTGCTGGCATCCACCCTCCCTGAGCCCAGGTCTTCGGGAGCCCATTTGCAAGAGAGCAGCTGCCTGGCCCCTCTTGTCACATGGTGTCCACCCAATGGACAACCCCCATCCTTTGACCGTGCAGAGTGCCACCCACTGAGCGGTATCCCAGGATCATGACCTTTCGGTAGCGCATGAACGGGATTGCACAACAACAGCTCCAAGTCAAACTGAACCTTTCCTCTAAAGAGCCCATCAGGAGGCCCCAGGTGGCCTGCACACTCATAGCTGGGAGTCCGGCAGAGAGACTTCCTCCATGCACTGCCATCAAGCCCTGTCCCCCCTGGCAGGGGTGGTGGTGGAGGGTGCACCGCGAGCGGCCCGAAGGCACCAAGCCACATGAGTGCCTGTTACACACTTCCCAGGCCTCACCACCCCAGCTGGAAGCTGCTGGAAACAGAGAAGAGGCCAATCGGGCCAGCCACCTGCTGCCAAGTCTTCCAGGAGCAGGGGCAGTGTCTTGCAGCAGCGGCCGCTCTAGCCTTCCTGCTCTATGGTTCCAGCTCCATGCCAGGCTGTGGCTCCCTTTGCCCTTTGCCGCCTTTCTGTCCCAGCTGCCAGAAGACTCTGGGGCAGAGAGGCGGCAGCTGGAACAGAAAGGCGGCAAAGAGCAAAGGGAGCCACAGCCCGGCACGGAAGGGCGTATATTTAGGCCCACCCCAAAATTTATTTATCTATTTTATTTATTTATTTATTTATTTATTTATGTATTTATTTATTTTTATTTTATTTATTTATTAAAAATCAGGATTGGGCTTATTTTCGGGACATGTCATATTTTCGGGAAAACATGGTAGGATTTCAGTAGGACATCATTTCAGTGATGGTGTCTCAAAACCTAACCACTAAGCTACAGTAATAATAATACACAAATATAATGTCTGAAAGCAATATTGTTTCCCCAAATTTTGGTTCCCTTATGTTCCCATGATGCCGAACCTATCCTCTCTGTGCACGTGAGCCATCACCAGAGTTCAGCTCCACCGTGCATGTGTGCGTTCCTCCCGCCAGCCAGTTAATCTTCAGGTCTCTGCTGCACATGCAGAGGGGGCGGGACATGCACATGCACAGGGGGTAGGGGTAGGGTGTGTGTGTATACATAGGGGGCATGGGGGGCATGTGCATTCACAGGGGGCAGGGGGCATGAGAGGATTTTGGGGGTTTGGGCACTCGGTCCAGAAAAGGTTAGCCATTGCTGCCTTATATGAATATTAGTATAAAATGAATTTTACTATCCCAAATGGTAAGGAACATATTGGCTGTCAAATCCTGCTGATGGATTTTCAGAATGTATGTAATTAGCCCATATGCACCAGAATGTATGTAATTAGCCCATATGCACCAGAATGTATGTAACTATCGCCGCCCTGGGTCCTTCGTGGAGAAGGGCGGGATATAAATGTGATTAAAATAAAATAAAATAAAAAGTAATTAGCCCATATGCACCACCCGAGTCCCTTTTTGGGAGAGTGGCGCGGTATACAAATTTAATAAAATAAAAAAATAAAATAAAATAAATAAAAATAAATACTGTAGGGATTATTTTTTTGGACGGTACCATCCATGTTCTTAAAATTTCAAATATTTAAAGTTTAGCAGAACTCTCTCCAGATAAATGCTAATGGGATTGCAGCCTCAATATGGTAACACAGTTAAAATCTCTCTCTGCACAGTATGGATTTATGCAGGTTATAATTCTAATATATTGTAAGACACGCAGGCCGGAGAAGTCTGCTCCACGGCTGAGCTTCTGGAAACAAAAATGTTGAGCATATAGATTCAAATTCTGAAACAGGAAGGAAGGTCATTATTTTAGATTAGGAGCATATTAAACTGATCTTTATGGATACGGTCACTAAAACAGCAATTTTATATTTGCCTAGTGTGTATTCTATTCTACCACAGGGTGGCATGTATGCCCTCTAGCTGTTCTTTCTGGTTTTTTAGTTTTGTTATTTCAGGTCTGATACATGGCCCATTAACTTGCCATTGGTTCCTCAAATTGACAACTAAATCGAAATAAATAAACAAATAAATAAATCTTTCGAACAACCCACTACTTAACTAGAAATGTTTTGTGAGACATTTATGTTCAATTCAGTTCTATTTTTTTTTTACTTAGTAAAAACAGTTTTTTACCAGTCAATTTATTTTCTATATTCTCGTTTTTGATATTATGCCACTTTATTTGGGGAAGAATGCCAGTCAATAATGTTCCCCAGCAATTCCCTTCAACCAGCCTCAGAGCTGTCCCAAATTGATACAGCCACAAGCAGGCCAAGATTAATCCACAAGGCAATGGCCAATAGTCCACAAAGCAATGGAAAGTTGCTCTAAAAAATAAGTCCACCAAATAAACTTAAATCCACCAGGCCAAACTGAAATACATCCACAGGAGCTTGCTCGGCAAGAGAAGTTCGGAGTTTCCAAGGCACAAAGTCGAGCAGGAAGCAAAGAGGAACAAACACACAGCCAAAAACCAAACACATTTTCCCAGCAACGCCTCCCTCTGCCTTCTGCAATAAATAGCTCTCTGGTGCAGCCCATCAAGATGGTTGGGGGTCTTCTCCTGAGTAATCTGGCAGATCTCCATTGCTCTTGTCCTTTCTCTGCCCTGCGTGCTCTCGGATCTATCATGGAAGGCAGCTCCTCCTCCTCCTCTTCACTGACCATCCAGCCCTGCAAGCTGTCCCCAACAGAAGCCTCCTGCAATCTCTTTCTGCCCACCATTCAGTCATCAATTCGCTTTTAATTGGTTTTAGAGAGGGTTTTTAGATAGGGCTTTTATCAAAATCAGGCGTACTATTTAATAGATTTTTAATTGTATTTTAATTATTTTATATTAGTGATTTTATACTAGTTGATTTTTATTGAGGCCTGTACACCGCCCTGAGTCCCGCTGGGAGAAGGTGCGGTATAAAAATTCAAAAATAAATAAATAAATAAATAAAAAACCCAGTTTCTGAAGTGCCAGGAATGAGCTCATCCTCCCTTGAGCTGACCTCCAAGGAAGAATCTGAGGAGTTGTCCAAGGGAGATATCACAATTACAACTTGAGCTTCATGTTGATTCCCACAACAGATCCATCCTCATGTGACACATGTCTCACTTGAAAGCCCCTATTTTAAAACGATCAGAAATTGTACAGCTGGATAAAGTATTCCATTTAGCTTAACCAAGCCTCTCTAATGCAAACTAGTGTTCTGTAGATGTGTTGAATTCCTGACCAGGTGGGCTGCAACTCCTCAATACCTCCAGATGGTATCAGGTTACAAAATGTAACCCTAATGTAACATACATTTATGTATTTAAAATGTATTGGATCATCACCACACAGGTACAGTATAAGTGGTACCTTGCTCAATAGTAGTAACTATGAAAGGGATCTTGGAGTCCTAGTGGACAACCATTTAAATATGAGCCAGCAGTGTGCAGCAGCTGCCAAAAAAGCCAACACAGTTCTAGGCTACATCAACAGAGGGATAGAATCAAGATCACATGAAGTGTTAATACCACTTTATAATGCCTTGGTATGGCCACTCTTGGAATACGGCATTCAGTTTTGGTCACCACGATGTAGAAAAGATGTGGAAACTCTAGAAAGAGTGCAGAGAAGAGCAACAAAGATGACTAGGGGACTGGAGACTAAAACATGAAAAGAAGGATTAGGGGAGACATGATAGCAGTGTTCCAATATCTCAGGGGCTGCCACAAAGAAGAGGGAGTCAAACTATTCTCCAAAGCACCTGAGGGCAGAACAAGAAGCAATGGGTGGAAACTAATCAAGGAGAGAAGCAACTTAGAACTGAGGAGAAATTTCCTGACAGTTAGAACAATTAATCAGTGGAACAGCTTGTCTCCAGAAGTTGTGAATGCCCCAACACTGCAAGTTTTTAAGAAGATGTTGGATAGCCATTTGTCTGAAATGGTAATAGGGTTTCCTGCCTAGGCAGGGAGTTGAACTAGATGACCTCCAAGGTCCCTTCCAACTCTCTATTGTATTGTATCTAACTACAAGTTACTAATGTTATAGAAGAAGCATATATTTTCCTTATTAAAATATTCTGTTTGTATCTTAAGTAAAAATAACTGAATACCTTTTTGAAGTTTTCTATCTATTTCCGCTTATTACTAGTATAGATATAGTGTGATGATACCTCTCAGCATAAAGAGCAGTGTAACAAGTTGATTATAATATTGTTCTTATGACTGCTATCTTCAATTTAGATGCAAAACTACTTATAGATGTGAATGATACATGTGTATTTATGGCTGTAGATTAATCCTCCCAAGCTAATCATTCTTTTCAATATCTACTTCCTTTTTTATTTTGAAATTTTGTAAACTTTCAATAGGTTCTAAACAAATATTAATCATTTTTCTGTAAGCAGAAATTAACCAAACTCATTTGTTAAAATATATGTTAAAAACAATTAAATTTTGTATTATGTCACTTTTTAAAGATTATAAACATTATAAAGAGGGGATGTAGCAAGCCCTGGCATATACAGTATATACAGTTTTAGTCTTCTCCCTCAATACATTCCTTTTAATAATAAAGTACATTCCTTTTAATAATAAAAATTTGATGGCCTTGGTAGACATTTTAAAAATATCCTACTGGATTCTAATTCGTTTTACTATTCAACTTTATTATCTACCCAGATAAAGACTGGGTACCCAGAATGACTGCTAATGAATGTTCAATCAAGATTCCAAACAAATCATTGTGATCCTTGACTTCAAAAGAAAGAAACCAACATTATTTCAAAAGGATTAGATACAGGCCACATTTATTTCAGAACCACTAGAGTCTCTGATTCTCTGAATGATCCATTATTTCTAACAGTAAACCTCTGTATCCGTTATTGATTGGATAATCCAGTGTGTTACAAACTTTACAGCTTAATCTATCACTGAATGAAATTTCCAGTTTTAAAAAAATGAAAAAATGTTACAATTTAATTGTGTCCTATTAAATGAGAATTGGCTTTCATATGTATCTACCTAGTGGTTAGTACAGAGGTCTTCAAACTTGACAACTTTAAGACTTGTGGACTTCAATTCCTAGAATTCTCCAGCCAGCTGGCTGGAGAATTCTAGGAGTTGAAGTCCACAAATCTTAAAGTTGCCAAGTTTGAGGACCCCTGGGTTAGTAGCTCAGAAAACAGTTTTGTGGTGATCAGTAAAGGAAACATATTTACTCGTTCAGACGCTTATTAAAAGTACCATTATTCTTTTTTATTGTTCAAAGGTGAAATGTAAAATCAAAAACAGGCGTATGGGGTTGAGTAGAAGTGAATAGTGGTAGAAAGTAATTCCTGACCTAAACATTTCAAATCCATTGTTTATAGAATTAATTGAAAAGCTTAGGTGAATGAAAAAATAAATTATTAATACCAAATGCAAATCAAATCTATATAAGAAATGTAATTTAATGCCAATTTAAGTATGGTAACTTAGGAAAAATCATGACAAAGAGGAAGATTCGATTCACAAATAGAATATTCAGAGCAGCAAATTATAAAAGAAAACCTATAGGACTAGGATCAGCCAATATAAAATAAGAGATACCCAACTCCTAAGAGTTTCATACTTTACTAATTGAAAGAGGAGAGTTTGACCTTTTTTCCAATGTAAACAGTTACATTTGCTCTGCTTTAAGTGCACAAGTAAGAATCAAATTAATGTCCTATCATATATCTCTCAATTGTGTTTTACCTTGTGAAGACACAGTTCAGTCTCTTTTGAGCATGGAAACCCTTCACTCTGGTGAATTTTATAATCATAACTATCTATGAAGGCATTGTCTCTCTCAGTATGCTGTATTTAAGTCAGTGGTGAAATTCATTTTTTTAAAATATGGGTTCTGTGGGCGTGGCTTGGTGGGCGTGGCAAGGGAAAGATACTGCAAAATCTCCATTCCCACCCCACTCTGGGGCCAGCCCGAGATGATAGTTGCCGGTTCTCCGAACTACTCCATATTTCCCCTACTGTTTCTCCAGAACCTGTTGGAACCTGCTGAATTTCACCCCTGATTTAAGTGTCCTGATCAATATGGTACCATTTGCTCTGTGATGTACAGTAATTATTTCTAGTGTTGTGGTTTGGGTTATTCATTGAGTTATCTAAAGCAGGGGTATCCAACCTTTGCAACTATAGCTTCTGCCAAACACGTAAATGGATGTTAGATTTTTAGGGGGAATTTTAGCACAGGCTCTGATTTAATTCTTTTTACCTATTTATTGTATTTATTGTATTTATATTATTGTTGGTTTTAAATTCCTGTGCACCACCCTGGGTCCATTTCGATGGAGAAGGTGCGGTATATAAATTGAAATAAATGAAATGAAACTTTAAGTCTGAAGAGAAGTCTGGGAGCTGAAGTCCTTCAGACTTAAAGTTGCAAAGGTTGGAGACCCCGATCTAAAGCTATTTCTGAATCGGTTTCCATCATAGATCCTCCCCATCTTGAATCCTGCTGGATGGTAACCAAGTTGATCTGTAATGAGCTGATAAAGACCATCCATTGCCTGGTCTATTTTTTGGTAAGGGCTGCTTCTATCGCTGTGCATTATCTATGCTTACAGCTGAAATTCTTATGCATTTTTTTTTAAAGTTATAAATGTGAAGCTCTTTGGGAAGATACATTCTTCCAAAGTTGTTATGGAACATGACTAGCCATCAATATAGCACATAATTTTTACTTATTTCTACAAATCTTAGATTTCTCTCAAATAAATGTGGCTAGTGAAGCAATAATAGCCTATCTGTTATTTCCCCCCCCCCCCATCTACAATGAGTAATAATTCCATGTTTAAAACAACATCCTACAGAAATCCCTTCTAAGAATAACCCACTTTTATTTCCTTTTCAGGTGCACATTTCTGTGGGTTTACAGTGTAATGCAGGCTAGCCCATTCAACAAAGAGTGTTTTGTGTCCTGGAAAGCAGAAAGAATCTTTTTCTCCATCCTAACTTTAGAGGCTCACATATATAAACTGAAGCAGCTGGTGGAATCAATACACTAAATAAATAGCACTCATATGGAAAAAGTTAGATGTCCCTGCCAAGCAAAGGGAGATGAAGAAATATGCATTTGGTGATGCTTCTAAACCAGGGGTCTCCAACTTTTGCAACTTTAAGTCTGAAGGACTTCAGCTCCCAGAATTCTCCAGCCAGCAATGCTGGCTGGAGAATTCTGGGAGCTGAAGTCCTTCAGACTTAAAGTTGCAAAGGTTGGAGACCCCTGTTCTAAACCAAATGATTTGTGGAGGGCTGGGCCAGTGAGAGGTCAGTTAGTTGAGTTTGGATAGTGACTCCTGTTTGTCTTACTTTTCATAGAGTTAAACTGCTGAAAATAACGCATGCTTTCATTTGTCCATATTTCATATCACAGGACACAGCTCCAGTTTTTACTTATGTATTTGATACAACAATGAAACTTTGCTAAACTTGCTCCCTTTTAGAAATGAAAGAATCTGACCATTCCAGCTCTTCTGTTTTTCATAAATCTATCAAATTGGAGAAAGGGGGGGTTCCTTCTATTTCTCTTTTTTGAAAAGTCTACCTGCGGGACCGCCTCCTACCACATGCCTCCCTTAGACCTGTCTGCTCCCACAGAGTCGGCCTCCTCAGGGTGCCATCCGCCGGACAATGCCGACGGGTGGCCCCCAGGGGGAGAGCCTTCTCTGTGGCGGGGCCTGCCCTCTGGAACGACCTTCCCCCCGACCTTCGGATCATCACGGACCTACGCCTCTTCCGCCGGGCACTAAAGGCACATCTATTTCAAGAGGCCAGCCTGGCTTAGTTTTAATGGATATAGTTTTAATTGATTTTAACCCTTTTAATCTAAATTTTAGCACAGACCTTAATTTAATTTATTTTTAACTGTTTTGTACTGTATTATTTTATATATTTATATTTCTGTGCACCGCCCTGAGTCCCCTAGGGGAGATAGGGCGGTATACAAATTTGAAAAATAAAAATAAGTCTACTTAATGAGTTTGCTTAATGAGAATGTTTAAAAGTTGCATTATCAGTTGTGTATAGTTTGAAGCACAGTGCTCCAAAATGAATTTTGGGTGAAGTTTGTCTAATGCAGTGATAGCAAACCTTTTCGTCATCAAGTGCTGAAAAGGTTGCGCAGAAACATTGCAATTGTTGCAATGCGCTCCATGGCTCGGGACCTAGCTATTTGCGGGATCGGATCCTGCCTCACACATCCTCACGGCCGATTCGCTCCCACAGAGAGGGACTTCTCCGGGTGCCATCCACTAGACTTTGTCAGCGGGCGACGCCCAGGGGAAGGGCTCTCTCTGTGGCGGGCCCAGCCCTCTGGAACGACCTTCCCCCCGACATTAGAACGACCACGGACCTCCGCTCCTTCCGTCTAAAATTAAAAACATATCTTTTCTGCTTGGCCGGCCTAGGGTAGTCTCTCTCTATGGGGTTTTAGTCGTTAATTGGGAATTTTAGTATGTAAATGGGGTATTTTTAGCACAGGTATTGTTTAATTTGTTTTTTAATATGTCTGTATATTTATTGTTTTAGTTTTTCCCTGTGCACCGCTCCGAGTCCCTACGGGGAGAGGGAGCGGTCAATAAATTAAAAAAATATTATTATTATTATTAATTCTGGGAGCTGAAGTCCTTCAGACTTAAAGTTGCAAAAGTTGGAGACCCCTGTTCTAAACCAAATGATTTGTGGGGGGCTGGGCCAGTGAGAGGTCAGTTAGTTGAGTTTGGATAGTGACTCCTGTTTGTCTTACTTCTCATAGAGTTAAACTGCACACTCATGATGAGTGTGCGCACTCATCAGGGCCGCGCTCTGGAGAAGCTGAACTTCTGGGTTCTGGCAGGCATGCACACCTAACAATTATCTGGGCCAGCGCACATGTGCATACCGGTTTTCGGCACGGCATGTGAAGGACAGCTGATCGTTGCATGTGCACGAGCACCAGAAACCCAGAAGACAAACCGGCAAGGTCACACATGCTGTCTTTGCGTGCCACTTTGAGCTTGTGTGCCATAGGTTCTCCATCCCGTGTCTAATGTATATGATTTTTGCAAATAATTATCTTATCTAGTGCTTGTTTTGTGTAATGTCATCTTTTGAGCAGGATAATCACTTTGCAAGCTGAGATCATTTTTCAATGTATATGATTGTATATGAAAAACATACTTTTATATTAGGCAAATATGAAAACATAAATGTATATTTCTATTCTTATCCTAATTAAGAATTATAATTGTCTCTATAAATTGGAATGAAAACATAGTACATGCTACATAAAATGCAAATATATTTTATAGATGTATGGAGGTCTGTGTCTTGGCAGGTTGGGAGAACTTAACAAATCTTCTCTTGGCTCTTAAACTAGACCGGGTCAGGACCTGGTTGGAATGATGGAAGTCTCCAGAAAATGTCAATTCTGTAGGATAAACTGGGATATTTTTAAAAAACTATATCAATGGCAACCATTTCCATACTTTTCCCAAGAAAGCTACATCAGTCTCTCCATGAAGTTTTTATGAGTTGAATTTAAACAGAAATAAATTCTATTTTATGAGTATCTATAAATATAATAATATATAAGTGGTATAAGTTGCTTTCCAGGGGGTGGGGGGAACCACTTTTCATCTGCCACTGTAAATGGATAGCTGTATAAATTTACATTTTTGCAAAAGATGGAAATTCAGGTGGAAATCCCAATGTGCCCATGATTAAGAGTGACTTGGTGACTGATATTATGAACTGTATTCTATTTAGAGATTAAATGAGCAATGTAATGCTGTAAAAGGTTTTGGTATTAGATTATTTAAGGACATTCCCATGAAATTTTCTGAATTTCATTCATGCCGTATATTGTGTGACCTGAGCTAAGATGAGAATTTGACAGGTGGTAAATTCCTCTTAATAAAAAGCTTGCAAACCATTCCATGTATTTTAGTGATCCCATTTCCCCCATTCTAAGTCACTGCTGGTGGCTGGTATGAATATTATGCATAACTAACAATACGTTTCCTCTTATTAATAGTGTGGCATTAAATTGTTCCATGCAGCTGTTAAAATCTCTTCCTAGAGGTAGAGCTCTTGCCTCACAAACAGGAGGTTGTGAGTTCGATCCTAGGTCGAGGCAGATGTAGGGTCTCCTGCAAGGTCCCTTCCAACTCTGTCTGTCTGTCTGTCTGTCTGTCTGTCTGTCTGTCTGTCTGTCTGTCTGTCTGTCTGTCTGTCTGTCTGTCTATCTATCTATCTATCTATCTATCTATCTATCTATCATTAAGATGGTGGCAAGCTTAGGCGCAGCGGCTTTGAGCTCCTGGTGTCACAGCAGACTTTTCCATCAAAAACTCGCTCTGAACCTACTGTGAATTATAGAGAAACAAACATATCAACTGGTTGTGACACATCAGTTAAAGAAAAAAAAGGATTACTCGGATTTTTTAGGACAAGTAAGAAAAACAAGTTTCAGGCAGAGAAATCCTCAAGAAGAAGCCTAGATCAGGGTAGTGAAGAATTTTTAAAACCCATGTCGTATCGTAAACAAAGCCTGGCTGGAGAATTCTGGGAGTTGAAGTCCACAAGTCTTAAAGTTGCCAACTTTGGGAACCCCTGGCCTAAAGGGAATGTTCTCCATATTTACTCTTTGACATCCTGGGTATTAGCCTACTCACCTACTCACTTCTATTAATACAGTTCCAGATGGTCATTAACATATATTGTCCAAGTATTATCTGCTCTTGACTATCCTGTGGTAAACACAGACAAAGCAGTTGGAGAATGTAATGGTTTTATTCAGAAATCATAGATGCCGCTTATGAGAATGGCTCTGTGTAAATTGCACTCCTCTGTATGTTCCCTCTTCTTTTTCGTCAGATGTCTGATTGATATTTCTGGTTTTGTTTTTGAATAAAACACAGCTCTGCTTTATGTCCAATCCCTATGAAACTGGTTTGTGGTCGCAATGGGAATCAAGAACAAACAAATTAGCCTTAACAGAGTGAGAGAGATGTGGCTTGTTATGTCTTCTTTCAATTGTGAGGAAAATGAAAAGAGAATTGAAATATGGACAGATATGGACAGGGAAAATGCTCCCCTGTTTACTGTACATCAGGGATGTCCAAACTTGGGAACTTTAAGACTTGTGGACTTCAACTCCCAGAATTCTGGCTGGGGAATTCTGGGAGTTGAAGTCCACAAGTCTTAAAGTTCCCAAGTTTGGACATCCCTGATGTACATTCTTGGCTGCTGTTTAACTAAGCTGTCTTGCTACTAGACCAAACTTCAATAAGTGTTAAGGTTACCATTTTTAATCACTGACATTTTCCGTGCTTTTGCTGTAAATGAAATGCTGGACTGAACATACAAGTAACATTTTAAGCCAAATAGAACTTAGCATTAGTGAGATGAAGTTTTAAAGAAGAATATTGAAACCCAGCTTTGTAATAATAAAAGCTTTGTCAAAAACCTACAGGATAGTAATTGACAGTGAGCAAACAATCAGCTTATTTAATCCTACTCTTTGGAAAACATTTTCAAAGTGCATTTAATTCACTGCACTCACTACAAATAAAAGGCAGTGCTCTTTCAAGCTTAAAATATTACTTGCACAATCATGATGCATTACTGGAAGCTGTGGAAAAAATGGAAGAAACAAAAGAGCCTCCACAATAATTTCTCTTTAAGATCTGAACTCTCACATGCTACATTAGAGAGATGACGTAGAATTGGAAGGGCCTGCATCTTGATCCATAGCAGGTGGTCCATATACTTAAGCCTTATATAATGGATATTTTTTCCATTAAAAAGGATGAATAAATGTTTAGAAATGTTTAAGGAGTTTGAAAAATTAATATATTGTTTACATCTGTAAATGTATTAAACCGATTTCTCCAAACATTTCCAAGTATTTTTCCGACTTAATTTTGCAAAAGAATTGTTCATATGTCATTATTTATTCGATGTGTTTGTTCCTTCTTTTCTAGTCAATATCTCTTTCTTTTTACAGCTGTCTAGAAAAAATGTATTTTTATGCTTTTAGATGAATTGATGTTTCTATATTAAAAGATTCAGGAAGGATAATTAGTTCTCATAGACATAATGCTATGTGATTGGAAAGGCCCATCATTTCCTTAGAGTCCTGTGAAAAAAATCAGGTGGAACAACAGCTGATGACCTCTTTCTATCGGTCCACCATAGAAAGTGTCCTCACATATTGCATCACAGTGTCGTATGCTGGTTTAACTGCTGCGGACAGGAAGGCACTACAGAGAGCGATCAATTCGGCACAAGAAACCATCGGTTGCCCTCTGACATCACTGGATAACATCGCCAGATCTCGCTGCTTTAGCAGAGTAAGGAAGATACTCAGAGATGGCCAGTGTCTCTTTGCACTTCTACCATCAGGCAGAAGACATCAAAATATAGTCAGCTGAACAAACAGGTTTAAAGATAGTTTCTATCTTTGAGCTGTGAGACTTTTAAATACAACCACAATCACTCCATGCACACGCTAGGTTTTTTCCTTTCTTTTTTCGTTTCTGTTATAATTTTGCATCAGTGAGGTTAAAACCAATTTCATTGTATTTGTACAATTTCATTGTATGACAATAAAGATTATACTTATACTTATAATGCTGCCTTTTTAGGAAACCGTTTTTATATCACAATGTTCATTCACATGTTAAAAATGTTGGATTCTGCCAAGGACTCTGCATGTACCTTCCTTCCTCTCTACCAGTTAAACTATAAAGAGACAGAATTGTTCTAATTATTTTTTTTACAGCCTGGGGAATGCTACCCAGGGGTGCGATCCTACCGGTTTAGCAACTGGTTCGCTGAGCCCATGCTTTGCACGCGCATACGCTCACTTTGTACACGCACACACCAAACATACCTGACGGACATGCACTGCATGCATGTGCACAGTTCACAGGAAAACAGCTGAGGCTCAGCAATTAACTCTGCCGCACCTATCAGCTGGGCTAAAAAACAGGAAAATATAGGTGAGTATAAACCAGGGGCAGGCGGGCGGGCCCACCTGAAGGTTGGAGTGAACCGGTTCGCTCTGAGCTGATCTTCGGAGCTACTGGTTCACCTGAACTGGGCCAAACTAGTATAATCCCACCTCTGATGCTACCTATTCTATTAACTCTAGATTTATAGTATGTAAAACTAGAAACATTCATAAAATATTCATTAAAATAATAAGCAATTAGTTAAAAAAGCCTACTATTACAGTTAGAATAATATTTTAGTCGCTTCACCATTTTTCTAAAAGACATTAAGTGTCTCATTCGACCTTGAGAATCAGCTGTGCCATGAAACGCCACCCTCAGAACCCATCAGAGAAAATAAATAAGCAAACAACGGAAAGGGGAGAGACAAGGAGAGAAAGGAAGAAAGGGTAAAGTAGAGAAAGTAAGGGTGGGGAATTGAGAGTAGGAGAGAGGATAAGAAAGAAGAGAGGAGAGAAGGAGAGAGGAAAGAGAGGGGGGAAAAGAGAGAAGAGAGGAGAAATGAGAGGAGGAAACAAGAAGGCAGAGAAGGGAGCGTGAGAAAGTAGGAGTGAGGCTGTTGCAAAATAAGATGGAGACAAGGGGTGGCAAGAAAGTGATCCAAACTGTATCATACAGTATATATGCAAGAATGTGTATAGATATTAATGATGAATAGATAAATGTTAAATAGTATTTATAAGAATGTATATCAATGAATGATTTTGAAATGGGAAAAAATAAAAAACCTATTCAAATAAAAAGAGAATCAGCTGTGCCAGAGAGCAGAAGTTGCTAATCTCCAGCTCCTAACCCTGAATGTCTCTCAGGATGGGCATCTGGAGCATTCTCTCCCAGCCAGACCATGTGTAGTAAACAGATCTTCCTGAAGAGGGTCTTGAAAGTGACAAGGCCCCAAGTTATCAAGTTGTGATATGTGATCACGATCATCTTGAATGGGACATGGAAGCCTACTGGCAACCAATGCATCTCTTGTAGAATAGTGTTACTCTGTTGAGCTACCTCATGTTGGTCAGCAAGCAGACTCCCATGGTCTGTGTCAGCTTCCAAGTCAACTCAAAGAGCAGCACCGTGTGAATCAATTACAGTGTCAGCGCTGACAAATTGGAAGATCCACCATTTATGTCATCGGTTATGTCCTAGATCAAGAAAGGCATAATGAAGCTCTTCTGGCTGTGCTCCTACCTGCTATTCCAGCAGCAGGTGAAAGTCCAGGAGAGCCCCCTGATTGAACAACAGGGCCTTCAGAAGAAATGCTACCTCATCAAAAGCTATATATATATATTTCCAGCTTGCTGGGATTCAGCAATATAGGTCGTTTTCAACTTATGATCACAAGTAAGCCCAAAATTTCTGTTGCTAAGTGAGACAGCTGTTAACTGAGTTTAGCCCCATTTTACAACCTTCCTTTCCACAGTGGTTAAGTGAATCACTGTGGTTCTTTAATTAATAACATGGTTGTTAAGTGAATTTGGCTTCTCCACTGACTTTGCTTGTCAGAAGGTTGCAGACATCGATCACATGGCCCCAGGACACGGCAACCATCATAAATATGAGTTAGTTGCCAAGTGTCTGGAATTCTGATCATGCGAACATGGGGGATGCTACAATGATTGTAAATGTGAACAACAGTCATAAGTCATTTTTTTCCCAGTGCTGCTGTTAGTTCAAACAGTCAGTAAATGAACTATTGTAAGTCGAGGGCTACTTGTATTCTGTTTCTCTCCATCCTAGTCCCTCGCAGTCTCCAGTCTGTGCAACTAGCCTGGAGTTATTTATTTTTACTGCTTTCTTTACAAGGGCTATAAGCCATTCCTGTTCAACCTGACTTTAAATGGATTGCGATTTAAAGCTACAGTTGGTACCATTAGCATATTGAATTAGTTGGAGCTGTACATATAGAAATGAATGAAACCATTGTAGGAACCTGCATCATCCAATCCCCTCTCAAAAGAGTAGCATAATCAATGGATGCAGCTAAAAGTTCTATTGAGATAAGAAGTGTGGTAGCTCAATCATGTCCCATCATGTCATCCACCTGAGTGATCAGCATATTCCCCATCCAAGGCCCAGGATGAAAAGGAACCAGATAATCTGACACATGCAGTATCCTCTCTAGTTGAAGTTTACATGTTGTAACTTGAGATACCTATACTACTGTCTCCAGTGTGTCAGCCTCCGCTTTTTGCTTGCTTTGGCTGTCATTTTGAAACGGGGAGGGAGGGGCTGTCTGAATATTAAGTGAGCTGGAGAGAGATGTGGCCAGAGTCTGTTATCACCTAACGGTCTTGCATTCCACTGTGATGATGCTCCTGGGCAGGACGTGCACCTGGCATCATGAATGACTCTGCATTGGACAATATACTGTGGTCAAGGGACTACGGGTTGGGTTATGCCTAAATGTTTCATTCCTTGCTTGACTTTCATTGCAGTCTTATCATATTCAGTAAAAGTAACCTTAAACTTTCCAAATGAGCTTAAGCGTGGTCTTTCCTGATTTATGATGAGAGCAGATCTGACAAATGGCTCTTTGCCCTTAATGGAGGCTTGCAGGTCTTGGAATCTTAAGGCAATCCAGTCTAAAATGAACACGGTAGCCCAAAGAATACAAAAACTTTAAATTTTATTTTTCTCTACAAAAGTAGAAGTTAAACTATATTATAATGTGATATTTCGGTTAATGTACTTTTCCTGAGAAATTACTTTGTGTATATCATAAAAATGCATGTGACTCACAGGTAGAATGTGGCCAGAATAGAATCTTTAAAAATGTTCTAGAAATCAAAGTCGCAAACTAGTTTGCAAAATTATTTGGCAACAAAATTGTTTTCAGAGTTATTTCTTAAGGCCAAAATAAATAATATATAATGGTTTTGAATATTTTCTATATTTATTTATTAAAATTGCGCTTCCAACTTAATATTCTTGAACTGAACCTTCTACTGGTTAGCAATTAAAGTGACGCAAGGTGTTAAAATAATGAACAAATAACACGTGAGATGTTTTATTATAATAGACCAGGGGTCTGCAAAGTCGGCTCTTTTAAGACTGGTGGACTTCAACTCCCAGAGTTCCCCAGCCAGCAACTCTGAAAACAATTTTGTTGCCAAATAATTTTGCAAACTAGTTTGCAACTTTGATTTCTAGAACATTTTTAAAGATTCTATTCTGGCCACATTCTACCTGTGAGTCATATGCATTTTTATGATATACAGAAAGTAAATTCTCATACATTAACCGAAATATCACATTATAATATAATGTGACTTTGCAGACCCCTGTAATAGACAGTGCAAATCTCCTAAGAATTCCAGTTTTAAAAATCAAGAGAAGCTTTGTAATATCTAACTGGGAACAGGGGAGCAGTGGAAATGGAATTTCCTGACTATTCACCTTCGGGAAGGAATGAGTCAATGGACAATTGCTAGGAAGAGCCTTTTCTTCCATTATCCGGTATGGAATTATTTAGAATGAGAAATGTTATCAGTGACATAAAATACAGCAATAACAGCACCTGATAATAAAGCCAGGCCAAATAAGACAATGGCTATTAAAATATTTATTATGTTCTGCAATGTGTGGCCAATTTTTTAATAAACCACAGTATGTAAGTGACTCACCTCCATTGTCAAGTTATTGACATGGTTGTTAAGGGAAACTCACTTCCCCATTGGCTTTTCTTGCCAAAAGGTCTCAAAAAATGCGATCACATGACCCAAGGACACTGCAGCTGGCGTAAATACGTGCACACGTCACATGACCACGGGAATGCTGCAACAGTCATAAGTGTGAACATGGTCATAAGTCACTTTACACATGACCATTGTAATTTTGAATGGGCACTAAACAAATGGTTGCAGGGCAAGAATGATTTTATCTTCATCAATGATTTGGATGAGGGGATAAATGGGGAACTCCTCAAATTTGCAGACGACACCAAAGCTGGCAGGAATAGCCAACACTCCAGAAGATAAAGGCTTAAGATACAGAAGGATCTAGACAAACTTGAACATTGGGCACTATCTAACAAAATGAAATTCAATGGTGAAAAAAGTAAGGTTCTACATTTAGGCAAGAAAAACAAAATGCACAGGTACAGTTTAGGTGGTACCTTGCTCAATAGCAGTAACTGTGAAAGGGATCTTGGAATCCTAGTAGACAACCATTTAAATATGAGCCAGCAGTGTGCAGCAGCTGCCAAAAAAGCCAACACAGTTCTAGGCTGCATAAACAGAGGGATAGAATCTAGATCACGTGAAGTGTTAATACCACTTTATAAGGCCTTGGTAAGGCCACACTTGGAATACTGCATACAGTTTCGGTCACCACGATGTAGAAAAGACGTGGAGACTCTGGAAAGAGTGCAGAGAAGAGCAACCAAGATGATTAGGGGACTGGAGGCTAAAACATATGAAGAACGGTTGCAGGAACTGGGTATGTCTAGTTTGATGAAGAGAAGGACCAGGGGAGACATGATAGCAGTGTTCCAATATCTCAGAGGGTGCCACAAAGAAGAGGGAGTCAAACTATTCTCCAAGGCACCTGGGGGCAGGACAAGAAGCAATGGGTGGAAACTAATCAAGGAGAGAAGCAACTTAGAACTAAGAAGAAATTTCCTGACAATTAGAACAATTAACCTCTGGAACAGCTTGCCTCCAGAAGTTGTGAATGCCCCAACCCTGGAAGTCTTTAAGAAGATGTTAGATAGCCATTTGTCTGAAATGGTATAAGGTTCCTGCCCACGCAGGGGGTTGGACTAGAAGACCTACAAGGTCCCTTCCAACTCTGCTATTGTATTATTGTGTTATTGATACTGATTTGTGACTCAAGACTAAGAATGAAGGACTCTGAGCCAGTCTAAAAATTACGCAGATCTCTGTTGATTCCGGCAGTGTCACTGTATTTGCAACCCTAATCAATTCAGATTCTTTAAAAATGGTCTGGATTTCCTCTCCCACCATCCCTCCTGAGTCCTGAGGCTCAAGGAAAAGGCGGCTTATTAGCTTTCCCCTAGGGAGAGTTCTTTTTCTTTTTCTCTTTGCACACAAGATTTATTTTCTTTTCCTTTTGTAGGGAACAGAGGTGAATTGGTTTTTGTTACCATATGGCCTGCAGCAGTTTGGGGTGGGGCCTTGAGTTTTCTTCCTTGCTTTCAGCACTGTAAGGTCAGCAGATTTGAAAGCAGTCATCAATCAAACTGCTTTTGAGGGGTTTGGGGAGTGGAAGGAGTGTCTGTCTCAGTTTCCTATAAAGAGCAGAAAAACAGTTTGGCCGTAACTGGTACGGTGGGGATATGGTTAGTGTCCACTTAGGACTCTTGATTAGAACACATTAACAGGAAACAGCACAAATTGGCTGATTTAAGGATACCTTGATATAAAGAAGTTTTCCTGTTGGTCTGAGTTGAAAGTCATCCAGCTGTGATGGCTCTGGAAATTTTCACAGCTGATTGGAAAACATGTAGTAGGAGACCTGACTGTTTCCCAGTTTAATGGATCTCAAGAGACAAGATAATATTTTTCTATCACCTTAAATCCCTTTAAAGCCTTTTTTGTTTAAAAAAGAAGAAGAAGATTGATATTCTTATCTGATGCAAATTTCCTTACACAGATCGGTACATAACAGGTTTGGAATTTCATATTATTAAGTAGAAGACAGCAATATTTTATAAGTTTTATAGGTTAGGTATATTTCTTGATTATATTCAGTGTCTTCATTAAAATTCCGTTAAATAAGTACCACACATATAATTTGTGTATTGTTTTCCTCTTGCATGTAATTTAATCATTATCAGTTCCAATTAAGCAATGCTCACTAGTCAGTTATGGTTATCTAACATGCCCATTTGCCATAATATGTAGCCTATTTGCCTTTTTTCATTACTCCTTTGACATAATAGTTTGAACTGTGACTAATGCAGGGGTTGCCACAATGAAGCGGGAGTCAAACTATTCTCCAAAGCACCTGAGGGCAGAACAAGAAGCAATGGGTGGAAACTAATCAAGGAGAGAAGCAACTTAGAACTGAGGAGAAATTTCCTGACAGTTAGGACAATTAATCAGTGGAACAGAAGTTGCCTCCAGAAGTTGTGAATGCCCCAACACTGGAAGTCTTCAAGAAGATGTTGGATAGCCATTTGTCTGAAATGGTATAGGGCTTCCTGCCTAGGCAGGGAGTTGGACTAGATGACCTCCAAGGTCCCTTCCAACTCTGCTATTGTATTGTATTGTATTAATGCAGTTAACAATGCATTTTAAAAAATTAAACAGAAGACATTTCTGCTTTGCATAGGATTCATAACCTGGTCTTTGGATTACTCCTTAGCAAATTGTTCAGAATTGCATGCTATCAGTATAATCCTACTCATTTATTCAGAAATACTGCTTACTGTTACATAAGGGGACTAAGCAGAGAAGATGGTCAATTGGAATCAATAAGACTGGCGTATAATATACAGCAACTTAACTCTTCAGTTTAGTATTTATTTTCAATAACTTGATTTCATTAATAAATGAATATGACCTATCTAAAAATAATTTCTAGCCTCATTGTTTATGGATGCCAACGAACGTGTTTATGTGTGACACCCCTTGGTATCATTCAATATTAGACCGCTAATATCACAATTCTGTTGTCTTAGACTTAGAACAATCATTTTAAAATAATGATGTTAGAAATGGGTCTCAGCAATGTTGCATCCATATGCTTATGAAACTGAAAAGATACATATAAACATAAGACTTGAGAAAGAAAATAAGTTTCAGGACAGATGGTTTTGAAAATGTTGATGAATTTAAGGATTAACCGGGCCATAAGAAATTATATCACTGCAATTTGTTAGTGTTAGGTTATTTTTTTTATCACTGAACAGTGTTCTCTTTTAGCTATTAAATGCCAAATGCTTAAATATGTAGAAACCAAGTTGTCCTTCTCCAGCTGGTCCCATTTCAAGTGCCAGATGCGTTATCTCATTTATTTCAGACCTGCCAAAGGATATTAATGTGCCACATTATACTTGTCATGTCAGTGAGTTTTGATTAAGTCTTATTATGGGGTTATTAATCTGCTTGTCTGAAACTAATCTCTATGTTCCATATTAGAATTGTGATATTGGCCGCCTGGCATATGGAGGCAAGAGCATATCACTCCTAAACCTAAGGAGGGTGTCCTTAGGCATCCATCATGATAGCCATTGATACCCTTGTTCTCCATGAACTCCTCTCATCCTTTCTTAAAGGTGTCGAGGCTGACAGCTGTCACCACTTCTTCTGGCAGGGAGTTCCATAGACCAGGGATCCTCTGGGTGAAAAAGTCCTTCCTCTTATTTGTTTGAGGTCTATCTATCAAAAGTTTCATGGAGTGCCCCCTAGTTCTAGCGTCGTGCGATAGGGAAAACAGTTTTTCCTTTTCTACTTTGTCCACACTGTGCATGATTTTATAGACTTCAATCAGGTCACCTCTCAGGCGCCGTCGTTCTAGAGTGAAGAGGCCCAGCCGTTGCAGCCTCAGATGGTAAGGAAGGTGTTCCAGCCCCCTAATCATTCCGGTTGCCCTCCTCTGCACCTTTTCCATTTCCATCATATCCTTCTGAAGGGATGGTGACCAGAACTGTACACAATACTCCAGATGGGGCCTCACCATAGATTTATAAAGAGGCAAAATGACACTTGCTGACTTAAGGCTTTATGGCTGCACTGGCGAGATTGCCCCTCAGTCAGCTGGTCCTCCCCAACACCCTTCGGCCTCACCTTCGGCAGCAGCGGTGTGATCAGAAGTGCAGTTCAATAGGTGAAATAACTAACCAGAAGTGCAGCTGGAGTGGATGCTCATTGGAAGATAAGGCCAACAGTGAGGGGACAGGGGCTGAATCCCACCACTCCACGGGCCGAATTCTTTGCATTGGGAGGCCGTAACCAGCCTGCATCCTGTAGTTTGAGGATCGGTGCTATTAGTGTCATTGACCGACAAACCAAAATTTTGAAAAAAAACATTAGTAGTACTCAGTTACTCTGAAGTAACTTAGAATGAGTGACTGGCCCTGAATAACATAATGAGGTTCCACACATACAGGAAGATTTTATTCTTCCTGCCATAACTTACCACATTGCATTAAAAACTTGGTAAGTTCAAGATGTATGCAATTCAACTCCCAGAATTTTATGAGTTGAAATCCACACATCTTAAAAGTTTTAAAAACATTGCCTTAGCCAGTGACATTTCAGATGCCAAGCAAATACCAACTTAAATGAAATAATAATTTTAGACAGAACTATAGGAGAAAGGGAAGCCGGGGAATTGCTCTGATTCCAGTAAATATTTCTGTGAGCCATTTTAGCTCTAGGTTTTCCAAGCTGGAGTCTGAATTAGTTCTAAAATCTCTTCAAACAGTAAAGGTTTTTACCTAAGAATCTTGCAGAGAAAAGAGAAACCTGAATTATCAAACAAATATGCAGGGCCAACGCTCTAATTTATGGGCCAACATCTGCTCTTTCACAACTGTTGTCAAAAAGCACTTTTGATGGTAGACTTCAGTTGTCATTAGCACAAAAATAATAATAATAATTTAATAATAATAATAATAATTTTAATATTTCTAAACCGCACCCTCTCCCCACAGGGACTCGGGGCGGTGCACAGGCAAAGTAAAACAATAAATACATACAAACATTTCATTAAAAATAAATTAAATCTAAACCTGCGCTAAAATTCCCCATTAAAACTAAGCTATATTATAAAACTTCCCAATAAAACCCCAAAGACAGAGAGACTATCCTAGGCCGGCCAGACAGAAGAAATGAGTTTTTAATTTGAGACGGAAGGAGCGGAAGTCCGTGGTCGTCCTGATGTCGGGGGGAAGGTCGTTCTAGAGGGCCGGGCCCGCCACAGAGAGAGCCCTTCCCCTGGGCGTCGCCCGCTGACAAAGTCTAGTGGACAGCACCCGGAGAAGTCCCTCTCTGTGGGAGCGAATCGGCCGTGAGGATGTATGAGGCAGGATCCGATCCCGCAGATAGCTAGGTCCCGAGCCAAAATAACTGTCCAGCTCATCTTTAAAATCAGAGGCTGGGATTAAAAATTGGGGTATTTTTAGAAAATTGCATTGCTCCGCCCTAGCCACAAGTGACTTTGGTTGCATTTTGTTGCAACCATTTTGATCTCTGTCATTTTGCAATTTATGAACATATTGACTGCTTCATGCTGTTAGACACACAAGATTTTCTTCTTTAGCGTGGAAGGCAGGAGCTTTTCCATGACTCCAATATTTTGATAGGTTCCGTCTCACAGGTTGTTGTCGTGATAAAAGTAAGAGAAAGTGTTGTTGTTGTCCTTGGGGAATCCTGTTCTTCCACAGTTTGGATGGTATCTATCCTAATTTTTATTATTGGATTATAAACCAAAGCACTCTTATTTTTTAGGCTTTGAGGTTCTTCTTAACTTTCCTCCTTGCTGCTTTTATCTCTGCCTCTTTGAATTTGATTTCTACTATTGTAAATTTCGTTGCATATGTTTGTAATCTGTACTATAGCCCACCCTGGAAGTTCTTACAAGCTAATGGAGGAACATAACCCTTTTAAATATATAATATTTATACTTGTCTGAAAGTAGCAACCATATAAAGGAAGGAATGTAAGAGAGGGGGTGACCACAGTGACAAGAAACACAGAAATCCCACTGAAATGTGGGGGTTTTTTTGCTCATGGAGCTGCCACCAAGAAGAATGGCTGAGAGAGGGAAAAAGAAATTGGTGAACATAACTGTGCGGTCAGGAATTCTTTTTCTCATTGGTGAGATATGTCTGGACTACCCAGAAGCTTTAAAGGTACAATTAAAAAACCCCTTGGTAAAATCTTTCAAAGCTTAATAATAACAAAGTCTGTCAGACTGTGCCAATTTTGCATCTCAGAGAGCAAGCCTGAAGAGTATTTTAAATGCTTACCGTATTTTCAATGTTAAAACATTTAATTATAACCTAAAGAATTACTGTAGATGTATTTTTAGCCAGAGTTAGAAATTCTGTTGCAATTTGTTTTTTCTGACCTAAAATATAACCTTGGAATAATATCTCATATTTATGTTGGGACTGATAACTTCAGTTTACACATAGCTGTTTTGGAAGCAAAACCATCATTTTGTTTTATAGCAATTTCTAGGCATGTTAACAAATGAATTAATGGTGCTTAAGATTTCAGGTATTAAAGTTTGAATGATTTAAATAGCTCTTTTGTTCCAGCATGCTGTTAATAAGGCATAAACCAAAGTCTCTTGTGGTTGATTAGATCCTATTTGGTGTCCAAATGGTGTTTATAGAGCTTATGGCAACTTTTCAAATGGAGAACTCCTCCTCCTATTTCTCTCTCTCCCCCACCCCCTGGATTTACACACAAGTGTAAGAGCTGCAGCTGTAAGGACGGTTGCTCAGATTGCCTTTGCAAAGAACCCTATTTTTTGTCTTACTAAGCTTTTCAAAATATGAGAATAACAGAATGACAGATTTGGAAGGGACTTTGCAGGTCTTCCAGTCCAGGGGTGTCAAACCCATGTCGTCATGGCGGTGTCACGTGATGTATCGGGACTTTCCCCCCCTTCACTAAACCGGGCTGGGTGTCGCCAGCGCGTGACACATCAGGCCTATGAACTGGGAGTTTGACAGCTCTGTTCTAGTCCAACGCTCTCCTTAAGCAGGAACACTACACCATTTCAGACAAATGGTTGTCCTATCTCTTCTTAGAAACCACCAGTGATATTTGATTTTATGATCTCAGAATATATACATAAGTATTGAAGAGCAGTAAGTGAGAGTTTTACATTTATAATTAGTTCCACCAATTTTACTTACAACTGTATATTTTTAGTGCAACTATTGTATTTTATATTCCAGAATATATGTACATAATTCATTCTTTCAATTTCATATAGCTGTTACCGCAGCAGTCCTGGGCTGCTGTAAGTTCAGGTGAAGTGAATACCCCATTTAACAAATATATTGTGCCTCCAGTACATTTGCTCACTATCTTGATGATCTGTTACTGTCACATTAATATAACATCTCCAAGTTTAAGAGATCCATCAATGACCTCTATTCATGCTATTCCAATATTTCCAAACATCTAGCCAATCTTATATTGAAAAGTTAAGCAGGGTCAACCTGGTTAGTATGTGGATGTGAGAACGTTCAAAAAATCTCAGGATTTATTTATTTATTTAGAAATTTTATATGGCTGTCAAAACACTGTCAGTGACTCTGGACAGTTTACAAAAAATAGGACTGCTAAAGCAACATTTACATATAAATCATTTCGGTACTGTTGTCAAAAAATAACAATGTCTATAATGTCACTAGATTTTGCATTATCCTATGTAAGTACAGGTAGTCTTTGACTTACGACCACAATTGAGTCCCAAATTTCTGTAGTTTCTGTAGTTAAGTGAAACATTTAGTTAAGTGAGATTTTCCATCTTACAAGCTTTCTTGCCACAGTTGTTAAGTGAATCACGGCAGTTGATAAGGCAGTAACATGGTTATTAAGTGAATTTAGTTTCCCCATTGACTTTGCTTGTTAGAAGTTCACAAAAGATGATCACATGACCTTAGGACACAGCAACATGAATATGAACCAGTTGCCAAGCATCTGAATTTTGGGCCTATGATCCTGGGGATCCTGGAAAGGTCGTACTGTTAAAACGGTCATAAGTCACATTTTTCAGTGCTGTTGTAACTTGGCAACTGAACTGTTGTAAGTCGAGCACTACCTGTATGAATCTGTAAACATGGCTCTGCAACCCTGCATGCTCTAACTTGGTAGTAGAGGCAGTCCTTAATTTACAACCATTCATTTAGTGACTTTTGAAGCTACAACATCACTGAAAAAAGTGACTTCCAATTGGTCCTTGCACTTACAACTGTTGCAGCATTCCCACAGTCACATGATCAAAATTTGAGTACTTGGCAACCCACCTCTATTAACAATGGTTGAGATGTTTTGGGGTCATATGATCACCATTTTCCTTCCCAGTTGGCTTCCGAGAAGCAAAATTGGCAGATGCAGGATTGTCTTAAGATTGGATTGATTCGTTTAACAACTGTGGCAAAAAAGCTCATAAAAACCAGGTGCGACTCAAAGAGCAACAGCTTTGCTTAGGAAATTGTTATCCCAACTGTGATGGTAAGTCAAAGGCTACCTATAATTTATTTTTACATAATGATGTAAAGAACTGGACTGTGTTTTTCTCTCCAGGTGAGATCATTTCCTGTATCTTCACACACCATCATGGAATGCAATAAGATGTTCCGATTTAATCATGAGCATTTATAGAGCATGTGTCAGGTCTTCTTCATCGATAACCAAGAAAGAAACCTCTCGGCTCCATTTGTAGTGGAATTAAAAGTACTTTTACTGGTTATGGAATGAATAGCATAGATGCTAAGCAAGGTCTGAAGCATTTAGGCGCGAAAGCATACATATCAATATATGTCCAACCCCCTTTTCCCAGTAACCCCCTTCCATGGTCCAATGTGCAAAGCCCCTAGGTGTCATGTGGCTTCATCTTCAAAAAGCATCATCAGGTTGGCATGTAAGACCGTTGACCTTGACCATAAGATGACCCAACCACTGGTATGCGAAGTAGATGGTAACAGTAGATGGCAACAGAGTATTTCCTTCTGCAATTCACTCTCCTGTACCATACAGTCCCAATAACCCAAATGCAAAGCCCCTCCCTCCCGGTTTCATATGGCAGCCGAAGCGAACAGGAAAGCGGAGTCTGACAGCATGGATATGTTAAAAAAAGTTATGGTTACCTATTTTCATGTGCTCAGCCTACTTTCCCATGATCTGGCCTTCAAGAACTTTAAGCCAAGAGACAGGCCTCAGTGAAATTATGATAATGTGGGCCTCTCCAATTAGAAGCATACATGTCAAGCAGAAATTTCCAAGACCTTCCTGCATCTTTTCCCCAAGGCCCTAATCACAGCAATTAGGTATTTATGTTAGTCTCTTGTGGAAGCTGGAAATGAAACAGTTAGTTTGTCTTTGGTTTAATTGAATTTGTATCTCTTGTTTTTTCAAGCCTGCCCATTTTCATTTCCTGAACCGCAAGTACATAAAACCCATTTGATTTCTACATGCAGAAAACCACTTAGGGAGCATTAAAACCACTTCAGCCCCTCCTTGGAAAACCAAAGGCTGGATGGAACAGCTGAACTGAAGCTGGAGTTGGGAACATATAAGTCTGTTTGGAGTGCCAAAGGAAACTTCAGGTTTCTACAAGTTTGGCTTGTTATTGTTGCCTAATTCCAAAATTGTGTTTTTATTGTTTATTATATTGTGAGTCGCCCAAAGTTTGCATGGAGTCAGACTGCACTAGTGGTGGGTTTCTGCAGGCTCGCACCTACTCGCGAGAGCCGGTTGGTGAAATTTAGAGAACCGGTGAGAGGGGGTTCCACTGGCGTACCTGGAAGTAAATCTGGCCCGCCACTGCCAGTGACCCAACGGGAAGGAAAGGAAGGAAGGAAAGAAAGAAAGAAAGAAAGAAAGAAAGAAAGAAAGAAAGAAAGAAAGAAAGAAAGAAAGAAAGAAAGAATTTATCATCACAATTGAGTCCAAAATTTTGGTTGCTAAGCAAGAGCGTTGTTAAATGAGTTTCACCACATTTTAAAAGGTGGCCACTCCCACCCTGTCACATGACTGCCAAGCCACGCCCACAAAATAGCCCACACCTAGAGAGTAGGTTCTAAAAAATTTGAAACCCACCACTGGACTGCACCTAAAGCGAACTGGATAAAAACAAATAAACAAATAGTTTCCAGAAGAGAACCATTTACAGTCTTCAACTTAAAAAAGTTTATTTAGTGAACGTTTGAAGTTACAAGGGCACTGAAAAAAGTGACTTATGACCATTTTTCACACTTACGACCTTTGGAGCATCCTCATGGTCACAGGATCAAAATTCAGACGCATGGGAACTGACTCACATTTATGACTGTCGCAGTGTCCAGAGGTCACGTGATCCCCTTTTGCGACCTTCTGACAAGCAAAGTCAATGGGGAAGCCAGATCCACTTGACCAAGGGTGTTACTAAATTAACAGCTGTGGTGATTCACTTAACACTGCAGCAAGAAAGTTTGTAAAATGGGGCAAAATTCACTTAAGAAATGTCTCACTTAGCAACAAAAATTTTGGGCTCAATTTTGGTCATAAGACGAAGACTACCTAACAAAAAATTGAGTCATTAGAGGGAGGGGCGGCCGAGATGGGGGAAGAGGTTAAGGAGATCCGGAAGGGGAGTCTAGAATTAGGAGCTTACATGACTAAATTTGAATTTGAAAGAATGTCTTTTTTTCTCAGGTTCCAGAATATACCAGAGTTAGAAAATGAAGATCTTAAAGTTGTTATGAGTACGTTAGCAGAATACCTTAAAAGAGATAAGGAACAATTCTGGTGGGATATGGACCTGGTTTATAGAATTAACTCAGCGTATGCTAGGATGCATAATGTACCAAGAGAAGTTCATGTTAAATTTCTTAGGAGATCCACAAGGGATGAGATATTGAGGGCCCAACGGGATGGAATTTTAAAGTACCAAGATAAAGAAATAATCATTTTGAAACAAATTCCGAAAAAAATTAGAGAAATAAGAAGGAAGTATTCCTTCTTGTCTAAGAAATTATACAAAAAAGGAATTTGGTTCAAGTGATTATTGCCAAAGGGAATGCTGATCTTCTGGGAGGGGGGCAGAATAAGAGTTAAAACATTAAGCGAGGCGGAGGCCTTTATTCAAAAACATTCTTCCCTTCTAGGGGACGAAGATGGGAGAACAAAGGGAGTGACAGCCCCTCCTGGTGACGGGGAAGAAGAGTCAATAGCGAAAAGACTTAGATCTCAAAAATGATTTTATTTGAAATTTTATTGTAATTGTCAATACAAGATAAAATGGCAAAGAAAAAGATGATGGAATGTATGGACTGTACAATGTAATCTTTATATATGCTTAAAATTGTAAATTTATGAAGTTTTTTGGGAGGGCCACCAACAACGGCATGGGAGCTACCAAAATGTTATACTTAGGCCTATACCTTTTTCCCAAATGTATTTTGAAAACCAATAAAAATTTATGAAAAAAAAAAAGACGAGGACTACCTGTACACTTTGTCTGTAGGTTCACAAGGACATTGCTCTGTGAGGTGCCCCCCACCCCCAACTGCCTGATCAAATAAACACAATTTCTGTCCAAGAAATCACCACATCCAACTTTCAACTTTTGGACTTTTACTGAAGTCAGCTGGGTGATGCCACCTTCATTAAGAAGTAAATTCTGCTTAGCTGAGTACAGCTCAGTTTTTTTGTCCTAGGAGAAATAAATGCTTCTTCATTGCTGTAATTTTTTGACGGCCAGTTAATCCATTTTAATTTGGAAACATTTATAACAGTAGCTATGTGGGAAAACTCTAAGGATTAGCGTGCACATGTCTCTTGCAGTAAACTGGAGACAGTTAAGCTGCTATGGCTTATTTGGCAAACACCAGCTCTTTTGAGGACTGGTAGATTGTGAGCATTTCTGCACTGGAAATTTCCAGAATTATCCAGTTACTAATACCGTATTAG
This sequence comes from Rhabdophis nuchalis, assembly GCA_039707465.1. Lineage (NCBI taxonomy): Eukaryota > Metazoa > Chordata > Lepidosauria > Squamata > Natricidae > Rhabdophis > Rhabdophis nuchalis. The sequence goes on from CM077649.1 coordinate 15,655,064, forward strand.
GGCACTAAATAGTGCTTTAATACGGTGAGTTTCTATCACCACAGAGATAGTTGGATGAAACTATATCTCATTGAGGTGAAGCAAAGCAAAAAAGGGGTTGGAAGGAAGAATTAGCGATAACAGGAATAGAAAAACAGATTAATATGACTTTAAAAATAATAATTGAAACTTGTTCTTGGGACCATTTAGAAGCAATTAAAGATTCAGCCTGGAAGAACCAGATTTTGGTTAAGTATATTCTTAATTATATTTATATTAATTATATTAATATAATTCAGTGTGTCGATCTGCTCTAACATATGCCAGTGAAACAAGGACACTAACCTCGCAATCGATACAAAAGGCAAGAATGGTACAAAGAGCCATGGAAAGATACATGCTCAACATTACAAGACAAGATAGGAAGACCAGAAGTTTGATCCTCACTGGCTCAAGGTTGACTCAGCCTTTCATCCTTCCAAGGTTGGTAAAATGAGAAACCAGATTGTTGGGGGCAATATGCTGACTCTATATACTACTTAAAGAGGGCTGTAAAGCACTAAGGGGCAGTATATCTATATTCAAGATGGTGGCGCGCTTAGGCGCTGCGGCTTTGAGCTCCTGGTGTCACAGTAGAGTTAGGCAAAAACTAGTCTATACCCGCAGGGAGTTATTAAGTTATTATTAAAGATTGGATCTTCTAGTCGACTCGATATTACCAGAGACTTCCAGCAGTCTCATAATATACCGAGTGACATAGTAAGACTGCCAGGCTCTCCATGGATCGTTGTTTGGCCTAGGAGGCAGCGAAGAGAGCTGAAGCAGAAGCGGGGATGCATAGCAGGTTTGCTAGTTTGGTTACGGAAGCAGCCTCACAGGCCAGCATTACCAAGCATTTTCCTAACCAACTCTAGATCCTTTGTCCATAAAACCGATGAACTAGAGCTATGGATGGCAGGCAGCGAATAAGCTCATTCGTGAGTGCTGTGTGATGATCATCACAGAGACCTGGCTTCATCCACTTGTACCGGATGCGTCTGTGGAGCTAACTAACCACACCACAGACCGCTTTGACAGAAACAACAACTCTGGTAAAAGCAAAGGTGGAGAACTATGTATTTACACACATAATAACTGGTGTACTAACAGTAGAGTTGCTTATACACACTGTTCTGCAGACGTGGAATTCTCAACTGTCATTTGTCGGCCATTTTATTTACCTAGAGAGATTTCTGTTATAGTTGTCACTGCTGTCTATATTCCACCTGATGCAAATGTTAGCACAACGCTCAAACCAATTTCATTGTAATTTTATTACAATGACAATAAAGATTATTATTATTAGTAGTAGTATATACGTGCTATTGGTATGTTTTGCATGAAATTATATGAACTACCCCTGAACTACAGCCCCCTGCTCAGGACCAATAGATCCTTTAAAAAAATGTCTTTGCCATAGTCTACCATCCATTGGAATTGGAGGCGATTTATGTGGTCTGTAGCTTTATGGCAAGCTATCTTGAGGCAACCAGATGAAATGGAAAACAAAAGTATATTTCCATGTGCATTATCCCAATATGAACTGTGCACCTCCCAGCTGCCTTTCAGCTGATGAGGTACAAAATGTCCTCAGCAGGAAGGTATTGCTGTTGGTGCTAGGTTTAAATCTTCCTCTTTGTTCATATGGAGAAAGAATGAAAGTACAGTCCATGAAATCAACTTACAAACAAGCATGCAGAGAAAATTCTAATTCTGCCACTGCATACTGTTCTCCTAGGTTGAGTTCCCCTCCTCTGGTGGTATTTAAAATTTAAATCCTGATTGTGGAAATAAAAGCAGAAAATTTCTCATCAAGACGGAATAATTTACTTTTTGTCCTTTTGGATATGGTAAATGGGACAGCAAAGTGAGCATGCTAATATTACTATATCAAAATCGCAATCAGATTTCTTGCTAATACTTGCTAATACTTGCTAATACTTAGCAACAGGCATTCCAGACAGGAATGAACAGCTTGGTTAAAAAAAAAGTTGAGATAGTGTCTGTGTTATATGATTGAAGCTTTTTCTGTTTGTTTAAGTGCAATGCAAAAGGAGAAGAGAATGCATTGTTGGATATAGAATCTCCTGCCTATTTTCAGGATTTTATTTAATCAGTTTTACTGATGGAAGTGTATTAAATCCACATATTGCTTGGCAAGGCAAACTATGCAGATCTTAGCAATATTTTATTCCAATTCTATATTAAGACATAAACATTTTGGGCTGTTGGATGTCCTTTTCCCTTTCAATGATTTTTTCTCAGAACTATTTTTATACAACAGAGAGAAAGAGAGAGGGAGGGAGGGAGGGAGGGAGGGAGGGAGGGAGAGAGGCATACCTACCACAATCAGAGAAGGAAGTGTCAGAATTGTCCTTATACATTCATGAGTAGATCTCCAGCAGCTTTGTTTTGTAACTACAGCACGTTCAACCCGAGTGTCACGTCTCCATCGTAAGATGCAATCCCCACTGGCTTCATGCCAGCTAAATAAAGAACAAATTCTTTCGGCAAATGGCAGTCTTAGATCAGCACTTAAATGAGAGTGAGCTAAATGCCCGTTTAAAATGTGAGAAAATACGTACGCTATCACGTATTTGGTTTGAGGTCCTCCCCACTTCTGCCTCCCATGGGATCTGTGAGCAGGAGAAAACAGATCATTACAATGCAGCTGTCGTGGAAGGATTCCAGAGTGTCTTGTCTAGTCTGCTGGACACTTGAGGGGGATCAAAAGGCTGAAAATAGCAATCCAAAGACAGCATGTTGAATGGTCCAAAACGGCTACACAATTGGTTCCCCAACAAATTGAATGCAATCCATTAGCAACAATTCTGGCTAGCTAGATTTGGATAGGTTTCAGTTTTGCAATGGAATAGAAATGAAAAGTGCATTGGGCTGTAGATCACAAATGCAGTGGAAACTTAGTTTAAGTACAAGAGTCTTTTGCCAATACAATTTTTAATAGCAACCATTCTTATTCTTCCACATATGTCTTCAAATTAAGCTGGAGTTTTCCCTGATGTGCCAGAATAATGTTAACTCTTAGTTGGCCAGTTTGAAGAACAACCAGGGCTACTGTAGGGGGCCTAGTTCCTTATTTGAAGAGCGTAATGAACAGTATTACAGCTCACTTTGTCCTCAGTTGATGCAATTGGTTGTACTTCAGTGCCTGCCTAGGGGAAACTGCATTTCAGACTGGAGTGATGTTTTGGAATTTATCCATTGTGACTCATTCAGGGCAAGAAGAAGGAAGCAGATATTTTCATGAATGGAATAAAGACTGTTCCCATCTCTTCTCTCCCACTGATTCCATAGATATGCTATGTGTTTGTGTGTGTAATTGAATGTGTCTGACACACACAATTAGGAAATCTACAGTGATTTCTTTCTGTTTTTCAATTATTTTCAGCTATAAATCGCCAAGCCAAGGATTTTCAGGGCTATTACATTTCTCTCTCTCTCCCTGAATTCAAGGTTTCAAAAACAACAACAATAATAATAATAATAAAAATGATTTCTATACCAGTGGCATCATGATGGCTAGCAGTTTATCTTGGAGTTGGATTAGACTGCCATTTACCACTATTTTATGAATTTATAAAAGAAATACAGTAAAATAAAATAAAAGCAAAACACGGTTAGATGGTGGAACATACAAGGAAAAAGCAAAGAAAATCAATCAACAGAATCCTCTAAATCAGGGGTCTCCAACCTTTGCAACTTTAAGTCTGAAGGACTTCAGCTCCCAGACTTCTCCAGCCAGCTTTGCTGGCTGGAGAATTCTGTGAGCTGAAGTCCTTCAGACTTAAAGTTGCAAAGGTTGGAGACCCTTGCTCTAAATGCCATGGGGAAACTCTAAAAAGAGCCTTACCTGGTGCTGAAAGATATTAAATTCTGTAATAGGTAGGAAGAGAATGTCTTAAGTCTGGATGTCACCATCAAGAGGGTCCTTCCCCTGATCACCACATTAATGGGATTCCAGAGAATATTCCCTGGAGAAGAAGTTAACAAGCGGGACAGACAGGATGGTTTTTAAAGTAAGTTAAGAAAGCTCAATGACTGATGTGTGCTTTTAAAGCTGCCCAGCAGTCAACTAGCAGTTACTGTAGTGTAATTAAGGCTGCTGTGATTAGGGTTATCAAATATCTCAAAAGGAGAACAGGTCTTCCACCCAAAAGGCATAGTCTTAAAATCGAACATTGTCTAGCTTTTTGAATGTTTTGCTCTTATAAAAAACCCGAAACCTTTGAACTGTGTTCACAACAGTCATTCGTCAACTTGTAAGTTGCTTCTTTCTGTGGACGTCCTCAGCAGCCTAGTTTTACCTTGTCTAACTTAATTGCAGCAATTGGCTTCAATCCAGCCCCCCTCAAATCACCGTAGATCATTTACTCACTGCAGATTTCTATAATGCAATGAGAAAAGTGCATTGTCAATTATATACTTTCACTAAAATACGTTTTTGAAAATAAAGATTGGTTGGGAAAAAAAACTGTGATTCAAAAATAAGCTTTTCTGACGCGGGAAAAAGTTACCTTGTATATATCTAGGCCTAAAGGGTCTTTTTCATTTTTTGCTGTAATTTTTGTGACAGATGCCAAGAAAATTAAGCATTTGTCCTGCTTCCCAATTGCCCATGTCCTCCTTTATTTATTCAGCTATCTAGCAGTAACCCTAACTGTGATGCATTCCTTGTACCCTAACTAGCTGCTGAATTTGGCAGACGCTCTTAAAACATCTGAAAGCCGTTCCACACGGCCCCCTGATATTCCAAATATGAAGAGCATATGAAGTATAACTAGATTGTAAAAGCAGTAAAGAGATTCCAAGTGAGGAAGAGAACGTCCCATTAGTTTTCACTGATGAGGCATTAGTTCTGTCATCATAAATTATTAACAAGCCATCAAAGTAATATACTTTAATATTAATAAATACAGTATACTCAGAGGAGCAATGAAAGCAGATAGGAGGCCATCTTGACCTAAAAAAAAATGATACGCTTGAATGAAGGATAAAATTGCACAACCAAACACTGGAAAAGACTACTATAAGTATACATATATTCCCATACGTATATTTCGGTTCTATTCTTTTGACTCTCTATATAACGTGGGTTTTTTTAAAAATATTATGGCTGTAGATTTGTTTTCTAAGTGGTAAGAAGATTGACAGTATGCACATATTTGGTCTTCAAGGAATTGTTCCCTATGTTTCTACTTCTATGGGAAAGATTTTCCAGGCTGCAGACTCAGAGAGTGAAGAACTAGAAACCCAAATTTATTTATTTTATTTATTTTATTACATTTATATCCCGCCCTTCTCCATAGAGGACCCAGGGCGGCGCACAGGAGATTTAAAAAACATACAAAAATAGAACATAGATAAATAATTTAAAATATATATTAGATCCCAAACCTGTGCTAAAACCAATTATTAATTAAAACCCAATTTAAAACTTTTCTAAAAGCAGAGCGGATAGCCTAGAACAGTGGTGGGTTTCAAATTTTTTATAACCTACTTTGTAGGTGTGGCCTATTTTGTGGGCGTGGCTTGGCAGTCATGTGACAGGGTGGGAGTGGCCACCTTTTAAAATGTGGTGAAACTCCTTTAACAACGCTCTTGCTTAGCAACCAAAATTTTGGACTCAATTGTGATGATAAATTAATTCTTTCTTTCTTTCTTTCTTTCTTTCTTTCTTTCTTTCTTTCTTTCTTTCTTTCTTTCTTTCTTTCTTTCTTTCTTTCTTTCCTTCCTTTCCTTCCCTTCCCTTCCCTTCCCTTCCTTTCCTTTCTTCCTTCCTTCCTTTCCTTTCCTTTCCTTCCCGTTGGGTCACTGGCAGTGGCGGGCCAGATTTACTTCCAGGTATGCCGGTGGAACCCCCTCTCATCGGTTCTCTAAATTTCACCAACCGGCTCTCGCGAGTAGGTGCGAGCCTGCAGAAACCCACCACTGGCCTAGAAGCTGTAGCCTAGAAGAGTTACCAAAATATCAGCTATGAAATATAGTGCAAAGTAGAATTAATAGTTTATAGCGACTGAGAAAGGGAAGGCGAAATGATCTCCTGTCATTCTCAAGCTGAAAGTGGCAATGGAAATGATGCTCTTATTCAATCTCACTTTAGCCTCTGAAGAACTGTTTCATGTATTGATGAGGAAGGAAACATTCTGGCTGGCCACTCTAGAAACATTATACACACACACACACACACACACAAATTTGCCTTTAGCAACACATTTTTTTATCATCCCCATGCCTATTTTGTTTACAAGCTCTAAAACTAGTGGGCAGTACATTTGCTATGATTTTCATCCTGCTGTTAGGTGAATGCCTTCCACTCATAGAAGCAAGAACAGCAGGTCAGGGAAAGGGGCTACATAGCTACATAGGAGAAATTTCCTGACAGTGAGAACAATTAACCTCTGGAACAGAAGTTGCCTCCAGAAGTTGTGAATGCCCCAACCCTGGAAGTCTTTAAAAAGATGTTGGATAGCCATTTGTCTGAAACGGTATAAGGTTCCTGCCCACGCAGGGGGTTGGACTAGAAGACCTACAAGGTCCCTTCCAACTCTGCTATTGTATTGTATTGTATAGTGACTGCCTCCAGGTTTTCAAAGGCAAGTGCACTACTTTTGGTGAAGATTTAGCAATCCAAATTGAAGAGAAATGTACAGCATGGTCTAAAACACAATAAAACATTTTCCAGCTATTAAATCAGATGCTGCCAACGTAAAAAGGATTGCCGTAGATTTGTTTCCTCTGTACACCCATTATCTCCAATTTGTCTCTTTTTGATGACAAGAATGGCAGCTCCTAGGCTTTTAAAAAACATTGCATTAATGGTTTGTCACTATGTCATTCCACATCTCATTTCATGATGAAAGTCTATCAAAAAAATAATAATCAGTATACCAGATAGCTTTTTGCATTTTTAAGAAACTTGATGTATTACTTTTTAGCAAGAAAACATTTCTCAAAGAACTTGTACTTAATATTAAAACATCTCTATCCCTATCTCTGTCTAACATTCTATCTCTGTCTCTCAGATCTCAACTAAGAACTACTCGTAGTTCAGTGGTGGGTTTCAAATTTTTTAGAACCTACTCTGTAGGTGTGGCCTATTTTGTGGGCGTGGCTTGGCAGTCATGTGACAGGGTGAGAGTGTCCACCTTTTAAAATGTGGTAAAACTCATTTAACAATGCTCTTGCTTAGCAACCAAAATTTTGGACTCAATTGTGATGATCAATTTCTTTCTTTCTTTCTTTCTTTCTTTCTTTCTTTCTTTCTTTCTTTCTTTCTTTCTTTCTTTCTTTCTTTCTTTCTTTCTTTCTTTCTTCCTTTCTTCCTTCCTTCCTTCCTTCCTTTCCTTTCCTTCCCGTTGGGTCACTGGCAGCGGCAGGCTAGATTTACTTCCAGGTACGCCGGTGGAATCCCCTCTCACCGGTTCTCTAAATTTCACCAACCGGCTCTCACGAGTAGGTGCGAGCCTGCAGAAACCCACCACTGTCGTAGTTCCTAGTTCTATATCTACTCTGTTCTTTTGTCAAAAGGTTTGTGGTCTTTTAAAGCAGTGTATTATGAAACATCTCCAGATCCTAAACATTTTTGTGATGTTAATTACCTTCAAAAGCTATTAGTTTTGCAGACATGTTGGTTCTACGCCAAGTGATGTCTCTAGTTAAGTTGTTGTATGTTCTGTTTTATATCAGTTAATTGGTATGGTCCTTGTCTCAAGTCAGGGAACTCCAGGTGTGCGTTTGCCTTGACTGCATTCTGTTCAGGGTTACACAAACTTTTGAAAGGTTCAGATCTTCTGTGCAAGGATCATGGGACCTGGCTAGAATCATCTAGTTCAATCAAAAGAAGGACTAAGGGAGACGTGATAGCAGTGTTCCAATACATCAGGGGCTGCCACAAAGAAGAAGGAGTCAAGCTGTTCTCCAATGCAGAGTTTAAGGGCAGAGAAAGACAGCAGAGAAATTCTGTCCTGAGCTTTTGAACTTCAGACATCATTCCTCATACAGCAGTTCAGGCCAGAAAGAAAATGCATTGATAGAAAAGATGGTAACCAAAGTTTAATGAAGCTGGGCCCCAAATCACATGACTCTCTTTTAGACTAATTCCAATATTGAGGGATCCGGTTCTTAAGAAAGCCAAAGGATCATATTTTTCCTTTTATTCCAACAGGCTGATAGACTGCCCCTTAGTATGGAAGCTCTATTAAACCATTATGATAGTTGTCTGCCAGTAATTTTGGTACTTTGGTGTACATCACAGCTCTGCCCTCTCAATTCTTTCTGTTTGCATAAAGACGCCCTCATTTTTCTTCTGCACAACGAAGTCCAAGTCCAAGAGAGAGAGAGAAAGAGAACATCCTTCCCCAACCAAATCCCTCCCTCAAGCTAGGCTGAAGCCTGAGAATTGTACGTTGGAACTAGGATTAGAGGCTTTTGCTATGCTAGAAACCAGCCATAACCAGAATTTACTGATATGAGAGTTACTCTAGAGACAACCCCTAGGAACTAGGATCATAAAAGGAAATCCATAAATAAGGGCAGGGGGAGATAGAATTAGATAGTGGGAGATGTAATCCGGGGGCGGAGATAATGTATTCATTTTAGACACTTTGGATAGGTTGGGACATCACTGTTTCTAAGCCAATGATGAAGAGGTTGGAGGTAAATTGGTAACGGTACTAGGGAATACAAGGCAAATGTATTGATGATTGAGGGTGTGTCCACTGAATGTGCGTGATCCACACGCTTTGCAAAGTGAAGAATAAAATTACCATTGTTTTCTCTTGGAGGTTTTGGCTGGTGATTGTTTATTTCCAAACTAGACAACGAATCCCACAACGTGGGGACTTCCCGGGATTTTCCAGACAGCAAGAGGAGTCACTGGACAGGCACCAACTGGGAAGACCACCTTTGCTTTAGAGAGCATGTTTGATAAAGATTTATTTATTTATTTATTTATTTAGATTTCTAGACCGCCCCCTCTCCCCGAGGGGACTCGAGGCAGTGATAAAGATAAAGATGTTTGATAAAGATTTGAGGTATAGGAAGTCCTTGAGGTACGACCACAATTCAGCCCAAAATATCTGTTGCTAAGAAAAACATTTGTTAAGTGAGTTTTGCCCCATTTTACTACCTTTCTTGCCTTTCTTGTTAAGTGAATCATTGCATTTATTAAGTTAATAACATGGTTGTTAAGTGAATCTGGCTTTCCTATTGACTTTGCTTGTCAGAAGGTGATCACATGACTCAGGACATTGCAACTGTCGTAAATATGAGTCTGTTGCCAAGCCTCTTGATCACATGACTTTTGATCACATGACCATGGGGATGTCAGGGTTCCAAATGGAGAGCCATGTTGGCACATCTGGGAAAACACGAATCTGAAAGCTTTTCGGTTTTCCCCACCCAGTTGAAAGTTCAAGATCTTGTCCCACACCGGCAAACCCATCACAGGGTCCAATCTTCCACTGCCATGCTGGCAATTCCACCCATCCAGTACCGGTCAGGTGCAGAGGTGCAGAGACAAAGGATGACCTTGGCTTTCTAGAAGGACTTTTGTTTTGGCTGCATAGCATCTAACTCTGTACAATCCCCAATCCCATTTTCCCATAATAGAAAAGGCATAGTAGAATAATAGAAAGTGTGGCAGGCCAAAGATCCAAAAGGAACATGGATGCAGGCCTGACAGGGGATGCTGTAAAGGTCGTAAGTTTGAAAAGCTGTCTTAGGTCACTTTTTTCAGTGCCCTTTGTAACTTTGAATGGTCAATAAATGAATTATTGTAAGTCGAGAACTATCTGTTGGTTTCTTATAGTTCAGCTAGCTTATTCCTCCTCGTCTCTTGATATTCTTTCCAGGTTTTCTGGCATTGTCATTCATCCCAACATAAAACAGCAGGAAGGTTGATTAATCAGGTATCTCTCTCCATTACACCCTTGTAAAAAATTATCTCAAACATGTGATGTATGAAGCACACAAACCATGAAACTAGTTCTTTGTTAATTCTTAAGAAGCATTCTTTATGTTTATTAAGATCTTTTTTTTTGTGGGGATCTTAAAATGGCCTCTCTTTGTTGTGGTGCAATACAACTTGAATGGGAGCCCTGATCTTCTCCAAAGATACATCGTACAAAGCTTTTAAAGCAAACAAATAAAGAAATGTTTGAACTTTTGGGGCTTTATATATTCTTATAAAACATATGTCACCATCCCAGGTTTTCAACGAGTCCATAGGCTTGTTTCTCTTGATGTTTTCAGTTATACTCAAAGTTTAGGAATAGAATCAACATCATGTGATATCCATTGATCAAGATCAAGATCAAGGGATAGAATCAAGATCGCGTGAAGTGTGAATACCGCTTTATAATGCCTTGGTAAGGCCACACTTGGAATGCGGCATCCAGTTTTGGTCGCCATGATGTAGAAAAAATATTGAGACTCTAGAAAGAGTGCAGAGAAGAGCAACAAAGATGATTAGGGCACTGGAGGCTAAAACATATGGAGAATTATTGCAGGAACTGGGTATGTTTAGTAATCCATCTTGATCCAGAGGAAGACATGTTAAAGTTTTTAGTGATAGTAAGGTGTTGTGGCCCAGCCGGCTCCGGAAGAGCTGCTGATGGATTCCTCTAGTGAGGAGTCCTATGAGTCGGCTCTAGAGGAGGAAACCCAGTTTGTCCCGGATGTCAGGCTAAGGATTGAGAGGAGGCAGTTAGCAGAACGACACCATCAGAGATAATCAGTATCAGCTGCCTAATTGCCTGGCCCTTCCCAAGAGGCTTTAAAAGAAGTCCTCTGTGAAGAGTAGGTTTGCAGGAAACAGCAGAAAAGCTACAGAGTCGGAGAATTGTGTCGTGTAATCTTTCAGTCCAGTTCAGGTTAGTTCAGGCAAGCTGCCAAGTGTCAGTCAGTCTAGTTAATTATCTTGCGAAGGGAGGGAGTCAGAACAGTAATGCTTAAGGCAATGTATAGTATATAATAGAGTGTTCAATTGTATCTGAAAGAATATATTTGACAATCTGACATTTCATAACATTTCCTTAGATATCAGTGAAGCTCTTATAGGATGGGTGGTTTGCTATAGCATTTGCCTGTTTATATCTAAATTTTTTAACCTACCATCCAGTACTAAAATAAAACATATTATATTGATTTGTCAATTTCACATTAGATCTGCAAGATGGAACAAATGCCTGGAACTTTACCATATAAAACTCCGTTGTAACAAACATTGGTTCAAAATATCCACAAATTCTGGCACAGGTTTAGTGGAGAAACAACATGGGAGATCTTGTAGTTGGAAATTGAGCTATGCTCAGCCTCAGGATCCTATTTATTTATGTATTTGTTTGCTTGTTTATTTGATTTGTATAGCCATCCATCTTATGTAGTATATTCCTGAGTGGCTTATAAACAATAGTAAAACAATAAAGGCAGTAAAAAAAAGATAAAAGCCTTCTTATCAAAAAGATTATACAAAAAAGGGGTGTGGTTCAAATGGTCGATGCCCGAAGGAATGTTAGTGTTCTGGGAGGGAGGGAGAGTAAGAATTAAAACAATTGCAGAGGCAATTCTTAAAAAACATTCCTCAATCCTGGAGGATGAAAATGGGGGAACGGGAGGGGCCACGGCCCCGCCCACTGGCAGCCACGGAGAAGAGGATACAATAGCTAAAAGATCTCACAAATGACTTTCTATTATATAGTGTAACCCTTATCTGGATGTATATAGAAATAAATGATTGATTGCATGAAGTTGTGAAATGATATATGTATGAATCTCTTTCCACTTTGTAGGGAAATGGAAAAATTATTGCATTGGTTTTTTTTCTGTATGAAGCCTCGGAGGGGGCCGACACCTCCGACACAGATGTCCTCAAAATGTCTCATTTATACCTTATACCCTTTTCCTATCTAAAAATTTGTAAAAACCAATAAAACTTTTTTGACACCAAAAAAAGATAAAAGCCAATAAAGAACGTCCCAGTGCCTCCAAACATAACACATCTCTGGACATTAAAAAAAAAAAAAATAGACCTTTGGGGTGTCAGCCTCATAGCATTCCAAGGCTTTTAGGGAAAAGAAGGTCTTCTCAATTTTTTGGAAGGCTAAGAGAATAAAAGTCCTGCTGAATCTCAAGAAGAAGGATAGTGCAGAGGTCAGGGGCCATTACTGAGAAATTGCTGTCTGAGAAGTAGTAAGCATGCTTTGCAGCTCTTATTGCCACAAGATTAGTCCTAATAAAGACTCTTACTTATAGTCGGTCAGTTTTACTCTTTGTTTTTCACCAGTGGTACTTTAGGCCAGCAAAGCTGGCTGGAGAATTCTGGGAGCTGAAGTCCTTCAGACTTAAAGTTGCAAAGGACTTCAGACTTAAAGTTGCCACAAGATTAGTCCTAATAAAGACTCTTACTTATAGTCGGTCAGTTTTACTCTTTGTTTTTCACCAGTGGTACTTTAGGCCAGCAAAGCTGGCTGGAGAATTCTGGGAGCTGAAGTCCTTCAGACTTAAAGTTGCAAAGGACTTCAGACTTAAAGTTGCCACAAGATTAGTCCTAATAAAGACTCTTACTTATAGTCGGTCAGTTTTACTCTTTGTTTTTCACCAGTGGTACTTTAGGCCAGCAAAGCTGGCTGGAGAATTCTGGGAGCTGAAGTCCTTCAGACTTAAAGTTGCAAAGGTTGGGGACCCCTGCTTTAGGCACCTCTTATATCATTTCATCTCCTTCAGGATCTTGGTAAACTAAGGAGTTCTATGGTATCACCATCACCATCGCCAATTAATATTTTTTAACATGAATTTTTAGCCCTTTTTTTGTTCATAGTTAAACTTACACTTCCCAACATGTCTTTAACAATCTCATTCCATAACATCTGGCCACTTGAGCTACTAGTTTCTCTCTCTTTCTCTAACTTCCTAAACACACAACATAACTGTTTTTCTTTTTTTTTCATTAACTTAATTCATGATCTTTATACGTATTCCACTTATAGTATAATCCAGTTCTTAGTCTTCCATATATTATGGGAGATACCGAACATGAACATCGAACAAATATAAAAACGTTTGGGATCTTTAAATATGTTTTAGTTTTAGTTTTATTCATACTTATATCCCGCACCCAATTAAAAACAAGTACAAGTATACAAAATACTATTAATTATCCTAAAACAACATTAAACTCAAAACCCTGTGCTAAAACATAATTAAAATCCCACTAATTAAAACTTTGGCAAACTAATACTCAGTCGGTATAGGGTGATTCACGCCAGGCCGGCTAGGTGGAAAAAATGCGTTTTTAAGTGCTGGCGTAACAGGCGGAGGCCCGAGATGATGCGGAGTTCGGGAGACAGGTCGTTCCAGAGGGTTGGGCCCACCACAGAGAAGGCCCTTCCCCTGGGCGTTGCCAACCGGCATTGCCCGGCCGACGGCACCTGGAGAAGACCCTCTCTATGGGAGCGAATCGGTCGAAGGGATGTATGGGGCAACAGACGGTCTCGCAGATAACTAGGCCTATATGTGTTGCCATATATTACACAGATTACAACACACTACTTGGTAGGTTTACTCTGAGACAAATTCCCAGTATTCATTGAGACTTAATCCCCCCAAAAAACCTGTGCACTGGACTGAAGCCTCATTGGGATGGAATGAGCCTATCCAGACACTCTTCATCCTACCTTCTATTTCATTTCTGTCTAAGAATTTCCCCCCCAGCCAGATAGTGTGAAGTAGAACCACAAAACAATGAGATGAGGTAACTCTTTCCAGGGAGAAAGATCTGTAATGAGCTAGTGCCACATCTGGCAAAGGAAACCTACTCCAATGTCTTATTTTGACAGCTATGGCAGCAAAATAAATTGCTTTTCCACATGGAAGAATATTATATCCATCGCTGTATAGAACTTCTAATGATGTCTCCATTCATAGGAAATGGAATTAACCCACAGGGGTCCTTTCCTTTACCCCATACATTGGTGTGTGTTTTTTTAATCTTTAGAGGGCAGGAAACCTTCCCTCCATTCACTTACATCGGGTGAGGAAAAAGAGGTTGCAATATGACAAGAAAAGCAGAGGTACATATGGTTTAATGTCTGTGACAGCTCCTGTCTGTGTGCAACCTGAGGCTTCTTCCAGCTTGGATGTATTTCTTTTATCTTCAGCAAAATATAAATAGTAACATGATAAAAGAGAGAATGGCTACATATCCTGGAGAATAGTATTCTTCCATTTGATCTAATTTTAATTAAAACCATTCTTTCCTGATCCCACTTCCCTCTTCTTCTTAACCCATCCTTCGGTATGAAAAAAGTTGTGCGGCCTGTTTTAGAGACAGATAGCCCATCTACCTGTCAGCCTCTGCTTTGCTACTCGCTTTCGGCTGCCATTGAAACAGGGAGGGGGGGGCATGGTATTGGGGGGGTTCAGTGGTGGGTTTCTGCAGGCTCGCACCTACTCGCGAGAGCCGGTTGGTGAAATTTAGAGAACCGGTGAAAGGGGGTTCCACCAGCATACCTGGAAGTAAATCTGGCCCGCCGCTGCCACTGACCCAACAGAAAGGAAAGGAAAGGAAAGGAAAGGAAGGAAGGAAGGAAGGAAGGAAGGAAGGAAGGAAGGAAGGAAGGAAGGAAGGAAGGAGGAAAGAAAGAAAGAAAGAAAGAAAGAAAGAAAGAATTTATCATCACAATTGAGTCCAAAATTTTGGTTGCTAAGCAAGAGCGTTGTTAAATGAGTTTCACCACATTTTAAAAGGTGGCCACTCCCACCCTGTCACATGACTGCCACATGTTTTTTAAATTTCCTGTGCACCGCCCCGAGTCCCTTCAGGGAGAGGGGACGGTTAATAAGTCTAATTAATAATAATAATAAGCCACGCCCACAAAATAGGCCACACCTACAGAGTAGGTTCTAAAAAATTTGAAACCCACCAGTGGGGGGGATTAATTGGTACAGGAGAGATATAGAAAAGGGAGTTTTGTTCTCACCATCTACTGCGCTAATGCTGATGGCTGGGGTTTCAAGGTGGTCACGGCCAACTGTCCTGCATACCAACCTGATGATGCTTCTTGGAGATGCAACCCATATGACGCCCGAGGGATTTGCAGATTGGACAATGAGATGGGAGTTGTTGGGGGGAGGGAGTTGGACATATATATATATATTCCCCAACTTCCTTTAAGTTTTTATTTTTATTTTTCAAAACAGACACCAAAAAACCTCTTTCTTTACGTACTGTGTATCAACTGGTTACAAAAAACATTTTTTTCATGCATTTCTTTCACCGTCACCCGTAATTCATACAAATTCTGGTATTTTAAATCAAATATATTTGTGCATATTACCATCATCATACGCCCATTCTCGTTTCATTGCGGTTTCTTTCCTTTCTGTCAGTAGTACAGTGCGAGATTGAATAAATTAACCCTTTTTCCACCTTCTAGTTAAGATCTTTTTTTTCACTTCAGTTCCTCACCATTCTTTTTCACTTTTTCTAACCATTGATACCACAGCTCCCAATTTCCCCCCTCCTCTTTGTGTTCATTTTTTTTAGTAATTTAGATCAGGGGTCTCCAACCTTTGCAACTTTAAGTCTGAAGGACTTCAGCTCCCAGAATTCTCCAGCCAGCTTTGCTGGCTGGAGAATTCTGGGAGCTGAAGTCCTTTAAGTTGCAAAGGTTGGAGACCCCTGATTTAGATAACATATCTAATTCAGCACAGTCAGTTATCTTGTATATTAGGCTTTCTCCTGACGGAATGTTAGGATCTTTCCACCTTTGCGCAAGGAGCATCCTTGCCACAGTTAGCACATACGTGATCAGGTACTTGATTCTTTTACTCATTGGGTCTGGCAGGATTCCCAGGAGGAAGAGCTCTGGCCTCCTATCGACTTTAATCCCTGTTATCTCCTGTACCCATCTCCTTACTCTATCCCAGTATACCTTAACCATTGGGCGTGTTTCTGCTTCAGGCCTTGCTTTACTTCGCTGCTATCTTTTCATAACCAGTAAAAGTTCTCTTAATTCTACAAAATGGAGTTGAGTGGTTTCTTTCTTGGTTACTGAAGGAGGCTGGCATGACACTACCATTTGTGGTCCTTAGTCCTCCTCCTATAAAGCTTAAGGCCTTTTGGATCTTTGGGGGAACTAAAATTCAGGGAAAAAGGGGGGTGGGGAAGGGATAATTCCTTCCCTTTTAGTAGAGATGAGGAGTAAGCTAGATGCTTCGAAAAGCTCTACAATCTTCGGGGCTTTCATTTTGCCCCTTAACTCCTTGTCTTTATCAAACAAAAAGAGAAGGGAAAATTGGAAAAGATCAAGTCACTCTGAAGATGTTCTAAAGCCGTGGTGGCGAACCACAGGTGGCACGCAGACCCCTCTCGGTGGGCACTTGAGCTATCACCCCAGCTCAGCTCCATCATGCATGCGCAGGTACCTCACGTCAGCCAGCTGGTTTTCGGGTCTCTGCCATGCATGCACAGTGTGCATGTGGAAGACACGTGCGCATTCGTGGGTAGCACAGGGTTTCACACATGCTTTACTTTACTTTACTTTAATTCGACTTATTAACCGCCCCCTCTTCCCGAAGGGACTCGGGGCGGTGCACAGGAAATATAAAAACACAATATATCACAATAAATACATAAATATTTAAAACTATATTAAACTAACACCCTGTGCTAAAATCTTCCCGTTAAAATTACCATAAAACCCAATATAAAAATTTCTCTACTAACTAAGGCTAAGTACAGTAGGTTAGGCCAGGCCGGCCTGTTGGAAAAGGTAAGTTTTTAATTGCTGGCAGAAGGAGTGGAGGTCCATGATGGATCTAAGTTCGGGGGGTAGGTCGTTCTAGAGGGTAGGGCCCGCCACAGAGAAGGCCCTTCCCCTGGGCATCACCCGCTGGCATTGCCTAGTGGATGGCACCCGGAGAAGTCCCTCTCTGTGGGAGCGAATCGGCCGAAGGGATGTATGGGGTAGGATGCGATCCCGCAGATAACTCGGTCACGTGCCAAGGAGCGTTTTGAAGATGGTAACCAGTACCTTGAAGCGCACCCGAAAGACCACAGGCAGCCAGTGCAGCTCACGCAGGAGCGGTGTTACATGGGAATACCTGGAGGTACCCAATATTGCCCGCGCGGCTGCATTCTGAACTAGCTGTAGTCTTCGGGTGCACCTCAAGGGGAGCCCCATGTAGAGAGCGTTACAGTAGTCCAGACGGGATGTCACGAGCGCATGAGTGACTGTGCGAAGGGCGTCCCACTCCAATAGGGGGCGCAACTGGCGTACCAGGTGAACCTGGTAAAATGCCCCCCTGGCCACGGCTGTCACATGGTCTTCTAAAGACAGCGGGGTATCCAGGAGGACGCCCAAGTTGCATGCCCGATCCACGGGGGCTAGATGTTCACCCCCAATGGCCAGTGATGGAATCAACTGGTTGAACCGGGGCGCCGGAAACCACAGCCACTCGGTCTTGGACGGGTTGAGCATGCACATCGGGGTGGGGGGGAGCATGGGAGGAGTGTGCATGCATGGGTTGGGGCACACACAGGGGTGCACACAAATGTGCAGTGGGGTGGAGCACGTGGGGGGGGGTTTGCAAGTGCATTGCATTATGGGTACACACACGCTTTTGGCATGCAGCAACAAAGCTTCTTGAACTTGGTTCCTGAGCCAGTCCTAGGAAGGGCAGAAAAAAAAAGAGGAAATGCTGCCCCCTGAATAAGAAAAGCCGTCCAGCCCTTTCAAATACAGGGTTCCTATTGTGTTGTAATAGTTGGCCCAGTTCTTTAGCATCGGAGAGACACAAGTGGCATGGGAAATATTATTGCTTTTGTGCAATGTATGTGTCTTTATTAACCAGCCATGAAGTCTGTTCCAGAGGCATTCATAATAATTCTTCCAACTACATGAAATGTATTAACATTCTCCAAATGGATGTATAGGGACTGCACTTTCCTTTTGGCTGAATAAAATTCTGGATATTGTAGTTCAACACATCTAGAAGACTTCAAACAATTAGGAACTGTTGCAAGATTCTTCATTATTAAATGTAAAGTTAATTAACCACATACATTTAAATTAAATCTTTTCGGATCTTAACCTTTTGGATATTCCACTTGAAGCAGTGAAATTTACTTAATGTCTCTAGCCCTTTGTTTTCTTAATTTGGTCTTTTTGGAAGATCAACTTAATTTTCTTTGGCTTGCTCTGATTCAGTGGACCTAATATTTTTCATTATAGAAAACACTGGGTTTTACTTGCTGTGAAACAAGTAAATACTACAAACGGCCTTATTAAACTCAAGACATGAGCCTCAACTGAGATGTCTTTCAAGAATGAAGAGCCTAATACAGCCATGGATGGAACTGGTTGTAGAAATGTCTGCTTACTTGCCTCCTAACAAGATGGCAAGAGGACGGTGATCTTTCTCTCCCCTTGCTGTCTGACTGTTCACAGTGAGACAAATTATAGTGCTAGTAAACCTCAAGTAAGAGCCAGCAGCATTATGTAATCCATCTGTCAACTTCAATTTGGGTCATCAAATATAGCAAAGAAATGCATTGAAGACAACTGCAAAAATGCTTGAAATATTGTTATGTTTTTATACGGAAAACATGCGAGCAGCTATTTTGAGATGTATGAGACACGGAACGCTAAAGGTGTCATGCTAATGGGAATGAGACTGGGAACGAGAAAAAGATAAGGAAGAAGAGAACACAACACGCATGCTGCTAAATTGAAAGAGCCTTGAGCTAGCAAACAACTTCAACTGAGCTTAATGTCTGAAGTTATCCATGGACTGAAGGATGATTTTGCTGAGACTATTCCAGCCTGTGCCCATAATTCTCAACCCATGATTTAGTTTTGGGAGGAAAATTCTCTTTATTAGAATTGATGTAATGGCTGCACAGGTTCTCAGTCATCCAGGTCATGGTTGTCACAAAGGTGCTTTTTCTAAAGGCAACTGGACTGTTTCTATCCTTGCTTCTCACCCAAGAAGCTTCATCAGTTTTGATCATTGGGGGATGGAAGGATAGGTTCTGATAAGATGTTGTGGGGGGCGGAATGGAAGGATTGTATTTCTTTGCAGTCGTCTGCATCCTCCCCTCCCATCCTATCAGAACCTATGCTTCCATTCCCCCACCATCAGAACTGATAAAGCTTCTTGGATGAGAAGCAAAATGTTTTCTTTGTCTTCCTCAAGAAAAGAAACATTCCAGGTGCTTTTGGAAAAGCACCTTTGAGAATTGATGCAATGTGTGATTGTATGAAACCATAGTTTGGGGGAAAATTTTTTTTTCATGAAATAGGAAAACTATCTGTAAAATGCCTTTAATGTCTTACACTCTTTTGGAGATGCTTTTCCAACTGCATATAAAAGGCTAGTGCAGTGATGGCAAATCTGTGGCACTGGTGCCACAGGTGGCACCCGGAGCCATTTCTTAGGGCACGCAAGGCATTGCCCTGTCAGCATTAGCACGCATGTGTGCGCTGGCCAGCTGATTTAGGCCTTCTTTTGAGGCCATTTTTCACCTTCTGGAGGCTTCAGGGAAGCTCCTGAAGCCTCTGGAGGTGGGGAGGAGAGGCTGTTTGCACCCTCCCCAGGCTTCTAGAAAGCCTCTGGAGCCTGGGGAGGGCGAAAAAAGTGCGCCAAAAGCAGAGGGTCACGCGCATAGTATTATGGGTGTGGCATGCCCACGCACGACCCCCCCTGCGCTCCCCGAGCCAAAAAAGGTTAGCCATCACTGGGCTAGTGTGTGTTGTGACATTTAAGAGATATATATTAAGCACTATTTTTTCTCTTGCTATTAACATATTTTATATCCAGAAATAATTTCTGGGCATTTCTCTTGCACAGGTCCAATATATGTGGTTCTTTGCTCAATAGTAGTAACTGGGAGAGGGATCTATGGAGTCCTAGTGGACATTCCAAATACAAACCAGCAGTGTGCAGCAGCTGCCAAAAAAGACAACACAGTTCTAGGCTGCATAAACATAGGGATAGAATCAAGATCACGTGAAGGGTTAATACCACTTTATAAGGCCTTGGTAAGGCCACACTTGGAATACGGCATCCAGCTTTGGTCACCACAATGTAAAAAATATGTGGAGATTAGGGGAATGGAGGCTAAAACATATGAAGAACGGTTGCAGGAACTGGGTATGTCTAATTTAATGAAAAGAAGGACTAAGGGAGACATGATAGCAGTGTTCCGATATCTCAGGGGTTGCCACAAAGAAGAGGGAGTCAAGCTATTCTCTAAAGCACCTGAGGGCAGGACAGGAAGCAATGGGTGGAAACTAATCAAGGAGAGAAGCAACTTAGAACTGAGGAGTAATTTCCTGACAGTTAGAATAATTAATCAGTGGAACAGTTTGCCTCCAGAAGTTGTGAATGCCCCAACACTGGAAGTCTTTAAGAAGATGTTGGATAGCCATTTGTCTGAAACTGTATAGGGCTTCCTGCCTAGACAGGGGGTTGGACTAGAAGACCTCCAAGGTCCCTTCCAACTCTGTTATTCTATTCTATTCTATTCTATTCTATTCTATTCTATTCTAGTCTAGTCTAGTCTAGTCTAGTCTAGTCTAGTCTAGTCTAATCTAGTTTAGTCTATTCCTACTTTGGTAGCTTTAAGAAAGAATCTACCACCCAAGAGAACAATCAAACACTTTTAATGTTAAAGCATGCATTTTAATACTATTGTGATATGGATACATGTTTCTGTATTTGAAAGTATGTGGACACAACATCCTGGCCTTTTGGAGCAAAGAAAATATATTGAAGTACTATTATAGACCAATTTACCTTTACACAAGCCTTATCTAGAAATTAATTTTATTTATTTATTCCCATTCTATTAAGATGGGAAGCATCATTTTTTAACTGGATCTTATATAATAATACCTTTTAAAAATGTGCAAATTGCAAAGGACGCAGACCAGAAACATTGTTCTCTTCGGAACGAGTTTACCTCTTTACTTTAATAGAGACATTTTCACAGCTCATATGTATCCTTTTTTTTTTGGTATGTCAAAGCCCGAGTGCATTTTATTGGAACTAATGGGGAAATTGCCCAGCATGAAAACATTCTATTCTGGGTCAGTTAATGTGGTAAGAAAAGTCCCAGGAAAATAGAGAAAGTTTGTTAAATTAAAGAGATAAAATATTTGTTGTATGTACACTTCAGTGTAAATTCTGCAGCTTTGAAAGAGGTAACCGTGTAAGTAACACTGAAGGAAAATTAGCTCTAAAACCCATTTCAAACAGATTTTGCTTTAATGATTTGGGAACCAAAGCAACAATGGGTTGA
Organism: Rhabdophis nuchalis; assembly: GCA_039707465.1. Classification (NCBI taxonomy): domain Eukaryota; kingdom Metazoa; phylum Chordata; class Lepidosauria; order Squamata; family Natricidae; genus Rhabdophis; species Rhabdophis nuchalis. The sequence continues at coordinate 15,676,407 of CM077649.1, forward strand.
TGAAATTTGCAGATGATGCAACATTTGGAGACATTGCAAATTCAGAAATGGATTAGAATTCATGCAGGAGGAACCACATGACTGAATCTTTTGAACTGGAGTTAAAAGAAAGATAGTACTAATCATATGCTATGCATCTGGAGACAAAGAATAATTTATGCATGTGGGAGAGAGGGTTAACTTCAAAAATCTTATTATTCTTTCCAATAGTGTTGATCACATATGGTTAAGAATCCCTGCATCTGCTTGGAAGTAAACGAAATAAATCACTGTTTTCAGATTTTGGAGGACTACGTGTGAGAAAATATGATTTGTGGGCCTTCTCCCCCCACCCCAAGATTTTTTCTTCCTGACCACTTTCCTCGCTGCTATTCATTTGATTCTCCCTTTGAGCCCAATCGATGGTGCATTCCAAACAGCTGCTGTTTCTCCTTGTTCAACCTACTCCAAGGAATTCACTGAACAGACATCATCATTTATAAAGAGAAGAGGAGCACAACCAGGGGGCTCCAGACTTTGGCCACTGAGCTTACAATGGGGATAGCAGGTTTTGACCTTTAACTTTAACTTTTAACTTTATTTCCATTTCTATACCGCTCCCGTCTCCCCAATGGGACTCAGGGCGGTGTACAGGAAAATTAAAAAGAATACAACAAACAGACAATAATAAATACAATCATATTGTTAAAATATAATTAAATTAAATGTGGCCTGTGCTAAAATATGGTTAAAACTGTTAAGAAATGTTAAAATTCAATAACTAAATCTGTAATAATTGCATCAGGATCTAAGCTAGGCCAGCTAGATGAAAAAAGTGCGTCTTAAGCAATCGGCGGAAGAGGTGAAGGTCCGTGGTGGTATGAAGTTTGGGGGTAGGTCGTTCCAGAGGGCTGGAAGGCCCTTCCCCTGGGGGCCGCCAGCCGGCATTGACCAGCAGACGGCACCCTGAGAAGGCCCTCCCTGTGGGAGCAGATCGGCCTAAGGGAGGTGTGTGGTAGGAGGCGGTCCCGCAAGTAACTAGGCCCCGTGCCATGGAGCGTTTTAAAGATGGTTACCAACACCTTGAAGCGCAAACGGAAGGCCACCGGTAGCCAGTGCAGCTCGCGCAGGAGAGGTGTTACATGGGAATACCGTGAGGCTCCCAAGATCCCCCGCGCCAACCTCTGATGATTCTCCATCAGGAAAATATGTGGGACATAAACAAGAGAAATATACATTATAAAAATGGATGCATTAAGGCAATGGTCAGGATTGGTTTTATATATTTTTGGAATTGCTAGGGTGATCTCTGATCTGATCTCTGGGTGTCATAAGGAGTGAGGGGAATGAGGTGTGATGAAGTTTGTTTGCATAACAAACTATGTGTGCATGTGTGTGTGAACATATATATATATATTCTTTTAGTTGTTTAGGTAAGATGTTGAGAATCAAGGCTGGAGAATTCCCCATATTTCATACCATATAATAATTGCAAGTTTTTTTTCTTGTGTCTTCTACTGCACGAGTATCAATCTCGCTGCGTCACGTTGCTGTCACTTGAGTATCGCAATGTTTTTTCCGTTCACGGAGCTGGGGTGGGCGTGGCCTGCGCATGACACATTCAGCCTACGAGCCACCAGTTTGATCCCCCTGTAATCTACTGGATATACTTCTTTCAATCACATAGTTCTGGCTGGAAGCCAACCAGGGTATTTTACACATACCAAACAGTTAAATGTTGCTTTGCAACCTTGGGAAACAGCTTTATTTCGTTTCCTGTTACTCCTTTTGGAATGAAGCACATGTTTCAATTGTGGGTGTTTTTTTTTCTCCTATTTAATTCTCAGCTCACTAAAATAAAGTGCCCCCTGGACTTTTATGACTATATAGTAACAATATATTTCTAAATGATAAATATAAGGTTGCACCAACAATGCCAGTCACAGAGGACAAAAAGTTTGCAGATAGCATAAATCATTCAAAAGCCATTAGGTAATTTGAAGGGAAACATTCCTTTTTACATACCACAGATAACTAATCTCTATGCTTAAGTGATCCCTACCCAGGACCTCATCTTGTTAGAGGTATTTTGTTCATTTCAGCATTTACAATACAATAGCAGAGTTGGAAGGGACCTTGGAGATCTTCTAGTCCAACCCCCTGCTTAGGCAGGAAACTTTATACTATTTCAAACAATTGGCTATCCAACATTTTCTTAAAGACTTGCAGTGTTGGGGCATTCACAACTTCTGGAGGCAACTTCTGTTCCACTGATTAATTGTTCTAACTATCAGGAAATTTCTCCTCAGTTCTAAGTTGCTTCTCTCCTTGATTAGTTTCCACCCATTGCTTCTTGTTCTACCCTCAGGTGCTTTGGAGAATAGTTTGACTCCCTCTTCTTTGTGGCAACCCCTGAGACGTTCTTCCTATGTTTTAGTCTCCAGTCCCCTAATCATCTTTGTTGCTCTTCTCTGCACTCTTTCTAGAGTCTCCACATCTTTTCTACATCGTGGTGACCAAAACTGAATGCAGCATTTCAAGTGTGGCCTTACCAAGGCCTTATAAAGTAGTATTAACACTTCACGTGATCTTGATTCTATCTCTCTGTTTATGCAGCCTAGAACTGTGTTGGCTTTTTTTGACAGCTGCTGCACACTGCTGGCTCATATTTAAATTGTTGTCAACTATGATTCCAAGATCCCTTTCACAGTTATTACTATTGAGCAAGGTACCACCTATACTGTACCTGTGCATTTCGTTTTTGTTGCCTAAATGTAGAACCTTAATTTTTTCACCATTGAATTTCATTTTGTTAGATAGTGCCCAATGTTCAAGTTTGACAAGATCCTTCTGTACCTTAAGCCTATCTTCTGGAATGTTGACTATTCCTGTCAGTTTGGTGTCATCTGCAAATTTGATGAGTTCCCCATTTATCCCCTCATCCAAATCATTGATGAAGATGTTGAAGAGTACTGGGCCTAAAACAGAGCCTTGGGGTACTCCACTGCATACTTCCCTCCATGTAAATGTAGTTCCATTGAGGACTACACGTTGAGTGCGGTTGGTCAGCCAGTTGCGAATCCATCTGGTGGTGATGCTGTCTAACCCACATTTCTCTACTTTATCTAGTAGTAGGTTATGGTCTACTTTATCAAATGCCTTGCTGTTGTCCAAGTAAATTATATCGACGGCATTCCTCGGGCCCACTAATTTTGTCACTTTGTCGATACCTCTTGAACAAATGGAAAGATGGGAAACTTAGGCAGTTTAATCTCAAAATGATGGATGTTGTTCATGCATCACGTTGCTACATTATAGGTGATACTTACCTTTTGAAATTCCAATTAGCTTCCAATAGAGTCCTTAGCAGTTAGCTTTATTTTTGTAAAATAAATGATGACATGGTAGAATATGTCATGTATTGTTTTTCATCTGAGGTTGTATTTACCTACTTTTAAGAACTGCTAAGACCAGATAGTTTTTATTATGTCCTGTTATGTAAAACCATAGAACTCAGAGGATCTTCTTTCTTTTTCACATGACTGTAGTTTTATAGTTTTTGTAACTTTGATTAGTAATTATTTGTTTTCAATGTTATTTATAGTTACTATTGACATTTTTACCAATAATGGATATTTCCTGTTAACTATGATGTAAATTGCCATAAGTCTATATTGATTTGGCAGTAAATCAATATAATAAATATTTTTTTCTCACCTAGAGATACTTTCACTTCATGATTTCCCCAAATATTCATTTTCATATTTCCTGTTAGTATATTTCATATACTTCTTTGGCACTTAGTAATATATTTCTTTTCTCTCCACTCCAAGCAGTTTCTATATCTACTTACGAGATCGCCTTCTGCCACCAAGAGCCTCCCACCGGCCAGTACGCTCCCATAGAGAGGGTCTCCTCATGGTGCGTCGGCTAGACAATGTCGACTGGTGACACCCAGGGGGAGAACCTTCTCCGTGAGAGCACCTGCTCTTTGGAACGAATTGCCCCCGGAATTAAGAACTATCCCTGACTTACGCACCTTCCGCGGTGCTCTCAAAACCTTTTTCTTCCAACAAGCCGGGCTGGCATAAAACATGATTTTTAAACCCAAATTTTTATTAATTTTAATCAGGGTTAGTTTTAGGTTTTTTCCACGTTTCGGCCAAGGTTTAATATGTTTTTAAAAGCTTTTTAACTTTTGTATATTTGTTTTTATTCTGGCTGAACACCGCCCTGAGTCCTTCGGGAGTAGGGCGGTACAAAAAACCAATAAACTAAACTAAACTAAACTAAACTAAACTAAACTAAACTAAACTAAACTAAACTAAACTAAACTAAACTAAACTAAACTAAACTAAACTAAACTAAACTAAACTAAACTAAACTAAACTAAACCCATTTTCCATTCAGTCTTTTGGAAGTTTCTAATACTATTTCACTCAGACTTGTATTTTCTCCTCAGGCAGTCATTCTATTATTTTCACTTCTTCAACATCATGGGTGTCAAGAGAACACTTTTGACACCCATGTCAGGTTGCTGTCACGTGAAGTTTTATGATGTTTTTTCCCTTTGTGGAGCTGTGGTGGGCATGACCTGTACGGGACACATCTGGCCCACAGAACACCAGTTTGACACCCCTGATCCACATCTTTTTAAAAAAACATTTTCTTTTCAACATTCCTGACAACATTTAATAATAATCTGTCCTGCATTCAGAATCTCTTATCATCTTAATATCCTTCAATAATCCTCTCAGTCTTTCCTCAATATAAACAATGTATATAACATGTTTAGACTTCCTTTCCTTTCCTTGTGTATCCATGGATAGTCACACCATCTATTTAAAATTATAGGCCATTTTCCTAAAACACATGTTCATCCTTCATTCTTTCATCACCTTCAGTTTTGTTACAATGTTCCTCTTTTATCTATCTAATGTATCCACTTTTCTTTCTTTAATTTCTCAACCTAATTGATGTTCTTTACATTTACTCTTTTTTAATATTTCAAGATTATCTTATGCTGTTTATCATCTACCTTTTTTACATTCGAGTTTCAATCTTCCATATGCCATATGGATATTAACTATCACCCAAAATTGCTTTGTCCAATAAATACTTTGCATAATATTTTTCAGGATGCAGAAAAATAGTTTTACATTCCTTGTCCAAAGTAAGTACAATACTGCTGATTGGTTTTGTCACCTTTTAATCAATATACATGACTTTTTGGGCAGCTGCTGCACACTGTTGGCTCATATTTAAATTGTTGTCAACTATGATTCCAAGATCCCTTTCACAGTTATTACTATTGAGCAAGGTACCACCTATACTGTACCTGTGTATTTTGTTTTTCTTGCCTAAATGTAGAACCTTACTTTTTTCACCATTGAATTTCATTTTGTTAGATAGTGCCCAATGTTCAAGTTTGTCAAGATCCTTCTGCATCTTAAGCCTATTTTCTGGAGTGGTGGCTATTCCTGAATTGTGGCTATTCCTGAATTATGCTGAATTGTAAACAACTCTCATGCTATTCTAAGACAGGATCTCTGGACATTAATTTGCAAATCTCCTTACTGTAGCACATATTCAGTCAAAATGGAGGTTCATGATATTTACTGATATGTAAGATGTTAAATAGTCCTGTTGCTAGGTAATGGATTGTTCTTCTCATTACAGCAATGAATATGAATGCTGATTCTGTGTATTAATATAGCAGTTTGTGTTTTGCTGAGTGACAGCAACAAATAGCATTATCTCTCCCCATCTCCATTTTTCTTTTTTACTAATATGATTCATGAAAAGCTAATTTAATTTCTGTAGTTTTGTTCAGCAGGGGTCCAGCAATATGCAATGCTATTAATGGTCAGGTAATAAGGACTTTAACTCATTTTGAAAATTCTGAAATACTGAATTAAGTTAGGGGTTTTACTAATCTTCTGACTAAATTTAGACCCTGCCTTGGACAAGTGGACTAGGAGGGTTGCAGTGGCCAATTATACAACCCCTATTTGTTGTTGAGGGTGGGATTGTTGAAGTCAAGAAAATTCAGACTACTGGGAGCAGAATTCACCCATATTAGTATTTTTGAGACCTTCAAGACAGAAATCATACTTTTTATTATAATACATATATAGATACCACATATATAACACAATGAAATTAAAGTACATTTTAATGTAATAGATGTATACATTTATTTATTTATTTATTTATTATTTATTTATTTGATTTATATACCGCCCTATTTCCCTGGGGGGACTCAGGGCGGTGCACAGAAAGATAAAAACCCCAACAATGCATACAAAATATAAAAAACAATTAAATTATTGACTCTGTGGTAAAATTTAAATACTATAAAAGATTAAAACCAATAAATATTAAAATTTTAAATTATATCTTTGATCTATGTCAGGCCGGCTAGATAGAAAAAGTGTGCTTTTAACATCCGACAGAAGAGGTGTAGGTCCGTGATAGTACAGATATCAGGGGGCAGGTTGTTCCAGAGGGCCGGGCCCGCCACAGAGAAGGCCCTTCCCCTGGGAGTCGCCAGCCAGCATTGACCGGCTGACGGCACCCTGAGTAGGCCCACTCTGTGGGAGCGGACAGGTCGAAGGGAGGTATGTGGCAGGAGGCGGTCTCTCAAGTAACCAGGACCCGTGCCATGGAGCGCTTTAAAGATGGTTACTAACACTTTTGAAGCGCACCTGGAAGACCACAGGCAGCCAGTGCAGCTCGCGCAGGAGAGGTGTTACATGGGAGTACCGAGAGACTCCCAAAATCCCTCGCGCGGCCGCATTCTGCACCAGCTGAAGTCTCTGAGTGCACCTCAAGGGGAGCCCCATGTAGAGAGCATTACAGTAGTCCATTTAAAATCCCATCCTTATGTGTGCATAAAATGTAAAAATACATAAAATATGCATGTATAAAATCCCATTTAGATTTATCGGACATTTGCTTTTAAAAGACAACCCTCCCCATAACAGTCCACTAAACTTAAGTTTTACTGTATTCACAGTCAGGGAGTGTCTACCTGACAAGACTGAGTTCATTCAAAACACACAGCTTTTCTAGAAGCTTGTAATTGATCAGACCCCTTACTCAGGGAGATCAAGGGAGCCATGCCTGCATATCTCTACTAAAGAGAATCCACTGTGCAACCTGTCTCTAATAAATGCTTAAGTTGTTGGGTTCAGAGGGCATTGCGTAGATCAGAGGTTCCCAAACTTGGCAACTTTAAGACTTGTGGACTTCAACTTGCAGAAATCTCCAGCCAGTTCTGCTGGCTGGAGATTTCTGGGAGTTGAAGTCCACAAGTCTTAAAGTTGCCAGGTTTGGGAACCTCTGTTCTAGATCTAGAGCCTTTATGAGCCTAAACCACAGAGAAATTAATTAATAGTCGGGAGTCCAGGTTTTTCTCCTAATCCATGAAAATATGAGCAAGTTTCTACAGCAGCCTCTTTAATACCTTTGAGATTACAAATCCCATAAATCCTACCTGTAAGGGCTTTGGGAGGAACCATGTTGGAAAAAGCGATATTAACCAAGAACAACCAATTCGTTCACGATACAAAAATATCTTGAATGTCACAGCTGGACAGCGGCTTATTCTCTGCATTGATATTAATAACATTTCTGTTTTTGCCACAGATTGAGCAAAATTTTTATTTAACTCAATTTCCTATTCGCCAAGTTAATATGTACATCCTTCCATATTAGTGGCCGTCTTAATCACAACAGCACCATGGCTGCTACACATAGTAGCTAACTATGATAGAGAATCCATTTCAACACACTCGATTTATTGACAGTTTAATAGCATGAATTAAATTGAACTGCAGGAGTCAAAACTGGAACTTTAAAAAGAGATGACTTTCGAGGAGAAGCTGACTCAAAGTGATCATATTGCCAAAAGATCATGAATGGGCCCGAGTGCTGCTATAAACCAGGTGAATAAATCCCTTCATAGTTAAGTTATGAAATAGTAGACAACAGGAGTTAATTAAAATATTATATATAGCTTCTTTGCTATTGAGTGTGCAGAGAAGAGCAACCAAGATGATTAGGGGACTGGAGGCTAAAACATATGAAGAACGGTTGCAGGAACTGGGTATGTCTAGTTTGATGAAGAGAAGGACCAGGGGAGACATGATAGCAGTGTTTCAATATCTCAGAGGGTGCCACAAAGAAGAGGGAGTCAAACTATTCTCCAAGGCACCTGGGGGCAGGACAAGAAGCAATGGGTGGAAACTAATCAAGGAGAGAAGCAACTTAGAACTAAGGAGCAATTTCCTGACAGTTAGAACAATTAACCTCTGGAACAGCTTGCCTCCAGAAGTTGTGAATGCCCCAACCCTGGAAGTCTTTAAGAAGATGTTAGATAGCCATTTGTCTGAAATGGTATAAGGTTCCTGCCCATGCAGGGGGTTGGACTAGAAGACCTACAAGTTCCCTTCCAACTCTGCTATTGTATTATTGTAATCCCAGAATGAATTCTGATATATAATTTTTAGATTTTGTCAGAGCTCTGCTATATCATTAGGCACCCATTACAATAGAATATAATTACATTAGTAAACAAGTCTACTATTACTATATATTCCATTATAACTATATATGGTTTTCACCAACTGCATAACTGAAATGCTTTTAGCATGATGTTGTTTATGTGTTTTGTGAATAGGAGATTTTCAGCTAATCATTGCTCACTCCAAGCAAATGCATAGGTGAAGACAGAATTCCGACTCATTTTCTGTTTCCAATTTCCCACCTGCTCCATGTCCTTCAGCTGCCAGTCCTCTATGAAGTGCAGGTCTTACCTCTTTCTTCATGAAAAACAGATTTAAAGTTTTAGGACTCTCCTCCCCAAGTTCATGCACTTGTCCACAAAGAACTGATTGTCTAGCAGCTTGCACAACGTTCCTTTACAGTAGAAAATAGTTGAATGGGAAAATTGATTTTTAAAATTAGTAACAAATGCCTGAAAAAGCCTCAAATTCCTTCTGTTCTTCATTGTGTGAGATCGGTTATAAGTGAATTAAAACACAACCAAAAGCAGTGAAGTGTGGTTTATTGAGAACACAAATCTATATAAATAAAAATGTAACAGGAGTTTGTTCAAAACCGCTAATCTCCGAAAGTCCTGCAGCGATCGCTTCCAAATTTTCACACAACGTTCCTTTGGAATACGGCACCAATGATATATATAGATTGTGTAGATGTCAGCCCTGTGCCAGGTACACGCAACGGAAATGTAAAAAATTGTTAAAAAGGTAGGTAGATGGATACAGAGAGAGCAGTGGGCCACAGGTATTACGTCATCCTTTATGACATAAAATACTCTGAGGGAGAAATACAATAGGTAGGTAGGTAGGTAGGTAGGTAGAGGGATAGAGAGGGGGAAGGAGAAATGCAGTAGGTAGGTAGGTAGATAGAGGGACAGAGAGAGGGAGAAATACGGTAGGTAGGTAGGTAGAGGAATAGAGAGAAATATGGTAGGTAGGTAGGTAGGCAGGTAGAGGGAGAGAGGGAGAAAGGGAGTAGGTAGGCAGGTTGGGGGTTATACGGTGGTTGTGTGTGTTTGCGTGTGCAGGTGTAGATCTACACACAGATTGGGTTGGCCATTTAACAAGACTGGGCCATAGCAACCCGTGGCTGGGTACGGCTAGTAAATAAATAAAATCGTGGACTGCATGTGTGGACACAAACGGTGGAATGTAAGTGTATTCATTGGGGGAAAATATTCTGATGCTCAGCAAAATTGCCAATCAGGGACAAAGTTAAGCTTAATTTTTTTCTCAACTACTACTTTGTTCTTTATGGGGAATTTTCTCCATATGGACAAACATCTAATCATCGAAGTTACCCTTTGTGGCCAGTAATATACTCCCAAAAGTACAGGCATCATCATTCATTGGCTGTTTAAGAAAGCTGATCCCAGTGACTGGGCTTGCAGCTGGGTACAGTGCTATCCTACAGCTATGAGAGTAATTATGGAGATCTTCCTGTACAAGGGAATATCTTTTTACTCCTGGATGAAAGCAATACCACCTTTGAAATAAATAAATAAATGAGCCAGAGTGCTCATCCATATGAGAACAGCTTCACTGACTAAAGTACTATGACTTTAAATGCTTGCCCAGTCTTGAAGCTAAATGAGCTGTCTTCTCCATGAAGCTGTTGGCCTCTCTTAACATGTCAGAAAGTATTAAATATCAAAGTAAGTACTTAGTTCTGATTTGCCTTCTAAGATATTAACAGCCCCATATTGTGCATGCTAAAAAAGAGAGAGAAAGCACACATTTATTAGTGATAATCTGTTGTTCTGCCAGGCTAATTTTATTATGATCAACAATTCAGCCAAATATTTGCACAAGAGAAGCCTATTTTTTATGTTGACATGTTTTTTACTGTGAAATAAAAATAAATGTAAAATACAGAAGATATTTACTTTTCAAAAACGTTAATCCTTCGGGTTTATGATGCTGTTGATTTTTTAAAATATTCAGCTCAATGTCCAATCATTATTTTTTTTTATTTTTTTATTTTTTCACATTTATAACCCGCGCCCATCTCACCATAAAGGGACTCGGGGCTTTTTTTTTTCCATTACTTTTGTAGATGGCTAGCTGATATGTTCCTGGTTCCCATCCTCTTTAATACAGTGCAAACTCTTCCAGCAACACTTTCAAGTATATTTAACAGTTTTACTAAAACAGAGATTATATAGCTTTTCTATGAACGGTTTCACGGAAATAGTACAACTATACAAAAAAGATAAGCCTTTTTAAAAGTATAGTCTCATGATGAAAATAAAATCTGAAAACAGATTTCCTTATTTTAAGACGATTGTATCTCTGTTTGGTAGCATAGCTTTGCAAGTCAGCCTTATCTTTAGAAAAAATACAGATTTTAAGTGAGGCAATACTTAAGATACAGTAATGATACAGAAAAAAAAGTTTTTTTTCCTCCCTGTGTTTCATTCTGTCTAGCTTTTTTGCTTTTATTCCAAGTTCTTTCTGCTATATTTCTTCTTCCTCCTGGATGTATCTAAGACGACAAATTTATCTGAGAAATAGGTGGGAAAAGGTACACGTTTTTTCTTCCTCTGTGTGATGTGTATAATGGTGGTGTCAGAAAAGCACAAATTCAGAATCATAGCTTCAGAAATAAAAGTAGCATTCTAACCAATTAATATTTCACCATTTAGTCAAGTTGTTAACCTGGAGTGTTCTTGTTTACATATATTTATAGGTAATATAAGAATACAGCCAAACGCTACGTACATGAGATTATGTAGTTTTTAAAAAACACTTTACATCACTTGACATACTTATCTTTTTGTCAACTGCATGAGCAAATGCCATGATAGTTGGGCTTTTGATTATCTTATTAGATACAATAACAAACTGTACAAAAAAAAAACTGAATGTAAGTTTCAATGGGAGGGTCCCCAAAACCAGCACTAAATAATTTGAGGTTTCTAAAACGGCTCAGCACTGGCCATTTATAGGATCTGTGATACTGAATGAAATTTGCGTGGGGCTCATCTGTTGCAACTGAGGCATTCTTGCTTCCAGAGATTTTTCTGTGGGAGATCCCACTGACTGATTCCTTTTCCTCATCACCTGTCCAATGCCCATCATAGGGAATCGGCCTCTACTTTTCACACAATTAGGGCTCCCCAAAGGATTGGAGACATTCAGCTGTGTTGGAGAGACCGCCTCCTCTTTGAAAGAGCTGCTTTTCTCATCATAGGTAAATGAAAGTTGAGTGGGGTTCCCTGGACTTTTAGTGGGACTGGGAGAAGTGCCCCCAGGCTGGAAGAGGGGAGACAATGTTCTTTCACTGGAACTTCTTCGGCCAAAATTTACAGGTGAGCTAAGCATGTGATACTGATGAGATGGAGAGACTTGGTCTATCTGATCCTCTCGATCACCAGTTTCAAAAGAATGCACAATGTTCAGAATCAAAGGAGAATCCAAATTCTGACTGCCAGGACTTGAGGGCTCTTGTTGAGGTGAATCTTGTCGTTTCCCGAGTCTTGGGGTTCTTGGAACCGGTTGCTGGATTTCAAGGTATTCCAGAGAGTAGGAGGTGACACAGCCCACCTTGCCTGTTGCTGCTTCATGGAAAGGATTCAAATTACTAGGAGAATCTATGATATAATGCAGAAAGCATCAAATGAAAAACAACTAGGGGAGATTAGGGTTTTAAAAAAAAAACTCTCCCCTCATAGGATGCAAGCTTTAATTAAGTGAGAACTTGCTTAATAAGGGTGAGAAAAAAGCTATATGTAAGGACTTGGGGCTGGGCAAAACCCAATTCCTAAATATGAAAATATACTACCATAATAAAAACGTAATTTACAATGTGCCACTACTCTTTTGTGCGTACTTCTGACTCCCCAATGACAAGTGTGTAACTATTTTTGGACTGAGGACACACTTGAATTTTGTACGAAGTACAAGTACTGTATTTTTCAGAGTATAAGGCGCTCTGGAGTGTAAGGTGCACATTAGTTTCTGGGGAGGAAAACAAGTAAAAAAATCTGTCTGCCTACCAGCATCCATCGGTATTCATCTGGCTACTCTCCTTGCAGCAAACAGCCTGGTCATCTTCAGCACATTATCGCTGCCTGATTCACCATGAGCAGCTGATTGGTAGTTGGAGTGGCCTCCTGGAATACCGCCAATCAGCTGTTCCAGGCTGTGGGGATCGCCACAGCACATCGCATTTTCAGCCTCTGCACGTCGTATTTTCAGCCTCTGCATATCCCATTTTAGACCTGTCCCAGACTGCAGGGATTACCATAGCACATCGCTGCTGTTCACTGCCTCCACGCATCACATTTTTGGCCTCCACACACCCTGCGTGTCGCATTTTCTGCTGGTTCCAGGAGGCGGCGATTGGTGGAGGCAGTGATTCCCATCACCTGGAACTAGCCGAAAATGTGACATGCGGAGACCAAAAACGGGGTGTGTGGAGGCTGAAAATGCGGCACGCCGAGGCCAAAAGTGCAACACAGGAGGCAGCAATGTGCCATGGTGATCCCCACTGCTTGAAACAGGTCTAAAACAGAGTGTGCGGAGGCCAAAAATGCAATGTGTGGAGACTGAAAACAGCCAAAGGGTAGAGGGCAATGGGTTTCGGCATCATTTGGTGTATGAGACATACCGCAATTTTCACCCACTTTTTGGGGGGGGTGTGTATCTTATACTCCGAAAAGTACGGTAGTTACCCTTCAATTAGTAAAGCCCTATTAGTCTGACAAATGCTGCAACAAACAAAGATAACATTTTCACATACCTTTTTCAGGCAGCCCTACATGACTTGCTCTTCGATCGCTTAACAGAGACTTCATCTGCGTTGTAAGGCAGGAGGAAGGCTCTTTGTAGGTAGGAGGACTTTTCTCAGATTTCTTCAGGAATGGATGAGAAAGGTCATCCTTTGCGTCTTGCTCCTTATTCTTTTTGTCCTTCAAAATTAAAGCCCACATAAAATTGGTTTGCCAGAGGCACTTCAGAATCTTTAAGAACTTTTTAAAAGCTCTATCCAGAGTTCGAAAAGTCACAGATCAATGGACATAAATATATCATAATCTGCAATTTTCTTGATCACATCAAAATGATTTTAGGAACCTTTCAAAGCCTTATTTAGAAAGAACGTTTTTCATGTGCAGGCAATGACCCTATTTATTTTAAAACATTTTAAAGTTATCTAAACATTTCTAAGAGGGCCACAACAACTGAAAGTGGCAAAATTTACAAAAACAATAATAAAACAGTAAAATTGTAACCAATTAGAACAGCAAGTAAATATACAGTGCTTACTGAAGATCCTCTTAACGTTGTCTTTTAGCAGTGGTGGGTTTCAAATTTTTTAGAACCTACTCTGTAGGTGTGGCCTATTTTGTGGGCGTGGCTTGGCAGTCATGTGACAGGGTGGGAGTGGCCACCTTTTAAAATGTGGTGAAACTCATTTAACAACGCTCTTGCTTAGCAACCAAAATTTTGGACTCAATTGTGATGATAAATTCTTTCTTTCTTTCTTTCTTTCTTTCTTTCTTTCTTTCTTTCTTTCTTTCTTTCTTTCTTTCTTTCTTTCTTTCTTTCTTTCTTTCTTTCTTTCCTTCCTTCCTTCCTTCCTTCCTTCTTTCTTTCTTTCTTTCTTTCTTCCTTTCTTTTCCTTTCTTTCTTCCTTTCCTTTCCTTTCCTTTCCTTCCCTTCCCTTCCCGTTGGGTCACTGGCAGCGGCGGGCCAGATTTACTTCCAGGTACGCCGGTGGAACCCCCTCTCACCGGTTCTCTAAATTTCACCAACCGGCTCTCGCGAGTAGGTGCGAGCCTGCAGAAACCCACCACTGTCTTTTAGATATATTTCTTAAAACTTCTTTTGTCCATTATTTTGGGAATTTAACTTTTACTGTACTAATGATACCATTTAATGCACAGTCTTTCATATTTACGAGAAAATTATAGAAATTGAACCATTTTTTAAATAAATATAAATACACACTGATTTTAATTTTTTTTATTTAAATATGTATTTGGGGGGAACTTTTCTTGGGTTTGCTCATGAATTGTCCTTAGTAAATCAAGATTATAAACAAAAACATTTTTATGAACCTCTTTCAGACTTTTCCCTTTTTCCAAGTTTGCCAAGAAAATTTGTTCACCACATTTGTCAGCCAGTTTTCAGCTCATGCACCAGAGTGGTAGCTCTCCAAGGTCCTTTCCAACTCCTATTCTATTCTATTCTATTCTATTCTATTCTATTCTATTCTATTCTATTCTACTCTACTCTACTCTACTCTACTCTATTCTGTTGGGAAAACTCAAAGTGGAGGAAGTCCATTCCAGATCTAAGTAGATTGTTCTCCTACTTAATAGCTTTAATCATCAGGAAATTCTGCCTATATTTAGCCTTTTCATATCAATAATTTGGTCCCTACCCTTTAGTTTCAACATAAGATTCATCACCTCTTGCATGTGATACTCTTTTAAGTATTTGTAGATTGCGATTACGTCCTCTCTTTTTTTTTTTAACATCTGAAATGCACATGCACATATGGGCAGTATTTCTCAACAAGCAAAATATTTTGAATGGAAATGACTGTTCAATACTGCTCTGAATTGGTTGAACCAGTGCAACTGCTACTGCAGGATCATATTATTAAGGAGTTGCTATTTTCTAGAAAAACCTATTTTCAAATAATTTTGGAAAGCTGCTGCGCAGAGAAGAAGTTTCAAAAATAATATTTAAAGTAGTGAATAGATCGTTTGACTTATTAACAGTATTTTATTTTATTTATTGAATTTATACCCCGCCCTTCTCCGAACGGACCCAGGGCGGCGCACAGGAACGTTAAAACATACAAAACATATAAAAACTATTTCTTTTTTTAAAAAACTTATTCCACTAAGGGCCTGTGCTAAAACCGAATTAAAATCCCCATTTTAAAACTATTTAAGAGTCGGTATTGGAGGCTGCGCAAGGCCGGCTAGTTGGAATAGGTGTGTCTTCAGACACTTGCGGAAGAGGCGGAGGTCAGAAATGGTACGGAGTTCAGGGGGCAAGTCGTTCCAAAGGGCTGGTCCCGCCACAGAGAAGGCTCTCCCCCTGGGTGTCGCCAGTCGGCATTGTCCGGCCGACGGCACCCTGAGGAGGCCCACTCTGTGGGAGCGTATCAGTCTGAGGGATGTATGGGGCAGGAGGCGGTCTTACAATGCACTCTTCAACAGCACTGCTTAGAGATCATATTATTAAGGAGTTGCTATTTTCTAGAAAAACCTATGAAACGGCATTGCTATTGTGTGCTTATAGTCTTTATCTAATTCATCCTCATGATCACTTTGTCATAGGGGGTCAATTCCTTTTGCATGTGGGAAAAGAAAGATAATGGCTCACCCAGGAAGTCCTTTAAGTTCTCCAGTGAGAACTACTAAAAAGGGTTTTCCTCTGCATTTTCTGCAGTTTTTGATTTTATGTGGCAAGGTACTGCAGAACCCTACATGGTATCTGCCTCCATCTCCATGGTAATACACAGATGCACTTTCAAGCGTCTCTTATGTTCAGAATAGCTGTTCACAAATCACAACAGGATGTCTATAAATGCAAGTTGAAAGGACTTTTTGTGTGTAATGGTTGAATACTGAAATGTGTTTCTTTTCAGAATAAATGGAAGAACCTTAGGACCCTAAAAGCCACTTATTAGTGTGCACTAATAACACAATCGAGACTGAAGCAGGATATGACATGCAATGAACGCTTTCTTTCAGGAACAAGGATTCAATCCTTTTATGTACAAAATACTTTTTAAATTTGGTTATGTTGTTCTATTAATTGTGATATTTTTTTCCCCCAATACCCAGGGCTGTGCTGTTATTTTTGTTTTATTATACGGCAGAGACAAGTATGTGCAGAAAAAATAAAGCAACAATGTCTAATTGCCTGGGTATTTAAATCAATTTTGGTAATTTCACATTATTATTAGGTCTATTGCTGCAATCTGAAATCTATTCTCTCTGCAAATGCTGGGAGCTGCATTTTAATAGTAATAGCCAGATTAAGATTGGAGAGAGAGTGCCTCTAGGAAAAGAGGGGCAGAATCTCCTAAATCAGGGGTCCCCAACCTTTGCAACTTTAAGTCTGAAGGACTTCAGCTCCCAGACTTCTCCAGCCAGCTTTGCTGGCTGGAGAAGTCTGGGAGCTGAAGTCCTTCAGACTTAAAGTTGCAAAGGTTGGAGACCCCTGTCCTAAATTCTTCTCCTCAGGAAGAATGAAGCAGGAAAAGAACTGCACTTCTGGATTGTTGCTAGAGAGAACATTTGTTAGTTTCTAATCTATGCAGATAACTTTTAAATAGTATATCATAATTTTAAATATATATTTTATTAATGAACTGACGTTTTCTATTTGCATCAATACAATTTAAAATGACACACAAACATTAAAAATGCTGCTACTTACTCATTATCTCCCATTGCTTCTTCCATCAGTTGTCACTTTATTGCCCTCTCAACCTTGTGTGTCACTGAATTGCTATTGGACTACTTTGGAATAAATGTCCTCCCTCCCATCAATTCTCTCCTTTTAAAACATTTTATGCCCTGTAAATCTTGATAATATCCACTATTTTGCATACACTGGAAGAAAAAGTGTCTACAGATATAGTGGATATTGATGATTCAAAGTACATGGTATGATATTTTTGGGAGCAAAACATTTTATAAAGCTTCTAAGGCTATCAATTCAAAACAACTCTTACACAATGTCACTAAATGTTTGGGAATAGATTTACAATACAATAGCAGAGTTGGAAGGGACCTTGGAGGTCATCTGGCGACACCCAGGGGAAGAGCCTTCTCTGTGGCGGGCCCTGCCCTTTGGAACGACCTTCCCCCTGAATTGCGTACCATCTCCGACCTCCGCCTCTTCCGCCAATGTTTAAAGATACATTTGTTCCATTCAGCCGGCCTAGCGTAACCTCCACAAATGACTAGTTTAGACAGTTCTAAATTTTGGGATTTTAATTTGTTTTTAGCACAGGATGGGTATTAAATAAGTTTTTTAAATTTTTACTTGATTTTGTATTGTATTTTAAATTGCTGTGCGCCGACCTGGGTCCTTTTGGAGAAGGGCGGGGTATAAATTTAATAAAATAAAATAAAATAAAATAAATCTAGTCCAACTCCCTGCCTAGGCAGGGAACCCTATACCATTTCAGACAAATGGCTATCCATTTATTTTTGTATTCTTTGCTATACCAAAAGTCCATTGGTTTATAGCAATAAACAGTGGGAAGTGCAGATACTCCCTGGGTCCAAATGACCCAAAATAAAAAAATTTACCTCATAGGAATCCTTATTTGATTTGTATTTTTCTAACCGACACAATTGGTTAGAAGCTTCAGTTTTCTAGAAAGATGGAAAAAGAAGACAAATATGAACTGTAAATTAGGATATAACTTTAGGAAAGATATATTTAAATGTTTAATATGTATTACTTTCATTCTACAAATCACTTTGTTAAATTAGGCCAACAAATATTGGCTTTTTTTAAATTTAGAAATTGCTACAAATCAATAACTAAATATATTATATTACTAAATATATTAATCACTAATTATTAGTAATATATAACTATATATTACTATATAGTAACTATATTTTTAAATATATTACTATATAATAATATATATTACTATATATTAAATATTTTACTATATGAGTTGACGCGTAACATTTATTACTTTCCGATTCGTATAAACTAGACAGTGCAATTAAACAGGAAGGTAACTACAACATAGCACTTCAAAAACTCAGTTCAGACAATTTCTTTGATATTTAAATTAAAAAGCCTCAAAATTTTCCCAATATGATTAGTGGGAACTATCCCAAGGGCACAGAGGTTATAATAAATTTCCTTATTAATGCTCTCATTTCTCACATTTCACAAAAAGAATCATTATGTGAACAGGCTAATGATGAAATGCACAAATTAATATTTATTTAACTTCAAAGAAGTAATGGTGGGAAGTTAGATTTTGTAGTGAAAGGAAAAAAAAAATTGTTTAAATTATTCAGAGCAGCAGAATTGAACATTTAAAAAACCATGTCGAAGGACAACTTAATAGTCCAGGGATGTCCAAACTTGGGAACTTTAAGACTTGTGGACTTCAACTCCCAGAATTCCCCAGCCAGCTATGCTGGCTGGGGAATTCTGGGAGTTGAAGTCCGCAAGTCTTAAAGTTCCCAAGTTTGGACATCCCTGTAATAGTCCTTTGTTTAGCTTTGACTGCATCAGAATTATGGTGGTTTCCAATAATATGGCCAGCAGCTGAATGATTCACCCAGGTTGCAGTGTGCAGATCTGTGATGTGCTATGCAATTTTCTATGTTCTTATCAAAATAGGTTCACTAAGCAGCTGGAGTTCATGATGTGCCATATGTTGAAAATAAGATGTTCTTCACTGTACGCCAGTTTTTGATCCATAAAATTTATTTCAGGAATTGGTGAGCATAGTTTGGCATGAAGTTTATGCAGAACAAAAGGCATATTTCTAAGGATTTTCTTCAGGAAGAAAAAAAACCTGTCAAAAATAAATCTAATAAATCAAAAGCCAATTCAAAGGCCAAGAAATTGGCAGTATTTCTCCAACTAAATGACTAGATGAGGTTTTTAATCATTTTTGGTAGACCAAAGAGGTGTCCCCCATTATTCAAAAAAGAAATTCACTACAAAATGTGAATAACTTGTATTTTTTAAAAAAAAGAACTTGGCTTATGTATTTAATAGAATGTAATATGTATTATTATATTGGAGAAAATTTTTGTCATTGCTAAGCAATAACAACCACTTAAGAGCACGTAATCAAACACATAGTAAGACACTTGGAATACTGCATACAGTTTTGGTCGCCACGATGTAGAAAAGACGTGGAGACTCTGGAAAAAGTGCAGAGAAGAGCAACCAAGATGATTAGGGGACTGGAGGCTAAAACATATGAAGAACGGCTGCAGGAACTGGGTATGTCTAGTTTGATGAAGAGAAGGACCAGGGGAGACATGATAGCAGTGTTCCGATATCTCAGAGGGTGCCACAAAGAAGAGGGAATCAAGCTATTCTCCAAGGCACCTGGGCGCAGGACAAGAAGCAATGGGTGGAAACTAATCAAGGAGAGAAGCAACTTAGAACTGAGGAGAAATTTCCTGACAGTTAGAACAATTAACCTCTGGAACAGCTTGCCTCCAGAAGTTGTGAATGCCCCAACCCTGAAAGTCTTTAAGAAGATGTTAGATAGCCATTTGTATGAAATGGTATAAGCTTCCTGCCCACGCAGGGGGTTGGACTAGAAGACCTACAAGGTCCCTTCCAACTCTGCTATTGTATATCCGCTCTAACACAGAGATATATCATTTAAAAATAAAATATTGATAGTTATTGATTTATTGCAATGGAAATGTATTTAAATGTAAGATATACAATGGATTGATTTTATTTTGTAGGACAATAGCCCTGAAAGATAAGTACTATTCCTTTGAATGTTAAAATAAAATGAAGAGTTATAACAGAAATAAAAGCAAATGACAGTGGGAATTTGCACCCATGGCAGGATTTGTTTAACTATTTGTTTTTATCAATGATAATTAGTAATAATAAACCTAAGGATTAAAATGGCACATTGTCTGAGAAATAAACATGAAAAGAGAAGCAGAAAAGGAAGAAGAATTGGTCTGAAATATCCTGGAAGAGATCAAGCCAGAAAGAATTTGCAATAGATGCAGTGATATCCTGCAAAATGCTGCAAGGAAAATTCCAGCTATTACAATTGCAACACAGTAAATCAAATATTTGTCATACTATGGAATTTCCCCCAAAATCACTCAGAAAGGGAATATAAAGAATGGAACAGATACTGTACTGTACTGGTGATACTGGAGGGCAAATAAAAAAATATTTGTTGCATGAGGTCAGAGGTAAGAATTGTTTTGTATAAATGGATTAGAGACTATGGACAGCAAGGGCAAGCATCAGTCATGAACTGATCTATGATGATTATTTTACTTTCTTTTTTTGGTTTTTTTTATTTTATTAAAAAAATTAAAATGTAAAACTCCAAAAAAGAAAAAACCAAGACATTTAAAAAGTACATTAAAGAATACACACACAAACACATATAAAAATATCATCCCCCTAGTTGAATACTGTCAAATATATTACTGCAATATTAGTTTCCCGTCCCTTTGTGAAATTGGCTAAAAACATTTTTAAAGTACTAAATCTATTTGCAAATTATTCACAGAAATTATGGACATTGTCGAGACTAACTGTAAAAATCTATACAATAAATACCCTTAGGGCAGGGGTCTCCAACCTTTGCAACTTTAAGTCTGAAGGACTTCAGCTCCCAGAGCTGAAGTCCTTCAGACTTAAAGTTGCAAAGGTTGGAGACCCCTGCCCTAGGGTGTAAAAAGCACTTGACTCCAAATAAACCACACCCAAGAACTCTTTCTAGGAGCCTGGGAAGGACGGAAAAGGCTTTCCTCACCCCCCTGGGAGGCCCTCCAGAGGCCAAAAACGGCCTGTTTGCCGATTTCTGGTTGGACCAGAAGGCCCGTTTTTTGCTCTCCCCGGGCACCAGCGGGGAAATGATCCATTTAATGGGAAGCCTCCTAAAGCCTCTGGATGTTGAAAAACCACCCAATGTGCAAACCGGAAGTCCATTCCCAAACTTCCGGTTTGAGTGTTGGGCGGTTTTTCAACATCCAGAGGCTTCAGGGAAAACCCCTGAAATCTCCAGAGAGCGAAAAATGTCGAAACGCGCCAACCGGAAGTTCGGGAATGGACTTCCAATTTTGCACGTTGGGAAGTTTTTTGTTCTCTGGAGACTTCAGAGGGCAAACAACAGACAAAAATCAGTTGTATTATATAATTACATTATTTTTGGTTCCAAAGTCACAAAAAGCATTGTATACTGAGAAATATCTATATTTGTATTGTATTGTATACTGAAAAATATCTATATTTCTCACAATCTAATAAGTTATTGATTAATTCATTGTGCTGCTCAAACCTATTTATTTCCTAACTGGATTAAATTGTTTGAAAATATGCATGTGATAAGCAGGTAGAATCAAAGTGGCTCTGTTTCAATTAAAGTTTACCCTGGTAGACTACAGCTTCACTTTTTCCTGTAACTTGAAAAAAACAAACTTGCTAAGATAAATTTCTTTGTTATAATAAAGAACAATGAAATGTTGGCAGTGGGCCAGACCCTGGAAAAAGGCTTTTGTGTATAGTGAAAGCTTTCACAAGAGGCTTTGAAAGTAATTTTTGCCCAAGGATATTCTTAATTATTCAAATCAGCTATGCTTCACCCCCCCCAGATATTCCATTCACTAATTTTCCTTCCAAGAGATGCTCAGCAATCTATGATCTGTGGAAATGTCCAGTTTTAAAGACTCTTCCATTAAAGTTCTTCATATTTTGAGGTGGTTCATGTTTTTTTTTTCTACTTTTGCAAAGTTGAAGAATTTCCCCATGCATACTGTACTTACTTCTTCGTATCTCCATTTTTGGTTACTGTTATTCTATTCAACTTTGTTAGGTTCAGCAATTATCCAAAACTATACTTACTTTTACACCTGCCGTATAGCGTTCTAGCTTCTTATTAAGAAGGATGTAGATGGCAAGCGTGTGGCAAGCTCTGTTTGAAAGGATAGTGTTGATCACATCACTATTCTTATAGCCAAGCTTTTCTGTCATATACAGCAGCACGCTCTGACTTATGTCTTGTAGATGAATTCTGCAAAAAAGATTAATTATAACTTGTAATCGGTCATTTAATGGTCATTTGAAATTATGGTGGATCTCCCAAAAGCTACTTATAATCTGGTCCTGGCCTGGTATGGCCACTGCAGTCCCCATGTTCATACATCCACAGGGACATTGCGCTGCTCCACCTATCTTCCTCTCTCCCCATTGGGTCCCTGCAAGCATTTCCCTCTTCCAGTGCTTCCTGCTGGCCTTATCCCTTGCACATGGCCATGAGATAAAGCAATCTATTCCTACACTCTGGAAGGCCTTAGAGCAGTGATGGCGAACCTATGGCACGGGTGCCACAGGTGGCGCGCGGAGCCATTTCTTAGGGCATGCGAGACGTTGCCCTGTCAGCTGCAGTGTGCATGTGTGCGCTGGCCAGCTGATGTAGGCCTTCTTTTGAGTTTTTGGCCCTCTGGAGGCTTCAGGGAAGCTCCTGAAGCCTCTGGAGGTGGGGAGGGGGAGGCTGTTTTCACCCTCCCCAGGGTCCTAGAAAGCTTCTGGAGCCTGGGCAGGGCGAAAAAAGCGCGCCAAAAGCAGGGGGTCACGCACATAGCATTATGGGTGTGGCACGCCCACGCACAACCCCCCTGCGCTCCCCCCGCTTTTGGCACGCGAGCCAAAAAAGGTTCGCCATCACTGCCTTAGAGCTTTTCAAAAGAGGAGGAGAGTATTTGGCCTGGTGGGGTGGGAATCAGATCTAAGATTTGGGGAAACCTATTGGCAGTAGGAAAAGGCAGGAAAGAGAAGGAATGTAGGCCTGGGCGTGTGTTAGGTCTCCACAGGCCTCCCCCACTCCTATGGTACCCCATGCTCCATTTAACAACCTGAACATTTCTTTAACAATTCACTGAGAAGATTAAGGATGATGGGATTGTGAAGTGAAATGCTTCTCTTAAACAGCAATTGTGAAATGCAACTGTAATGGGCAGGGTTCATTATGGTTGTATCTCAAGGACTGCCTGTTGGTTATCTCCAAGGTTCTCAGGAGAAAGATGGCAATCCTAAAGGCATTATTGAAAATTCACCATGTTAATTAATATGATTAAAAGATTTAATTGAGCTGATAATTGTGTTCAGGCTATGTTGAAAAGAGCAAGCTACAAATTGTTAATATGTTTTTAAAGAAAAATGTATACTTGAAATGTATCTATCTATACGGTAAGTATTAACAACTCAGTAAACAATTATTTACTTAGTGGGGAAATGGACCATTAATCATATAGTTCTCCTCATTTTCAAAGAAACAATGAGTGACTGATGTTGGAACTATTAATCGTGTATATAATTTCCACTTCTATTGTAGAATTTTGAGTGTACATATGTCTGTGCTTTCTACTAAAGAATGGTGAAATAAAGCCAATGGGCATAGCCTTGGTCTCTACCTCAAGAAACAGTTAAGTAATAAAGTAGAGTAGTTAACTGCATGACAGGAAATGGAACAACTGATTAAACGATCTTCTAAAATCTGGTGTCTTCTAGATACAGACTGACAATTCCTGAACTCCTAGTTAGCATTACCATCTGTCTAGGAATTCTTGAACTGCTAGTCCAGAGAGTAAAAGGCTAGAACACAGCTTCGGCTATACAGATAGTTGTAAACCAGGGGTGTCAAACTCAACGCCTGGGGGCTGGATCTTGCCCACAGGGGACTTAGATCTGGCCCACGCGACCTCTGCTAGTTTTGGAAACAGTAAATGACTGCCCCGCGATGCCTCTGCCAGCAAAAACGCAGCTCAGGAAGCCTGTGTATGGTCCTCCCATGCTCTGTTTTCACTGGAAGAGGGTTGCAGCATGCCATTGCAACTGAAAACGGAGCTGGGGAGCCCATTTTCACTCAGGCTACCATACGCGCCCGCAATACGAGTTGTGTCGAGCTTCCCCCCCCCCATTGTCAGACACAACCCTGATGTGGCCCTCAATGAAATCAAGTTTGATACCCCTATTGTAAACTAATACAATAAAACTCATAAACAGAGGCCTTCGAAATATTGTCCTAACTGCATTCAATTAAGACGTTTTCAATTCATTCAGACCACCATTCAGTGCCAGATTCTTAAAAGTGTCCTGTTTCTGTTTCAGATTATTTCTGTAACATTATTCTCAATAGGTAGTAGACAAGTCGCATGTGACTTCTATATAAATATATTCAAAGCAACCCAACTAAGTTGAATTATTTTTTAAAAACTTCAATATGAATAACAATTTAGTGGCAAAAAATTAAGAAATTCCTAAGCTCTCCTAATAAAATTAAGCAAATTAAAAGTGCTTGCCTTTTAATCAAGGGCTAATCAAGGGCTAAATGTGTAAATTCTGATTACAAAAGATTTCTCATTTTATTACTACTGATTCCAATTATTGTCATTGCAACATATGTCTGCAGTTTATTTTGTTGTAAAAATAAAATCAATTGGGTTTTTTTGAAGCATACAACTAAAGATCAGTAATTATTTATTTTCAGAAGTGTGCTTATGATAACATCTTATAAAAAGCTACATGGAATTTATTCATGAAAAAAATAAATGTCACTGAATCTTCTTTGTACTGATTTACTGGCCTAGGAGGCAGCGAAGAGAGCCGAAGCAGAAGCGGGGATGCAGAGCAGGTTTGCTAGTTCGATTACGGAAGCAGCCTCACAGACCAGCATTGCCAAGCATTTCCTAACCAACTCTAGATCCTTTGTCCACAAAACTGATGAACTAGAGCTATGGATGGCAGCGAATAAGCTCACTCGTGACTGCTGTGCGATGATCATCACAGAGACCTGGCTTCATCCACTTGTACCGGATGCGTCTGTGGAGCTAACTAACCGCACCACACACCGCTTTGACAGAAACAACAACTCTGGTAAAAGCAAAGGTGGAGGACTGTGTATTTACACACATAATAACTGGTGTACTAACAGTAGAGTTGCTTATACACACTGTTATGCAGACGTGGAATTCTCAACTGTCATTTGTCGGCCATTTTATCTGCCTGGAGAGATTTCTGTTATAGTTATCACTGCTGTCTGTATTCCACCTGATGCAAATGTTAGCACAATGCTCAAACCAATTTCATTGTAATTTTTTATTTTATTACAATGACAATAAAGATTATTATTATTAGTAGTAGTAGTAGTATATACGTGCTATTGGTATGTTTTGCATGAATTAAAAGATAATTGAAAACACAAGCAAATATAATTGAATATGTTAAAACTGATAGCATCTACCTAGACTCACATCAAAAGCCTCCTTAATTAAGGAAAAGCATTCCAACATTTTCTCTGTGGCAGGGATTTCCAAAGCCTGCAAAAAACCACTGTTCTGTTTTTCATAATCTCACCAAATCTGTTCTCAATGTTGGCCAAATTAAAAACAAGGTTGCTGTTATAAGGGTCAATGTAATTGTTACATAGCCTGATATGGTTGACAATACTTTATATTATACACAGAATCAGATTCATAGATATTAACAAGAGAGGCCTCTTGCTCACTATAACTAAGCGCTGCCAACCTTCTGGATGAGGCTCCTGAATTAACAAAAATTCCAAACATTTTTCAAATCTTCACATAAAGAATGTTTCATAAGTCCAAAGAGGAGCCAGCCACCACATTTGCTTAATGTCTGCTGCAAAACACTGTGGTAAAATCTGGTCAGTCATGTAATGACCCACTTAATAACTGGATTGACTTATGACCACAATTACAGGCTCAAATACAATCATAAATTGGGGACTACCTATACATATTACAGCACTTTCCTCCCCACTTCCCTTAAAGGAATACTGAAAAGTAGCTGGAAATTATCCTTTGTATTGTGACTTCGGTCAATAAGTGGGTCCACATCAGGTTTGCTCAGAAACATAGCTTTATTTAGCTAGGCACAGCTTACAAGGGAAGATAGTTCGGTTAAAGAAAAGGTGCGGTAGACAGGGGCTCCCGCGCTTTGACAGCTCTTTATATTTGGAGCTGTCAAAGGGGGAGCCAATCAGGCTGCAGCAAGGGCCAGGCGCGCCTCAGCCAATCAGGCGCGTCTGTCAGTTGGCTGCCTTGCTACAGCCTGTTACCAAGGCTCCAAGAGGCAGCCTGGAGGACCTGCGGCCGGTCGTAAGTCGAGACCGGTTGCAGGTCGAGGACACA
Organism: Rhabdophis nuchalis; assembly: GCA_039707465.1. Classification (NCBI taxonomy): domain Eukaryota; kingdom Metazoa; phylum Chordata; class Lepidosauria; order Squamata; family Natricidae; genus Rhabdophis; species Rhabdophis nuchalis. The sequence continues at coordinate 15,702,832 of CM077649.1, forward strand.
ACACCCCTTTCCCCCCTCGGTCTGCGCATGCGCGAAAAGCTGTCCATCAGGAGAGCGGAGCATGCGCAGTCCGCTTAGTCAGCCTCAGAGTCTCTCGGACGCCGGACGAGGAGGATGTGTCTGAGGAAGCTCCTCCCTGCCGGGGTGTGGATCCGGCGGCGTCATCGGAGGGGCCTACCCGAAGAGGCGGGGACGTCTGAAGCGGTGAGTCGGGCGAGGGGGCGCGGTCTTCAATGGGAGGGCCTGGTCGACTTGAGCCAGGCCTTGGTGGTTGTCAGGCGAAGAAGAGAAGGCGTGGTCTTCGATGGGAGGGCCTGGTCGGCTTCAGCCGGGCCAGGCCGAAGATGGTCGCCGGAAGCCGGGGAAACCCAGGCCCGGCCGGGCGGGGTTGTTGGGCCCCAGCGAGGCAGCCGGATGGTGGCCGCTGTTGCTGCTGGACGGCTGCCGCTGCTCTGCTGCTGGTGCTGCTGGCGCTGCGGTGGTCTGGTGCCTCGCCTTGCGTTTGAAGGCTTGTCGGTTTCTTTTGGGTGCGAAGGCTTGTCGGTTTCTTTTGGGTGCGAAGGCTTGTCGGTTTCTTTGGGTGCGAGGCTTGTCGGTTTCTTTTGGGTGCGAAGGCTTGTCGGTTTCTTTGGGTGCGAGGCTTGTCGGTTTCTTTTGGTGCGGAGGCTTGTCGTAGCGGCGGTAGGTGGGCCTTGCACGGCGACTCAGGAGTCCCGTAGGCCTTGGCTGCTTCTGTCGGCTCGATCCGAGGAAGAAGCGGTGCGTTTCTTAGTTCCTGGCTGTTTCTGTTGGCTTTGTCCGAGGGCGAAGCGGTGTCCCGCGGCAGGTCGTCGACCGCTGCCGGGGTAGCCACGGCTTGCGCGGTTTCGAGGTCTCGGCCGCCGCAGCTCGAGGGGTCTTCGAGCGTCCTGGCCCGGTCATACTAGCCGGCAGGGAAGCGCTCGAGGCGGGCCGTAGGAGACCCAGGTTTCCGTGGCCGCTTCGATGGGTCGAGCGGGATCGTACCGCAACAAAACAGGGAGGATAAAAATTGTTTTAGCTATTTCTCGATGAGCGCTGCCTGATCCCACCCTCGTCGCCAGTATTGTGACTTCGGTCAATAAGTGGGTCCACATCAGGTTTGCTCAGAAACATAGCTTTATTTAGCTAGGCACAGCTTACAAGGGAAGATAGTTCGGTTAAAGAAAAGGTGCGGTAGACAGGGGCTCCCGCGCTTTGACAGCTCTTTATATTTGGAGCTGTCAAAGGGGGAGCCAATCAGGCTGCAGCAAGGGCCAGGCGCGCCTCAGCCAATCAGGCGCGTCTGTCAGTTGGCTGCCTTGCTACAGCCTGTTACCAAGGCTCCAAGAGGCAGCCTGGAAGACCTGCGGCCGGTCGTAAGTCGAGACCGGTCGCACGTCGAGGACACAACACTTTGTACGATTCAAATAACTTTATTTTATAAAAAGCAAGTTGTCATTGTTGCTTCTTTTAGATATGCAGAATAAAACTTTATTAAAAGCGGCAGTTTTCACAAATTCAACACTTCCCTACATCCTAAGGTTCCACAGAGTGAAAAATATCAGCAAAAGTAGCACATTTGATATTACGTTAACTATATTTACTTCTGAGTAAGCATTTATATACTGTAATTGTAGTGTTGCTCTGATAGGGCCCATTTTTTCTTATATCCAGTAAATCGACAGTTTTACAGTATAATGTATCCAGCTCGCAGATTCTGCCTACAATTATGAAACACCCTTCCATCAGATATTTCCTGACACTTACACCAATGGTGGGATTTAAAATTTTTACTACTAGTTCTGTGGGCGTGGCTTGGTGGGCAGGGCATGGCTTGGTGGGCGTGGCTTGGTGGGCATGGCAGGGGAAGGATACTGCAAAATCTCCATTCTGTCCCCACTGCAGGGGAAGGATATTGCAAAATCCCCATTCCCTCCCGATCAGCTGGGACTCAGGAGGCAGAGAATAGTCAGAGATGGTATTTACTGGTTCTCTGAACTACTCAAAACTTCTGCTACCAGTTCTCTAGAACTGGTCAGAACCTGCTGAATACCACCTCTGATTTACACTGACTCATCAGTTTCAATTTAAAATCTAGTTAGACAAACGTTTAGATTTTACTACACCCTGGATTGTTTCAGGACTTTATTCTGTTTCACTTTATTGTTTCCATGGCTGCTACTATAATCTATGCTCGATTTGAATAAAAAACCTTAAATAAATTCTTTTTAAAAATACAATTGAATCATAATTCTCAGAACCAATTCCCATGTATGACTTCATCAAATGTGACTGATGACAAATTATGCTCTGCCCATTCACTGCCTTGTCTGAAACACTGCAATTTTTCTAACTTGAAAATCCTAACAACGAAATGTTGGATCACATTTGGGATATTGATGTGATATTTAAAACACATGTATGATCCATCTGTGTAACATTCTAAGCAAGTTTATAACTTTTTCCACTTTCAAGACAGGACTTTTTCCTTAAAAATGTATGATATCTTCAGTGCTTTAGAGATCTGGTAGCCGAATAGTAATGCTTGGATAATGATTTATCTCATTTTCTGCCATACAAATCAGTCATTCCCCCCCCCCCCTTGCAGTTCATTTACTGTACTATATTTTGTTCATTCCTAGCAGCAGTCAGGCAGCCGAACATAAATGTAATGTTTGTATCCATCATATAAAAGCTAAACTAGATGTTTAGAAAGGTACCAGCCTCCCTGCTGTATTAATATCCACCCATGCGTTACATAACCGTCATTACCATAGTAACTAGCATTTCACAACTATTAAGGGTTTTTATCCTAAAAAAACCCTCTTTATTTAGGTTGGGAAGGCTTATCTTCCACAGCAAAGCTGTGAAAAAGCAATGTGGGAAGCCTAAGGATCTATCAGTGCTTTTGGAATTAATCTGAGGAATCCTAAATCAGAATACAGAATAATCATCATTATGCCATACTTTGTCCTCTTCCTAAGGAAACCACGAAGACTGAGCAGAATGAAACCCAAGACAGGGAAGCAACAAAACAGTCAAGTTGAAGGAGAGTGAAGAACTGAGAAGTCTCCAGGTCAAATCTCCCTGAAGTTATCAACCCAGAAGATTGTCTAACCAAAGAATTGTGTTCTCTGCATTTACATTTTTTCCTCTTAAATGCTGAGATAATAGAAGGAGAGCATTTTGATTCCTTGAACCACTTAGCTGAAAAATGTATTATTTTGTAACTTTGTTTTTTACCACTATGACTTTCCCCCAAAGAATTTTCAAGCTTGGAAATACCAAATGAATTAAGAAGTGAGTGCAGAGGCATGTGGTTATCATGAGGTCTTAGACCACTTCTGGATTGCTGCAGAGTAATTAAGGAAGAAACTCAACCTCCAATCCAGCTTTCTGATCAGAGGTACCTCAATGTATTCGGTGGAATTTTATCATGTTGGCAGATTTTAACATGTTGGCAGAATACCCAGCACATTCTGTCTTCTGTGCATTTACCTGTTAGGATACGTGACATTGTTCAGTGGTTTCCCATTCTCACTAAGCCAACGATTTGCTAACGCTTGTTGGATGTTTGGTCTCTTTGCAGGATCTGGTTCTAGCAGAATTTTTAAGAAGTTTACAGCTGCTGCAAAGACATTGGGGGAAAAAAGGGATAGGGAAGTGTTATTTTCTTTGCAACTATATTTATTCTTTTGAAGCCAAATAAGGTATTAAGGTATTTTAGAATTATAGTTTTTATCTCAAAATCAGAAATACAATATACTTGCCGCATTTGCACATTGCTTTTATACATTAAAAGAATAAGCTGGTAAACTAAGGAAGTCCCTTATGGTATACAGTAGTGAAAAAGATAACTTCAGTAGTTAAGAAAATAACCCCTCCCTAAATAAGATAGATAATTCAATCTTTATAAACAGTTTCATTTTAAATAACAGTTTTGACCAGCTTTGAGTTATAAATTGAAATGGCTATATTGCAGACTGCATTATACAATGATGACTTTTATTCACGTTTTCTTGAATACTTCAAAGTGGCTAAATTTACACCAAAATTTAGCCAAAATCTTCAACTGCGCAGAATTGGACAAATTAACATATATTTTAAAAGAAAGACAAAACTCAACCTATGCCCAAAACTGGAATAAAATGTATGCATGGTACAACAGGAGAATAATGGACATCAAGGAAATCAATTAGATAGAATACTTGAGAAATAAATGTGAGGAATAAACAAGGTAATAGTAAATTTGATATATATATCAAATTTGATTTTATATTAATAAAGATATATTAAAAAAAAAAAAGATGGCACCAGATTGACTCAATACATCAAAGCAAAATCAAACCAATAACTTTATTGCTTAGTGTAACATCCAAGTCTTGCATCTTAGTGTAGTTAATAAATAATGCTATGGCAGAATTTGGACTGGTTTTAAATCTTGATTTAATGATTCCAGCATTGATTAGTATAGATCAAGGCTGTCAAACTCTCGGCCCGGAGGCTGGATGGGTCACGTGCTGGCCACGCCCATGCCCAGTTTAGCAAAGGGGGGGAAAGTCCCGATATGTCACATGACTCCACTGTGATGATGTGAGTTTGATATTCCTGGTATATATCAACCATGGATGATTGCAATGAATTGTGTGTTTTTAAATATTTTTATTTGACATTTTGCAAACATTAAAATCACAATTACACTTTTACAGCTTTCTTTTTTCTGATTTCGAGTTTTCCATTCTCTTATACATATTCTTCTTTGTTTCATACTTCTTTGTTATCATTTTTTTTGAAAAGAATTTTATTGGTTTTATAACACAAGGGGTATTTGGGTATATAGAAAATTTTGGTAGCTCCCATGCTGGCAGTAGAAACTCCCCACATCCCACAGGTTTACAATTTTAAGCACAACATACAAAGGTTAAGCAATATAAAGAGTTCTTATTTTATATCAGCCATGTGTTCAATCCTTTCTTTCTTTCTTTGCCATTTTCAAAAATATTTTAAATACAATTACTTTTGTGACCTGAGCCTTGTAGATATTGCTCCCTCCTCCGATTGCAATGAATTATGGTTTAATAATAATTTAAATAAACAGTCAGCAATAAATTAATGAGGCACTGCACTTGGCATTTCTACTTCCTGTAACTTTCTGGAAAAAGAATCACCACTTGCAACTGTGTGAGTGGCCCACTTGGTCCATTATCCGATGACTAGAGAAAACATCTGAAATCTGTGCTAAAATAGTACTGGTAAATGCTTGGAAAACATTCTAATAATATTCTGCTCTTAAGAATACCAATCCAACTAAAAGGAACAGAACTGTATATATTTCGTTTTAAGTTTTACAATGTGTTAGGTTATATGACATGGTATTTAGATCTTAAGAATTATCATGTATGTATTTTAATGTTTAACTAAAAGGTTAAAGGTGTGGGTGTTTATGATGGGTTTGTTATAAGGTTTCTAATGGATTGATTATATACAGAATAAATATCAGACTAGGAAGTACTATGTAGCTTTTAGGTAAGAATGCTTAGATTGATAGGTGAACAGAGTAAATAATATTTGGGATGCTTGGAATTATTAGAGTGGTGTATAGCGGAAGTCAGGGGGGTGGGTTTGAATGGGAGGTGGGGGAGGGTTAGGGTGGAGGGTGGGGAAATATATATGTATGATTAATCTAGAGATGGGAATAATGGGATACGGTTATTTTAAGAGAAATTTATATTATGTTTTATATATGTTTAATTAACTTAGAAGATGGCGTTAATGGGATATTGATATATTAAGAGAAATTTATATTGTGTTTGCTGGGGGTATAATATCTGAATGAGAAATTTATTCTAAGACGGGGTGAGGGGAGGGGGTATAGTATTTGTATGTGATTTATATTATATGTCAGGGGGGTAAAAAGGGGGAAAATATTTAATATAAAAAAGAACTGTATATATTTCTGCATTTCACATGTCTGAATAAGGTGCAGAATTTGTGTTTTCTATCTGTGTAACAAAACATCAAATTTGTCTTTAAAAGGATATCATTCAAAAGCAGATTATCACCTATCCTCTCACAACTGTACAAAGGGATTCCCTTAATCACTATCCTAGCAAGCAATGATGTCAAAGGTTTTGCCATGAAATCAGGAAAAGGAAGTATGTGCTCATGTTCCACAATAGATCAAGAACAAGGAAGAGAAAGGATGCTGTCCAATAAATCAGGATTAGATACTATCTGGGCAATATTACATCTGTTTTGAACATCCTGCAGCAATCATTATTTCTGCTGACCTGGATATTATATGGTCTATGTCACATATGACACACAGGAATATTTGCATAAAGAATTTGTAAATAATCATTTTTTAATTTATGGGTATTTGGTGTATGGGAATTTTAACATTTTTTTCTGATGCTTTTCCATCAACAAAACATCAGAGCTTTCAACCAGAATCCACAACAGCATTTTATTACCCATACCAACATTATGATACAAAGAAGTTAAGCAAAAGCTATCCTTTTCAAGTTGCACAGATGGTAGCTTGATCACTGCTACAATCTCGGGAAAAACAGGTGGGGCTGAACTTATACTGGCAGTCCGTAATCAAGCGACCTGGAGCTTACAGGCCTTATAAATCACGTATAGTTATGTTAGTCAACACTGAGCAACTTTCTAACACCGTGATGGTGAACCTATGGCACGCGTGCGACAGCTGGCACACAGAGCCATATTTGCCAGCACATGAGCCGTCAACTCCAGGGCGTGCATTTTTGGCCTTCTGGAGGGCTGGGGCAGACTGTTTTCACCCTCCCCAGGCTTTAGGAAAGCCTCTGGAGTCTGGGGAGGATGAAAAACAGGCCCACCGAGTCAACCAGAAGTTCAGAAACGATCTGTTTCCGGCTTCCGGAGAGCCTCCGGGAGGCCATTTTTGTCCTCCCCAGGCTTCAGGAAAGCCTCCGGAGCCTGGGAGGTGAAAACTCCCCCCTGGGTGTGGGGAAGTCATGTGGGCATGTACACAATAGCGCGTGCACAAACAATGTTGGCACGCCTTTACAAAAAGGTTCGCCATCACTGTTCTAACATATGGCAACTAAAGCACTTATAAATGTAACTTCATAATCCATGGCTAAGTTGGTCATTCAGGAGGAATAGAGTCATAAACTGGACATTAAGCAGAAAAGAACAATAGCTTGTTAACAAGGACGCTTTCCTCTCTTCCTCATCCTTTTCTCAGGAACTAAATACCTCACAGCATATAAAAGTTATTCTTTCAACTAAACATTGAATATTATGATGCTGCCTTGTCCCGTTCCCCCCATCCTCTTCTACCCTCTTTTTCTCAAAATATAGGACTATGTATTTCCTCACTCATGATTTATAGTGTCTTTTAGTATCACACAGCCATTGTTGTGATGATAAATCTTGTCTTAATTACTGTTATATCAAGCCAGTGATAGTTGGATGATTCCTAAGATGCTAAAAATCCCTGGGGAGAAATTGGCCTAATTTTAATACTGATCTAACTTGTTAATACCCCTTCTATTTGTATCTAGTTTTCTCTAAGATCCATTACAATTCTGTTAAATTATGTACAAAACATTTATTATATATAAATAATCAACACTTGCAAATGCCAACAATTAAGTGAACCGTGAAACAGACTTATGAGCCATACACACTAACATGCTACTCTTCCTTTTTAATAAGGTACAAGTAGCTACTCCGTAAGAATAAATCTATGGCAGATGCATCTTCAATTGTAGCTATGTCAAACAGGAAAGAAAGATGATCCAAAATAAGTTGGAAAAACAGCAAAATTGAATTCTGGTGGTCTATCAAACACATTCCCAATCATTTTCCTGTTGTAGATGAGATATATGTGAAGGTCAACAGTCATAAAACAAGAAATAAATATTTGAACATGAATAAATTTGAGGTTATAGCCAAGTTACTTAAAGTTGGAATGCAGCCAATTGAAAATCAATAACAGAGCAGTTATATATTTTAAAATATTTTTAAGGATATATATATCTATATATATCCATATATATATATTGTAATATAACCAGCTAAAATGTTATTAATCTGACCTTGTTGTTTCTGGATACTACGTCTCTTAAAAACATAATACTGGCATGTGTTTTTAAATGGCAAATAAAACAGCTTTCGAAAAGTGACTAGTAATCTGAAATTGTTTATTTTACACTAGAGATAAGCAGTCCACAACTCATGGACAGCATGAAGCTCCTCAGTGCCCATATGGTCCTTTGAAAACTTTAAAATTATACTGGTGAGGTTTGGTACATGAGATCTGTATCTGTTTATAGTTGTTCCAGTTGTTTTTTGTTCCTTTGAGTCAGTACTGATTCCTGGCAATTGCTTGAACAGGTTCCTGCTGTTTTCATAGCAAATTTCAGAAATGTTTTTGCCATTGCCTACTTACTAGAACTAAGAGAGAATAACTAGGCCACAGGCAGCAACCTGGCTTTGTTTTGTGCCTAAGGAAGGATTAGAATGTATAAATCTCATTTCTTGCCTTACGTTGTAACCATCACACCAAACTAGCTCTCAATAATATTATGCAGCATGCCATAATTTGCTGTTTCTGGAAAACACGTAGCTAATATTGTCAGAACTACAGTATAACAGACAGAATCACAACACTTTAAGTAGCATAACACTGAAATAATTTAAATTGCTACGCTAATATTTACAATTTGTTAACTCATCAAAACTGCCTGCTCTTTTAATGCTAGACTTTTATTTCATGCTTTTTTAATATTAAGGGTTGTCTTGAGCAGCAAGATGGATGGTAAATAAATTTGATAATTATAATTTTAGTTACTTTTCACAATAATGATATTGTTCTTATAAAAATTAACAAATACCCTCCTCCAAATACTGCCCAAGCAAAAGTGAAAGTTCTTATTTACTTCTTTTGGCCCCAGAAAACATCTAGTAGACATGAGCATTTTGAAATACTGGGTTAGTTGAATTACATTAATTCTACACAGGAGCAAAACAAGATAAAACTGCTATAAAAATGTAATCGATCAAAGTATAAATAAATGATTCATGAAAGAAATAGGTATGCAATTATATAGCTCCAAACTTCCCACAATTGCCACTTCAAACAAGAATTCACAAACAAAATCTTTCCTTTTCTTTAGATACAATCGTCTAACCCAGGGGTCTGCAAAGTTAGCTCTTTGAAGACTGGTGGACTTCAACTCCCAGAATTCCCCAGCCAGCCTAGTTGGCTGGGGAATTCTGGGAGTTGAAGTCCACCAGTCTTCAAAGAGCCAACTTTGCAGACCCCTGGTCTAACCTGACACTTAAAATAAATATGGGATCAGAAAGGTAGCATTTTGTATCTAAAGCCAACAAAGGAATTGTCCAGGATTTCAGTAAGATGTGGCTAACACTTTCAATATGTTGAGGTTTTGCATATAAGATTACCATGAACTGGAAGTATGAATATAAACCAACCAGTACTACTGACTGTCTCTGGGAAATCTTTAGCACAAAATATCAAACACATTAATTGTGTCGAATATCAAGAAAATTGTTGGAAAGAAACAGAGACAGTTTGAAGGGGGAGTCTTTGTTTTCTTTAGTTGAATATTCAACTGTTTAAATATTTAGTAATGTGGAAATGAAATTTAATCGCAGATATATTACTTCTATTTATTATCTTTAAATGTATGTGAAAACTAAAAAAATAATTCTACAAGGCTTGGTCTATGATAGAAAAAGGTCAAATAATATTTTCATACCTCTATGGTGCTTTGGGATAAATTATTTTTAGAAAGAAAGCTGGAGCAAGTCCCACTGAGATCAATAGAACTTACTCTTGGGCAGTCTGTTCTATGGAAGAGCAGTAAAGTTCTTCAGTATACTAATAAAAAAATAATACTTGATGTGCTCAGTTGCACTGGAGCAAGTTATTTAGCAATTTCATTAGCAATTGTCCACAAGAAGTTAACTCTGAAATGCCCACCTTTAATTATGAGAATACAGGTAATTTTGGTTCAGCAACCATTCAAAATTACAATGGTGCTGAATGAGAAGACTTATGACTTATGATCCTTGTAGTTGCAATTGTTGCAGCATTCATGTGATCATGATTTTCAATGTTTGGCAACTGGCTTGCAATAATAATAATAATAATAATAATAATAATAATAATAATAATAATAATAATAATAATAATAATAATAATAATAATAATAATAATAATAATAATAATAATAATAATAATAATAATTTATTTATAGACCGCCTCCTCTCCCCAAAGGGACTCGGAGCGGTGCACAGGGAAAATTAAAAATACTAATACAAAATACATAAATAGATAAATAGATAAAATAAGAATTAAACAAGATTATCCCTGCGCTAAAACCCCCTATACTAAAATTACTCTACAATCCCCTAAAACCTAATTAAAAGACGGAAGACTAACTTAGGCTGGCCAAGCAGAAGAAGTGTGTTTACAAATTTTTGACGGAAGGAGCGGAGGTCCGTAGTTGTTCTAATTTCGGGGGGAAGGTCGTTCCAGAGGGCTGGGCCCGCCACAGAGAAGGCCCTTCCCCTGGGCGTCGCCCGCTGGCATAGCCTGGTGGACGGCACCCGGAGAAGTCCCTCTCTGTGGGAGCGAATCGGCCGCAGGGACGTATGGGGCAGAATCCGATCCCGCAGATAACTAGGTCCCGTGCCATGGAGCGCTTTAAAGATGATAACTAACACCTTGAAGCGCACCCGAAAGACAGGCAGCCAATGCAACTCGCGCAAGAGCGGTGTTACATGGGTAAACCTCGAGGTTCCCATTATTGCTCGTAATTGTTCCCATTATTGCTCCCATTATTGCTCGTAAACATAATTATGTTATCACAGCATTCCACAGTTACATGATCAACGTTTGTGACCTTCAATGCAAGTTTCTGATAAACGAAGTCAATGGGGAAACCAGCAGGTGGTTTCAAATGGTGATCTTTTGATGTTGTGCCTAACAGCCATGTGGGATTCACTAAAAATGGCAATTGGGATTACTACTGTAAATCATCATAATTATGTGGCCATGTGCTTTATGACCACATACCGATGGAATTTCGAACCCAATTAACCAAGGGCCACTTGCAATAGAACCTAAAAAAATGCAGCAACACTTAAATACATTTACCTGTGGAAAGCTGAGTTGGATATGGATTCATTTCTTTGTCAATCATCTTCTGGTATAAAGCTCTCAGACTGAATGGCTCAACAGTAAATGGCAGTGTCCCAGTCAACATTGCATACATATTTACACCACTGCAAAATAAGAGTGGTGTGGAAAAAAAGGGGTAAGCAGAAAGTTCTACTGGAAATGAAAGAAAAGATGCAAAGAGATTATGTTTAGTGGTAAGCAACTATAACTTACGGAACATAATAAAACATGTTAGGACATTCTTGGTGTATTTAATCCACAACAATCTCCCCTGTCTCCTAAGATCCTATTAATTGGAAATCAGTGCCTGACCCTGAAAACATACAGATGTAAATAGATGTTCCGCCCCTGATTTATGAGCTCCTCCAACAAGAATTATGGCTTTCACCTGGACTGAAAAAAAAAATGAATCTGCTCGGTGGCTACAGTGCATTCAGAAAGTATTCAGACCTCCTTCACTTTTGTGGATTTTGTTGTGCTATCCAGCCTGATTCTACAGTTGTTGAAATTCATTTTTCTCTCTCATTAATCTCATTACAGTGTAGCCCATCCATAATCACAAAATGAAAACATTTTGAAAACAATGGGGTGTGTATGAGGAAACTTTGAAATTAGGTTGCAAGTAGCTCTAGGACAGGGGTCTGCAAAGTCGGCTCTTTTAAGACTGGTGGACTTCAACTCCCAGAAATCTGGGAGTTGAAGTCCACCAGTCTTAAAAGAGCCGACTTTGCAGACCCCTGCTCTAGGAGATCTGTTATAATTTGGAATGCTCATTAAGCAACTGGTTGTTAAGCAAGGACCACCTGTGCCTTTGTGATGGAAGACTTTATATCCATAACAGTAAATTACTTTTTTTCTAAATTTCTTTAACAAATACTTTTATAAAGGGCCCTTGAATATAGAGCTCCGGCTTTTTGATCAGTCATATATTAGGTACTATAGCAGTGGTGGGTTGCAGGCGGTATGCCCTGGTATGTGCCTACTGAAGCCTGACCGGCGCACCGGGTACCATTCCGTTACGGTTCTCCAGATGGCCCAACTGCCTGCCCAAGCTCCTTATCTGTGTTTTAAAGTTTTTGGCGCTTCTACGCATGGCACGTACAGTGCCTGCGTGATGCTCCACCGAGCAGCTGGAGCGTCGTGCAGGCTTGTAGAAGTGTCGTTTGTAGCTACAACACATGCGCGTCCATGTGGGCAACACCGGGCCCGTTCCAACCATACCAGTTGGAATGGGATCCGGAGCCCACTACTGTACTATAGATACATTAGGTAAATTAATATATGGGTAGAGAACTTTAATATTAGGGGAAGAGGGGAAATAGCAAGGCCCATAAGTAATGGGACAAGAATGCAGTACCCTATCAGGCATACGTCTAGGGGCCAATATTCTTTTGTATTTTTTATTTTTGCTTTGGAAGAAAGCTTTCTTCTTTGTTTTAAAATTATATTACAGCTATTTTAGGACTTAGCCTACAGCATGTATGTGTTTTCCATATCAAAATGGTGGGAAAATGCTATCTCTTGGCAACTGTGCTGGAGCTCAAGGGCTATAGCAAAGGGACAGAGTACCACCCTTGGAGCTTCAATTTATTCAATTCTGACTTATGAGATGGAGTGCAGTAGTCTATGTTTAGATGACAGAACAAAACAGCAATATTATGTCAATGCTAGCAAATGAAATCAGTTGATCCATCTTCAAAGTGGAATATTTTCTTAAAATGTTCCATTTTAAATAAAACTTTTTTTATTTTTGCTAGTATAAACATGATGTGGAGAGAGAATATACTGCTTTTAAACTGTATTAACTCACATGGACCAAACATCTATTTTGGGACCATATTTCTTCCTTGCAAGAAGCTCTGGTGCTGCATAAGCAGGACTGCCGCACTGGGTGCTGAATGGATCAGTGTAGCCCAGGATACTTGCACAATTGCTCAAGCCAAAGTCTGTGAGGAAAAAACAAAGAATAGACACTTAAACACTGCATTAGAAAGACTGTAGTCTCTAAATAGTTATCGTTCATTACCTTCATGATTTTATTTTTATTTTTATAAATCTTGTTTCAGTTAAAGCAGAAACTTTCCTCAACTGACACTCTTAAGACATAATGGATCACAATCACCATCATTCCTAGCTAGCCTGGCTTTTGTAGTCCATCGTATTTATATAGCACCCGGTTTGGTGTAAAGGGAGGTTACAGAATTGTAATCTGAATGCTGCTTTCTTAAATTATCCAAAAAATGGAAATAATGTTCCAAAAACATAAACATCATTTCCTGGGGTGTAATTCTGGTTTTCTTGCCTCTGTGAAACACCCTATTCTGCGTATACCTTATAGTTCCCTAAGGGCATTTCATTTTAATATCAGCAAGATTTTTTACATATTGATCTACCTTGGAAAATGACAAAGAGTTAAGTATACCGCTGGGTGTGAATAGCTTAAGATTCTTAAATGGAACCTGATAGGAATTGTATCTACTGTATATGCAGACAAAACACTCAGCTGCAATATATAAACACAACACAACTAAATATTAAAATGGCACATTTAATCCACAAGTAAGCAGCACTAATAGAACCTTAGAAAGGCAGTACTTTTCTTCTATTTTAAATTGTGATTTACTTAAATATGCTCAAGTAACCTACACCTTTCCATTAAAAGGTATTATTGCCAAATACCAATATTAATATTTCTTTTGAAAAGGAAATATTTCCTTCCATCCTCATTTTAAGATTGGTCCTTTGTTAACAAAAGGTATTAATAGACTTTGCTCTTGGATACATAACAATCGGCTGCATTTGAGGCTGTCAGAATTGTATAAAACCCAGGAAATTTCTATGGTACGTTCTGATGTTCTAATGGCTAGGGAATTCTGGGACTTGAAGTCCACACATCTGAAAGTTGCCAAGGCTGAGAAACACTGTTCTACACATCTGCTTACAGAGTCTACAGTAAGAAAACGTTTAGGCAACTAAAGCAAATGCAAAATGTTTATATTCTAGTTTTGTTTTATACTGCATATATTGTTTGGCAGTGACTCCATACGGAAGCCAACTTTATATGTTCTGGAGTAACCAAACAGCCCATTGTAACAACAAAAGCTACCAGATGTTAATACAACTTTAAAATACTTCTGCTGTCACCTAGGCTTTGAACTAAGTTGTTGACTGGCTGATGGTAATATGTATTTTTCAATACACTGGTGAATGCTATTTCTTACATACAAATATTATATAGGTCTTTTCCAAATTGGTGCCTTTCCCCAAAGCTATTTTGCCGAGCTGTCACCTCATAAGTGCCCTTAAGCCGTGTGAGACAAAGCTCTGTTTCATAGATTTTCTGCCCCACTTAAGAGGTAGTAATGCCTGTTTTTAACTCAATTTATTCACGATCACTGTGGCAACAAAATGAGTTGACTCGACAGAATTAAATCCCTAAGCAGATGTTTTTATAAGGGAGATATTTTTCTTTTAATGCCCACAACTAACATTAAGGGGAGTTTTACACAGATATTAATAAAAGCTGACTTATTTATGATTTCTGTAGAATGTGTATGATCAATTCAAACACTGCCTTTTTAGAGACAGAGGTACAATCAAGAAATCTTTGAGTTTTCTCAAGGTACTTGTTATTTTAATTTTGCAGACAAATGTATTGATTGAACACTAAAGTTTGCTTCACACTATGTGAACAGAGATCCCATTTGATTGCAGCATCAAAAAAGATCTTAAACTTTAAGTCACTTAAAATAGGAAATCAAATGTCAAAGGAAGATGTTTATTCTACGTCTCCAAACATTCAGCCTGCTTTAGGCGAAAAGCTTCACAAAATATATATATTTAAATTTACTATATTTTCTGTGTTTGTAAAGAAACACCTGGATTACATTTATAATCAAATAGTAAAAGTTCAATATTTTTAAAACCCAAGTGTTGTGTTATTTTATGACAAAAAAACTGAATAGTGACTGAAGACTACAATTACAAGACATTCATACCAATAAGCTTGATATTGTTGTCTTCATCTAGCAAAAGATTTTCTATCTTCAGATCTCTGCAATATATAAAAATATTAAATAAGATTTCAAACAACGGAGCTTTAAATATTTTCAAATTTCATTAACAATCGTGATTATATTTTTTGTAAAAATTGGTATAATTCTTGTTTTTATATAACTATGAAGTAAAATACATTTGGCTATATTTTCATAAAAAGGAATACATAGATCTGTTATTTTGAAGTTGTTGCAAACAGGCATTATGCTAATACCATAAACTCAAATTAAGTATAAGTTTGTTAAAAAAAGAATGTAGTAAATGTAATCATCCCTGTAAAAAATTATAAAAACAAGCTAGTTCAGCTTTAACATACATCTTAAAAATATCAATTATGAATCAAATATCCTGTTATTCTATTAAGAGTGATCAATGTGAGATCAAAGACTCCATGCAATTCCGCAATCATTTTTTCTATATCTTCTAAGGCTCCTCGGCTCCAGCCCCATGTTAGAGGTGTATTCCATTAATTTGCATTGCTACCTCTTCACTGTTTTCTCCACCAATATGCTGGAAAAAGATGGCCAATACCTGCTTTTACTTAAATACATGAACTGCCATAATGTAAATGGAAAAGTGTGAATGAAAAGGTTCAGAAGAAAAGATAACTTTGGGTTTGTTTTTTAAAGTCAGTTTTCAAGATTTCTGACAATGAATCCAATTCTAGCAGCTGTATTGCTCCAAAATAAAATGAGAATAAGAAATTCATATTATGAAACAAAGCTAAGATGCTTCAAATACCTATACTAAAACCTGCCATCTTAACTGGTTTTATTACTGTTTAACTGTTTCTAGGGACTTTATGTTTAGAACATGGTCTATGTATCCAATATGCTTCATTACAAATTTTACATTTAACACAACTGTCACTGCATGGGATAATTACTTGGATTAGAATAAACAGGAAATGAAAATGTCCTTTTTCTTAGAACAGAATACCAGATAGCTTTTAGGTAAACTGAAAAATCCTTTTGAAGCTGTTTGAATAGAGAGTACCAGCAGGATTTTTTTCTCAAATAGGCAAATAGCAAATACCAAGGAGCAATTATCTCAGGATGGCAAAATAGGAAAGAGATCGTTCTCCTTGTTTGTCATAATGAAATAAAATAAAGGAAGTGCTCCTTAGTCTAAATATATTCCTAATATGGTAATATGTTTTAATAACTACCTTTCAATAGTCCAAAGTACTTTATTACAGTAAAGTACTTAGCAGAGACAACTGGATGGAACAATTCCAATAACTCAAGAGTTCCCAATAAAAAATTATATAAAATCATGACACATATTTATTACTGAAAATGATAAAGGCAAGGAAATGCTACTGAAGGAAAATCTTATTAAATACACACTAGAAACCAGATGCTGCAAGCCGCATGAATAGCAACTATTGCCTTTAATCACAATGGAAACAGTGCAATGTAATGTATCATATATCACATCCAGGGGATACATCATATACACCTAAGCGTTAATTGGATTTATATATCTAATATCATGTATACCTCAGAAAATAAGTTGAGCTACATAACATGATAGTAGGGTAAAACCTGAATGAAAAAAACTAATCAGGTGTAAGACAAATATACTGGAAAGATTGTTGGGGAACCTTTTAACATTCTTGGTACAAATTCAAAGATAGTAGGATAATCTTTCTAATAAAAATTATTTCAGAAAAGATGAAAATAATGTATGAAAGATTTGCATTACAACCTAAATGCATCAGGCTCATTGCAGCAGTTACTACTGATTATGTGCACATTATAGAAACATTGTTATATAATCCACTGTTTTTGCAGGCTACTAAATGTCTTTCTCTACTGTAGACATCTCTATTAATATAAAGAGAGTATCTTATCAATTGAGCCATCTGATAAAGAATCTACAAAGTAGAAGTTAAGCTGCTAGTTTAAAAGTGATCTGATTATGTGTGACCTAACTAATATTGGATTTTAGCACCCACATCAATACAGCCGTGGCCAGGAGGGCGTTTTACCAGGTTCGCCTGGTTCGCCAGTTGCGCCCCCTATTGGATCGGGACGCCCTTCGCACAGTCACTCATGCTCTCGTGACATCCCGACTGGACTATTGTAACTCTCTCTACATGGGGCTCCCCTTGAGGTGCACCCGGAGACTTCAGCTGGTCCAGAATGCAGCCGCGCGAGCAATTATGGGAACCTCAAGGTTTACCCACGTAACACCGCTCTTGCGCGAGCTGCACTGGCTGCCTGTCGTCTTCCGGGTGCGCTTCAAGGTGCTAGTCATCATGGCTCGGGACCTAGCTATCTGCGGGATCGGATCCTGCCTCATACATCCTCACGGCCGATTCGCTCCCACAGAGAGGGACTTCTCCGGGTGCCGTCCACTAGACTTTGTCAGCGGGCGACGCCCAGGGGAAGGGCTCTCTCTGTGGCGGGCCCAGCCCTCTGGAACGACCTTCCCCCCGACATTAGAACAACTACGGACCTCCGCTCCTTCCGTCTAAAATTAAAAACACACCTTTTCTGCTTGGCCGGCCTAGGGTAGTCTCTCTATCTATGGGGTTTTTTAGTAAATTTAATTGGGAATTTTAGTGAACGTCAATTGGGAATTTTAGCACAGGAATAATGTTTAATTTGCCTTTTAATTATGTATGTATATTTGTATATGTATATTTATTGTCTTTTATCTTCCCTGTGCACCGCTCCGAGTCCCCTGGGGGAGAGGGAGCGGTCTACAAATTAAAGTTTATTATTATTATTATTTATTATTTTCTCATTATCTTTCCATAAGCTGGTGCTCCAGGTCTTCCAATGACACTTACTCATCACCACTTTAACTGAATCTCTCCATCTTGCTATTGGTTGTCCTCTTCTTTACTTTTCTTCCACTTTTCCTAGCGTTAGAGCCTTCTTCCGAAAAGCTGAGTCTTATTATATAATAGGTCAATTATGATAATTTCACCCAGATCATTTGATCCTAGTGAGAAGTATGGGTTGATTTCTTTGATGATTCATTTGTGTATTTCTTGGCTATCCACAGTATTCTCAAGAAACTTCAACATCATAGTTCAAAAGCACCAATACGCTATTTATCCCACATCTTCAAAGTCACATGGAGAAAATTATATGTCCAGGGATCTCCATATTCTAAAAACACAGCATAACCTGATTGATATAATCAGTGGGTTTTTTTTACAATCAATAATTTCCCAATTATTCAGCAGACATCAGCTCATATTTCTTGCCCTTTATAAAGCCATCTTGAACAATGGTTTTTTCCATTTCTATGTAGGGAATCATCTGCATCGGATCACTCTTAAGCACTATTCCACTTGTATGTAGAATTAAAAGATATTGTATGATAGAAAGTTCTTTCTGTAGTCTCCTTGGTTAGGCATTAAAAACAATCTACTATTTTGATAAACGTATCATGCTCATCTTTGGGCTGTTCCTCTATGTAAGTAGTCTTCAGTTACTGACAGCAAGTGGGAGTGGCAGCTCCGTCACTAAGCAATGAAGTTAACAAATGAAATGTCATGTAACTGTGCTGACTTAATAGTACATGTCAGTTTTGATTGCAGTTGCCAAGTGTATCACCTGCAGATGGTACGTGTGATGTCACATGAACACAACCTGTGACCTCTTGCCAGCTTTCTCATTGACTTTGCCTGTCAGAAGTCAGCTGTGAAGGTCAGAAATGATGACCATGGGATACTGTGATAAGTGTAAATGTGGTATTGTAATGTCAAACGGTTGCAGAACAAATGGTCAGTAAATTAGGACATACTTGCAATGTTACTGCCAGAGATCATTTCATGAACAGTACTAAATTTTGTCTCCCATATCCAACTCAGGCCTTAAGAAGCAAAAGACTATTCTCTATTATATATTGCCTTATTTCTCAAAATCAGTTATCTAAATAATTAAGTTTGAGAAGATAATATGCACCCAGATCCTTAATCGAAGAAACAGTAGAAAACAGGCACACAGGAAGAAATCTTTGTTATTGGAACATTATTAAATTCCTTTCCTGGATGTTTTGACAGTAATTAAACTGAGTATCTGTAGTTTTAAAATTACTGTATTTATTCGAGTATAACGCGCACACGTGTATAACGCACACCCCAAATTTTTGATTAAAAATCGGTATTAAAAAAACGTTTTTTTTTCTTCGCCCTCACGTACAGTGAGCGGCTGCAGTCCGGAAAAGGTGCAGTGCGAACTCACAATTCGCCTGCGCCCTCAATGGACCAGCCCTCGTTTATAACGCGCACCCAAACTTTGATTTCTTTTTTTGGTAGAAAATTTTGCGTGTTATACTCGAATAAATACGGTACTTTAAAAGTTGTTGAGAATTTCCTGTAAGATGCTAAAGCAAAACTTCAGGTTTGTTATTTTTGTCGTCCTTACTTTCTTTAGAAATTGAAAATATTTATCCTGGTTTTTACAATACAAAAGTTGGCTGAAATGCCTTCTGAAAAGAGGTTTCAAGATTGTTTTCTTCTACCAGAGAAAAAGAAAATATATTCTCTAAAACCTGAATGTGCACTTTTTGTTAGTATTCAATCACACTCCAAGGCATACTTTATAGTAGAGTCTCTGCCTGAGTGTTTCATGAAATATTTCATGAAGTCAAGGTCTATGTCAGAACTGCCTCTAACGTTAACCAAGAAAGAATTCACTCAAATCCATTTTAAAGATTTAAGAGATTTAAGAGAGACTTTTACTAGTTACGAAAAGAATGCAGCCAAGTTCAAGCAAGGTCTGAGATATTCACGCGCGAAAGCATACATATCAATAAGCGTCCACCCCCTTTCATCATCATCATCATTTAATACTTATAAACCGCTCCCTCTCCCCATGGGGACTCGGGGCGGTGCACAGGTAGAATAAAAACAGTAAAAAACATACAAACATCAATAAAATATACAAACAATTTAAAAGCCAAATTAAACTCAGCCTGTGCTAAAATCCCATTTAACTAACTAAACTAAAATTTACCCAGTAAAACCCCAAGACAGGGGGACTATCCCAAGCCGGCCAGACGGAAAAAGTAAGTTTTTAATTTAAGACGGAAGGAGCGGAGGTCCGTGGTCGTCCTAATATCGGGGGGAAGGTCGTTCCAGAGGGCCGGGCCCGCCACAGAGAGAGCCCTTCCCCTGGGTGTCGCCCGCTGACACAGTCTAGTGGACGGCACCCGGAGAAGTCCCTCTCTGTGGGAGCGAATCGGCCGTGAGGATGTATGAGGCAGGATCCGATCCCGCAAATAGCTAGGTCCCGAGCCATGGAGCGCTTTAAAGATGATAATTAACACCTTGAAGCGCACCCGGAAGACGACAGGTAGCCAGTGCAGCTCGCGCAGGAGCGGTGTTACATGGGTAGACCTTGCGGTCCCCATAATTGCTCGCGCGGCTGCATTCTGGACTAGCTGAAGTCTCCGGGTGCACCTCAAGGGAAGCCCCATGTAGAGAGAGTTGCAATAGTCCAGTCGGGATGTCACGAGCGCATGAGTGACTGAGCGAAGGGCGTCCCGATCCAATAGGGGGCGCAATTGGCGAACCAGGCGAACCTGGTAAAATGCCCTCCTGGCCACGGCCGTCACTTGCTCTTCCATGGACAGCCGGGCATCCAGGAGGACACCCAAATTGCGCGCCCCATCCACAGGGGCAAGATGTTCGCCCCCTATGGCCAGCGATGGAGTGAGCTGGTTGAATCGGGCGGCCGGAAACCACAGCCACTCGGTCTTGGTCGGGTTGAGCCCGAGTCCGTTACTTCCCATCGAGATCCGTACGGCTTCCAGGCACTGGCACATCACCGCTACGGCATCGTTGGGGTGGTTTGGGGTAGATATATACAACTGAGTATCATCAGCGTATAGATGGTACTCTACCCCAAAACCACGGATGATCTCACCCAGCGGCTTCATGTATGTGTTGAACAGGACAAACCACTGTCCAATGCAAAAAAAAACTTGATGTCATGTGGGTTGCATCTTCAGGAGCATCATCAGAATGGTATGCAAGACCGTTGACCTTGGCTACTGCCGGTACCAGCTCCTGGCATGTGAAGTAGAAAGCGAGAGCATCTACTATCTCCAAAACACCTCCTGCAAATATATAATCCCATTCCCAAACTCCATAGCCCTTCCCTCCCCGTTTCAATGACAGCCGAAGCAAGCAAGAAAGCAGAGGCTGACAGTCTAAATCAGGGATGTCCAAACTTGGGAACTTTAAGACTTGTGGACTTCAACTCCCAGAATAGCTGGCTGGGGAATTCTGGGAGTTGAAGTCCACAAGTCTTAAAGTTCCCAAGTTTGGACATCCCTGGTCTAAATGCTTCCCAATACATACAAATTGATAGCATTTTCAATGTAATATTGAAAGTTAGGTTTCAAAAGATCCCTATGACATCAAGTTGCTTCAGCAAATTGGGGTTAAATTATATACAATTCCATTTGTGTGCTTAATCTAACCCCTGCTGATTCAAGCAAACATCTTGTGACCCTAAAGTGTGATTGCAGCTCCCATCATCAGTCACTATTTATCTTGCTTACCTATGACAATACCAGATTCAAATTAAGACTACAACAACACCTGAGTAACCATGTCCTTCCCTACTATAACGCTTGAAAAAAACATGGCTCAAAACCCACCCGACACATCATCTCTGCTGGAATTATAAGTCTCCATCATTCCACAGAAAGGGTAATTCATATTAGTCTGTTTTGCATTCAACACTAAATTAGAATTTAATGTTACATGCTATCTAACAGAAACATGGTGAATATACTATATCATAAACAATTTTCATTATTGCTTACTATGATGAATAATTCACCTCACTGCACCATAGCTCTGAAATACTCATCCTTACCCTTCTACTTCCAGAAGATTGTTGGACTGAGGTGAAGTTGGCTATTAGGCAGAGACAACCTTCCACTAGGACCTTGCAGGTTGGGATTTCATTTTAGAGACATTGGTAAAAATGGGAGCTTTTTTCTATTCACAGATGCAAAATAGTGGGACAGAACCAACCTAGAAGCAAGGAGAAATTTTCCGACAGAACAATTAATTAGTGGAATGACTTGCCTCCCAAAGTTTTGGTTGGTCCAACACTGGAGGTTTTTAAGAAGAGATTGGACAACCATTTGTCTGAAATGTTATAGGATTTCCTGTTTGAGAAGGGAGTTGGAATAGAAGGTCTCCAAGGGCCCTTCCAACTCTGTTATTTTGTTAAGAGAAAGGGAAAAAAAAAAAGAAAACTGCAAATCTTATTGGAATTATTTTTCTCATTTCTAGAATTACGTTTTGTAAAAAAACAAACAAACCCTCAAATGAGCGCAAGACATAACAGATTAGATTAACCAGATTAAAAGGAACAAGAATAAAAGTCTCTGTGACAAAAGAAAAAAAATTGATTTATACAATATTATATTTTTCGTTATAAATTCTTATCTAATTGAGTTTTATCATAGTCATCAGTAATAGGTTACAAAATAGCTATGCTGATGAGTTGGAATTATGAGAGTTGCAATCCTGCTACATATGAAGGACATCGGTGGAAGTCTAATAACTAGTGGGAAAAATATTTTTGCCATGGATATGTGTTCTGACTCCCGCCCTTCACAAGATAATTAACTAGACGGACTGCTACTTGGCAGCTTGCCTGGACTAACCTGAACTAGACTGAAAGATTACACGACACAATTCTCCGACTCTGTAGCTTCTCTGTTGTTTCCTGCAAACCTACTCTTCACAGAGGATTTCTTTTAAAGCCTCTTGGGAGGGGCCAGTCAATTAGGCAGCTGATACTGATTATCTCTGATGGCGTCATTCTGCTAATTGCCTCCTCTCAATCCTTAGCCTGACATCCGGGACAAACTGGGTTTACTCCTCTAGAACCGACTCATAGGACTCCTCATTAGAGGAATCCATCAGCAGTTCATCCGGAGTCGGCTGGGCCACAACAGATATGGATGATAATAGGCATATATTATTCCAAAAATATGAAGCAGGTAATGTTCAACTTACCTGTGAACAACCCCTGCCCGATGTAGATGCTCAACTGCTAATATAAGCTGTCTGATGTATTTGCGTGCTTCATGCTCTTCCAACCTTTTTTTCTCATAGATTTTGTGCATTAAGTTGCCTCCTGGACATAGTTCCATGACAAGGTAGTAACTATTTTCAGTTTCCAAGATATCCAGCAGTTGAGCAATGTTAGGATGGCGAATCATTTGCTGGATCTGACCTTCCCGTCTCAGATTCTTGGTCACATAGGTGTCCTTTTTCGCTCTTTTTTTATCAATAACTTTCACTGCCACCTAATGAGAAATAAAAAAAAAAGATATTTTAACTTATGGCGTTTTCTTAATTTACAATAGAAAAATATACTTGAAAATGTAATATTTAAATTTATTTTTAAATTCTAGTGTTCATCCCATCCTCACATTATAAAATTAAACATATATGACAAAAGTAGACATTTCTGAATGAGTCATTTTGCATATTTCTAAACACAATCTCCATTTTCTTTGTTTCTTCTTGGAAAATATCCATAGAGTTGTCTCCAAATATTACATGAGGGACTTTGTTTATACAAACTTATAGTAATAATTGGTTTAGTCAAAAACAAATTGGTTTATGGAAAATACGTTCGCATATGTACCAATGTATACCATAAATGGCCATAATTTATGTAGAAGTTAGAAATGATATTACTAGATAAATATGTCTGGAAATCAGCTAATAATTTATATTATAATAAATGATAATTCAAGCAGGCAAGTACCTGCCATACTTAACAAGTGTAGATAAGAAAGGCAAAAAAGTGGACAGTGGAAGTTGCACTCCCCAGGGACAGAAGAGAAGAGAAAGAACAGTAGACTATAAGAAACGAATGAGTTGCAAATAGAAATAGAAAGACTAACTCAAAAATACTGCTTGGATCTGTATATACTGCTTATTTCACCAATACTTTACAATAGGGGTCCCCAACCCCCGGTCCATGGACCGGTGCCGGTCCGTGGCTTGATAGGAACCGGGCCGCAGGGCCGGAGAGGAGGAGGAGGGAGGACGGGGCAGCCCCCTGGGCAGAGCGCGCACCAGGGGCAGGAGAGCGCAGTTGCAGCCGCTCACGCTGTTGGGGGCCCTAGAGGGGTGAGTGAGCCGACTCCCCCCCCCCGTGCGCATGCGCCGCCTGTTCCCCCTTCCCCCCGCTCCCCCTCTACACCAGCCGGTCCGCAGAATTTTCGAAACCGGTCCCTGGTGCAAAAGAGGTTGGGGACCTCTGCTTTACAACATCCTACTGTAGGCTCCTGGAAAGAATTTGATGAATACAAAGGTCAACGCCAGCTAAAAGGGCATCGAGAAAGTCACCACTAGCAGCTTTATTTGGAACAGTGATACCTTTAACTCCATCAAACAACATCTGCCTATCTTAGGTCACAGGGAAGGATTGAACAGGGATAAAAAATCCAAATCCAGTCCAAACATAGCCTTGATTGTGCAACCAACCATTATAATTACAATTGTTCCAGAATTATATTATATATGAGAGCCTGTTTGGTGTAATGGTTAAGGCATCAGGCTAGAAACTGGGAGACTGAGTTCTAGTCCCACCTTAAGCACAAAACCAGCTGGGTGACCCTGGGCTAGTCACTTTCTTTCAAACCAAGAAAGGAGGCAATGGCAAATCACTTCTGAAAAGCCTTGCCAAGAAAGCTGCAGGGAGTAATGAAAACAGTCTCCAGGAATTGATACGATTGAATGAAGCATATGAAAATATGTATATTATTATATGTATGTTTACATTAAGCAAGCTACTCTTTGGACAATGGCACAATCTGAAGCCTCTTCAAAGCTCATACCATCTTATTGCAGAGCTGCAGTAAACAAATATAGCATTGCTAAGACCGCTATCATTACGGCCAGCTTGAATAAGCATGGAACAATTGACATACCAGGCTATTCAGCGTAAGGACACTCCTAGCTGCAACTATCATTTAAGTATCCAGGTTTGAAGTAGAATAGGAAGCACTCCAAACCTCCTTGGAATAAGCTAACTCTCTTAGAAGTGCCTGAGGTAGGGAAGTGATAAAGCAACTGGGTAGAGGCAGAATTTAATTTATCTTTAACTTCAACGACAATAATCTTATTTACATAAATGTAACCTGGCATGAGGCACATTACTATCGTTGCATAAATTGCTTCTACCAGTGACTAGCATTCTGATTACTTCCTTTCTAAGAAAGAACTTGCCAAAATAATGAAAGTAATAAAATTAAACTATATCAGAAAGTAATTCTTGTAAATTACTTCTGGGATAAAGTATGAGTTACTAAAGTCAGTGCAGTTTGACCTCATCTTCCAACCGGTGTCCTAAGGGTTTGAAATGAACGATAAATTTCTGCAGATCAAGAGTGAAAAGTTGTGCCTGGATTAGATTGGGGGTGAGGAAGGAACATTACTGAGAGAGAGGCAACAAGCTAATCTTCTGCCAAGACATAAAGAGCAAAGCAATACTTCACTTTTAATGAAAAGATCAAAGTAATGCTCTGTGCGGGAGAAGGATGTTGTAAAAATTTGATAATAAAAATAAAATTAATAATAATAATAATAATAATAAAGTTGCATTTATTGACCGCACCCTCTCCCCACAGGGACTCGGGGCGGTGCACAGGGAAATTAAAAAACGAAAAATATACAAAATACATACAAATTAAAACGAATTAAACTCAATCAATCCTGTGCTAAAATCCCCTTAACTAAAAACATCCAATAAATATAGTATACATTTAAAAACCCATAGACAGAGAGACTACCCTAGGCCGGCCAGGCGGAAAAGATGAGTCTTCAATTTCAGGCGGAAGGAGCGGAGGTCCGTGGTCGTTCTAATATCGGGGGGAAGGTCGTTCCAGAGGGCCGGGCCCGCCACAGAGAGAGCCCTTCCCCTGGGCGTCGCCCGCTGACAGAGTCTAGTGGACTGCACCCAGAGCAGTCCCTCTCTGTGGGAGCGAATCGGCCGTGAGGATGTATGAGGCAGGATCCGATCCCGCAGGTAGCTAGGTCCCGAGCCATGGAGCGCTTTAAAGATGATGATTAATACCTTGAAGCGCACCCGGAAGACGACAGGTAGCCAGTGCAGCTCGCGCAAGAGCGGTGTAACGTGGGTGAACCTGGTGGTTCCCATAATTGCTCGCGCGTCTGCATTCTGAACTAACTGAAGCCTCCGGGTGCACCTCAAGGGGAGCCCCATGTAGAGAGAGTTACAATAGTCCAGTCGAGATGTCACGAGGGCATGAGTGACTGTGCGAAGGGCGTCCCGATCCAATAGGGGGCGCAATTGGCGAACCAGGCGAACCTGGTAAAACGCCCTCCTGGCCACGGCTGTCACTTGCTCTTCCATAGACAGCCGGGTATCCAGGAGGACACCCAAATTGCGCGCCCCATCCACAGGGGCAAGATGTTCGCCCCCTATGGCCAGCGTTGGAGAAAGGTGGTTGAATCGGGCAGCCGGAAACCACAGCCACTCGGTCTTGGTCGGGTTGAGCCTAAGTCCGTTACTTCCCATCCAGATCCGCACGGCTTCCAGGCACTGGCACATCACCGCTACGGCATCGTTGGGGTGGTTTGGGGTAGATATATACAGCTGAGTATCATCAGCGTAGAGATGATACTCTACCCCAAAACCACGGATGATCTCACCCAGCGGCTTCATGTATGCATTAAACAGGAGAGGTGAAAGGACCGACCCCTGAGGCACCCCACATGTGAGGGGTCTCGGGGTCGACCTCTGCTCCCCTGCCAACACAAATTGCGATCGGCCAGAGAGGTAGGAGGAGAACCACCGTAGGACGGTGCCTCCCACCCCCAACCTCCCCAGCCGATGCAATAGGATACCATGGTCGATGGTATCGAAAGCCGCCGAGAGATCTAATAGGACCAGGATGGAGGAACAACCCCCATCTCTGGCCCTCCAGAGATCATCAACCAACGCGACCAATGCCGTCTCAGTGCTATGCCCGGGCCGAAAGCCGGACTGGCGCGGGTCTAGATAATCAACTTCCTCCAGGTGACGGGGAAACTGTTGTGCCACCACACTCTCGACAACCTTCGCCAAGAAGGGAAGTTAAATATAGTAAATTGTTAAATATAGTAGTTGCTTAGCAATTTAAATGTGCAATATGCTAGTACATTATTGTAATATTGATTCCACAAGCTAATTTTTATGATTTTACAAACATTTCGGAGGAAAATCAGAATTTATATGTGTGTATTTAAACAGAAGATGGATTTAGGTAACTAATTATATTAAACCTCAAGATAGCTATTTAAGCATGCAGTAGCTCTATTACAGAAAAGAGTTTGAAGCTGTTCCACATGGTTAATTATCATGTAAATCCATCCTGCCTTAACCAAGTAACTGGCCATGCATATGCTTTTGAAGTTGAGCATCATACATTTAAGGAGATTATTCTTAAGGGTTCATCTGCTGAAAGCAAATTGATTTATGCATACTGGAAAGCTATTCCTTGTTGGCAGAAGGTGGAAGTAGAGTAGTAGGAAGAACCAGAAAAAATACATTGTCTTCTAGTCTCAAGAAACCACCCCAGGAAGAAAAACAAATATTATTTGAAAAGACTTGTGGATCATTTCATCCCCAAACTTAATACTCTCTACTTTATTAAATGATTTAGATACATTTTTAAAAAAAAAAACCTACCCTCTCTAACTTAATATCCTCCAGACCCAAAATTCTAAAAGCTAAGCTCTCCTAAACAATTGGAGGTTGAGAAAGATATTTTACAGATGGTGGGCAGATATAGTCTCTTATAGCTGAATACCTATCAAACAGCAGATCATCTTATTTGCATTAAGCAAAACTTCGTTAAAAGTTGTAAAAATTATTTTGTGAAAGGTAGCCTTCGCAATATTTGTTAAGAAAAATGTTTAAATCACATGCAATGATTTCTTTTAACCAAAAACATGGCATGTTGTACACTGAAAATTGTAGTCTTGGAAAATTCTGGGTTTTGTTTTATTTTTCACAACTAGTTCAGCTACGTATTACAATTTCCATATGATCTAGCCCAGGGGTCTGCAAAGTCGGCTCTTTTAAGACTGGTGGACTTCAACTCCCAGAATTCCCCAGCCAGGCTGGCTGGGGAATTCTGGGAGTTGAAGTCCACCAGTCTTAAAAGAGCCGACTTTGCAGACCCCTGACCTAGCCTATGTCCAGGTAATCAAGATCTCAAGTTATATGCTGTACATAGGTTATTTTTAAAAAAGGAAGGTCATCTTAGTTTGCTTATGAATATGGTAATAGAAATTGGTGACTGATTTTTGTCTACTTTTACAGGATTATCTTACATTAAGGATCTATGTTTTTTCAATTAAATACATCACTTTCCCATCATTTTACTGTTTAAAGTAAAATGGCAAGGTCACATTCTGAGTTCCATTTTTGCTGGCAGAGCTACCGGTCCTTCGCTGTTTCCAGGACAGCCCTGCAGGATGCGGCTCCCGGGCCTGGAGTTTGGCACCCCTGTGATGGCAAACCTTTTTGGCACTGAGTGGCGCACACTTGTCTGGGATGCAACCTGGAAGAGCAGCTGCCCATGGGGCATGCACACGCCGAAAAATAAACTTCCAGTTTCTGGCATGTACATGTGCAGTGGCTATCTAGTTTTCCTGTTACTTGCACATGCAACAATCAGCTGGCCAACATGCATGCTCATGCTGGAAAACGGAAGACCAACTCTTCCAGTTTCTGGCACTGCCGCGTACACAAAGAACAGCTGATCGTCATGCGCGCATGTGTAACAAAAACACAGAAGAGGAATGGGTGATACCGTATGTGCCAGGAGGCATGGCTCCGCAGATGTGCCATAGGTTCGCCATCATGATCACAGAATGTTAAAATCTATTCTAAGCATATTAAGCAATTCTAAATTCCTCAAAGTATCTTTTGTCCACATGAGCTATAAAAGGAATAGTACAAACTATAAATAGTACAAACAGTTTATTTAATATAAATATTTTACAAGGATTATTAGCAACAGTTCATGATTGATTAGTAAATAAGTGAACCTGTTGGCTAGCAAAACACAACTACCTTTCAAAGAACTTTTGCCATAAACAAAATCATGTGCAAGTCATGCTATTAAAAAGACATTTATATAGAAAATATAGCTAGATATATAACTTTACACATCATAAAACTGTTAAAATAAAAACCACATACAAGAAACCAGATGTCACTTTCATGTAAGATCTCGCCTGGCATCTATTTAACCTAACTTTGCAAGTTATTGCAAAGAATTATTGGCCCTCTATGGCAGGGGTCTCCAACCTTTGCAACTTTAAGTCTGAAGGACTTTTTACCTCATGCTCTGCTAACAAGGCTTAATTCTTATTCTTTTTTGTACATCTATAGGGTTTGCTCTTGAAATATTACATTTTTCAAAAATTTAACACAAAATTATTTTAAAAAATAAAATAAGTTATCTCAGAGATATTTCATTCCCTCCCACCCTGCATTTTCTGAAAGGTTCTATCTTTTTCATGTTTAACACTCAGGTTTTCAGCTAATCATGTTTCATTACTCGGAAGAGTAATAAAAATTAGCAGCTGATGAATAGACCTCTGTATATTTTGTTTCCCCTTCAACATCAATGTGACAGAAACTACTAAACACAGTGCAGGCAGGGTAGAAAAATATTTATGTACTTATTCTTCAGAATTATACCTTCCTACGTACTCTGGTTACATGTAGAGTTAAGAAGCAGGGAATTGTTTTAAATTCACCGAAGTTTTATAAGAACTCTGCTTATGATGAGAACTATAGAACTGCTGGATAAGTTGAACCTAAAATTAAGAATGCTCTGCTTCAGTGGAAACCTCCACCTTTAAAAACAGAGAACAGGAGTGCTACTGTTTCAAATGCAGAATACTTGGGCCTGCAGATGTTGCTTTTTAGGTCTTTACAGCAAAATCTGAAAACTAGGGGTGCATTATTTTTCTTACATCAAGTCGCTATAAACTTTGGATTAATAAGTAACTTTTCATTTTAATGAAAGGAAAGATAAAATATGTAGATTCCAAGTTAGACATTTGATTTTCAATTTAAGTAAAGAAAAGTAATATTCTTGAGCCCATCTGAATTACAGAATGGATTTCTGACTGAAAATAAGCATCTCTTTCCTCATCTGAAGGAACAAATTTACCTGGTGATCAGACGGCCCATCAGCATTAAGCAGGGTCTGGAGCAAACGTTCCAACTTTATTTTTAATGGTATGTAAAAGCTGCATTTTAAAGTACATGACAAACACAATCACATTGACTAAAAAGTAGCAGTATAGAAAAACATGGGAGTAATAAGGAAGGAAAGGTACAATATGATCTTTTGCAGAATTACTCGTTCAAACTAGGGAATTTCTATTTAGACTTAGAATAACTTTATTGTCACTTTGAATCTCCACTCATCGGCATACATTAAAATGAAATTTCGTAGCATACAGCTCTCAGAGGGTCACCAACAACATACACTGCATAAACATGACAAAATAAATAATTACAAAATGATGCATATACCGACATATATTATATGATACAGAGAAAAAACACAGTCAAGTTCAGATGTATACATGTACATGGCGAGAGAAACTAGACGGATGGCATAAGTCAGCTGACTGCTAGCTGCAGTTCACCAGCTCAAGGTTGACTCAGCCTTACATCCTTCCGAGATAGGTAAAATGAGGACTCAGATTGTTGGTGGCAATATGCCACCAACTCTGTAAACTGCTTAGAGAGGGCTGTAAAAGCACTATGAAGCGGTATATAAGTGTTATTGCTATAAGGAACGAAGCTGTAACAGAATCTGGTAATCCTGCTAGAATTACTTCGAAACTTCGTCTCAGAGGGGAGCAATAGAAACAGACCGTGAAGTGGGTGTGTGGGGGTCTCTAACAATGCTTTGAGCTCTAAGCACATAGCACTTATAAGCAGTATCCTGAATGACAGGAAGCAAGCTTCCTATAATTGTCTCCGTTCTCCTTACCACTCTTTGAATGGACTTTCTCCCTGAGGCACTGCAGCCAGCAAACCAAAGAGTGATGCAGTTTCTTAAAACACTTTCAATCGTGCCTCTGTAAAAAGTGGCCAGGACAGAAGGAGAAGCATGCTCTCCTTATCCGATGTAGGAAATGCAGATGCTGGTTTGCATGGTTCACTGAGGATGACATGTGGAGAGAACAGTTCTGATTTAGATTTAGATTTATTAAATTTCTATACCGCCCTTCTCCCTGCCGGGACTCAGGCAGCAATAAAATCAGTGATATAAAATATAAAAAATACATGAAATATATCTTTAAAAATGTATTAAATAATACGCCTGTTCTAAAACCATTAATAAAACCTACTAAAACCATTTAAAAAATTATGCCAGGCCCGCCGCACGAAACAGATAGGTCTTTAAGGCCCGATGGAACTGGCGCAGGTCCGTGGTTGTCCGTAGGTCAGGGAGTAGGTCATTCCAGAGGGCAGGGGCTGCCACAGAGAAGGCTCTCCCCCTGGGGGTCACCAACCGGCATTGCCTGGCCAACGGCACCCTGAGGAGGCCCTCTCTGTGGGAGCAGACTGGTCGGAGGGAGGTGTTTGGTAGCAGGAGGCAGTCTTGCAGATAGCCAGGTCCCTTGCCATGGAGCGCTTTGAAGATGGTTACTAATACCTTGAAGCGCACCCGGAAAGCCACAGGCAGCCAGTGCAGCTCGCACAGGAGAGGTGTCACGCAGGAGCATCTAGAATCCCCCGTGCGGCCGCATTTTGAACTAACTGGAGTCTCTGGGTGCACCTCAAGGGAAGCCGCATATAGAGAGTGTTGCAGTAGTCCAGACGGGAAATGACGAGGGCTTGAGTGACCGTGCGTAAAGCGTCACTGATTGTTAATTACCTGCACCCCCAGGTACCTAATACTGTTGACCACCTCCACAGTTGCCACCTTGATACTGAGTATGACTATGCTGACTCTTTCTAAAATCTAAAAATCTGTATGATGACTGGAATAACTATCTTCAAAATAGTGTTTAAACAAAGTTGCTGTATTTTTTGGTCAATAAGATGCATTCCCCCCCCCCCCCCAACAAAGTGGGTGGAAATGTCTATGCATCTTATAGAGTGAATGTTGTTGAAGCCCCGCCCACCAATCAGCTCCTTACCTTTTGGCCTCTGTCACCTAGCAATGTGCCTCCTTACAACGAATAGGAAACAGCCTGGTCAGCTTCAGCACAGCCTGATTTAGCATAAATAGCTGATTGGCGTTTGGATTGGCCTCCCAGAATACTTCCAATCAGCTGTTCCAGGCTGCAGGGATTGCTGCCACCCATCGCCACTGCCACCTATCACTGCCTCCGCATGTCGCATTTCAGCCTCTCTGCATTCTGTTTTGGCTCATTCCAGGTGGCGGGGATCGCCACCACTGCCTATCACCACCCACATGCCTATCGCCGCTGAACACATGGCGATCAGCGGCAGCAATCCCAGCTGCCTGGAAAGGGCCTGAAATGTTAGCTAATGAAGAGATTATCAGTAATACGGTAATCTGTTGCCGCAGTCCTAACTTTTCTTGTGGGGGCTGGGGGGACAGAGAATGAGCGTTGGTCCTTACCCGATACGCCTATTTTCAGGATGGGAAGTCAGCATCTATGCTGGGTAAGACTTCTGTGCTCTCATTGGAGGCTGAGTCTGGGCAAAGTCTTTAGTCCCGCCCTTCTGGTCGCGCATGCCCAGTTTCAACGAAGACAATCCCAGACTCGCGGCGTCTTGACCACGAAGGTAGATGTTGCAGCTCATCCGGATCCGAAACAATGAGAGCCCTTGGAACAACAAGCACTGAGAAGCCCCGTAATATAGCAACCAAAAACAGAACAAGTGTAACACCAACAGGTACCCAGGTGAAAAAACAACCCACAACGGATAACAACCCCCTGGGCGGGGCAAGATGCTGACCTCCCATCCTGAAAATAGGCGTATCAGGTAAGGACCAACGCTCATTTTCCAGGAGGGAAGTCAGCATCTATGCTGGGACATACCAAAGCGGAAGGTGTCCCTGGGCAGGAATCATACTTGGTCAGGCCTCTCAGCACGAACTACTGACTGGAGGACTCTCCGGCCAAAGGCCGCATCCGCAGAAGCAAATGAGTCCAACTTATAATGAGTGATGAAGGGCGAAGGGCCCAAGTGGCCGCCTTGCAGATCTCTAGAAGTGAAGCCTGGGCTGCCCAGGCCGCAGAGGTGGCCGCACTCCTCGTGGAATGAGCAGTTAAGCATCCCGGGAGAGAAGAGGAGCGTGTCTGGTAAGCCATGGAGATGCAGGCCCTGAGCCAACGTCCAATAGTCACGGAAGAAACCTTCCTGCCCTGCGATGCCGGCTGGAAGGAAACGAACAAGGCTTCTGAGGCCCGAAAGGGCTTAGTGCGCTTCAGATAAATCCTGAGAGCCCTACGTACGTCCAACTTGTGCCACCTACGTTCCAGAGGGTGATCAGGGTCAGGGCAAAAGTTGGGGAGGACCAATTCCTGGGAACGGTGAAAGCAGGAACACACCTTGGGAATAAAGGAGGGGTCTAACCTTAACACCACTCTGTCCTGATGAAAAACGCAGAGGTCCTCCCTGACCGACAGGGCCTGAAGCTCGGAAATCCTGCGAGCCGATGTAATGGCCACGAGGAAGGCCACCTTGAAAGTCAGGAATCGTAAGGAAACTTCCCTCAATGGCTCGAACGCATCCGCCTGCCACTGTCGCAGCCACAAGAGCCGACGGGAAGCCACGGACGAAGCCATGGCCCTGGAGGCGAATCTGGCCAAGGTGGCATCGGAGGTAAACTGCACAGCCGCCACCAGCTTGGCGATGTCCAGGTGAGCTCTGAAGTCGGAGACTGGGGTGCGCAGCTGTAAGTCCTGCAGCCACAGAAGGCAGGGGCGGGTGAAGAAAGAAGCCGATGTGGCGGCATGGATAGCCCACGCCGCTGCCTGATGACCTCATTGCAAAGTGAGGTCAGCCTTCTTTTCCTTCGGCTTGAGGACATCCTCCGGGGCTCCAGGCATGTTGGCCGCTGTGTGGAGAGAAACGACCGGGCCATCCACGGTGGGAGTCGTCAGGAACTGTGCCATCTCATCGGCCACGTTGAAAAACCGCCTATCCGTGGAAGATGGGTTGGGCCCCGATGTAGGAGTGGCCCACTGACGCTGGACCAGATCCACAAAGATCTTGGGCATCGGGATCGTCTCCGATGGAAAGATGTCGTCATCAAACATGTTCTCCGCTGAGATCAAGGCCGGTCATGGGGCGGCAGTGGCGGGGGCCGTAGCCGGGCCGAAATTTGACGCCGACCTAGCTTTGTAGAGCAAGGAGGTGAAAAGGGCCGAAGGGAACAGGCCGGAAGACGCCTTCTTTTCTGGAGGCCTGCCCTCATCCTCCGAAAGACCTCCTTCCCGGATCTCACCTTCCTCCACGCTGGAAACACTCTCCAGCTCGTCATCTTCCTCCAGGTCTTCCGCAGGAGCAGGGCCCGTCACTGGAGGCGGAATAACCCCCGACGGGCCTGGCGCAGGCTGGAGACCCGGCCCCTGATGTTGAAGGCCAGCCGCAAATCCCTGGGACATGGCCGCAGCGATGATGGCCTGAATATTGGCCGCATCCAGAGATGGCTGTAGCATGGGTACAGGGAAGGCAGCCGAAGTGGATGGAATCCCCTCCATGCGTTGAATGCCTGGTGGAAGGAGTGCCGACTGGGAATGGCCAGGTGCCGAAACAGGCTGATCTGGTCCCCAAATCCCCGAGACATCAATGGGGAAGATGGGATTTATGGCCGCCCCCCCCCTTGCCCCGGGGCCGGAGAAGCCATGAGGGACAAGTGGGCCTGTGAAATGCGTGAGAGGGGGGAGGCCTGGGCCTGAGCCCTGACTGCCGCTTTGCTATGCAGCTTCTCCAGGGCTTTCTCCTTTCTCTTTTCAAATCTAGAAGGACTTGCCTTAGAAGCCTTCGATTTAACAGCCTTCTTCGTTGCTTTACCCTTCTTGGCAGGGGCCTTGCCTTTCCCCTTAGCCTGGGAGGTGGTAGGCTGGGGGGACTGCTCTGCTGTGGGCTCCCCCAGGGCCGAAGAAGGTCCAGTCACCGGCTCTGGAAGAGGGACAGAGGCCGAAACAGAAGGGCCTTCCATCGCTCCCCACGTGCAAGAACGCAAACAGGCAGCAGTAAGCAAGAGGGCCTCTTCGGATGGCTGGGGCCCGCCCACGCAGCGGCAAATAGGCGCCAGCCGCCCACGCTCTTCGCGTGCCTTGCAGGCCGAAAAGCCTGCCGACTAGGCCCCAACGGCCCGGCGCGACTTCGCAGGCCCGCTGCGGCCTCTCCGGGTCACTCCGCGGCCGGGGGGGGGAAGATTGATCGATTCCCAGGCCCTCCTGCCTCCGCGGGTCACCGCTCGACCTTCCGGGAGTGGCGGAGCATTCTCCCGGGCTGACGGGCTCCTCTGGGGCCTCCGGTAGCCCAGGGCCTCCTCCCCGGCCCTCACGAATGTAACCGGCAGCCTACGAGCCCTGAAAGGGCTTAGAGGCTTGCCGCCAGAGCGCGCTGCTCCAAGAGCAGTCAAAAGCACTTTTCAATCCCCTGTACCTGCTGCAAAACAAAGGCCAAGAAATCCTTCTTCCAAACGGATCCAAGGAGCTTGAGAAAGACGCGTGTGCTTCAGAGAGAGGCTGAGTTGAAACTGGGCATGCGCTGGCTTCCGGTTCCGGCTCCGGCGGCGACGGGCGAACTTAGGGTTCGCTCGCCGCTTTGATCCTTTTCCTGCCCCCCCACGGGGGCGAGAAGCCCCTTGTTTGGGGCTTCTCCCGTAAAGCCGGCTCGACAGGGAAGCCCCCCCCCACGGCAGTGGGGCGAGCGACCCTGCTCCTCGGCTTAGGCGGAAGAGGACATGCTGCGGGGGGTCTTCCCTTCGCCAAAGGTTGGCGGCACCATTTAACTCTATGAAGAGAGAAGATCGGAAGAGTCGGGAGGCTTTTCGGGACCTCAGCTGCGAGCGGAGAGTGAGCGTTTAAAACTTTTTTTTTTGTGTACTGTCAGCCGGGCTGAAAGGGACTGGAGGGGGGCGTTTGTTTCAAAAAAAAAACCCTTGGACTAAAAGCGGCACTCGGAAATGCCTCGTTGTGAGGAATCGGAAACTTTTAATCTGGATGGTCTTTAACAAGGGAAAGTACTTTGTGGCTTGTTTGCAATTATGTCTCGAGGTCTGGCTGAAACAGTTTCTTTTTTGCTTTTTAACCGCTTTCTCCCTCGGGCTCTGAGTTTGGGCGGAAAATGGCTTCTCTTTGTCCCCGACTGACTATGACCTATGGAAAATTACCAGTGTCTCTTTGCAACTTGGACTTCCTCTAATTATTGATGAAGAATTTTCTTTTTTTGGATTTGTGTTTTACTTTCTGGATTGCCTTCGTTATTATACCTATGGAGTTGGAAAAGCGTTTCTCTGTTGGTTTCTGAATTTTGCAGCTGTACAACTTTGAGAACTCTGGACTCCTGATCTGC
Organism: Rhabdophis nuchalis; assembly: GCA_039707465.1. NCBI lineage: Eukaryota > Metazoa > Chordata > Lepidosauria > Squamata > Natricidae > Rhabdophis > Rhabdophis nuchalis. The sequence continues at coordinate 15,739,651 of CM077649.1, forward strand.
CTTACCAGCCCCACCCTAAAAACGCCATTTTACTGGCACGGATTTTAATAGCTAAACATGGCACAAGAAGCAACGCTCGCAAGCCTTGAACAAAGAATGACTGCCCTTGAAACTGTTATACAAAATTTGGTATCAGAAATTAAGGCCCAGAGGGCAGAAAATGTCAACTTTAAAAAGGAACTATTGGACACTCGAAAACAAGTGCTTGAGAATACACCGAAGAATGAAGAATTGAAAGGGGGGCTGGAGGGGGCTAAGGGAGAGATTAAAAATGTTTCTAATGAGGTTGTGGAAATAAATGCGCATGTGACTAGGATTGATTTGGAAAGGATGACATATTTTTTGAGATTCCAGAATGTTTCTGAGATGGATGGTGAATGTCTCCCTGATCTTATGAGTACAATTATTGCAGACTATTTACATAAACCTAAAGAAGAGATCAGAGGGGACATTGACCTAGTCTACAGAATAAATTCTGCATATGCTAGGATGAATGAAGTACCCAGAGAGATACATGTAAAATTTGTTAGAAGGTCAACCAGAGAGGAAATCTTGAAGGCGCAAAGAGGGAGTCCTATGATTTACCAACAAAAGGAGATTACCATCTTGAAGCAGATTCCAAGAAAAATTAGAGAAGCCAGAAGGAAATTTTCCTTCTTGTCTAAAACATTGTTTGATCATGGGATCTGGTTCAAGTGGGTGATACCCAAAGGGATGCTGGTGTTCTGGGAAGGAGGTAGAGTAAAGATTAAAACAGTTGCTGAGGCGGAAGCCTTTCTTAAAAAACATTCCTCTGTCCTGGGAGAAGATCCAGGGGGGGCAGGGGGAGCCATGGCCCCGCCCGCTGGGGGCCCGGGGGAGAAGGGGGAAGATACAATTGCCAAGAGACTTAGATCTAAAAAATAACTTTGCCCTGGTTTTTCTTTTGAGTAATATTGTATGATATTTGTAATCTGGATTTTTGCAATTGACTGACAGTATATAACTGAAAAATTTAGGAATATGTACTTGCTCCCAGCTTGTAGTGTTATGTGAAATGTTTCTTTTCTTTCTTTTTAATAATGTAATTTGAGGTTCCGGAGGAGCCGACGACTTTGACGTGACCACTCTCAAAATTTCTATGTAACCCTTACCCTACCCCACAAAAAATGTAAACTCAATAAAACTTTTTCAATAAAATAAAAAAAAAAGAAACTGGGCATGCGCGACCAGAAGGGCGGAACTAAAGAGTTTGCCCAGACTCAGCCTCCAATGAGAGCACAGAAGTCTTACCCAGCATAGATGCTGACTTCCCTCCTGGAAAATGATTGTGTGCATGAGTGCAAAGCTCCATTCAGGGGGGCACGCCCACTCCTTTCAAAAATGGAGCTTCACATGCAAGTGTGTGTGCATGCCCACTGCTTGCGTAACTGGATATGCATCAGTGGTGGGTTTCAAATTTTTTAGAACCTACTCTGTAGGTGTGGCCTATTTTGTGGGCATGGCTTGGTAGTCATGTGACAGGGTGGGAGTGGCCACCTTTTAAAATGTGGTGAAACTCATTTAACAACGCTCTTGCTTAGCAACCAAAATTTTGGACTCAATTGTGATAATAAATTCTTTCTTTCTTTCTTTCTTTCTTTCTTTCTTTCTTTCTTTCTTCTCTCTCTCTCTCTCTCTCTCTCTCTCTCTCTCTCTCTCTCTCTCTCTCTCTCTCTCTCTCTCTCTCTCTCTCTCTCTCTCTCCCTTCCTTCCTTCCTTCCTTTCCTTTCCTTTCCTTTCCTTCCCATTGGGTCACTGGCAGCGGCGGGCCAGATTTACTTCCAGGTACGCCGGTGGAACCCCCTCTCACCGGTTCTCTAAATTTCACCAACCGGCTCCCGCGTGTAGGTGCGAGCCTGCAGAAACCCACCACTGATATGCATGCATGCCTGCTGCTCACACATGTGGAACTTTGCATGGGCATGTGCTCACCCACCACTTATGTAGCCCAGTTCAGAAAGGGGCATGGCCTGAGAGAAGACCACTGATCTATTGCAACTACTTTAATTTAATTATATTGTCATGGAAATATGCCACACATTAAGTAAAACATATTATAAATACTTCTGAAATGACAAATGTAGAAGACTGTAGTAGCAGATGTAATAAATATTACATTTTGGAAATCTTTTTACCATGGCAACTTCAACAAATAAGAAAAGTATGCTTATTTTCCTGCATATGTAATCTTACATTTCTTGCAATCCTTATGTAAGGATGAAAAAACTTACTTTTTTCATCTGGCCGGCCTGGCCTAATCTATCCTTCCTAGGTTTGTAATATAAATTTAAATTGTTTTAATAGGGATTGCTGGGATTAGTATAAAGGGTTTTAAGATTGTAAGATTTTAAACTTTTAGCGCAGGTAAATTATTTAATTCTATTTTAAATATTGTATTGCATTTATATATGTTTTTAAAGTCCTGTGCACCGCCCCGAGTCCCTTCGGGGAGAGGGTGCGGTCTACAAATCAAATAAATTGGGGGAAAAATTGAATAAAATGTAAATAGTTGCTAATCCTATGCTTAATCCTATTCTTGGAGCATCCAAACAATTTAGCTAAAATAATTTATAGGAATGAAATATATGAAGTTCCACTGAAACAGATACATAGATGATAATTCTACATCTGCTAAGATCTGAAACTGTATTACTCTTTGAATACCACATTTATAAATAACTTAAATATAAAGCAAGACATTGTTTGAAAAAATAAACTTATTATGGTAGTATGCCGTTTTTAAAAAGTCTATGGAAGATGATCAGCCACTGACAAATTCAAAGTAGATGTACTACTCCGCTGTTTTTAGAAAGCTGTTACTTCTTTCATTATGAATTTGTGGAAGATTAACAAGAATGTACAGCTTTCAGCAGTACTTGCTCTTCCTACATAAACTTCCTCTGCATTTCCAAGATTCTAAAATACAGAGCATAGCAGCTGTTTGCATTTAAAAAATAATATAAAAAGACCTTTCCATAAAAAGATCCTTCTAATATTATTCTGCCTTTATAGCATAACCTGGTTATCTTTAGCAGTTACAAAGTAGTGTACTTCAAAATCTCATTTCATACCAAAGAGCAAATAATTGATTTTTAAAAAAACATTTGCAGTAGCATTAATGAAATGTATCTTTCAATAGCTGAAATCAAAGAATCCAAAGTATTGGCTGAAATGTATTACCATATTTTTTGGAGTATTTATTTATTTATTTATTTTATTTATTTTATTACATTTATATCCCGCCCTTCTCCGCAAAGGACCCAGGGCGGCGCACAGGAAATTTAAAAAACATACAAAAATAGAACATAAATAATTTAAAATATATATTAAATCCCAAACCTGTGCTAAAACCAATTATTAATTAAAACCCAATTTAAAACTTTTCTACAGTCCTCATGGGAGGTTAGGCTAGGCCGGCTTGATGAAAAAAGTATGTCTTTAGACATTGGCGGAAGAGGCGGAGGTCGGTGATGGTCCGGAGTTCAGGGGGTAGGTCGTTCCAAAGGGCAGGGCCCGCCACAGAGAAGGCTCTTCCCCTGGGTGTCGCCAGTCGGCATTGTCCGGCCGACGGCACCCTGAGAAGGCCCTCTCTGTGGGAGCATATCGGTCTAAGGGATGTATGGGGCACGAGACGGTCTCGCATATAACTATAAGACTATAAGACACATCTACCTTTTTTGGGAAGGAAGACAAGAAAAAAAAAATCTGCCTCTGCCTCCCACCAATTTGTCCCCTTGCAGCAAACAGCCAGTTTCAGTTTCAGCACAGCCTGATTAGCACAAGCAGCTGATTGTCAGTTCCATTGGCCTCCTGAAGATCAGCTGTTTCAGGCTGCAGGGATTGCCAAAGCCTACTGCCGCCTCTAAGCGCCCCGTTTTCGGCCTCCACATCCCGTTTTCAGCCTCCGCGTGCCCCATTTTCCATCTGTTCTGAGTGGCAGGGATCGAAATGGGCAGAAAACGGGGCATGTGGAGGCAATCCCTGTAGCCTGAAACAGCTGATAGTTGGGAGGCTGATCCAACTGACAATCAGCTGCTTGTGCTAATCAGGCTGTGCTGAAGCTGAAACTGAAAGAGGCTGTTTGCTGTAAGGAGGCAAATTGCTGGGAGGCAGAGGCCAAAGGGTAGGGACCAGCGGGTGAGCGGGGTCACATTTGGAGTATAAAACGCACCCAAATTTTCAGCCTCTTTTGGGGGGAGGAATGTGTCTTATACTCTGAAAAATACAGTAATCCTTTAATCTCAGGATCCAATCCTACAAATAGTAAGCAATTCTAGTCATTTTGTCATGTAACAATGGGATTTTTTAAAATTGTCATTCAACTACTAGATTAGATGAGACACAAATTTTATAAGTACCGTGTAAAAAAAAAACCAGATCAAACTAACAGCTGGGACTGCAGCCCTGCTTTTCTTGATATGCATTATATATGCAACTAATGTAAAAAGGAGGACGGTTTTGATTATATATTCATAGTCACCATCTCAATTTTTTAAATACTCCTGGGAAGGATTAAAAAACAACAACACTACTTTAAAATCTCTGTTAAATAAACTTTTCTCATTGGTCTAAGGAAGCAATTATATATCTGACAAAATAGAAGAAATATGACATTCGTTTTAGAAAAAACTAGTCATAGTTGGAATTTTTTTTAGAAACTAGATGGTTTTAGTTAATTTTTTTATTTATGATTGCAAAATTGAAATGCCATTAATCTTACTTGTAAGAATGATTACCTCAAAGATAAATGAAGCATTTGGTATAATTTGGGGACACAAATTAAAAAGTGAACAGAATTTAGGAAAGTACAATCTGAATTTCACAGTCACATTAATTTATGATTAGCCATTAATCCATATACAATCCAAAACAAAGATGCTGAACTCTCATTGAGAAATGCCATCCATTCTACTTTGGATTATCTAATAGTTTTGAAAAGCCCAATTGGATCTAATTTGACTTTTCTCAGATTCTAAAGTAGGATTAACACCTTCCTTTCATTATTTTCAGCCCATGGAATAAAGGGAGGAAACTATAAAGTAATAGGATCCCATTTATCTGTCTTTCTGGCATCAGGATAACTCTCTAAAAACATAACTGGACTAAACTTTTGTTGGAGAACTCACAGAAGAAAATGGGCTACATCCAGACAAGGGCTGTAAAGAAGGAAAAAACTTGAGGAAAAAAATCTCCCAATGAATCCCTATGAGAGAGGCAGTTTGGAATATTGCCAACTGTTCCCTCTTTCTCCTCCTCTCCAGTCGAGTATCTAGAGTAGGTCTATTGTAAGAGGAGAGGGGAAGAATTATAGAATTATAAGATTTATAAGAATTATCCAGCTTGTTATTCTTTCCACTCCAGTGTAACATTAGGAAAAAAATGTACAAAGGGGCTTTGGACTCAACAATCCATCAGCAGGATACCTCTCTGAAAACAAGAGAACGGGACTAAATTTGGCCTAGGATAGTGTTTCTCAACCTTGGCAACTTGAAGATGTCCAGACTTCAACTCCCAGAATTCCCCAGCCAGTGAATGCTGGCTGGGGAATTCTGGGCATTGAAGTCTGGACATCTTCAAGGTGCCAAGGTTGAGAAACACTGGTCTAGGAGAAGATGGCAAAGGAAATGTGAATTGACCCCCATCAAGCTGGTAGCTATACGGGGAAAAAATCCAGGAACAAAAAATTACTCAGTGATTCCTTGGTCATGGACTTCCGTGAGAAATTCTTGCTACCGTTTCTCAAAGCACACAAACAGAAGGGCAATGCTGATGGGGAATAGAAGACTAGAATGATACGAATGCAAGATGAGGAGAAAGGAAATACATGTGTATTACATGTTATTTCAATACACCAAAGAGCATATAAATTATTTGCACAGCAGCTGCAGAACCTAGAATTGTGGGAAAAATTCAAAAGTCATTCTCTACCTACTTTTCCTAATCTGTTAGTGGCTATATGATAATAATTCAAAGATTTGGTTCCATTCACTGTGTACTGGTAGAAACTAAAATGTCTTATCAGATGCATTAACAGGAAAAGATTCATGATACAGGGGTTGACTCGGGAAAAGTTTACAAACCTAGTCCTTAGTTAATCATCTCAAATATAATTAGGGCAACCACATTAAGGTTACAAAAATGCCACCGCTAGAACTGTTTGCTGCTGTCCAGATTTTTGCAGTTCTGATCACCCTAACATCATTTCTTTTGCCCCGTTACAAATGTGTACAGGTCCCTGAAAAATTCAGAAAAAAATGAAGAGTGGTGCTGAATTGGACAGCTTATCCTGGTCCCAATATATACTGTAAATCAGGGGTCTCCAACCTTTGCAACTTTCAGTCTGAAGTCCTTCAGACTTAAAGTTGCAAAGGTTGGAGACCCCTGCTGTAAATGCTATGTTTGGATGCTTGAATAAGTGAAGTATGATATGATTAGGATTACCAGATCAGGCTGCACAAATCTGAACCACCACTGAGTGGCATATTTTCCACAATCGTGACACCAAGTTCTAACATAGTATTCTACAGCAGGGGTCCCCAACCCCCAGTCCGCGGACCGGTGCCGGTCAGTGGCTTGATAGGAACCGGGCCGCAGGGCTGGAGAGAAGGAGGAGGGAGGATGGGGCAGCCCCCTGGACAGAGCGTGTACTGGGGCAGGAGAGCGCAGGTGCGGCCGCTCATGCCATTGGGGGCCCTAGAGGGGCGAATGAGCTGACTCAACCCCCCCCCCATGTGCACATGCGCCTTCCCCCCCGCTCCCCCTCTACGCCGGCCAGTCCGCGGAATTTTCTTTAAAATGAAACCGGTCCCTGGTGCAAAAAAGGTTGGGGACCCCTGTTCTACAGTATTTCCTTATCGTGCTATAAAGATTTTTACTACCAATTAATTGGAACATCTTTTAAATTAATTTTTTAACGGCTAAAAAGACGCAGGTAACACTGTAGCACAAGCGTTAAACCTTTATGGTCGCAACTAACTTTAATAATTTTCAATGATATCTTTATTCCTTTCTAATGCCCAAGACATTGCTTTCATTTGTTTAATTTACTTTTCACAATTTTCTTAGTTGGAAGCAGAAAACCAACATTGGGAATGAATAAGAGATTTATCTAATCTACAGATAACACAAAATAAGGTGAAACTACTAATACCTCTGAAAACAATAGATAAAATTAAAATGATCTTGTAATAGCAGTTGATAGAAACCGAGCATAAGCTAGCAGAATAATGTGGACAATTTCAAAACAAGTATTGTTATCAAATAATGTATAGAAATCAGTCCACTTTATCCTGTTTCAGTTCAGTTTATTGCATCACAGAGCAATAAAGAGTGCCATCTGAACATGAATGTGTGTTGTATTTCTAACTTAATAGTTGATAAAAAGCTTTAAGAGAACACACACACACACACACATATATATATAAACCAACCTACCACCTGTAAATTAGGTTCAGAATGCATCCTATGTTTAATTATAATTTAAGAACTAAAATTATATTAAATATGCTAACATCTAAAATTACAACAAAGTGGTAATATCTAAAACAAGTGGCTAGCTTTAAGTATTTAGGATAGTCATGCATGCCACTGGATCAAGGAAGGCCCACTGTGTATATGCTGCTGTTACTGGACAAAGATCTTCCAATGCAATCCTCAAACTTTTTGATCTAAGGGAGGATATTATGTTCCAGCTACACTTAAGCATTTTTGGACTAAGTTACTAGTCCAGTTTCTCTACGGGACTCTGGTTGGCCCTCCTGCTTCTTGTTTCACCTCCTTGGAAGGGAATGCAATCTAAATGTATTTTATTTTATTTTAATCAGAGTAGCTCCCCAGACACTTCCCTGGATCTCAAATGCACATCTATGATTGGAGAGAAGAAAAAGGTTGAGTCAAAAGTATGTCTAGATCCTATTAACCTTTGAAGCTTAACTTCTATCATTAATTTTTAAGGACAGTTTTCTTGGGTCAAGACTTTTGAATCTAACCTTTTCAATCTAGAATACTCTCCTTCTGTTTTCAAGTGGAATCAGATCAGGCAAAAGAAACCTTGAAGCAAGGGACCGAGGATACAGAGTGGCAAGCAGGGAAAATATCAGAGATAGATTCCTACCTCTACTTAGTAAATATTCTGGCCACCCAGAGTCAGCGTATGCCAAGGTGCCTCATAAATGAACTACTTTTTGTACTGTTCATATAACTAAGTCTTGTGCAGCAGCCTGGAAGATTCGTTGGACCCCAAAGGACTAATCTTCTGTAATGCACTCTGTGTAACTATATTATTTATATTCTATTTCATTACCACTAATGCTCCAGAGAAGGTGGTTTGCCGTTTTGGCAAAAGCTACAACTTTGGTTTTCTGATTTATCATTGTTGCAGTATTAGACCAAAGTTCTCAGAGCTCTTTTAAGACATATTGGTGTTCTGAAAAGAATTACAGCATAATTCTTTGCTGCAATTTCCTGATTTGACAGGGCGGAAGTTGTTTAGACATCTCACCATATCGTAGATATAAAATTTGAAAAGCTGGGAGATAGAGAGATGAATGCGCTTAGCCCATAGACGATAAAAGAGAAAATATGATGAACACTCTTTAAATACCGCAATGAAGCTCATGTAGAAGAGCAAGAGTAGCTTGCTATGATACCTGAGTAATAGATATGGAATAATGTGTAAGTTACACAAAGGCCAAATTCCAACAGAACATTAGGGGACAAAACCTTCCTCACTGTAAGATCAATCAATGGTATGCTTTCCTTCACTGAATCTATTCAAGCAGCTATCTGGCTGGAGATCCTTTACTTTCAATTCTTGCACTGAGCAGGGAGCTGGATGCCGAAATGATCCCTTCCACATCTAAAATCTTATACATAGTCAGTTTAGAATAAGCTCCATTGAGTAAAGTGGTGTTTTTAAAAAGTATGCACAAGCTCAGATTTTTTTTTAGAGCAATTGTAAGAAATACAGTATCCACCAACAATGTTAAATAGAAAGTAGAAAACTAAATCAGATTCTGCACATTTACTGAGGTACGTGTGACTTAGATAATTTCTGCACAAATATTGTCTTCTAGGATCATCAAACCATTGTTGTTCCAAAATATATATATAGACAGACTTTTTATTACTTCAGGAGTACATCAGAGCTGTACCCCCTTGATTTAAGATTTCAATGTTCCAGACTATTATTTTAGAGCTTAAAACTAATTACTCAAAGTAATAGGCATAGGAAATGCAGCATAATCAAAGTATCTGGCCCCCACAAATTACCAATGGATTCCAAAGCAATATCTAAAGCATTATGGTAACCTGATTGGATGTGAGGAGGCCTTGCCCACTTTTTCCAGACATAGACGAGAAGTAGGTAAATCATGAACTTAATATGTGGCCTAAATATTAATTCAAAGGAAGTAGATTAGTCCTGAAAAAATATTAACCATGAAATGTTATATAGGTACTTGGATTAAAAAAATAAATTAACCTGACAGGAAAGTTATTTGCTATTGTCTTTTTTTCAACCTCTCTGTTAGCCAAAATCCAGAACTGTAGGCGAGATCAGAAAGTTGAAAATCATGCAGAATAAGCCAATGGTAATCCACTTCCAGAGTATTTCCAAGAAAACTACACTGAATAAGGTGTAACAATTATTTAGTATTGTAATTGGTTATTACTTTTCCAACATTAGGTAACAGAAATAACTTACAAAATGTTTTGCAGTTTCTATCACCAAATCACTTATCTGTTGTCTTGAATAGTCCTACTGCCCTCTTACAGTATTATATGAAGTTTCTTCAGCAACCTCATTTACACAGTAATTATATATTTAACAATATCAACAAGTTACAAAACCATAAGTGAGTTTCCAATAGCCAAAAAATGAACAGTTTCAGATTATTAAATATTATATTTTTATTAACCTGAATTTCAGACTGAAGGCGACTAGTCCGGTGATCTAGATTCTAGAACATGAAGGGTGTATTCAAATGAAATGCTTCCTTTACACTGTCAATTAAAATACACTATGAAACTATTCTTTTCCCTCCCTGATACATAAAAATTAAAAGAATGGGAAAATTTTGCCCTGCCACAAGATTATGAGTATGAAGCAGAAAGGCAGCAAAATAAAAGCTTCTCTGAGATCACACCTAATTAATTCTACTGCAATAAACTAGATTCCTCAAACTAGATATTCTGGAAACACATTGAATAATAATCCAATCAACAAGAAATAATAATAATAATAATAATAATAATAATAATAATAATTTTTATTTATAACCCGCTCTCTCTCCCCGAAGGGACTCGAGGCGGGGCACAGGGAATTAAAAAAGTTAGAAAAAATACAAAATTTAGAACAATAAACATACATAAATACTGACTAAAAGGCATATTAAACAAAAACCCTGCGCTAAAATTCCCAAATATTTACTAAAAATCCCTGAACAATCAGAAGAGACTATACTGAGTAGGAGTTATGCATGTTGTCATCCAATAAATTCCAAAGAAAAAAGTTGAGGAAGGCTGTAATAGCCTATCACATCTTAGATTAGTCCTTTTTTTTTTTTTACCACTAAACCTCAGTAAATTCACTAAATCTTACTATTATGTACATAGGCCTAGAATTATATCTTATGTGTCTTGTATAGTTTTGGCTGCTGGAGACAAGGTTTTTTCCCTTAATTTAGACTGCTACATTTGCCGGGTTTTGGGGAAGGTAGGTGAGGAGATGATTGGAGAAGGATCAAAAGATGGGATGGGTATACTGTACCTACTGTTTGGGACCAGTAGAAGATATCTGGAGGCATCCTTCGTCTTCTAATGTTCCCCTAATATTGATGTTCCCCTAATATTGATATGCTCACCCCCTCTTTCTATTCTTACTTCATTTAAAATGTTTCAGATGGTGTTTACAAAATAAGGCTTGGAGTTGCAAGCACCGGGTGTCAAATAGAGCAGGGGTCCCCAACCTTTGCAACTTTGCAAAGCTGGCTGGAGAATTCTGGGAGCTGAAGTCCTTCAGACTTAAAGTTGCAAAGGTTGGAGACCCCTGAAATAGAGAACTCCTAAATGTTCATGGGGAAATTTAAAGGGCTTCAACAGGGAAGGTCTCTAGCTCCGCCAATCAAAGTATATTGTAGATTTTTTTTTAAAGTCTTTTTTTCATTAATCCCCAAAAAGGAAAAAAATAAACAAGTAGCAGAGAAAAGACAGGAGGGTTGCAAACAAAAGATGATGACATCTGGACCTTCTGCGAAATATTGGGAACAATGAAAGGATTGTGGGAAAACATAGCCTTCCACTTGTAACCCTTCCTTTTCTCACGGCTTCCTCTGACCCTTTCCCCCCTCTCTCTCCTCAAGGGGGCTTCCCCACGGAATTGCATCCCCAATACTACAAATCAAGGACCATTGTGCAGCCACAGCTCTTCTTTCTTAACTGGGGGGAGGGGGGGAGAAGAGATGAAGAAGGAATGGCAAAGCTTCCCAAGGGTTTGAAGCCGGAATACATGGTGTGAGCCATAACTGCCTAAGTGGCGATCGCCCCCCCCCCCCCCGAAGCCTGGTTAAGAAGCAACGGGCAAGAATAGCTGGCTGCGCAGTATCTTTTTGACTGGAAGCGCCTCAACAATTGTGAAGTAAAAGCAGCGACGTCTGGGGAGGGCGGGGGGTGGGGGGGGGGGGAAGAGAGAAAGCGGCCCTTGCAGGCGGATTAGGGACGGCGTAAGGGCAGCGGCGTCGGGATGGGAAGAGGCGGCTGAAAGCAGCTAGCTAGAACGCAGGGGTCTCCAACCTTTGCAACTTTAAGTCTGAAGGACTTCAGCTCCCAGAATTCTCCAGCCAGCTTTCCTTGCCCGTTTGCTTCGCCCGTTGCTTTGCTGGCTGGAGGATTCTGGGAGCTGAAGTCCTTCAGACTTAAAGTTGCAAATGTTGGAGACCCCTGGACTAGAAGACTCCTAAGGTCCTTTCCAACCCTATTATTCTATGTTCTATGTCAGGGGTCTGCAAAGTCGGCTCTTTTAAGACTGGTGGACTTCAACTCCCAGAATTCCCCAGCCAGTCTTAAAAGAGCCGATTTTGCAGACCCCTGTTCTATGTTATTCTATGTTCCTGCTCAAGTAGGGGGTTGGACTAGAACAGGGGTCTCCAACCTTTGCAACTTTAAGTCTGAAGGACTTCAGCTCCCAGACTTCTCCAGCTCCCAGAATTCTCCAGCTTTGCTGGCTGGAGGATTCTGGGAGCTGAAGTCCTTCAGACTTAAAGTTGCAAAGGTTGGAGACCCCTGAGCTAGAGGGCGAGGAAAAGGGGCCTTTTTACGGGCTACTTTGAAAAAAACAAAACAAAAGACCCAACTTAGTACCTACTTAGTACCTACAAAAGGCTTCGGAGCCGGCCGATACCTAACTGGGACTGAACCCCGTCCCGGCTCACTTCGCTCCCAAAATGGGAGGAGTGGAAGCGGCCGCGCTATAAGAGCCTCACAACGCCTCCTGGTCAAGACTGCCCGGGGTTCTTTGGCGGGAAATGGGCTCCGGCGAAGAAGAATGGAAAGAATGGTCGCGCGAAGCAGCTCACCTTTTCTCCGGTCACCACATGCAAGCCTTCCCGCACTTTAGCGAAGGAGCCTTCTCCCAACTTGCGGCCGATAAGGTAGTTGCCGACCCGCTTGGTGTGCTGGAAATCACGGATGCGCTCCCGGGAGGCCGAAGCGTTGACCCAAGCGGCCAGGAAAGTCCCCTCCGGGCTAAGGGGAGGCGTCGTGGGCTCGTCGTCGCTGAAGCTCGCCGCGGTGGGCTCGCCCAGAAGCCCGTCGCCAGCAGCTGCCGGCATCCTGCTCCCGTTGCTCTTGCTGCTGCTGCTGCTGTTGCAACCGCGGCGGCCCGGATCAAAAGCTCGGGCTGCGGCTCTCTCTCTCTCCCCTTCCCGCAACTCGCACGCTCTCGCTAAGGAGCCGCAGCGGCGCCGCCGAACTCCTCTCTGCAAAGCCGCCTCTCTCTTCTGCTGCTGCTGCTGCTTGGCGCCTGCAGCACCCGCTCGCCAATGTGATCCGCACCCGGGAGTCCACGTGGGGGAGTTGCCGGCGGCTGAGAGACGGACCGAAGCGCTTCGCTTCTTGTCAACGAAAGGATGGCTCGCCGAAAAACAACAAGAAGGAAGCCGCTTCCCCGGGCGGCCACGCTTGGCTTCGCTTGGCCGAGATTCCAAGGCAGCTGCGAACGACCCCGAAGCTCCGGCCTCGGCTACAGGGCGAGTAGCACAGCTACAGCGCTAAGGCTTCTGCTGCTCACGTTGAAGAGGGAAGCCGAGCCAGCTCCCGCACGTCAATGGTCTCCTCCTTGGAAGCCAGTTGGCTGCGCGTCTCTTCATCGGATCTGTCGATCACTTGTCCCCTCCCTCTTGTACCGTGCCTGGCTAGCTGCCTCGCTCTCTCCCGGTGCCGCCGCTGCTGCTTGGGGCTCCTTTCCCCCCTCCAGCTGGGGAGGAGGGAGGAGGAATGGGGAGCGAAGGCTTCATTCAAGCCGGGTTTGCCGTAATGTAACCCGATCGCTCGGTTAGGGACCGAGATGTCATAAAAGAAACGAGGACCTGCGACAACGGTCGAGATCTTGAAGTTCGGGTGACTCCTCCCCGTTATTTCCCTGCACACGCATCCCTCCCCCCCCCCCACACTGCCGTTTTATTGAGTGCAATTTTGTCTCCCGTGTTAAAGCCAAGCCACATCGCGAGGAAACTCGTTTCTGGAGAACGTTAACACGAGCTGCCCTTAAATGCACGAAGATGCTGCCTATTTCTATAATTAGGACACGCGAGCCGTATCCTGGGCCCTTTGCATGTCTTTTTTCCCTGAGCAAAGCATTTATTTTTCTCAATATCTTTTCTTCTTACCCTGACAATGTTTTTTTTTTTTAATGACACCTTTTGTGCTTAAAAGCGCTTCACTTTGTTTTCACTGTTTTCTGCGGGTGAAATGAGCTTCTGAGCTCAGATCGTGACAGCTCTGCCAGTACAAGTATGATCCTTCTTGCCTCCCTTTTCGGTGGATAAAGATTTGAAGCTGAAATGGCAGTTTCCCTGGCAGCTGAAATAAAAGCTCCATCTTTTCTTGTGCATTATTTTAATTTGGAGCACTTGTCTCCATTATCAACATCTTTATTTTATCTTAAACCTAGCTTAATAACTTGCTAATATAGCCAAGTATATGGCATTCTAGAGTACTTTGTTCATCATGCTTCTGTACAAATAAAAATGGAGAATATGAATAAATGTGAAACTGTCAGAACAATTTAATACCAGACAAAACAAAAGAGAACATCTGTGGATCCAACAAATCTGCCTCCAGTTGAGTGATCCCAAAGGCTGAATCAAAAGCATTACAGTTGCCACACAGACATTGCTCAAAATACTTTCACATATGGTAACTCCTTTAAAGAGGGTTTGTAAACATTTTTCCAGCATGAGCCAAACCAGAAAAAGGAGAGACTTTTTGGAATCTGCAAGTGGAATCTGTAGAAATATGAAAAGGCTACCATATAGTTTAGGGACGTGGTGGCTCAGTGGCTAAGACACTGAGCTTGTTGATCAGAAAGGTCGGGAGTTTGGCGGTTCAAATCCCTAGCGTAATGAAGTGAGCTCCCGTTACTTGTCCCTGCTTCTGCCATCCTAGCAGTTCGAAAGCATGTAAAAATTGCAAGTAGAAAAATAGGGACCACCTTTGGTGGGAAGGTAACAGTGTTCCATGCGCCTTCGGCATTTAGTCATGCCGGCCACATGACCACGAAGATGTCTTTGACAGCACTGGCTCTTTGGCTTTGAAACAGAGATGAGCACCGCTCCCTAGAGTCGGAAACGACTAGCACGTATATGCGAGGGGAATCTTTACCTTTACCGTATAGTTTTTGATAAAGTAACTACAATAAGGTATTTAATCAGCTTAAAAGAAAAGAGCGATTATATTTCAATGGGAGTCCATTTAGATTGTTCAGTATTGACTTTGGTATATAATGTATAATAATAATATTTTTTCTTTAGTTCATTCATGTCCAATTCTGGACAAGTTCTTGCAGTTTTCAGAAATAGTTGGCCATTGCCACCTTCCTAGAGCTGAGAAAAAGTCAGTAGCCCAAAGTCACCCAGCTGACTTTGTGCCTAAGGCAGAACTAGAGATCAAAAAGCTCCTAGTTTCTAAACTGATGCTTTAACCACTACATTAAACATAATTCTGGCTCTCATATTTCATAATAATTTCAAAGTCAACAAAATTAAAGAGCTTTTAAATATTTAAACTAAGTTCATACCAACGTATTGATCTGACAGCAACAATATTCCTATATGAGCATATGAAAAGTGTGATCTATCTAACTCAAATGTACTTCAGAAAAAGTGGTGTGGTATTTCTTATTGTGGGTAGTCTAATATATAGAATTAAGAATATATGAGTGGCAGTTCAAATGCATCTAGGACGTTCACTTACCAAGACAGTATTGTAGCCCTTTTTACTTTTCTTCCCTAAAATAGGTATTTAATGCTGCTGTAAAGATTAACCACTGTTGATGTCTCATTCTTCATATACGTTTTTGATCTCTTTTAAAAATATTTAAATTGGCTACCATTTATGCATTTCATAGTTTTAACAATACATTCTTTAAAGAAGAATGAACTTCCTGTTTTTAGTAAAATGTAAATCTGTGATTAGAACTAAAATTATTAACACTGAAATATTTCCATGTTTTCAAAATTTATTGAGGTAGTAAGGTGAATTGGTATTGAACTCAAACTCAGAGACTCAATCCTTGACAACTGGTAATCTATATTTATATCTTCTATATAACTACATACATACATACCTACATACACACACATACCTACATACATACACATGCATATATAAGGATGTATGTATGTATGTATGTATGTATGTATGTATGTATGTATGTATGTATGTATGTTCCAGCATAACTCTGGAGCGCCTTGAGCAATTTCAACCAAACTTGGTATACAAATGACCTGCCCTCTGGAAACAAATACTGGGTGTGTGTTTGTGTAAGACACTCCTGGTGTGTGTGTGTATGTGTGTTCCAGCATAACTCTGGAATGCCTGGCCCATTAAGGACAGTGGGTGTGGTGTCCTAGAGTGGCAATTTTTGTGGTGTCATGGGAGGGAGAAGGGATAGCCTGGGCTGTTAAGGAGAGTGAGTGCGGCATCCTAGATCAGCAATTGTTTATGATGTCATTTTCTTTGCAGCTTCCTCTGGAAAGCCAGCTGTGAGGTTCGCCCTCCAGTGGACCAATGGGGAAGCGCCTGATGGATTTGGGGCAAAGTGCCAGGATTGTAGACAGGGCAGGAAAGAGGAGCACATGGGAGGGGGAAGAGAGAGGGATGATGGGCATGGGAGTAGGGGGAAGTAAGGCCCCTCTCAATGGCTCCTCTGTCAGACAAACACTTCAAGGCAAAGTGCCAGGATTGAGGACAGGACGGGAAAGAGGCGTGCATGGCAGGGGGAAGGGAGAGGGCAGGGATGATGGGCATGGGAGTAGGGGGAAGAAAAGGCTCCCTGTCAGACAAACACTTCAACATCTATAAATACCCAGGCAACGCTGAGTTATCAGCTAGTTATAGATATTAAGTGCTGTTCAGTCTGATTAATATCCTGTTTCCAAAACTCCATGATATGCTAATTTATGGCATTGAATCAAGTTCTTTAAATTCATTCTACCAAAGAGAATATAACTTGGTTAGATTCTGATACTTTCATATGTTTGATTTCATTTTACTCTTGAATATTGAGGAAAAACTATCACCATGTTCTCTTGAATGCCAAAGAAGGTTCAAACTTTCAAAACATTTGATAATATCATCAAGGTTTTGCATAAGAAGTTTACTGCTAAAATATGATTTACAATTTGACTTGGAAAATGTTATTAATTCTAGTTGAATGAATATGGGTTTTGACCTCAGGCTCATTAATCTAGGCTATAGAATTGCAGGGTTTGAGGAAAGCTGAAGATGTCCTTTATCTAGCTACTGGTACATTCATTACCAGGAAATACTAATGCAGAAGATATAATTGGCTCAGTACAGAAGATGTAATGGTTCTGGACTGGAGTTATACTACTTTTCTACAGAAAAAGCCATTATCCTACAGCTGAAAACTTCCTTTCTCTGTTCTTTTTGTGCCAGTAGTCATTTGGTACAAGTGAGATGCCATTCTGCTTGGGCGAAATACACTGAAATTATATTTGATCCAAGTTAATGGTTGGTGCAAATGCAGAAAGAAGAAAGGCTACATATTAGGGCAAATGATATTTACTTTGACATTAATGGATTATTTCTTCTACATACGGAATATTCTGGAAGTAGCAGCTGAGACCTTAGTTTGAAAAATCTGGCATTTCCCACCATCTCATTCCTTTTCTGGAATTCCCAAGGAACAGAATATCAAGGTAGAAATTAAGAAGGCATGATTAAAGATGGTTGTTATATAAATAAATAACTTTTCTATGTAGAATGGGAAGATCAAGAAATAACTTAAAAGTTTCAGTTCGTTCAGAAAAAGGTGGAATACTTTTGACCTTTGTAATTCAAAACCTGCCAAATATTTCTAAGAAAAAAGGCTACTAGTAGTTAAAATAAAACCAGAAGCATTTCAGCAAAATACAAAGAAATCTGCCAAATAAATGTCATTCAGTGCTTGTTCTGAAAATGCATATCCACTGACGAATATACCCATTGAGCTTGAGCTTAATGGGTTTACTCCCTAATAATAACCGCCCTGGGTCCATCTCGATGGAAAAGGCGCGGTATATAAATCGAAATAAATTCAAATTAAATTCAAATAATGGGAAGTTAGATCAGAATGATAGATTGTCCATGTTCTTTAAGCTCCAGAGTAGAGAGATACGGATGTTACATTATGTTATATTCCAACCTCCTTTCTCTATCATGTATCTGTATATGTACACAGATACATAGACCAAGGTTTAAAGGTTTTCCCTGTCCAATCGTGCTGACTCAGGGGGATAGTGCTCATCTCCAATTCTCAGCCTAGGGACTCTGCATAGTCTGAGAGATGCTTCCAGTGGTGCGATTCAAATAATTTAACAACTGGTTCTCTTTCCTAACGACCAGCTATGTAGGCGTGGTTCAGTGGTCATGTGACCATGTGGGCGCGGCCAACCTAACATCACTCAGGTCAATGGGCACTTCACCTTAGCTGTTACAATGTCATAAGAGTTAACCAGAGAGGCAGTTTCTGTAAGCAGGGCAATAAAGATTAGGCTAGAAACAACACCAGAATGTTTCCTTCCTGCCTTCCTTACAGGATTAGCCCTGTAAAGTGGGGGGGAAAACAAATTAAGATTTCTTCCAACAGCCGGTTCTCCGGACTGCTTAGAAAGTTAACAACCGGTTCTCCTGAATAGGTGCGAATTGACTGAATCCCACCACTGGATGCTTCCATCTTCATGTAGCTAGCAACTGGAAAACATAGAATGCAGTAACCTTGGGCTTTCAGCTTTCCAGCTGACAAACTCAGCATCCTAACTGCTGACCAATTGCACTGTCCATAGATACAGATGTTACATTCTGCTGTACCCCCATGTACACGTGTTTAATTTAATTTAATTTAATTTATTTAGATTTATAGAACCGTCCTTCTCCATCGAAATGGAGCCATTTACAAGCATCCCAGCCTGCTTTCTCTATTACCGTGTTTCCCTGAAAATAAGACAGGGTCTTAATTTTCTTTTGACCCCCGAAATAAGCACTTGGCCTTATTTTCAGGGAGGGCTTATTATTTTGGAGATGAAGAAGGCAGTAAGCGTGGTCACCTCATGGCTGCTGCTATCTTGCAATATTTTTGGGAGGGCTTATTTTTGGGGGAGGGCTTATTTTAGCGCATGTGTTCAAAAGCCTGATTGGGCTTATTATCCGGGGAGATGGTCTTTTGGGGAAAACAGGGCATGCATATGTATATTCCTGTAATAAGTGACCACTAGGACTTAGATAGCTCCTCAAGCTAATGCACTGTATATTGTCATTTAAAGTATAAAGTTCCATGAATTCAATTCCAAACCTGAAGCTCATAGACCAACATCTATTAACATCTGAGAAATCCTGACAAGGATTAAACCAGTCACATGATACTTTCCTAATGTTCAATGTCCTAATGATTAGATATTTTTCAGTGAGGCTTTTATTTTACGATATTATTCTTTTTTACAACAAATTACAGATAAGCAGAGTTCTTCTCTTATTTCATTTGTAACTTTACACATTTCTTGTTTTTCTAATCGGGAAATAATCCCTTTCACTTAAAACTTCTGGGGAAAAAGGGAAGTGTATATAAACCCTATCAAATATATAAATAAATAACACTCTCAGAAGTACAATTGCCTAGCTATATTTTTCGCAGATTTATGTTGCAATAATTAAGATGTAGAAGGTATAGTAAATGTTGAGTAAATTAAAACAATTAACAAGAAAGCGATCTTTTTCTAAGAAATTGATATCTTAAAACAGGAAACATTTTTCTGACTTCACTATAGGGCGACACTTGCAAATGAGATTTAGCAATAATTGTGTGACAATTCACACAATTAACTTGCCTCAAATTGGGTTTGTGCTGTTTTTGTCACTAATGAAGACACGAGAGAAATCTGCTATTGAAGAACTGAGTTATGGAGAATGCATTTTAAAAGACTGCTACATGTACATGGAAATTAACATACTTTTGAGTATTTTACTGGAGCTAAATAAATAAAATTATTTTAAAAAAAGATTTAATATATGGAACCCAATGCAAATGAACTCAATTTCATTTAACTATAATATAAGGTAAAGGTAAAGATTCCCCTCGCACATATATGCTAGTTGTTCCTGACTCTAGGGGGCGGTGCTCATCTCCGTTTCAAAGCTGAAGAGCCCAGCGCTGTCCAAAGACATCCCCGTGGTCATGTGGCTGGCATGACTAAATGCCCAAGGCGCATGGAACACTGTTACCTTCCCACCAAAGGTGGTCCCTATTTTTCTACTTGCATTTTTATATGCTTTCAAACTGCTAGGTTGGCAGAAGCTGGGACAAGTAACGGGAGCTCACTCCGTTACGTGGCACTAGGGATTTGAGCTGCCGAACTGCCGACCTTTCTGATTGACAAGCTCAGTGTCTTAGCCACTGAGCCACTGCGTCCCTAACTATATTATAAATGTGTTTACTTATTATATTTCATTTATGTAATAAATATGCAGAAACATGAAAGAATCGCACTTACGTAGTTGAAAGGGCCTCAGAAATAGAGCATTTATTACTAGGGTAAAATTATGAGTAGTAAATGGAGAGAACCAGCACATTAATTTTCATGCTAAGAATTTGTAAAATCCAGGAAAGACTTCATTCTGGCCTCACAAATAAATTAGGGTTTAGCTACAGGGCACTGTCTTCCTTATATTTTCTCTTCTCACTTGCACTGCTATTCCGTGTTACGCTTCCTTCATAATAGATGTAGATTAAACTGGACAAGCTTTGAGTCAAATAGTTTGCGTTCAGAACACAACATTTGAGAAAAAGTTAATGAATCCTAAAATAAAATGTATCACATAAACGTTCTTATATTTATGAAGATCCATGTCAAAATTACTTTTGATAGACAGGCTCATTCTATCTTAAAATTACATCTACTGCTATAATTTTTCAAAATGATGTAACCAAGAACATACCCAGTGATGGGATGAACTGGTAGTTCCAACCAGCGGGTGTCCGCCCAACCACCCTGGCATTATTCTATCCTATATTGCTGTGTTTTTGAAGCCGTGGGCATGTACTGAAGGCTGCACACACTCACATTTTTGGTGCTGGCCAAATTGGTTGTTACATTACATGACGCCCACCTCTGAATATATCCATGCAGAAAGCTAATGTTGGGGATAATATAAGTACAAGGCTTACTTGTTTGCAAAACTGCCTGTCTCCACCTGTTTGTATATCGCTCTGACAGTGTGTGGATGCTCCAGGTGCCAATGTATTTGATAGTGTTGTATTGTATTGTGTTGTGTTGTGGGACATAGAAACCTTCTCTTTTGCAATGTCTGCTCTATGGAGTAGCATCCCCCAAGAGATCCTGGCTCTCTTGGCTTTTGAGCCAGAAGATTAAATGAACTCTGTTGACTTCTAGTTTTTTGGATTAAATGTCAGAGGCATGTGTTATACTGGTTGTTCTGGATATTTATTTTATATTTTGTTGTTTTTAACCTTCATGTCTGCTGACTAAGTTTACTGCAAGTGAAATAAGCAACCATATAAGTTGTATAATTAAATACTGTTGTTAAGTAAAAAATGAGAAAACTCATTTTTAACTTAAAATAATAACTCTTATTTTGCTCCAGTAGCTGTAAACAGCATAAAGTTTGTTTTCACAATAAGAAGCCCATAAACTATGTTGAATAACAGTAATTGAATGATCAGCCAAATCATAACTGAAGGTTTGAGTCCAGATCTCTCCAATCATAGTCTACTTTTTAATTGTTACATTTTCACCCTTGCATGTTTTATTCTGTTTCCTGATGGTGTCTAGCATGGCCTCCATTCTCTGGAAAATGTCTTCACCTGGAAGTTCAGCTTGTCCCAACTTTGATGGACTTTCACATTAATATAAAGATAAACTCCTAGGGCAGGGATGTCCAAACTTGGGAACTTTAAGACTTGTGGACTTCAACTCCTAGAATTCCCCAGCCAGCTATGCTGGCTGGGGAATTCTAGGAGTTGAAGTCCACAAGTCTTAAAGTTCCCAAGTGTGGACATCCCTGTCCTAGGGTCATCTGGAGTTTTGCAGCCTAGATCTGATATCCCTTCTAATACTGAAAATCAATGGCTGAATCAGCTCTTACTAACTATGCCAAGCTCCCACTGGCAAAACCCATATAGGACTAAATAGCAGCCATGATCAGCAAGGATTGCTCACCTGGATGGCTAGTAGAAAAATAGCAACTACTTTTTCTCAAAGTGCTCGTCAAGCGCCAATGGCTTGCTCCGAGGAGTCCTTCCTCCGAGGGAAGCATTGTGAGCATGGTGTCCATGGAGACCATCTGTGCTGTGGCAGCACCAGCAGTCTCCATGGACACTTCGCCCACAGTGTCTTGCTCTGAAAAGGAGCCCCTTTGAACAAGACACAAAGTATAAAGCTGGTAGAGGTGGCAGCTGCTTTCACACCTGAGGTGGGACATGTCTTGGGCTCCACTAAATATACTCAATTTTTGCACTGAAAGTCATTTCCACTGCCACCCCTGCTGTTTTCAGAATGTTTTAGCTCCCTAGATCACACTTTACTTTCAGTGTGGCCACTTACACTACCAAAACTGTGGGATGCATTACAAAAAAACACAACAAAAAAGGAGGAAAATTGGCATTAAATAATCACTGCCGGGCCAGTATTATAGGGACTTCTAGGTAAACAAGATCGGTCCTAGCTTGTATTTGGTTAGGAGACCACCAGAGGCGTAGCGTGTATTTGGTTAGGAGACCTCTCAGAGGCGTAGCGTGGGGGGTGCAGGGGGGGCCGGCTGCACCGGGCGCAACATCTGGGGGGGTGCGCTCCAGAGACCCGACTCGGAAGCTCTCCTCCGCGGGTCTCTGGAGTTGGCGGCGGCGGCGCCTGGGCACTCCTGGGCCGGCGAGAGTCGGGGAGCGAACAGCGGCCAGTAGGGGCCAAACCCTCCCGGGCCATCCCCCGGCTGAGGCCAGCGCCGGCTCCTCACACCCGCCAGCGCCACCCGAGGGGGCCAGGCGAGACTTAAAGGCGCAGGTCTTTCGAAGCAACGGCCGTGCGGAGACCCTGGAAGACTCTTCCGTTCCGAGCCAGCCAGAGGAGCTGCGACTTGGGCCCCGCGGCGGCCCGGGAAGACCCTCTTGCCCCGGCTTTCGGGCCATCGCCCTCCGTAGAAAGGAGCGTCGGGTGTCCCAGGCCCGCAGCACGCAAAGGGCGCCCGCTTCTCCCCAAGGCGAGGCAACGAGTGTCGGCCCCGGATGGCCGAGCCCTTTGGGCAGCGGCTGCCCGCCGGATCCTCGCGGGAGGTGCGTGGGCTCGACACCACAAGAAGAGCTGCCTCCCCCGAGTGCTAAAATCCACGGGTTAGGGGGCGCAAATTACTTGCCTTGCCCCGGGTGCTGACAACCCACGCTACGCCACTGTTTACTCTTAAGTGCTGATGAAAACTTTATAAATAATGAACAATGTTTTTGTATAGCACTGCAGTAGATCATGCTGCAAAATGGAAGGTTTTATCTAGGTATCCATCTGTTTCTTCTACTGTATCTGATATCCAAATTGTCTTAAAAGACAGCTTTGAGGCTCCCACTCTCAGCTCTTGCAGTTCCTGATATTTGAACTGGGTATAGGTGACATAAACTTTAAAGAAAGGGCATTTTTCAGTAAAGGACTATTTTCTGTAAAGGAAAACACATGGCCATCCTAACCACATGTATATCTGCCACTGGGGATAATAATTCAAGCATATAATGAAGAGAGCTGTAGTCTGTGGAAAGCTGTGCCATATTAAATCTGTTTGCTTTTAAGTTACTTTAGCTTTCTTTGTTCTTTTAAGAGCAACATATGATCATTGTTATCCTCTGGAATTTTACCATGGTGTTATTATATCTGGTGATTTTTATGACATGTTTTTTGTTTATTTACATATAGTATATATTGATTTATGATCTTCTGAAATTTCAACAGGCATTTCATATATTCAACTACTCATCTTTTATACTCTTAATACATATTTTAAACCACATATATACTTTCCTTTGTTCCAGTTCAATCAGAGCCCTTTGTTTTTCCTTCATCTTAACTGCTTAATAAAGGTGAAAGTTTCCCCAATCTGGGTGTGTGTCTGACTTTAGGGCAGGGATATCCAAACTTGGGAACTTTAAGACTTGTGGACTTCAACTCCCAGAATTCCCCAGCCAGCTATGCTGGCTGGGGAATTCTGGGAGTTGAAGTCCACAAGTCTTAAAGTTCCCAAGTTTGGACATCCCTGCTTTAGGGGATGTCCGAGGGAGCCAGCATTTTCCCAAGACGTTTCTGTGGTCATGTGACCATCATGGCTATATGCCAAAGGTGCACAGAACACTGTTACTTTCCCACCAAAGTGGTGCCTATTAATCTACTCACATTTGCATGTTTTCAAACTCCACGGTGTGACAGGACTTGGGGCAAGTAACAGAAGCTCAATCCTTTGCACAGTGCTGGGGTCTTAAACCCGGCTGTTAGCTTTATTTATTTATTTATTTATTTATTTGTTTGTTTGTTTGTTTATCAAATTTATACCCCGCACCTTCTCCTAAAAAGGACCCAGGGCGGCGCAAAGGCAATATTAAAAAACCATACATAATTACAAAAATACATTATTAAAAACTATTAAATTATATCCTGTGCTAAAACCCTTATAAAACCCTATAAATTAAAATTTATACGAATAAAAGTCAGAAACGGGGGGTTATGCTAGGCCGGCTTGTTGGAATAAGTGTGTTTCGAGGCGCTGGTGGAAAAGGCGGAGGTCCGAGGTGGTGCGTAGATCGGGGGGCAGGTTGTTCCAGAGGGTTGGGCCCGCCACAGAGAAGGCCCTTCCCCTGGGCGTCGCCAACCGGCATTGCCCAGCCGACGGCACCTGGAGAAGGCCCTCTCTGTGGGAGCGGATCGGTCGAAGAGATATATGGGGCAGGAGGCGGTCTCGTATGTATCTCGTTAAAGCTAGCTTTAATGCTGAGCTGTCACACCCACGTAACTCTTTAATACATTTTATTAAATACTATGGTTTACAAAGCAGTAAGGTTGCAAAAATGTTTAAAACAGACCAGAGTACGATCTTGGTACTTTTGGATGATTTTTTTTTTTATTAAGTTATTTCTCTGAAGTGGAAACTTCAGAATTTGTTTTTTTTTTATTTGTTTTTTGAAAAATACATGATACTGGGAAATAAATGTATGTAATGCTCAAGATTCTTCTTCTTCCTCCTCTTCCTCCTCATCCTTTTTAAATTGCCATTTTTCAGATTTATTTCAATGTTTCAAAGTTTGTATAGGTTTCACTTGTTTGTTAAGATAATGCCTTTTTAAAGAAGGGTGTAAGTGTTCCAATGTAAAATTTCCTCGCAATCTGATTAAAACATTCACACACTTTGCAAGAGAAATGTGTTTGTTAGTGGTTATGCTGGTAGCATCACATACCTCAAACGCCTGCATGTTAAGCCAAACAAAGAGCCAGGCAGATTGCAGCTTCGGCACAGTTACTTAGCAACCATACAGCAAGTACTGGAAACAAAATATTGCCCTCCAATGCTTAACATGTTGAACCTGAAATAAAATTGATAGTGTGCTTGGTGAAATATATTGCATATAAATGATTTTAAAGTGTTGATCAGAAACAAAGAAACAAGAAAATACTATGAGGCTTTTGATGTTATTTCCCCCTCCTGATAGGGCTGTACCCACAAATCTTGCTATAAAAAAAGAGACTTATTCATATGACTCAGAGGCACGTTGCTCCTGTCTCCAGGTTGCAAGTTAACTAATGTACTTACTGTTTTTATTGATTGTGTGCTATCAAGTTGGTGTTGACTCTTAGGATCACGTAGATTTTCTCCACAACGATTGTTTCACAACCTGATGCTTGAGGGACATCCTGTGCCATAGCCCTTTCCATGTTTATAGTCCCAGAATTACCGTAGCTAAAGAATCTATGACAACGTTGATCCATAGCACATCCAACTTAATCAGATGCACAAAGATGGAAAGACCCAGGGAGAAGAAAACAACAACCCTCTAGATTTCCTGGACATCCTGATCAGCGGAAACTATGATAGCAAACTAGAAACACAAATGTACTGAAAAATCACCCACATCAATCAAGGGCTCCACTACTGAAGCAATATCCTAACCTTTCACAAAAGAAGCTGTATAAGAACTCTATTTAGACAAATGCAACACACTGTAGCAGCCCTGAAAAAGGAACAGAAAAAGGAAATACAGTATGTATACAATATCTTCCAACGAAATGGATATCCATGCAATTTTATTAAAAAGTGGCTGACCACTCAACCCAATATAGCACAACAAGCACAAGCTGTAAAAGAGGTAACACTGCCATACATGAAAAAACTTCTCAGAAACCACCAAAAGACAACCATGTAGAATCAGCATAGCACACAAATTAAGTTAGCTATATACGAGACCGCCTTCTGCCCCATACATCCCTTCGTCCGATCCGCTCCCACAGAGAGGGTCTTCTCCGAGTACCGTCGGCCGGGCAATGCTGGTTGGCGACACCCAGGGGAAGGGCCTTCTCTGTGGCGGGCCCGGCCCTCTGGAACGACCTACCCCCCGACCTTCGCACTACCTCGGACCTCCGCCTCTTCCGCTAACGTCTTAAGACGTATCTATTCCAACAAGCCGGCCTAGCGTAGCCCCCCGTCTCTGACTCTATTTATAAATTTTAATTTTTAGGGTTTTAAATGGGTTTTTAGCACTGGTTTTACTTTAATTTAATCTGTTTTTTAATAGTGTATATTGTCTTTTGTTACGGACCCTTGTTAGGACCCTGAGTCCTAACAAGGAGAAGGGCGGGGTATAAATTTGAAAAATAAAATAATAATAATAATAATAATAATAATAATAATAATAATAATAATAATAATAATAATAATAATAAGTTAAGCAGTGATGATGTTACCTACAGTAGTTTGGGTAATGAAACGTCTGCAAGGAAACATCTGAGCTCACGGAGCACCAAGGACCCCTCATCTCAACCATGAACTGCAAATATTATCCTTCAAAGGCACATCCATTACCATGTAATGGAATCTGTCCAGCTTGCTGTTAGTCCTTTCACCTTTCCTAGCATTCTCCAGAGAGCATATGACGTATAGGATAATTTGAGTCTGGTCATTGGTACTTTAAAACGAGAACTCTACATAGATTAGTTTGCTGATCCGTTTGTTTATTTTCTTATCTATCCAAGATATTATAAGGAGTCTTCTTCAGTACTAATCAGTGGTGGGTTTCAAATTTTTTTAGAACCTACTCTGTAGGTGTGGCCTATTTTGTGGGCGTGGCTTGACAGTCATGTGACAGGGTGGGAGTGGCCACCTTTTAAAATATGGTGAAACTCATTTAACAATGCTCTTGCTTAGCAACCAAAATTTTGGACTCAATTGTGATGATAAATTCTCTTTCTTTCTTTCTTTCTTTCTTTCTTTCTTTCTTTCTTTCTTTCTTTCTTTCTTTCTTTCTTTCTTTCTTTCTTTCTTTCCTTCCTTCCTTCCTTCCTTCCTTCCTCCTTTCCTTTCCTTTCCTTCCTGTTGGGTCACTGGCAGCGGCAGGCCAGATTTACTTCCAGGTACGCCGGTGGAACCCCCTCTCACCGGTTCTCTAAATTTCACCAACCGGCTCTCGCGAGTAGGTGCGAGCCTGCAGAAACCCACCACTGGTACTAATGTTTAAAAGCATCAACACTCTTTCTATTCTGCTTCTTCAAAGTCCCACTTTTGCTTCCCTAGAGTGTCACAAGGAAAAGCATTGTCCGCACGATTCTGATATTTGTAAGCATCATGGCATTTGAATATCTTCTCCAAGGTCTTCACTGCTACTTTGCAAAGTGCAGGTCTGCAGCATATTTCTTGACCGTTGGTATTTCCGGGTGATAGTTGGTTCTAAAAAGTAGAAATTATCTATCACTTTAGTGTCTCCATTGTCAAGTCCACTATTGATTGCTGTACCTGTCATCATTTGATCATTTTTATATTTAATCTTAACCCATTGCCTTTTCCAATGCATTATGAAATAATGCCTTTATAATAATAACTTTAATTTGTAAACCGCTCCCTCTCCCCACAGGGACTCGGGGCGGTGCACAGGGAGAATAAAAACAATAAATATACACATATACAAAATATACAAACATAACTAAAAACGAATTAAATCTAATACCTGTGCTAAAAATCCCATTTAAAGCTAAAATACTCAATAATTAAATATAAAACCCCATAGAAGGGAGACTACCCTAGGCCGGCCAAGCAGAAAAGATATGTTTTTAATTTCAGACGGAAGGAGCGGAGGTCCGTGGTTGTTCTAATATCGGGGGGAAGGTCGTTCCAGAGGGCTGGGCCCGCCACAGAGAGAGCCCTTCCCCTGGGCGTCACCCGCTGACAAAGTCTAGTGGACGGCACCCGGAGAAGTCCCTCTCTGTGGGAGCGAATCGGCCGTGAGGATGTATGAGGCAGGATCCGATCCCGCAGATAGCTGTGCTGTGATCATTAAAGAGTTTTTATTTCTCCATCTGGATTAAGACTAAGCACACTTATGAAATAATTTGGAAATTGTGCTTCAGAGTATGTGAGAGCATATATGTAACTTGTATATATGCATACAATCCTGGAAAAGGCATGGAACCTCTAAAGGGGTGAAACATCTTTTAGAAACTAACTGTTTCTAAACACAAACTGTTACACACATAATATTTAATTATGTGACATATAAAGAATTATTCTGCAGACACTTAAAGATTTAGTATGAACAAATTAAAAAGCAGATGATAAATTTTGAAAGATCATAAACTGGAAATCAAAGTTTAAAAAGCATTATGTTTGAATAGATTATCAAATCTAGCCAGTGATTTGTATTAGATTTTTTTTCTTTCGTTTTGTTTATGTGACATATTGTCTCTATTTCTCTGTAAAAATTAGGAATGTGGTTTTGTATCCATTTTTAATCAACCTGAACATGTACAAGGGTATTATTTATGTTTAAAAACTTATTATTCTGTGTGATAATCTGAATCCTAAACAATTTACAGATTTTGTGGCAGACCATCACCACCTTGTGGTCCTTCTGGAGCCCTGCATATTTATATTTAAAATTAAACAGAGATTTTGAATTTTATATTTTTTGTTCTAATAACGTTTGTTTATATATATATATTTTGTTGACTTGCTCTATTTCCAAAGGCTAAATCCTCCAACTACAAATATCTAAGTTACACAGACAAGTTGCATTTATGAGAAATTATTATTTATAAAATAAATTATTTCTCTCCCTCTTCTTTTTTCCTCCTTTTAATTTCCAGAAAGTCAGCACAGTGTAAAAACAACCTTGTTTCTCTCACATACTGAATTTAGAAGGAGAACATCAGGAGAATTGGTAGATAGGTGGTGACATTCAGAAGTATCAATCTGCTTATTCCAAAACAGGGTGTAGGGCCCAGAGGGTTTCTGGAAGAGGATGTTTAAGATCTCCAGAATTCTATTCTAGAAGCTCAGCTACTATACTATACCCCCTTCCCTGGATAAGTTGTCAAACATGCTTCTTGGAGACAAATGACTTGTAAGGAAAGCAGATGTGTGTATTCTGGAGAAGGAACAGCTCATTCTGAGTTCCCCTAAAATCAGAACTGTGGGCTATTTGGAATAAAAGTACATTTATGTATATTGACCATAGAATAAAGAAATATAGATGATACTTGGCATCTAGAATTTGAGGGCAATATTCTTGGTCTCCAGGGTTTAATATCCAACCCTTTCCCAATAGCTACATTTCCTGAAAAAGTGTCAGAATTTATGATTAATTTTGGATGCATGACTAATTTTTACTATACTCTTCAGAGCTACCGGTAGTTCTTCCCTTATTATGCCTTGCAGATACAAATTTTTCTACCGATTCTTTTAACTGGGAGCTGAAGCCAATTAGTGTTGGCAGGAAAAAGTTAACCTTCTGATCTGTGTTCCACTTTGTGGCTGCCTATACCACCTACAAAAGGTTTAGAAGTAACTCAGTATTTCTTTCCTCAGCTAATTATATGAAAAAAGGTATATAAATGCATAAAATCAAGGCCAACATGTATATTCAGCTGCTTTTACTCTAATTATGGTGCCTGGCTCAAACTATTTAATTAACCCTTAACTTTTGGAGAGAAGAAGCCACACGAGACAACAGCAATCATGTTTATTTTTCATGGTTTTAATTTATTCTTAGTTTGAGTATGCAAATATCCAGAAAATCTGAGGAAAAAATAAGAGCATCCAATCTAAAATGGTTAAAGGTCCTCAAAGATGAGTCTTCATATTTCACGGGTGTTTTTTTTTTAATTGTTCTGCTTAAAAATGTTCGCTTTAACTTTGCTTGCATTGTGTTTTTATGCAGTGGAAAAGCAGGAAAATAATAATAATATCAGGACAATTCGCAGGAAGCAACGTGAAAAATAAGGCTTGTGCTTAAAACATATCATGAATTTGATTCTTCCAATCCTGCAGAGACAAATAGCCTGTTGTGGAATTTGTCCGTCCTGGATTGCTCTACAAGGATACAAGTTGTCACACATGCTCCATTCTTTCACCCACATCCTACAGATCATTGCTATACAAAGAGATTCCAATGAGTCAATTGGTAGTTAAGTGCCATCTACTGGTAATGCTTCAGCATAGACTGTCCTCTATTACAGGGGTCTCCTGTTGTATTCTGACACCCGCTTAAATTCCCCGGCAGCAGCCAGTCGCGTCTGATTGGCTAGGACGCGACTGGCTGCAGCCGAAGCGGGAGACGCGCGGATTGGCCGGCTCTCTGACAGCTCCATATAAAAGGAGCTGTGAGAGAGAAGGCGCGCGCTTTTTGTTCTGGTTAACTTACTGTTGTAGTTCTTGTTGGTTTTCCACTTAATAAAAGCCGTTGGATCAACCGGGTCTGGACCCTGCTTCAATACACAACACTGGCGACGAGGACTGGGGCCCGGCATCGATCCTCCTAACCGTATCTCTTCACCCTGCGGATCGAAGAGACTGTGTGATTTCACCGGCAAAATCTGTCTAGTTTTGCCTCACGAACATGGCCACTCTCCCTCCCTTCGCGACCTACGACCCGTCGGCGGAATCCTGGGAGGCCTTCTTGGAGCGTTTCGACTGTTTTCTCCTCACCGATGTGGGCGGAGAACTCACCCCTGAGAGGCGTCTGGGCCTCTTCCTCGGTTGCGGCGGCCGGACTGTTTTTGCCGTCGCGCGCAACATAGCCGCCCCCGCCGCGGTTCAAGACCTCGAGTGGGGTGTCCTGCAGGCCCGCCTCAAGGCCCATTTTGCCCCGGCGCCATCCAAGATTTCGCGCCGCTGTGCTTACCGGCAATGCCGCCAACTGCCAACGCAGTCGGTGGTTGACTTTTTGCAAGCCCTGCGCGCGGCCGCCCTCCTCTGCGAGTTCCCGGCCCCGTTCCTGGATGAATCCCTGCTTGAGCAGTTCGTTGCAGGGCTTCGGGACATCAAGCTCCGCCGCCGGCTCCTGGCCCGCTCGGACATTACTTTGGAGCAGGCCATTGAGGACGCCAGGGCCGCGGAGCTGGCGGACGCCACGTCCGACCTCTACCTGGGCCAGCCTGCCCAGCCAATTCCCTCTCCGCGGGCCTGCCTCGTTAACGAACTTGCCCCGCTTGACCCCCTGGAAGACGACTCGCCTTTTGAAAGCGTCGCCCGCCTACAGGCCTCCGGCCGCGGCACATCCAGGCCCGGCTCCTCACGCAAGGGGGCCGCTGCCTGTGCCGGGTGCGGCGGCGCGCATGCCAGGAGCGAGTGCCCCTATAAAGACACCATCTGCCGCCGGTGCGATAGACGGGGCCACATCGCCCGCGCGTGCCGCGCCGTCCTCTCCCGCCAGGTGAACCAGGGCCCCCAGCGCCCCGTGCCAACGACCTCGCCGGCCGTTCCAGCCTATGGACGACGACCCCCACAGCGACGCCCGGCTCCGGAGGCTGCCTGCTATGCCACGACGGACATCAGGGACACCTTTCCCATCGCTGCCGATGACCGTAGGCGAATTTCCACCTCCCTGACCCTTGAGGGACACCCCCTGTCTATGGAGGTTGACTCGGGGTCGTCCCGGTCCCTCATTTCGTGGGGACAACTTAGGACCTTGTGCCCCAACCTGTCACCCGGGGACCTTTCCCGCCCAGACGCCCTGCTCCGGGACTACCAGGGCAACCCTATCGCTGTCATGGGCCTACGCCGCGTCCGCGTCGTGTACGGACGGTTCTCCGGGGCCCTACCCATCCTAGTCGTCGAGCGCCCCCTTCCCGCGCTCATAGGCCTCGATTGGTTTGACGCCCTGGGCCTCTCCATCCAGCGGGTCCACCGGGTGCCCGCCTCCTCGGCCGTTGAGGCCGTCCTCGCCGAGTTCAAAGATATTTTTGACGGCTCGCTGGGCTCCTACCGGGGTACCCCTGTCTCCCTCAACCTCGACCCCCAGGTTGCCCCAATTCGGCTCAAGGCTCGCAGGCTGCCGTTCGCCTTGAAGCCGCGAGTTGACGCGGAGCTTGATCGTCTTGTGGCGCAGGGCGTATTGGAACCCGTTGACCAGGCGAAATGGGAGACCCCTATTGTGGTCCCCATCAAGCCCGACGGGTCCATACGCATCTGCGCCGACTTTAAGTCGACGATCAACCGCGGGCTTCAGGCGAACCCATATCCAGTTCCCGTGGTGCAACACCTGCTCCACTCCTTGGGGCAGGGGTGCATCTTCGCGAAGCTGGATATGGCTCAGGCCTACCAGCAGCTACCGGTGGATGACGATGCGGCTGATGCCCAGACCATCGTCACTCACCGAGGAGCTTTTCGCTGTCGCCGCCTCCAATTCGGCGTCTCCGTTGCCCCGGGGATCTTCCAGAGCCTCATGGAGTGGCTGCTCCACGGGCTCCCGGGCGTCGTACCGTACTTCGACGACGTCTTGATAGCTGCGGCCAGCCTGTCAGACCTCGCCGAAGTACTCCGGAAGGTCCTCCACATTTTTAGGGGCGCGGGTCTTAAATTAAAGCTCAGCAAATGCAAGTTTGCTGTGCCGAGGGTGGAGTTCCTGGGTTTCGTGGTCGATGCCCAGGGCATCCACCCCTCTCCTGCCAAGGTCGAGGCCATCCACAAGGCCCCTGCGCCAAGCTCCAGAACGGAGCTGCAGGCGTTCCTCGGCCTGGTCAACTTCTATGCGCCCTTCATTCCTCACAAGGCGTCAATAGCCGAGCCGCTGCATCGATTGCTCGATCGCTCGGCGGTTTGGCGCTGGGGCAGCCGCGAAGCGCATGCGTTCGCGGCTGTCAAAGAGCTGCTGACGTCACGGGCCGTGCTTGTGCAATATTCTGCCAGCCGGCCCCTGACGCTTGCGGCGGACGCCTCCCCCTTCGGATTGGGGGCTGTCCTGAGCCATGTCCTGCCCGATGGCTCGGAGGCCCCCATTGCCTTTTACTCCCGGACGCTGTCTCCAGCGGAGCGGAACTACAGCCAGATCGATAAGGAGGCTCTGGCTGTGGTCTCCGGGATTAAAAGGTTTCACGAGTACCTGTACGGCCGCTCGTTCACCGTGTTCACGGACCACAAGCCGCTCCTTGGGCTTCTGGCCGGTGACCGGCCCACCCCCCCCCATCCTTTCACCCAGGATGACACGGTGGACGGAATTCCTGGCCGCGTACGAGTACGCGCTGCTCTACCGTCCGGGCAAGCACCTGGGGCACGCCAACGCCCTCAGTCGCTGCCCCCTTCCTCAGACGGACCAGGAGCCGGTTCCGGCCCTCTCCGTTCTGTCTGTGGCCTATGCTGGGCTTCCCATCACGTCTTCAGACGTGGCGGCCCACACCAGTTCCGACCCCGTCCTTTCCCGGGTCTCCACTTGGGTCCTCCGGGGGTGGCCTTCGGCCGCTGTGCCCGCTGAATTCAGGCCGTTCAAGGCCCACCAACTGGAGCTGTCGCTCCACAGCGGGTGCTTGCTGTGGGGGGACCGTGTCATCCTTCCGCCGCCCCTGCGCCGTCAGGTACTCGATGCCCTCCACGCTACCCACCCAGGCATAGCTCGCATGAAGGCCCTCGCCCGAGCTATGTCTGGTGGCCACGCATGGACGACGAGGTGGCCGCAGTCGTTGGCGCTTGCCAGGCGTGCCAATCCTCACGCCCAGCCCCCCCCGCCGCCCCTTCTCGCCCCTGGGACTCCCCCAAGTCTCCGTGGGCCCGCATCCACATCGACTTCGCGGGCCCATTTCACGGCCGGTCCTTCCTGGTGGTGGTGGACGCTTACTCCCGCTGGGTGGAGGTCATTCTCATGGCCTCCACCACAGCCGAGAGTACCGTGCGCGCGCTCCGGCGCCTATTTTCCACGCACGGGTTGCCGGACACCCTGGTCTCCGACAACGGCCCGCAATTCCACTCCGCCACCTTCCAGGAATTCCTGGCCTCCCTGGGGATCCGTCACGCGCCTACCGCCCCCTACCACCCTGCCGCCAACGGCCGGGCGGAACGGGCCGTTCGCTCGGCCAAGGAGGCCCTCGGCAGGATGGCCGGGGGGGACTGGCAGGCAACGGTAGACGCTTACCTCCTCGGTCAGCATTCTACGCCTTGCCCGGCGTCAGGGAAAAGCCCCGCAGAGCTGCTGATGGGTCGCCGCCTGAGAACCGAGTTGGACCGACTGCACCCCCTCTACAACGAGGTGCAGCCGTGCAACCTGGGGGTTCCCCCTCCCCGCCTTTTCACCTCGGGCGAAGAAGTATACGCCCGGAATTTTGCGGGCGACCCCCGATGGGTCCCCACGACCATCGACGCACTAACCGGGCCGTGCTCTTATAGGGTTCGGAGACCCGATGGATCCGAGTGGCGGCGCCATGTGGACCAGCTAAGGCGCCGCCGCCCAGTGCCGGACGAACCGTGTTTCCGACCAACAACCGCAGACCAATGGACCGACATTCCACTCGACGACCTGAACAGGCCGGCCGAGCCCTGGCCCACAGCGGGCGCCAACGCCAATGCAGGACCCTCCCCGGGGCTGGCAGCGAAGGTACAGCCCTGCCTGGGGGGACCCCAGTGCTCCGCCTACCAACAACAAGCAGCATGGCTCCCTGTTCCAGCCGACTCACAAGGCCCCTCTGACCCGGCCTACCCGTCCCCGCCGCGCCGGGGACTTAACTTTGACTCACAGCCGATCGCCACGCCCCCTCGCCCAATCCTACCTGTCTCGCAGGCTTCCGGCTGCTCGCAGGGCCTCTCTGACGTAGTCCGGAGCTACACCCCCGGCTGGGAGGAGCTCACACGGACACGTCCTCCTCCACCGCCTTCTGGAGTCGATCTGCGGCGCTCGGGGCGGAGTCGACGCAGCCCCGCCTACCTCAGCGAGTACGTATGCTAATGGGCCCACATGCGTACTCGCTGGGGGGGAAGGAGTGTTGTATTCTGACACCCGCTTAAATTCCCCGGCAGCAGCCAGTCGTGTCTGATTGGCTAGGACGCGACTGGCTGCAGCCGAAGCGGGAGACGCGCGGATTGGCCGGCTCTCTGACAGCTCCATATAAAAGGAGCTGTCAGAGAGAAGGCGCGCGCTTTTTGTTCTGGTTAACTTACTGTTGTAGTTCTTGTTGGTTTTCCACTTAATAAAAGCCGTTGGATCAACCGGGTCTGGACCCTGCTTCAATACACAACATCCAACCTTTGCAACTTTAAGTCTGAAGGACTTCAGTTCCCAGAATTCTCCGGCCAGCAAAGCTGAACTCTGGGAGCTGAAGTCCTTCAGACTTAAAGTTGCAAAGGTTGGAGACCCCTGCTCTATTAAACTCATTTGGCAAGCTAGCCAAATGCATTGTTTTGTTAAAAGCAACAAAGAAAAACTTCAAATAGTATTAAAAATTAAAATTCTCATTTGAATTAAGCTCAATTCCTAATGATATCAGGGCACATCCATGAAGGATTTTTTGGCGTAAGTATGGAACATCTGTGTAATTGATGAAAATATATGTATTACACCATAATATTTTAACGAGTGCTTAATCCTTGTAGTTAATCATCACAAGTAATTGTCAAATTTATCTCATTTTTTAATAAAATCATTTCAACAACATATAGTGACAAAACATCAGAATCAGCTGTTGTATTACTAGCAGAACTATTCTAAACACCTACTTTATAGATGCAGTTTAAATATGATCTAGTTCAGGAAAAATGATTGCATTTAAACTAGAATAAAATGTTTTTTGTACTGTTGTTCATCTAGTCTGTATGCTTGCAGGAATATTCCACATCAGCTTTTGACAGTGGAAGCAGAGGTGGGTTGGATGAACCAGTAGCGGTGGCAGCAGGAGGCTCCACCCACTCGCCTGAACGCTTCTCTGCAGAAGCGTAGCGCCAGCGCCAGCGTGAGCATGAGAGAACCAATAGCTCTGGGATTTGAAATCCACCTCTGAGTGGAAGGTATATAGGGTGAAAGACAAAGAAAGATTAAATGAGGTAACTAGTTATTTATTTATTTATTTATTTATTATTATTAATTTAATTTGTATACCGCCCTCTCTCCCGTTGGGACTCAGGGCGGTGCACAGGGATAATAAAAGATAAAATACATATAAATACAATCAATCAATAAATTTAAAATTAAATTAAATAAATTTAACCCGTGCTAAAATATTAAGAAACCCTATTAAAACGATGGTAAAAACAAACTATGCCAGGCCGGCCGCATGAAAGAGGTAGGTCTTTAATGCTCGATGGAAGAGGCGAAGGTCCGTGATCGTACGAAGGTTGGGGAAGAAAAGAAATATAAGAACTACTACCAGTAGGTATCTAAATATGCAAGTTTAGAGCAGGTATGGCAAGATAGCATGAGTACAAAGTGTGCAGTACATCTAGAAAATGCCTCAAAAGTTTGGGGAAACCAAAATGAGATGATAAATTGTGACATTTGAAAGATTGCTGATTATCAGACATATGATTTTGTGTGTATTATTACAATTCCTTAGTGGAAGCAACAGAAATTTCTGAAAAACATGTAATGCTATTTAAACAATATTTGCTTCTATTTTAGTCATATGTATACAAAGTTTTCCTGTATTTCTTTTTTTCAAAATAGAAAATCTCAGTAATGCTTTATAATCAAAACAGAAACATTTGGCTGTTGTTATATTTCTTTTTTGCTGACTGTTGCTATTATTACTGTTATTCTCTGCCATTGCCAAATACTTCATTATAACTGCCGTTTATAATTGATTTAAAATATAATAAAGAGTCAGCAAGAGAAATCAGCTTCTGAAAGATGATGACTAATTTAACCAAGTCGGACTCTAAATGGCTTTGCAATTGAGATAATAGTTTGTTGTTTGAATGACAATTATCTTAGATTTCTTAGGCTTAAAAGTTTTGATGTCCTATAAAGTCACAGATCAGGTGCAGAGGAGGGCAACCAGAATGATTAGGGGGCTGGAACACCTTCCTTATCATCTGAGGCTGCAACGGCTGGGCCTCTTCACTCTAGAACGACGGCGCCTGAGAGGTGACCTGATTGAAGTCTATAAAATCATGCACGGTGTGGACAAAGTAGAAAAGGAAAAACTGTTTTCCCTATCGCACGACACTAGAACTAGGGGGCACTCCATGAAACCTTTGATAGCTAGACCTCAAACAAATAAGAGGAAGTGCTTTTTCACCCAGAGGATCACTGGTCTATGGAACTCCCTGCCAGAAGAAGTGGTGACAGCTGTCAGCCTCGACACCTTTAGACGAGTTCATGGAGAACAAGGGTATCAATGGCTATGATGGATACCAATGATAGCAATGATGGATGCCTAAGGACACCCTCCGGGTTGGAGAGATAGGCAGGATATCTCTCAATGCCATTTGCAGGGAATCATAAGCAGGTGAAGACATCTGCTTGGGAAGACCCTGAAGCAAATGGTGAACCACTGTGTGAGACAGAATGCTGGATTGGATGGGCTGTGGCCTGTTCCAGCAAGGCTATTCTTATGTTCTTATGTAGTTTCACCCATTTTGCTAACTCATAAACCATATACAATCAAAGTGACCAGACTTGAAAAATTAATGAAATCAAAATTAAGCAAGCCAACACACTCAAACTGAGAATAATGTATGAAATATATCTTTATTTGAATAGGCATGAATATGCATGACTGGAAACATTTATTTCAGAGAAAACCCTTTGATTCTGTGCAAATTATTTTAAAATAAAGATGCTAAGAATAACAATTAAAAGTATTTGAAATATTTTTATTTTATTACGTTGAACTACACATTGGAAATGTATTTGCAATGCACATCTGACATGTTATGAAATATATGAGAATTATTGTATTGATAGTATTTTTAAACTGAAAATAGCTGCATTTTGAAAGAATAGGAAGAATCCCATTCATCCACTTTAAATGAAATGCAGTGCTCTGAATAAAGTACTTATCTTATTCTATGAAATAGTTTATAGAATAAAAGGCAACAAAATTAAAATATGTTGTCAGCCTGTAGGAAGTTAGCACTCCTCTCCTAGAAAAATGAAACATTGTAGGAAATACTAAAAAGGCAGAATATTATATTTCCCTGGATAAGAAGTGGAGCAACATGCTTTTTTAGGCAGGAAGCAGACTCACTCTTAATAGCTCCCACCTTCCTCAATAGCCCACAGCAGATGTCCTTAAGATATAAAGAGATAGCTAGGTCTATTCATAGGCAAATGCCCTCACCCAAGATCCAACCAAGGTAGGATTAGTCCTCTACCCATCTCACCACATGGCACCTGGGAAGATTACATCACCCGCAAGAGTCAACCAAGCTTGGGACTCAGGACAGCCTACAGAGTTGCCCCTGCATGGCATCATGGGAGTTTTGACAACTAATCAGAATACAAGCTCAAATTCAAAAGCCCAGAAAGGGCATAAAACTGAGGCAATCTCAGCATCTCTTTCCTTTTTTCTTCTTCAACCAACATCTTCAAGGCAGGTGATCCTGTCCACCATTAAAACTACCTTTCCAAATAGCCACTAGGTTTCCAGTGTCCTTCTCCCCACTTGGAACTGAACCCAGGACATTTCTTCCAACAAGCCATAGTCCAGTGATGGAGAACCTATGGCAGGCGTTGCCCTGTCACGCTGGGGTCGCAAGCTAGCTGACTTCAGCCTTTTTGGGGGGCGTTTTTCGCCCTCTGGAGGCTTCCCGGAAAGGCGAAGAACCACCCAACACGCAAACCAGAGGTTCAGGAACAGACTTCCAGTTTGCGTGTTGAGTAATTTTTTGGCCTCCGGAGGCTTCAGGGAAGTCTCCTAAAGGCTCTGGAGGACAAAAAAAATGGCACTACGGGCAAACCAGAAGTCACTTCCGGGTTGCCTGTAGGGCTGTTTTTCACCCTCCAAAGCCTTCAAGGAAGCCTCCTGAAGCCTCCGGAGGGCAAAAAACAGCCGTACGAGCAACCTGGAAGTTCGGGAATGGTGACTTCTGGTTTGTCTGTAGGGCCATTTTTTGCGCACCAGAGGCTTCAGGGAAAAACAGCCCTATGGAGAAACTGGAAGACACCATTCCACAACTTGGAATGGAGTTGGGAGTTGGACTAGATGACGTCCAAGGTCCCTTCCAACTCTGCTATTGTATTGTATTGTATTGTAACTTCCGGGTTGC
Source organism: Rhabdophis nuchalis (assembly GCA_039707465.1). Lineage (NCBI taxonomy): Eukaryota > Metazoa > Chordata > Lepidosauria > Squamata > Natricidae > Rhabdophis > Rhabdophis nuchalis. The sequence continues at coordinate 15,779,098 of CM077649.1, forward strand.
TCATACAGCCATTTATCGCCCTCCGGGGGCTTCAGAAAAGGTCCTGAAGTCTCTGGAGGGCCTCTGGGGTGGGTTGGGGGAGGCTGTTTTCTCCCTCCTTGGGCTCCTAGAAAGTCTCTGGAGCCTGGGGAGCATTGGTGGGTTTCTGCAGGCTCGCACCTACTCGCGAAAGCCGGTTGGTGAAATTTAGAGAACCGGTGAGAGGGGGTTCCACCGGCGTACCTGGAAGTAAATCTGGCCTGCCACTGCCAGTGACCCAACGGGAAGGAAAGGAAAGGAAGGAAGAAAAGAAAGAAAGAAAGAAAGAAAGAAAGAAAGAAATTTATCATCACAATTGAGTCCAAAATGTTGGTTGTTAAGCAAGAGCGTTGTTAAATGAGTTTCACCACATTTTAAAAGGTGGCCACTCCCACCCTGTCACACGACTGCCAAGCCACGCCCACAAAATAGGCCACACCTATTTTTCTAAAAAATTTGAAACCCACCACTGCTGGGGAGGGTGAAAAAAGTGTGCCAAAAGCGGTGTGTGTGTGTAGCACTGGTTGCACGTGCATGCACGCTGGGGTCGCACACATAGCATTATGGGTGTAGCACACCCGCACACACACACAGACCCTGCACTCCTCCCACTTTTGCCAAGCAATCCCAAAAAGGTTAGCCATCACTGCCATAGTCTGTCTTAGAATTAATTCCATTTTGGAAACAATCAATTGTTTTGGTCCATACTTCATATTACCTCTTGGCATCACAGTTGGCATGAAGTAGCTATTTAGCATTTGTAAACTGTAATTGTTCTGACCCAAATTTCTTGTGTTATTTTGCATCTGCTACTCTAAGCTTTTTAATCCATTGTACCAGAGGTGGGTTCCTACCAGTTTGGACTGCTTCAGTCGAGTAGGTAGTAACTCGGCCGGCCACGCCCCCGAACCAGTTTCTATCTTGTTTTTTGCTTCTGCGCATGCACAGAAGCAATTTTTTTACTATTGCACATCCACGCATAGCGCAAATCAAGCAAGCTTGATCAACCTTCCCCCTGAAATTAGAACAACCACGGACCTCTGCTCCTTCCGTCAAAAATTAAAAACACGCTTTTTCTGCTTGGCTGGCCTGGGGTAATTAAACTGTTGTTAGGGTTTTTAGGGGCTTGTTTTAGTTTTTATATGGGATTTTAGCGCAGGGTTTTAGTTTAATTCGTTTTAATATTGTATTATGTTTGTGGTTTTTATTTGTATTTTTAATTTCCCTGTGCCCCGCCTCGAGTCCCTTCGGGGAGAGAGAGCGGGTTATAAATAAAAATAATAAAAATAAAAATAAAAATAATAAAAATAAAAATAATAAAAATAAAAATAAAAATAAAAATAAAAATAATAATAATAATAATAATAATTACTATTATTATTATTATTATTATGCGAGTGTATGCCCAAAGTGCGTCCCTTTTACTGGCAGTAAAAGAACTCGGAAGGCACCCCTTGCATTGTCCTATGCCAGGGATGGCGAACCTATGGCAGCCATTTGGCAGGGCACGCGAGGTGTTGCCGTGTCAGCTGGCCAGCGTGCATACGTGTGCTGCCAGTGGAGTTCAGCAATTTTAAAGCCATTTTTTCGCCCTCCCCAGGCTTTATAGGAGCCTGGGGAGTGGGAAAACAGCCCTCCCCCTGTCCTCCAGAGGACTAAAAATGATGCTATGAGCAAACTGGAAGTGACTTCCGGTTTGCTTGTAGTGTCGTTTTTAGTCCTCCGGGAAGCTCCTGAAGCAGTGGTGGGTTTCAATTTTTTTTAGAACCTACTCTGTAGGTGTGGCCTATTTTGTGGGCGTGGCTTGGCAGTCATGTGACAGGGTGGGAGCGACCACCTTTTAAAATTTGGTGAAACTCATTTAACAACGCTCTTGCTTAGCAACCAAAATTTTGGACTCAATTGTGATGATAAATTTTCTTTCTTTCTTTCTTTCTTTCTTTCTTTCTTTCTTTCTTTCTTTCTTTCTTTCTTTCCTTCCTTCCTTCCTTCCTTCCTTCCTTCCTTCCTTCCTTCCTTCCTTCCTTCCTTCCTTCCTTCCTTGCTTCCCTCCCTTTCCTTTCCTTTCCTTTCCTTCCCGTTGGGTCACTGGCAGCGGCGGGCCAGATTTACTTCCAGGTACGCTGGTGGAACCCCCTCTCACCGGTTCTCTAAATTTCATCTCGCGAGTAGGTGCGAGCCTGCAGAAACCCACCAGTGTCCTGAAGCCTCCGGAGGGTCTCCAGAGGGGTGGGGCGGGGCTGTTTTCGCCTTCCCCAGGCTCATATAAAGCCTCTGGAGCCTGGGGAGGGCGAGAAAACATGTAAAAAAAAAAGGGGGGGGAAGGGCCTGTCATGCATGCATGCGCGCTGGGGGGTCACATTGCATTATGGGTGCAGCATGTTGGCGCACGATCCCCCTGCGCTCCCCCCTTTATGGCAGGGGTCTCCAACCATTGCAACTTTAAGTCTGAAGGACTTAAAGTTGCAAAGGTTGGAGACCCCTGCCAACTGGCTGGAGAAGTCTGGGAGCTGAAGTCCTTCAGACTTAAAGTTGCAACGGTTGTAGACCCCTGCCTTATGGCACGCAAGTCTAAAAAGGTTCGCCATCCCTGTCCTATACTAAGCATTAATTGTTTGATTCATTTTAATAGCAGTACTTCTGACCTGTTTAAAGCATAACATTTTCTGCTTAGTCATGCCTGGCCTGAGGATATCCCAAAGATCCCAGAAACATTCCACTTTAAAAAAAAAAAGGGAGCACAATTGAAAATCACAACTCTTTGACAAAAAGCAGTCCCAGAGTCCCAGCGCAGTACAAAGTCCAGCTCCACTCGGGCACACAAGTGAAGCACAAAGCTGCAGCTGACTCAGCCCAGTCCCAGTTAGTTTTCGTTTCGTTTCGTTTCGTTTTATTGGTTTTTTATACCGCCCTACTCCCGAAGGACTCAGGGCGGTGTACAGCCAGAATGAAAACGAATATACAAAAGTTAAAAAAGCTTTTAAAAAACATATTAAACCTTGGCCGAAACGTGGGAGAACCCCCCCCCCCAACTAACCCTGATTAAAATTAATAAAAATTTGAGTTTAAAAATGATGTTTTATGCCAGCCCGGCTTGTTGGGAAAAAAAAGGTTTTGAGACCACAGCGGAAGGTGTGTAAGTGAGGGATAGTTCTTAATTCCGGGGGCAATTCGTTCCAGAGGGCAGGTGCTCCCACAGAGAAGGCTCTCCCCCTGGGTGTCGCCAGTCGACATTGTCTAGCCGATGGCACCATGAGGAGACCCTCTCTATGGGAGCGTACTGGCTGGTGGGAGGCTCTTGGTGGCTCTCGGTTAATAATAATAATAATAATAATAATAATAATAATAATAATAATAATAATAATAATAATAATAATAATAATAATAATAATAAAAAATAAAAATAAATTTAATTTATAAACCACTCCCTCTCCCCAAAGGGACTCGGGGCTGTGCACAGGGGAATTAAAAAACATACAAACATAAATACATCATAAATATATAAAAATCAAATTAAACAAATTATCCCTGTGCTAGAAACCCAAAATGCTCAAAACTAAACCCCTTAAAAACCAATTAAAACAATAACAGATGACTAACCTAGGCCGGCCAAGCAGAAAAAGTGCGTTTTTAATTTTTGACGGAAGGAGTGGAGGTCCGTAGTTGTTCTAATTTCGGGGGGAAGATCGTTCCAGAGGGTCGGGCCCGCCACAGAGAAGGCCCTTCCCCTGGGCGCCATCCGCTGGCATAGCCTAGTGGACGGCACCTGGAGAAGTCCCTCTCTGTGGGAGCGAATCGGTCGCAGGGACCCTCACCAGTCTACACTGCCAGGTCCATGCCTCTCTGAACTCTGCTGCTCTCTGAGGCCCCTGCCAGCCTGAGCTGCCTTCGTTGTCTTCTTGCTTCTGCTGCTGCTGAGGCATGCTTCGTTTGGCTCTTCATGAGGCAGCTGCTGACCCTGTGAGACTCTATTTCCTAGGTCTCCAAAGACATTTTTTCTATAAACAACTATACAAACAACTAGCTGCAAACTTCCCCAGATGAGGCGAAAGACAAAAAGGCTGCTCATGCCACAGTGAGAGCTGAGAAAATTGAGAGTGCCATAAAACCAGAATAAGATTTTCAATTCAAAGAGCTGAGCAAAGTGGACTATTCCCAGAGGGTAGCAGAATACACCTAAATAAACTATGACTGGAGCTCTGCAGATCAGTGGTGGGTTTCAAAATTTTTAGAACCTCTTCTGTAGGTGTGGCCTGCTTTGTGGGAGTGGCTTGCTGGCCATGTGACTGAGTGGGAGTGGCTTGCCGATCATGGGACCGGGTGGGAGTGGCTTGACAGTCATGTGACTGGGTGGGCGTGGCCAACTTGTAAAATGTGGTGAAACTCACTTAACAACGCTTAGCAACCAAAATGTTGGCTAAGAAACTCTGGCATTTGAAGCACGCAAGTCTTAAAGCTATCAAGTTACAAAACCCTTTGCACCCCTAACCCTTTAGGAAAAAAAAACAAAACCCAGGGGTGTTCAAACTTGACAGCTTTAAGACTTGTGGACTTCAACTCCCATAATTCCTCCTCTCGCTCTTCCTCTTGATGATGTGCGGACGAGCGGGGGGAGGGAGCTGGAACCGGTTCTGAAGGGCACTGTAGATTTGTGGAACCTCTTCTGTAGAAGAGGCTAGAACTGGCAGGAACCCACCCCTGCTGCAGATAATGTTGTGGCGATCGATGACAGTGCCCACAGGAGTGAAGGAAGTTAGCACCCACCCTTCTCCTAGAAAAATGAAATATCCTAAGAAATATTGAAAAGGCAGAGTGTTAGATTTCCCTAGATGAGAAGTGGAGCAACATGCTTTTTTAGGCAGGAAGCAGACTCACTCTTAATAGCCCTCACCTTCCTCAATAGCCCACAGCAGATGTCCTTAAGACAGAGGTCTGCAAAGTTGGCTCTTTGAAGACTGGTGGACTTCAACTCCCAGAATTCCATAGCCAGCCTGGCTGGGGAATTCTGGGAGTAGAAGTCCACTAGTCTTCAAAGAGCCAACTTTGCAGACCCCTGCCTTAAGAGATAAAGCGATAGCTAGATCTATTCATATAGATGCCCTCACCCAAGATTCAACAAAGATAGGATTAGCCTTCTACCCATCTCACCACATGGCACCTGGGTGGGTTACATCAGCCGGCAAGGCTTCACACTCAACTTACAAAGTTAGCTAAGACCCCGGCCTCCTGGGAGTCTGACAGCCAATGGGATACATTTGTTACACGGGGACGGGAAATTCTTAAGGTGGGGCCCAAGAGAGGGCAGAAAACCCAGGGACTCTCAGCATCTTGGCCCTTTTTTCTTCTTCAACATCTTCGGGGCATGTGATCCTCTTTTCCCCAGGACCTCAAACCATTAAAACCTTCTTTCCAAGCAACTTCCATGAATCCAGTGACTTTTTCCCCACTTGGAACTGAACCCAGAAGGACATTTCTTCCCACAGGAGTTCAAGGAATGAGATGGCAATCATCTATCCTGAAGAGCAAACTACCTAATAATATAGAGAGACACCCAGCATCTCACAGATCACACCAAAGATCTCAACTTTGGATCACACAAACACAATTGATTGAATTAGGAAAGCACTGAAAATAACTTGTGACATCTGGATTTATAAAAGTACATGACAATTAGATGACAGAAATTAGATAGTTTCTTTAAAATTATTGAAGGCATGAAAATTCCTCCCACTCCCAACACATCAAACTCAGCCTCTAGATAAAATAGTTGTGGCATAAAATCTACCAGTGAAGAAAAGTTTGAGGCAGCATTCGGAAAGTCATTGAACTCCAACTGAAACAGATTGGAGACTTGCTGTTGTAGGAAGTTAAAACCTACCCCTCTCCTAGAAAATAAAATATGTTAGGAAATATTAAAAAGGCGGAATATTTCCCCTAAAAAGAGAAGTAGAAACTTAGAGAGGCAGAAACGTGGCTCCAAATCTCCACCTTTGTTAATGGGCCATTAAGGCATGGGCCAGTCTATTCTATAACAAAGATCTAGCCCAGGGGTGGGAAAACTTGGCAACTTTAAGTCTGAAGGACTTCAGCTCCCAGAATTCTCCAGCCAGCTTAAGTCCTCCAGACTTAAAGTTGCCAAGGTTGCCCACCCCTGGTCCAGCCTTTTGCATAACAAAAAGGCTGCCTAATTTCCTGGCTGGAGATGTCTGGGAGCTGAAGTCCTTCAGACTTAAAGTTGCAAAGTTTGCCCACCCCTGATCCAGTGGCGTAGCGTGGGTTGTCAGCACCCGGGGCAAGGCAAGTAATTTGCGCCCCCTAACCCGTGGATTTTAGCACTCGGGGGAGGCAGCTCTTCTTGTGGTGTCGAGCCCACACACCTCCCGCGAGGATCCGGCGGGCAGCCGCTGCCCAAAGGGCTCGGCCATCCGGGTCCGACACTCGTTGCCTCGCCTTGGGGAGAAGCGGGCGCCCTTTGCGTGGTGTGGGCCTGGGACACCCGACGCTCCTTTCTACGGAGGGCGACGGCCCGAAAGCCGGGGCAAGAGGGTCTTCCCGGGCCGCCGCGGGGCCCAGGTCGCCGCTCCTCTGGCTGGCTCGGAACGGAGGAGTCTTCCAGGGTCTCCGCACGGCTGTTGCTTCGAAAGACCTGCGCCTTTAAGTCTCGCCTGGCCCCCTCGGGTGGCGCTGGCGGGTGCGAGGAGCCGGCGCTGGCCTCAGCCGGGGGATGGCCCGGGAGGGTTTGGCCCCTACTGGCCGCTGTTCGCTCCCCGACTCTTGCCGGCCCAAAAGCGCCCAGGCGCCGCCGCCGCCAACTCCAGAGACCCGCGGAGGAGAGCTTCTGAGTCGGGTCTCTGGAGCGCGCCCCCCCAGATGTTGTGCCCGGGGCGGCCCCCCCCCCTGCACCCCCCACGCTACGCCTCTGCCCTGATCTAGCCTCTTCAGGCAGAGCCATTTCATTGCCTTTCATTGCACAACGAAGCTTAGCACACATACAACCTACAAATAAGGCCTCTGATAGCAACCAATCAGGATAATCTTCCTGTGCCCCAGGAAGTTCAAGTCCCAGAAAAGGCATAAAACCCATGAACTCTCAGCATCTCTTCCCTTTTCACCCAGGAGCTCCAAGTCATGTGTTCCTGCTGTTGAACGAAAAAAGGTTCGGAGTTCCCGGCTATGGGCTGTATTGGTCTTCCTAACACAACACTGTCCTGGTGAAGTTCCCTTCCCACACTGCCCACCATTAAACCGTCTTTCCAAACAGCCTCCGTGTTTCTAGTGACTTTCTCTCCACTTGGAACTGAACCCAGATGGACACTGCAACACACTTAATACTGCAAGAGTCTGCTCTCATGACGAGACTAAGAACATTTTCAGAACTAGCAGGAATGATTTCTTCAACTTATGGGACTCAGTCGTATTTAAACTGATAAATTCCGAGGAAGTGGACTTGCTGTTGTGAGCTCTGCCATTTGTGTGCTAAGCCCATGTCCCTTGTGGTCAGTGCTGCTTTTAGAAAATGTGATTTATTTATTTATTTATTTTTATTTATTTATTTTTATTTATTTTATTACATTTATATCCCGCCCTTCTCCACAGAGGACCCAGGGCGGCGCACAGGAAATTTAAAAAGATATACAAAATAGAAAATGAATAAATAATTTAAAATATATATTAAATAATCCCAATCCTATGCTAAAACCATTATTTGAAACCCAATTTAAAACTTTTCTAAAAGTCCCCATGGGAGGTTAGGCTAGGCCGGCTTGATGAAAAAAGTATGTCTTTAGACATTGGCGGAAGAGGCGGAGGTCGGTGATGGTCCGGAGTTCCGGGGGTAGGTCGTTCCAAAGGGCAGGGCCCGCCACAGAGAAGGCTCTTCCCCTGGGTGTCGCCAGCCGGCATTGTCCGGCCGATGGCACCCTGAGAAGGCCCTCTCTGTGGGAGCGTATCGGTCTAAGGGATGTATGGGGCAGGAGACGGTCTCGCATATAACTAGGCCCCGAGCCATGGAGCGCTTTAAAGATGGTCGTCAAAACCTTGAAGCGCACACGAAAGACCACAGGAAGCCAATGCAGCTCACGCAGGATCGGTGTTATGTGGGAGCACCTAGTGGCTCCCATAATCACCCGCGCGGCTGCGTTTTGGACTAGCTGTAGCTTTCGAGTGCACCTCAAGGGAAGCCCCATGTAGAGAGCATTACAGTAGTCGAGACGGGACGTCAGGTCAGGTCAGGTCTGATTCAATTATTTGATTTCTTTCTTTTGAAGGAGGAAATGATGAGATTGATCAAAGATCATAGAAGGTCTTCCTTGTTTCAAAGGGTAACTCAAATACAACTAATGCTGCTACAGTTGTTTGTTTGTTAATCAAAGACAGGATGTGAAAGGGGTTTTCAAGCAAATTGCCCCTCGTTCTTATTTTCTACTCACCAAAGGGAATAGTGATCTGAGAAACAACTTTACTCGGTTCTCTCTATGGTTCATATTCCTCTGATTAAAAATAAACTGACAGATTGGTAGAGGGCAGGATTTTGCTCTCTCTGGCAGCTAAGTACAATGCCCATTTCAGGTACTGACCCCAGCAGCTGGATGGAGGTGAACAGTCTTGAGGCAGATCATTTGGATTCCTCAAGGTCACCAACCTTAACTTCTTAGTGCAACTTAGAATATCCAGTGTTTATGGGAGATTTTCTTCCATTCTTCCAGATAAAAACTACTTTCAAGCCAGAACAGCTGAAACTAGCTTCATCTTGCCTCAGTTGCACCCTGGCTACAAGGAGGAGGACATTCCTTAGAAAAAGGCTAATGAAGTTTCTTTGAGTTGGGTCAAAGAGATTGTATGGACAAACCATTAGAATGTCTTTAAACCATGGGATTCAATTCTACACTCACACAGCACTTTCCTTTTTAAGGAATCAGGATATTTAAAAGAATGTATCTTATGTTAGAGTAATAATAAATTGAAGAATCTATATCTGTAGATCTTATGCTTGTGTTGTTTTTATGAACAAAAGTACAGAGCTTGTTGCCTGAGACAAAATGAAAGACAAAAAAGGAATACTGTATAATGGTTAAAACAAGTCATCTTTTAAAGCAAGATGAGTTGACACTATAATTCTAGCTGGAAACATCTCAATTTTCTTCAGAAAGAAAAATGAGGAAGAAATGATGGTAAATGGAGACCATTACATAGACTCCTTGTAACATTTAAAAAATAAAGGACAGGAGCATAATGAAAGCAAAGTTAGAAATGTGTTTCAGCTACTAGATAATCATCTGATTTTCTTGGCTACACAACAAAGAGAAACATTTTGTTTTATTGGATAAGACAACAGTTCCTTTAAGAGAGCAGCTTTATCTGGAAAGAGTGCAGAGAAGAGCAATCAAGATGATTGGGGGACTGGAGACTAAAACATATGAAGAACGGTTGCAGGAGCTGGGTATGTCTAGTTTGGTGAAGAGAAGGACCAGGGGAGACATGATAGCAGTGTTCAGATATCTCAGAGGGTGCCACAAAGAAGAGGGAGTCAAACTATTCTCCAAGGCACCTGGGGCAGGACAAGAAGCAATGGGTGGAAACTAATCAAGGAGAGAAGCAACTTAGAACTAAGGAGAAATTTCCTGACAGTTAGAACAATTAACCTCTGGAACAGCTTGCCTCCAGAAGTTGTGAATGCCCCAACCCTGGAAGTCTTTAAGATGTTGGCTAGCCATTTGTCTGAAATGGTATAAGCTTCCTGCCTATGCAGGGGGTTGGACTAGAAGACCTACAAGGTCCCTTCCAACTCTGCTATTGTATTGTATCGTATCTTATCCTCTGTATTATATAAAGTTGTGAGGATTTCCTCAAAAGAAAAACGACTGAATATACAAACAGGAGGTCTAGTTGCTTTTATTTGCTCTTTTCAACTAATCTTTCAAGGTGCAAATGTGCTAGAATTTGATATGAGGCTAAGCAAATATTGACTTGTTTAATTAGGAGTAAGATCACTTTTACACTTATAGATTTGTATTCACTGACGCACAAAGGAATTGCTCATTGAAATCTTTCCCATGTGTAGTCCCCCTTGTTTGATAGATCATTTATGTTTCAGGATTGGCACAAAATTCTGTATTCTGAGTCCCACCAGGGAGATAGGGCGGTATAGAAATTTGATTAAATAAAAGAAAATAAATAAATAAATGTATGGTGGTTTTGGGCAGGAAGAGACAAACACCTACCTTGATTATCCTGATTGCTTTTAGTGTAATTGACCCAGGCATCTTTCTGAATAGTGTTGGAAGAAAAATCCAGGTCCTGTTCCAAGCCAGGAATAAAATGGAGGCTGATTAGAAAGAAAGATTCCCTTCATTGATGAAGCAGAATTAGCCTGTGGTTTTGGGACAGCTGACAAAATGGAGGAGAGTAGGGTGGGTTTTTATACCTTTTTGATTTCTCCTTTAGGGGAAATATTCTATCCCGCCTTTTTAATATTCCTCGAAATATTTCATTCTCTAAGATGATGGGTGGATGGTGACTTTCTGCAATAGGCTGGGAGAATTTGGCCTTGGATCCACTATTTTGTGATCCTTCCAATCCTCCCCTTAGGGTTTACTGGTGTAAATTATCTCGAGTCTCATGCTGGTCAGTATTTCCATGAAACTTTGGAGCACTTCAGAGCAGTATGCCATCAGTATACAGATCATTCTAGCCTGCTATTCCATTTGCAATCTTAACTCTAAAAAGCAATCACTATTTTGAATGATATTTGTGTTTCATAATGATCTGAGTAAAACAGCAAAGGACAAATAAATTCAAACAAGGCTAAATTGCTCCTAATTTGGTGCTCTTTGAGCTTTAACCACCACTGGATATTAATGCTAGCTGTAGTAAGAATGTAGTTGCAACTGTTGAACAAACTGTTTTGTTTTAGCAATTTTTCTCTCTGCCTTAAATATGTACTGACTTGAGCACCACAGTGTCCTCTATTTCTAGCTACTCTTGAAAACTGGACCCAAAAGAGAAAATATCACAGAACAAAAAAAATCATTTACTTTGGAAATAATGGTTATTTGATGTCCAATGCATTTCTACTATATTAGAACTTTTTGTTTTATTTGAATTACATGAATATTGTACCAAAAGGACTAGTGTAGTGGAGGAAGTTATCCCCCACCCCCATGAAATATCCTGGGAAATATTGAAAAGGCAGATTACTATATTGTCTGGATAAGAAATGGAGAAACATGTTTTTAGGTAGGAAACAGACTCACTCTTAATAGCCCCCACCTTTGTCAATGGGCCATTAAAATGCCTGAGCCAGTCTACTCTACATAACAAAGATCCTCCTTCAACTCCAGGGAATTGGGATTAAGTCATGATAGTATTAGCCCTTTACCCATCTCACCACAGGGCACCTGGGAAGTAGTAATGCTCAACCAAGCCCGGAACTCATAAGACACACAACCTACAAAGTTAGCTAAGGCACCCCCCCCCCACCTCTACTGGAGTCTGACAACCAATCAGAATACATTTCTTATACTGGAACAAGAAACAGAGAGGTGGGGCTGAAGAGAGTATAAAAATCTCAGGAACTTTCAGCAAGCCCCTTTTTCTCTCCTTTCTTCTTCACCCAACATCTGGAAGCATGTGCTCCCCATTTTCTGTTTAGGAACTCAAGCCATGTGATTGTCCACCATTAAACCATCTTTCCAAGCAGCTTCCATGTTTCCAGTGTCTTTTCCCCCACTTGAAACTGAACCCAGAAAGTCATTTCTTCCAACAGTAGCCTGAAATACATTGGTCATGAACCAATTAAGTGAACTAATTGTCTCCTGCAAACTCCACTCCCCTTTCGCTCCTCTTTTATTTCCTCCGGGAGGGGCCATTCATCATCCACCTGTGGCCTTACTCCCAAGTCTACCAGTTCTTTAGCTGTTCCCTTCATCTGGCAACTCTGCGCATGCGCACACTGGGAACAGGCTCCAGCTGTTTGTCTGCCTCACTGATGTGTGACTCTGAAGGCAGCTGATAACTGGCATACGGCTCTGGCCCCCTCTCTGCCTCTGACACAGAGCCCTCATCAGAGCCTTCCCCAGACTCCAGGACTGGCCCATGTTCCTCCCCAACTTCCTCACTGTCTGAATCCACTGCCAGCTCTGTTGGCTGCTGGCGGGCTACAACAATCACATGACCCTGGGACCCCGCAACCATCATAAATATGACAGTTGCCAAAGTCATTCACATGACCATGAGGTGCTGCAACGGTCTTAAGTGTGAAAAATGGTCATCAAAGTCGCTTTTTCCAGAGCTGTTGTAACTTTGAACGGTCACTAAGTGAAGATTAGGACTACCTGTTCTACTAAAAACCTTCTACCTGGAAAAACCCCCGGTTGAAACTGAAATTCAGCAGATGTGTAATTTTTCGGATTGGTAGACTCAGAAAGCCTCAGTCCTGAAGCACCTTATCCCCACCAGCAATGGGTTCCTTTCCAACCGTCCACAGGATTGCAACATTCGTTCTTAAGTTTTTAAATTGTAAGAATGGAAAAAGTACCGATTTAAAAAAAAAATCGCCTTTTTAATTTTAACCGGCGTGTATTATTTAAGTGCTGATTGATATTCGTATTTAACGTTCACGTGAAGACAAGTCATCAAAACGTTCATTAACCAAGGGCAGGGTACCCTTAAGAGAGTCTTCGGAAGGAGCCCAGCAAAACCGCCAAGAGGCATAAGAAAAGCTCAATCGCACGCGTTTCCTTGCGCGCCTGCGCACTCGCTTCACTTGCGTGTCTATGGTTTTTGTCCTGCGGTCTCCTTCCTCCGATGGGTGGCGCGAGGCTTGGAGGCCTTGCTATCCCAGGGTGCTGTTCGCGGCGTGCACTTTGCCGTTCCGCTGGAGAGAGAGAGAGAGAGGGAGAGGGAGGGAGAGGGAGGGAGAGAGGGACGGTCTGTGCGAAAACTTCGCCAACGAGTCGCTGCGGGCTGCCGCCAAAACGGACATGTTAGCGCCGAGGCCCTGAAGGCGGGACGCTGCTTGAAAACGACGTTCGCCGATCACCTTTCGGTTCCTCGCGCGCGGCAGCGTAGGCCGCCGACCGACAAACATGGAGGCAGTGAACGCCTTCAACCAGGAGGTGAGAATGGAGTCCGGCGGGCGGGCGAGCGAGCGAGCGAGCGCGGGGCAGCCAGGCCCGGCGGCAGAGCTCGGCCTCTTGGATGGGAGGAGGCGGCTGTTGGCACGGCCCCTAACTGGAACTGTGAGGAGGCGTTAGCGGTTGGGGACGGCCTTGAGTGGAAGAATTATCGGGGCTTTTTTTTTTTTTTACCTCCCTCTCTCCTGGGCCAAGCATGTGTGGAGGCCGAGCTGCAGCGGGTGACACGAGACCTCCGAGGCCTACCTCTGAGGGCTGCTCCCCCTTGCCTGTTGAAGCCCATTCCCTCTGGCCCTATGAAACCTGTTAGCCCTCAGAGAAACGGCCTAGTTTGCCGTGGTCCGAATTGTGGAGGAAACTTTGCAGAGCTGCTTTAAGGTCAGCTGTGCAGCCAGGAAAGGTGGGGCGGCGGCGGGGGGGAGAGACCGAAAGAAAGGGAGTAGAAGTTCGCCGCTGCGCGTCTCTCTGCGCGCTAGGTCACACTCCTCCTGTCGGCGGAGTGGGCATTCCCCATTGTGTCTTATGTGCGCCAGTTTGAGGAGAGAGATGGGGTGGAGCGAAGAGGAAGTGTTTGGCCTTTTTCCTGTACAGAGGGGGGGGGGGGAAATCGTTTACCGCCTAGTATTCGATCTTTCAAAACGTTGTTTAGATGCTTGAGCCAGTTTCGAGTCCCACCCGCTTTGATATTATGGAAACGGGAGAGGAATAACACCCACAGAAGGGCTCAAATTGGCGCGGAGATTGAGTGAGGGAAGATGATTATTTTAACCGCAAGGTGGTGAATAGGAAGTGGCAGTTGCAATGAACACAGGTAATCCTCGACTCACGACCCCAATTGAGGCCAAAACGTATGCTGCTAAGTGAATTTTGGCCTGCTTTACTGCTTTTCTTGCCACATTTGTTGTGAGTCACTGCAGTTGTTAAGTTAGTAATGCAGTTGTTAAGTGAATCTGGCTTCCCTGTTGACTTTGCTTGTCAGAAGGTCGCAAAAATGTGATCCCATAACTGCAACTCTCATAAATATGAACCAGTTGCCAAACATTTCACATGCAGTGAGTGTGAAAGATGGTTGTAAGTCACTTTTTTCAGTGTTGCTGTAACTTCAAATGGTCACTAAACAAACTTGTAAGTCGAGGATTACCTGTATTGAGCAAATAACTTATTTTATAGACAGTATTATAGAATTTCAAACAGTGTCATACATTTCTTTGAAATTTTGCATGGGTTTTTGCAGTAATTCACAAATTAACATTCATAAAAGTACTCCTAAAATTGTATGAAGTACAGGGGATGTGTATTGGTTTTGTTTAGCTACATACCTCAATATAGGTTTTCTTTATCAGAAAGTACAATGGAAATTTCAATGCTTGTAACTCATTGAACAGAAAGCTCTATAAAATTAATTCACAGAAATTATTGTAAATTAAGGTAATGGATTACTGGTAATCCTTGACTACCATCCATAATTGAGACCAGAATTTCTGTTATTAAGCAAGATGGTTGTTAAGTGAATCACCCAATTTTATGACCTTTTCTACTACAATTGTTAATTGTTGTAACTGTTAAGTCAATCTTGTGGCTTAAGCAAATCCTGCTTCCCTTGTGGACTGTGCTTGTTGGAAAAAAACTAAAAGTTGCAAATGGTGATCATATGACCTTGGGATGCTGCAGCCATTGTAAATGCATTCTGGTTGCCAAGTGCTGAAATTTTAATCATGTGGCTGTGGGCATGCTGCAACAGTTGTAAGTGCATGGACCAGTTGTAAGTCACTTTTTTGTAACTTCTGAATGGTCACTAAATGACTATCTGTATATCCCTCCTTGTTAAATATAGATATAAGTATTTGTAGCTACATATGACAAAACTGCATTTAAAGCATAATTTGTTCCAAAATGGTGGACTCTGGTTTTTCAATCCATAAAGAATTAATCTTTCAATTAGGTGAATAACACAGTCTATATACAATTGTCTAGATTTCAAATGCTTTTAAGAGTTCCTACATTTGAATGGCAGATTCAGAATGCCACTCTTATTTCAGGGTCAGATAAAATGCTATAAAGCAGTTTTTCTCAACCTTGGCAGCTTTATGACACTGACTGGGAAATTCTGGAGTTAAAGCCCATACATCTTAAAAACTGCCAAGGTTGAGAAGATAAAGTGCTGACTTATTTTGAGTCAATAAATGTAATTCTGCTACATTAAAAACTTTTTCTAGGACTGGCTTCCCTTACGTGTTGCCTTGCAAATGTATTAATCTATAGCTCCTAGCAGCTGGGATTCTGTGCATGGTCAGTGTATGATTTCTGTCTATTTTGAGTCTGAAGCACATATACAAGACATAGTATATTAAAAGAGAATTGTGTAAGATCTGACAAGGAATAAAACTTTCTAGGAGCTGTAGTCCAATATATGATGTGAGTGAAGTGAGACGAGATTAAAGAAGGTTGCTGGGCACTATACTGGTAAATTATTGGAAGGGATATTGTCATTTCAAAATGGATACCATTGACTATTGCATACAGTAGTTGGTTACCTTAGAAATAACATTAAATTTCAGTAAGATTTCTAGCAAGAAAATGGAAATTTGCCTTATTTCTGTATAGCAGTTGCATATATGTATCCTAATTATAGCAGAAGAAGCTGTACTGCCCCCTCTATCATACTAGTTCAATAGCTGGAGATTGAAGTACATCTGAGTGTGCTTTGAGTTTTCCCTTTTCTCTCAGTGGAGGAACAGCCTCACCCTAGACTTTTGGATGCTTCAGTACTAGACGTTCTGCATGTCCCTAGTGTTATAACGCAGTTCAAAGTGACACATGCCCCTTGTTTTAATTTGGGTAAAGTCCCAAACTTTTTAATTCTTAAATGTTTATTGATATATAGCAAAAATAAATTTTATTGTCTACAGAAGGGTAGTTCTGTTCATTCCTGCTGTTTCAATAACAGTACAGTCATTAAATAATTTTAATTATTTTCTTTAAAAATGATAACATTTTTCTTAAAGTCATTGTGTTAAAATTATTTTTAAGAATGTTAGCCTTGTGGTTAATTTTCAAAGTGAATGAGTGTTGCTCTCAGATACATTGAGTTAAAATAAGTGTATTATATCTGCCAAAGTCGCTTATCAGTAAGATGAATGGCATAAACATTTAATAAATTTATTTATTTATTTATTTTATTCAATTTATATCCCGCCCTTCTCCAAAAGGACCCAGGGCGGCGCACAGGAATTTAAAAACAACATACAAAAATAGTACAAAATACATAAATTTAAAACCTATTAAATAACAAAAACCTGCGCTAAAGCCAATTAAAATCCCCCATTTAAAACTATCTAAAATTAGTCACAGCGGAGGCTATGTTAGGCCGGCTTGATGAAATAAGTGTGTTTTTAAACACTGGCGGAAGAGGCGGAGGTCGGTGATGGTGCGGAGTCAAGGGGGTAGGTCGTTCCACAGGGCAGGGCCCGCCACAGAGAAGGCCCTTCCCCTGGGTGTCGCCAGCCGGCATTGTCCGGCTGATGGCACCCGGAGAAGGCCCTCTCTGTGGGAGCGTATCGGTCGAAGGGATGTATGGGGCAGAAGACGGTCTCGCATATAACTAGGTCCCGAGCCATGGAGCGCTTTGAAGATGGTCGTCAAGACCTTGAAGCGCACCCGAAAGACCACAGGAAGCCAGTGCAGCTCGCGCATAATCGGTGTTATGTGGGAGCATCTAGAGGCTCCCATAATCACCCGCGCGGCTGCATTCTGCACTAACTGTAGCTTTCGAGTGCACCTCAAGGGAAGCCCCATGTAGAGAGCATTGCAGTGAATAAAATGTGTAATTGAATATTTTCTTCTTAATCATTCTAGGTTTATTATTTAAAATATTTTAAGAGAAATAGCTGTCCAACTATGTTTTATCTATAAATTAAATATAAAATATTAAAATTGTAGCACTAATTAACAAAGTCAAAGCAGTCACTATAATAAAATCATTTAAAAGTATCACAGGAATTTGAAGTTGAAACATCCCAAACTTGAAACACTCCATTTCAAGAATATTACTCTGGTTTAAAACAGCTTTTTCAACTACCGAATATGTTGGCCTAGCTGTTGTGGAAATATTTTGAACTGAAAACACATTCAATCAAAATAGAAATCTTGAGACTTTCTTACAAATGGATGGTGTGGCATGATAAACATTAGGTAAGATGTACTGTAAGTGTGAGAGCTTTATTGAAGGAGCCTTCTGTCTCGTTTTGACAATTAAAAAGCCGTCAAAGAAAGGTCACAGAGAAAGCCCTCTGATCCAGGTATTAAAATATGGATAAGTTGATATAAATTAAGACGCTACTTCAAGTAATTCATAAGGATTTACAGTGTACTTTCCAACTTACAGTATACATTTAAGTTCCAGTACAAAATGGTTATATGTCATCCTGCCTCTAGTCATGAGTATTTTATTTTTATTTTCTGTTCTGAGACATGAACTAAAAATAAAAGAGAAACATGGAAAAGAAAAAAAAATCCACAATTTTGTCTAATTTGTAAATTCTTATGGTTCTTATGTATTAGCTTTTTCTTTATAAGTAAAAAAAAGCATACAGTAAGTATAGTACAGTATAGTGCAATTAAAAATGTGCAAGGCTTCATTGCAAAAATGTAGAGGAAGGAAATCCCAAATAGTTTATATCATTTGATGTCAAGCACTGTTCTTAACAGTTCTCTGTTCTTGAGATGTGCAATACATACAACTCATTTAAGGACATTGCCTGTAAACCTGGAAAGGTAACTTGTGTGAATATGGTATGATTTTAGAAGATCAGAATATAGTACAAGTAGTCTGTCCTTAGGTCTAATTTGTATCTAACCTGGAACAGTTTTAGTATATAATATTGTGTAATGAACCATTGTGTACTTAACTTGAATCATTGTGTATTTAACTCAAATTTTTCTATAATAGGCTCTGTTCTCAATCATGGATGATTCTTAAATCAGGGCACTCTTAACCAGGATACTTTCTGTACAAGGAAAGACAGTTTCTATTATCATTTTCTAGTGATTATCAATATAAGAAGCTTTTGTTTGCAATATTGACAGCCCCCCTCCCCCCATTTTATAAAATGGTATGTATACAGTATGTTGCATAAGTTGTAGAAGTAACCGTTTGGGAGAGTTACTGCATACCTTCAGACAAATATGTGTTACCAGTCTCCTTGCTCTGTACAAGCCTATGTGGGATATTAAGATAATATCTTAATATTAAATGTTAAAATCTGATTTAAAGTAAAATTAGGGAATGAAGCAAATATTAAAGCATAAAGTTCATATTCTCTCCTCTTCTCCTCCAAATTATGCACAATGTTGTAATGACAATTATTGTCAACTAGATCAGTTGTGCCATTAGAACATACAAGACCAAAATAATTTTCTCCACTAAGAGCAGTCCTCTTATGAATAACCCTGTGGACTTTTGGAACTCTGGGTTCCTGATCTCACAATATGGGGATGTCACAGTCAATCCTGTTGATATAACAATATTATTTTGAAGAAGGTTCACTAAATCAGTACCATATAAGGCATCTGGGGCCATTACTATGTACGTCTTAGCATATAGAATATTATCCAAACAACTCTTTCGAGAGACTCATCAAGACAATGAATTGTTAGTAAAATAACCAAAACTATAACTCTTAAAATAGCTAAAGATAAATGAATGCTTGGCATTACAAGACAAGATAGAAAAGACCTGCACATGGATTAGAAAAAAATATACAATATGATTAAGAGAGCAAAATAATTGAAATGGACTGATCACATAGCAAGAAGAACTGATGGCAGATGGACTCAGGCAGTCATAGACTGGATCCCACTGATCTAAAACAAAATGGAACAATGTGAACAAGTGTTGCAGGCCCAATTGGCAAAAAAAAGTTCAGTACCATATTGGTTGGAAACATGTGGAAGAGGCCTTCATCCTACAATGGATAGACAATGACTAGATGATGATGATGAGATATATGGATAAAAAATTGAATATATGAGATGCCCAGTCCAAGTAAATTCTAGTTTTCTGTTGCTTAGTGGCAGCAAACTATTTGGAGAGTCCTTCAGAAAATGCTGATCAAAACCAAGGAAAAACAATCCATTTTGGTCAAGTTCCACCAGACATAAAGACAGACAACCAAAATCATCTACTTGTAGGTGTGGAACTGTTGAAACAGTGGTTACACAGAAGCATCCTGTTTTCTGCAGGACACAAGGGAAGCACAAAGCAAGAATGACTACATGTAGTCTCAACTTGTCAGTTATCAACCATTCAAAGTTATGAGGCACCCACAAAAGATACATACAGCCTATATTCAAAGTTCTGACAGTTGTGGCCTTGCTAGTCATGTGACTGAATTTTGGGTGCTCAGCAACTAGCCCTCATGGCCATTTGTGGTGTCTGCAATTTACACCCCCCACCCCAACTGAAACCAGTGTATACTTCTGGTTCTGGCAAAAAATGGCCCATAATGAACAATGAGTTTGCTTAACCATTGAGTTTGCTTAATGAGTCTCAGAGAGCAGGTTGTAAAATTGGATGGAGTCATGTAAAATGACCTGCTCAGGTCTATCACCATTTATGATCATAATTGCAGGCTCAGTTATTGTTGTTAAGTGAGGACTAACTCTACCAAAATAATGCCATAGACAACGGGCTTTGTTTATTCACCCAAAGCCTCTCAGATTATGTTAGAATTTTTAAATGTTCCAATTTATTGTCAAAGAACTGGTCCCACAAAAAGATTTCCAATATGTAGTCATCTTTTGTTATCCAAATAAAATGACTCCAATCTTCTCTATGGATGTGCAATGTAAGTTCTACATGATCACAGTGCTGCTGTCCTTGGACTGCCTAGCAATCAGGATCTTTGGTATGCTTAGTCTTTACCCAGTCCATTAAAGGTTTTAGACATTCAAATTTCTGGGCTTATATTTTTAATACATCATCTTCCTCTTAGAGCAGGAATCTGCTACCTTAAACACTCAAAGAGCCATTTGGACCCGTTTTCCACAGGAAGAAAAACCCTGGGAGCCCCAAAACCTGGGTGGGCGTGGCCAACTCAACGTCACTCTCATTCAGTCCCATGACTGGCCCCAGCCATGCCTACTCGGGTTTTGTGGTTCTGGGTATTTTCTGTGGGAAATGGTGTTTTCTCCTTTTTTCTCTCCTTTATCTCTCTCACTTTCATTTCTGTTTTTCTTTTTCCCCTCCCTCTTTCTTTTCTTTTTTTCTTTCTCTTCCCCCTTTTCTCTCATTTGATTCCTTCTTTTCCCTCTTATTTTTCTCTCCCGTCTCTCATTTGTTTCTCTTTTTCCTCTCTCATTCTCTCCCTCCATCATTTTCTCATTTCTCTTTTTCTCCCCCTTTCTCATTTCTCTCCTTTTAATTTCTCTTTTTCTCTCTTTCCTCTTCCTCTCTCCTTTCTTTTATTCCCTCTCTCTCCCTTCCCTCCTCTGTTTCCCTCTTTTCTCTCTCTTTCTCTCATTTCTAGCTCATTTCTCTCTCCCTTTCTCTCTTCTCTATCATTTGTTTTTCTCTTTTTCCTCTCTCATTCTCTCTCTCCATCATTTTCTCATTTATTTCTTTTTCTCCCCTTTTCTCTTTCTCTCAGCACCTCCATGGCCTGCTCACTGCTCTTGCTGGGCCTTGCGCAGCACATTTAAATTTAGTGTACTTCACAATAGGGGAGATGGCGTCTCCTCCTCCTGGACCCCATTATGACGCGGCGCATCAGCCACAGCCGGGCTGGGCATGCCTCAGAGCATAGATCAATTTGCGTGTCTCCCAAATGGTAGGAAACTAAAGAAAGTAAAAAGTGATGACCTGCCAAAAAGCGTTGCATTTATTTGACAGGTCATTCTTTTAATTTACAAATCCAGACCGTCATGAAATTATGCATAGCCATGGTTCATGGCCATGGCAAAGGATCGTCCATAGGTTGTGCAATGGATGACACTGCCTTTTTAGAAGGTGATAGCAGCAGAAACCTGAGCCAAAGCTCCACTGAACTCTTGGCAGAGTTGTTTGAGTTTGGATGTCCAGCTGCCTTCTTTTTCCATTAATGAGTTCTTTGTACTATTAGTGAGTGTCTGAGCTGACCCAGAGCCAGTATTTTGCTGTGAATGCTATTGGACCATGGATATCTCTGATAGTGGCTTCAACTTTTTTCTGATTACTGCTTTCACATACTTCATTTTAAATCTAACTGAGGGGTTATATAGCATTTTCAATTTGTTTTATCCATATTTTTGTTTGGTGCTATTCATTAGACCCTTACTACGGGGGTTCTCCAATCCCTGGTCCAGGGACCGGCATTGGGCTGCACAAACAATCGAAGCCCCATCTGCAGGATGCGCAGCACATGAAACCACATCTCCTCCTGTCTACGGAAAAACCTCTCTTCATGGAACTGGTCCCTGGTGCTCAAAAGATTGGGAGCCACTGTTCTACTGTTTCAGTTTCTTTCTCCCTTAGTATGCTGTAAGCTCAAAACTTTATATAGTAAAAGTAATGGAAACATTCCCATTCATCCTAGTCACATGTGATACCAGCCTTCAATATTGGGATACCGACTGCCTGGCTATGTGATACATAGATGCTGGGAATTTGGGTATATTTGAATGTTTACTATATCATTAGCACAATATTGTTCTGATATACAACAGTACAACTTGAATATCAGTTGCCAAAGAGTTTTGGTTTATATTGAGGGAGTCCTCTAGATACAGCCTCATCTCCTATCCCTCTCAGCAGAGTGTATTGGAAGTTGAATGACAGATTGCTTGAGCTAATGTAATGGTATGTGGGAATGACCTTGGGAGGTAGGAGGAAGATCCTCAGTTTAGGCAACAGTCTGATTAGAGGCAACTAAGTCTGCTGGTGGGGGAAAAGCATAGGAAGTGTTTTGGAAGGGACCTTCCCTAGTTTTCTGGAGACTCTAAAGTGAGGAGGGGAGAAATGCAAAATTAGTGCAAGGTGGTTCAGAAAAGAAGCTCTTCTAGATCAGGGGTCCCCAACCTTTTTTGCACCAGGGACCGGTTTCATTTTCAAGAAAATTCTGCAGACCGGCTGGCATAGAGGAGGAGCGGGGGGGAGGGGGAACAGGCAGCGCATGTGCACGCGGGGGGGAGGGAGTCGGCTCACTCGGCCCTCAAGGGCCTCCAATGGCACGAACGGCCGCGCCTGCGCTCTCCCGCATCTGGCCTGCGCTCTGCCCAGGGGGCTGCCCCCTCCTCCTCTCCGGCCCTGCGGCCCAGCTCCTATCAAGCCACGCACCGGCACCGGTCCACGGACCGGGGGTTGGGGACCCCTGTTCTAGATGACCTAATCCTACGTTATTTTAAAGTTACATTAACAGCTTCCAATGTACAAGTATAGATTATGTTGGCAAGGAAGTAATCAGTTCATTTTGTGGTGTTCTATGGAGGGAATCATAGCCTCAGATGCATTGAACTTCCTATAATTCAAAGTTCCACTCTAGGCCTTTCTGTTGCTCTCCTTCCTGATTTGTATTCTGTTCAAGACTTAAATGAAGAAGGTAGAAGTCACCCGGGTGATTTGTAGCTCAAGATTTTGGGACTCAGTATTGGTTCAATTGTCCCCAAACCTCTGTTGCACCTCCTCAGAAGTCCAGCTTCATCTAGAATTGAAGTGGTTACAGTTGCGATTTGCAGGTTAAATATCACACCTTGCAAATACTGTGCTACAACCTGGCCCACGGGTGTCAAACCTGTGGCAGCACGTTGCAGTCACATGATGTTTCATGACTTTTTCTCCTTCACGGCGCTGGGGTGGACATGGCTGCATGTGACGCAGCCAACCAATAGGCTGCCAGTTTGATAATCCTGACCTAGCCTTTTCTGCTGAACATCCGTAGTCCAAACATAGGAAATCACCAATTGTACCTTTGCTGCTAGCAAAAGAGGAAGATTTGGTCTGTCACAGCTTCAATTTTTCACATATAGATCTTGTCTGATTTATGTAAGTCCTAGGTCAATTTTATAGATTTTTTCCCATAAGCCATGGAAAATTTGTAAAGTATAGCTAGCTTCTTGTGCATGCACAAGTGTAACAAACATACATGGTAATCTGATTTACAGAAAACTTGATTTGTGCAACAGTGCTTAGAATGGAATGGATATGTAAACTGGGGACTGCATGTCACTTTGTTCATAGGTTTCCTTTATGTCACCTCCAACTGGTTTTAAAAACTCCACTGTACTATTGTTTTGAACTCATCCGCTAATTGTACACCAGATGTCTTATTTGGAAATTGGCTACATAAACTCTCCAGCCTCTATGGTATTACATATGAATCCCAAAATAAATTTAATATATGATTGAACACAGGAATCAACTACAATTCTAAAGAAACAACAGGGCACATTTGCCATCAGAAGAGCTATCTTAGAAGGATTAGGGCTAGCCTTTCTTTTCAGTAACTTTTTCTCCACCATCTGATAACCCTCCAGTGAACACCAGCTTGAATAGAAACCTACTGTACTCTTCCCTTTTCACTAACTCTTCACTGAACTTATTCAGAATGGCAACATAGTCTTTGCTCTCTCCCTATATAGAGCGGGCCTACTCCGGGTGCCGTCGGCTGGGCAATGCCGGCTGGCGACACCCAGGGGAAGAGCCTTCTCTGTGGCGGGCCCGGCCCTCTGGAACGACCTACCCCCCGACCTTCGCACTACCTCGGACCTCCGCCTCTTCCGCCAACGTCTTAAGACGTACTTATTCCAACAAGCCGGCCTAGGATAGCCCCCCGCGTCTGACTTTTAAATATAAATTATAATTTGGTTACGGTTTTAATAATGGGTTTTAGCACGGGTGAATTAATTTAATATATTTTTAATTGATGTATATTGTATTTATGGTTTTATATAATGCCTGTGCGCCGCCCTGGGTCCTAACAAGGAGAAGGGCGGGGTATAAATGTAATAAAATAAAAAATAAATAAAAATATATTAGGTACTGCAAGCTCAATTTGCCAGTCCCAGCCAATACCTTTTATATTCAACTAGCTATACCCGGCCACGCGTTGCTGTGGCCCAGTCTGGTTAAATGGCCAACCAATCTGTGTGTAGATCTACACCTGCACACATACACACAACCACCATATAACCCCCAACCTACCTACCTACTGTATTTCTCCCTCTCTATCTATCCCTCTACCTACCTACATACTGTATTTCTTCCTTTCTCCCTTTATCTATCTACCTACCTACCTACTGTATTTCCCCCTCTCTATCCCTCTACCTACCTACCTACCTACTGTATTTCTCCCTCTCTCTCTATTCCTCTACCTACCTACCTACTGTATTTCTCGCTATCTATCTATACACCTACCTACCTACCTACCTACCTACAAATCTACTGTATTTCTTCCTCTCTACCCCCCTATCTACCTACCTACCTACCTACTTACATACCTACTGTGCTGTTCCCTATCTATCCCCCTACCTACCAACCTACCTACCGTATTTCTCCTAATCTATCGCTCTATCTACATACCTACCTACCTACCTACTGTATTTCTCCCTATCTATATATTCCCCTATCTACCTATCTACTATAATACAATAATACAATAGCAGAGTTGGAAGGGACCTCGGAGGTCATCTAGTCCAACTCCCTGCCTAGGCAGGAAGCCCTATACCATTTCAGACAAATGGCTATCCAACATCTTCTTGAAGACTTGCAGTGTTGGGGCATTCACAACCTCTGGAGGCAATTTCTCTTCCACTGGTTAATTGTCCTAACTGTCAGGAAATTTCTCCTTAGTTCTAAGTTGCTTCTCTCCTTGATTAGTTTCCACCCATTGCTTCTTTTTGGCCCTAAGAGGCCTCCGTAGTTAATGACTGTTGGTGGGCGGAATTACAGGGAGTAAAAACATTTTTCAGTTAGTACCTTTTATTTGTGTTTACCTTACACACAATACAAGTGTGCTAGGCACAAAATGAGTAGCTATTCTATTATCGGAAGTCCTTGGCTACATTGTGTGAAAGTTTGGTGTAAATTGGTCCAGTAGTTTTTGAGATTAGTGGATTCGTACAAACTATTTTACATTTTTATTTATATAGATCATAACATTTATATGATTAAAACAGTTTACTAGTAAAATTGAACAATGAATAGTCTAGTGAGTTGGTTTAGTAGATGTAGTTTTTAAAAGTAGAAAAGAAGGCAACAATCTTAATTTAGCACCCTTATGACTACAGCAGTCTGGATGAGAAGGAAAGGGAAGGAATGGGAAGGAGGTCAAGGGCTCAGACAAAAATAGTTCTGACAGTTTTAGTTAATGAAGATATCTTGCTTATATAGATGAATATTAGCAATTTTGTCCTCATAATATAGAATAACGAAGTGTAAGTGGCTATGTTACAGAATTGGAGGCACTTTGATAGAGAATAAAATACCATAACACAACTTAAGAATTCTTAGAATAAGAAACTGCAACCTACTCTTCAATTTTTTTTATTTTTAAGTATATTTTTATGATATAATTCTTCTAGGTTTTTTTGAACAAAATTGTTTGGTCTTTTGTCTGGGTCTGTCACCATCTCATAGAAGTAGGACATGAATAACATTTTAAAAAAAAAAAAGCCCTACCTATTAAACTCACCAAATAAAGTATCTTGGCATTGCTTATGAAATCTGAAGACTTAATTGTATTCCATGCCTATCCGTAATGCAGGATAGGAGGAACCTACAACATGTTTTGAATTTAAGTATAATCTTTATTGTCATTGTACTTAAATACAACGAAATTGATTAAACAGTTATTTAGGAATTTAACTGGGTTGTCCTGTTATTACTAGAAGTAGTATGATACTATTGTGACTATCCTTGAAATGCTTGAAACATCTGTTTTAGTTCAAAACAGATAACCAGTACTGTACTTGGATGTGGTCATTTTGAGTTCAGGATATTTTAGCAGTGGAGAGCACTGGAGAGAGAGCTTCAACTGGAAACTGCTTTTTTTGATTTTTTTTGTATGTTCCTAATTTCCCCACAGCTGATAGTTTGTATGCCTTGAACTGTCAGAGTATAGGAAAGAGAGTAAAGGTGTTAAGTTACTGTTGGGTTCTGATAAAATATTAAGAAGAATAGTTTTCACCATGGAACCATTGTCATAAGAAACCAGCAAGCTTCCCTTGTATGAATTCAAGGATAGATATTGTAAGTGATGTTTTGCTCCACTGCACTGACTCTAGCATTTCTGTTATCTTATTTTAAGAAATATTTTCCATATTGGTTTTGTTAAGGATTTTGGAAAGACTTACTCCCCAAAGAAAGATCTCAAATTTCCCATTCTCTTTTCCAAAAGTTTTGGTCTGGTCAAATATTC
Source organism: Rhabdophis nuchalis (assembly GCA_039707465.1). NCBI lineage: Eukaryota > Metazoa > Chordata > Lepidosauria > Squamata > Natricidae > Rhabdophis > Rhabdophis nuchalis. The sequence goes on from CM077649.1 coordinate 15,805,637, forward strand.
TGTATTAGCCAACTGCTTTCATTAGTATTATTGATTTGTTTTATAAGTGTCCCTTTTGGTAAAGACATACAATACAATATAAAAATATCATTAAAAAATTTCTTGTATGGTAGAAGAAAGAATCTTTCATAAAGATGTTTGCATTTTCCTTCTGGAGGAAAATATAAAAAAACCAATAACATATTGACATCATTCTTCTGAAGAATGATTACATCAATGACATCTGTGTGACTATACCTTATTTACTTGGGCGATTCAGGTACCATATTTTTTGCACTTTAGGATGCTCCAGACTATAAGACGCACCTTACTTTTGGGGAAGAAAACAAGAAAAAAAAATTGCCTCTGCCTCCCAGCAATTTGCCTCCTTGAAGCAAACAGGCAGCTTCAGCACAGCCTGATTTAGCATGAGCACCTGATTGGCAGTTGGATCAGCCTTCCAGAATACAGCTGATTAGTTCCAGAATGCCGCTGCTGCCTCCACGTATTCCGTTTTTGGCCCGTTCCAGTCTGTGATGATTGGTGGCAGTGGGGATTGCCGCCAGGAATGGGCAGAAAACAGGGTGTGCGGAGGCCAAAAATGGCTGGTGGGTGGGCGGGGCTTTGGCAACATTCACTCTATAAGATGCACAGATATTTCCACCTATTTTTTTGGAGTCTTATAGTGTGAAAAATATGGTAGCTATATTGAAAGGTGGGTGGCAGCGGTGGGATTCACTTACCTTCCCTACTGGTTTGCAAATGTCAGCGTGTGTTTCTGCGCATGCCCACCACCTTCTGCACATGCACAGTGTTACGTTGGGGCAAGTGGGCGGAGTCTCCCGCCCACTTGCCCCGGTTCTCTCCCAGAGAGAACCAGCTAAACACCACCTCTGGTGGGTGGAATAGTAAAACAAGTCATTCCTGAAATATTCTGGAGTTATTGGCTCTCGTATTCAGGAAAAGGCCAGGAATAGAGAGGAATTATAAACACCATGACAGTTGAAAATATAAATGAGCAGTAGGAATAAATTAGATGGTTATGAAAGTAGAATTGTTCATTGTGCATCTGAATTGGTACAATGTAAATTCAACAATAAAATCGTAGGGTATTAAAAGAAATCCAATTATGAGCTTTATGGATTAATTGCTGAACAAATTTACTAAAAAGGCATCAAAATTTTGAATAAAAGTATAAAACAGTATATTCAAGTAAAATCTTACATAGGAACACTAGAATCCAACTTTCAGGAGTCACAAGAACTAACCACTGCTGGCAGAGGAAACACCAAATGTAGAGTCAACAGTAAAAATAGAAGGGCCATGAGGAAAGGCGGATTTGGCTTACCTTTATGTAAATTGTTGGGGGAAACTATTGAATTTGAAGTTCAGAGTTTTAACAGCGCTTAGAAAAAGGCATGATCAAGAATCATAGACACAAATAAAGTTAATATTGCTCAAACTTAGATTCAACAACCAGGACTACGTTTTCCTTGAAAAACAGGTGACAGATTACAAGCCAAATATAATCCAAGTGGCAGTAAACAATTGTTTAAAATAGAATAGAATAGAGCCAGGAGCCTAGCTAGAACGATGTGGGGCAGCCAGGAGGCTCGTGGGAGCATGTGGGCTAGCCTCAGTTTGTGCCAAGTCGCTAATCCACTGCCGCCATTTTGAATCACTATGCCACGAGGGAGCAGAGAGGGCAGCAAAAGGCTTAGAGATCAAGAGGGGGTCGTTGCAAGGCTGCCATTCCCTGAGCATGCCCTAGACCCTGGGCAGGAGATCGCAGTGTCCACACAGTGGCAATAATTGAAGTCTTCCTCAGGCTTCGCTCTTAGCTACAGGACACTCATTTAAGATCTTCAATTGCAGGGCCTCTGTCCGAGATCTCGGTCACGTTCTGCAGAGCCTCAGCTTCTATATCCAGAGCAGCAGTCGATCGTAAGAGAGGTGGTGAGTTTGGCCCCGAAATCTACTCTCATAGGCCTTGGCAAGATAGCTGATTGCCAAACAGGGAAATCTTCCAGGTCTGAGATGTCCTCTAGCCACAAGGGGAGACAGGGCTCCAAGAAGGCCAAGATGGGACTCACTCCAAAGTCATGATGCAGGAGGCAGAGAAGCTCGGCCTTTGGTCAGAAACCAACATCCTTTCCATCCAGGCAGAGCACAACTCTGGAACAGCCAATGTCCAGGTGGACTCTTGAGCAGGGCCACCATGGAATATTACATGCAAACAGTAAAACAAGGATTGTACATAGAACAATATCCGACCTCTGAAAAGTATAAGCATGCATATGTACTCATTCCTTGATCTGGGCCCCATTTGCAGCAATTACTGCCTCAATGGGGCGTGGCATGGAAGTTATCAGCCTGTGGCACTGCTGAGGTGTTATGGAAGACCAGGATGCTTCAATAGTGGCCTTCAGCTCTTCTGCATTGTTCGGTCTCATGTCTCTCATCTTTCTCTTGGCAATGCCCCATAGATTCTCTACGGGGTTCAGGTCAGACGAGTTTGCTGGCCAATCAAGCACAGTAATCCCATGGTCATTGAACCAGGTTTTGGTTCACAGTTCAATAAATGAACTTTTACACAATATTCTAATTTTTTGAGTTTCACTTGTATATGAGAAAATGCTTAAATACTAACTTTTAGGGATTTAATGATTCTATTCCAGTTCTAAGCAAATGCCATCTTTTTTTATTGTGGGGTATGATTAGAAATTATTACTGTAATTCAGAATCTGCCTTCCTAAGTGTTTGGCAGAGGAGAATTGAAATTTGTAGCTTCAGATCAATTGCTTTAAGTGTCTTGATAATTACAGTCCATTTTTAAAGTTTTTGAAAAGAAATCATTGGAAATGAACACTATGGTCTTGATAACATGAGGAGAGGCGTTTTGCAGGGCAATTCGTTATTACTTTTATTTGTTATTGCCATGATTCTATTTTCAGTGATTTAAAAGAAAAATCTTGGTTATCAAACAGCAAAAAATGATAATAATATCTTATATATGCTTTATATGGATCATGTGGAGCTTTATAGAAAATCAGCAATTGAAATCCAGTCATTGACTAAGTGTAAGAATTTTTAGCACGGATACTGCAATGGAGTTTGGCCTAGAGAAATGTGGTACAATTACAATAAATTGGGGTTAAATCCAGAACAGTAATGAAACTGAAATGTTAAATAGCCAAACCATCGCTTGCCATCATGATGAAGCCTATAAATATCAGGGCATTTTACAGTTGGATAACATTAACTATGGATAAATTAAAAATGTGATTAGTAAAGAATACATCCAAAGAGTGAGAAAATTGCTACAGACAAAATTAAACAGTGGAAACATCAGAACCATCAATACTTGGGCCATAACATCTAATATGACACACTGATGGAATTACTAACTGGATTACTAACTGTACATGCTGAAGATTATACCTGTCTTGCAGACATAGTTTATGTTAAGTCAAACAAGCTGTCAATGAAGAAAAGTATATATTGGCTGATTATGTAAAATATAGCCAAGAACAAACACTGATGCAAGTTAAAAATTGGAACTTACTGCATGTGCAAGGAAACAAAACTTGAATATCAAAAAATGTAATAAAAAACAAAGAATACTGACAAAGAAAAGCAATACATGGTCATTCCGAAGGTGCTTTCCAAAAGGCATCTGGACTTTCTTGGGTTTTTTTCCCTTGAAAATGTTTTGCTTCTGAACTGAAGAAGCTTCCTGGATGAGAAGCAAAATGTTTTCAAAGGAAAAAAAAACCCCAGTCCAGTTGCCTTTTGGAAAGCATCTTTGGGACAACTATCACCTGGATGATTGAGAATCTCCAGACATTACATTGTCCATTTCTGCAAAATAAAAAATGAGGGGAAAGTGGATAAAGATGAAACTTGGCAATGACTTACAATTGGAAAAAAAAAAAGGGGGGGGGGGCTTGATTTTGGTGGTTCAAGCTATTTGAAATAATGCAATCAATGCTGGCATTGAAAAATTACCAAATGATTTGAGGTGCAGATTGTGCAAAGAAGCAGAAGAAACAATAGATCATTTATTAAGCTAGTGCAAGAGTATCACAGAAACTGGTTATAAGTAATATATCACGGTTGCCAAAATATGCACTAGACTCGAGCATTTATAAAAATTGCCATGTTCCAGTAATAAAACATTTGTGGAAAAATATAATTGCAAAAGTAGTTGGAAATGACCAAGTTAAAGTATTTCTGAATACAAAAAAGTTTGGCTTATAACACATTGAATTTAACTGTGATTGAAAAGACGAATAATTAGATAATTATGGATAATTGATGTGGCAATACCAGGGAATAGACTATAAGACAAAGTATTGGAGAAGATCACAAAATATCAAGATCTGAAAACTGAACTTGAAAGATTATAGCATAAACCAGCCACTGGTTATCTGCTTACTGGGTGCCATACCAAAAAAAACCAAAAACCCTTGGATGGCACATAGGTAATTTGCACATTGATAAAATTTACATCTGTCAATTACAAAAGTCTACACTGCTTGGATCACACATATACTAATCTGATGCATTATGACATCTTAGCTTCCTGCGAAGAACTTGATGCATATCAAAGCCAATACCAGCTAAAGAAGTGGAAGCTGTGATTTCACATTGTTGCATATATCATAATCATAATATTACCAGACCCTTTATCTTGTATGCATGAAAAACATACAGAACCTCAGGAAGCCAGAACTTGAAATTTTCATTGAGCTATGGAATGTGTTTTATACGGTGTGAATTATGACCCTACTCTTGGAAGTTCTGAGGACTGTACAGGATGCAACAGGTTCAGAGTGAATTTTAGCAAATGGAAATGCTGTTGATGTGGATACCTTGTAGGTTTCAGTTATCACCCTATGTGGGATTTTACCTCTCCTGAAAGAGGAAATCCAACCATTATTTACAATGTGGTAAAATTTGTTTTGGGACTTGGTTTGGTAGTACATAAATGGTATCAGTATGATATAGGCTGATAAGTACAAGTCTGCATGTATATTTTAAATTTTATCGTATCTTTCATGTTATTTTGCTGTTTATTGTTTTGTTACATTTGCAATTTTTCCTTTTTTATGCTTGTCTTGGGCTGTAATAAGATACTTTTTTACCGGTTTTCCTCTATCTTGACTTCAATATTAGTACATGCTAAACACACTTAGATTTTTTTCTCTAGATTTTAAGTTTTTAAAAAATTAATAATCTTTTGTATTATATTGTATTATTTGTACTGTATCTGGGATATTCGAAGGGTAGCATGAAATAAATGTTCAGTTTTTAGCTCTTTTTCTTTTTTCTAACTCAAAATTCATTTGGGCTCATTAATGAAAGGATTTTTTAAAATAAGAAACAGTATATGGCACCAGTATATCTTTGAGGATGATTCAAGGTCATTTTAGCCCATTGTGTAACTATTCTATTATATATAGTTATTTTTAGGAGGAACTAGTGATTCTAAATTTCTTGTCCATTTAACACATGAAATGAAATTCTTAAGTGCTATCTGCATACATTTGGTTCTGTCTACTTCTCTCCTTTTTTTTTTAAGTAGGTGCAAGGGAATATTGACAATTCTTAGGCTTCCTTGTTTTCTGTCATTTTATCTGCTGCTATTGAGGAGGAGCTTGAAAATCAACGCTCCTTTGCAGTTTTGCTCTACTTTCTTGACCATATAATTGATTTTGGCATATTTCTAAAATAGAACATGGTTTTATCCAACAAGTTAAATATTTATTTATAATGGAGTGGTAATATATAGTATTACAAAGTAATAAACATTTCATAAAAGTAGAGAACAGTCTATCGAGATATTAAGATTCCAAAGCAGAATAAATGGTTTCATAAGTGTAATTTTATAATTTTAGAATGATTACATAGTGTACTAAATAACATATTTCTTTATCTAAAAATATTGCATTTTTAATTTTGTTACATTTTTTAAGCTCTTCTCATTGATGGAGATGAAGCCTCCAATTTCTCGTGCAAAGATGATTCTCATCACTAAAGCTGCCATTAAAGCTATTAAGGTAATTTAATAAAGAATATTTTTTTTAATCATAGGCAAAATTGGCCTATTATAGGAAAATATAAGATTTGTAGTATTTTATTATGTTCTTTTACAAGTGAAGCAAAGAGTTTGTTCATTTTCATTATTTTGCAAACCTTGAATATTTGAATTCATCTTTTTAATATGTATTGTTCATCGTATGGGTAAAGCTCTTTTAAAAATTTAATTTAAAAGACTTGTTAAATTTGAACTGATGTTTAAAGAATTCCATAATTCCTAAAATGTTCCATCTTGCTTTTAATTATAATTGTGGTGCTCTGCAATTTATACCTGTAAAAATGAAATAGTATTTTTCTATATATTTTATGGAATGAAATAAAATCCAAATAAAACACATTTAATTTTTCCTTTCAGCTTTACAAACATGTAGTCCAAATTGTAGAGAAGTTTATTAAAAAGGTAAGTGGAATTACATAACTCAAAATAAGTTGTAAAGACTCAGCAGTTTTCTCCATATTAACATTTTGTCACATATAAAATCTGAGGAAGGATATTGAACAGATCATGGAATTATTTTACTTCCTAGGTTTCGTGGAGGCTGGCAGTGTAGAGTGAGGTTAAACCTTTTCTCTTAACAGTTCTGATCAGGATTCTGTTTGGGTGGATTGAAAAACTGGTCAAATAAATGCCAGTATGCCACCAATGGGAACATTCTACTCACCTCCAGTCCTGCTTACCACGTAGGATTGTATGTCACCTTTGCAATAGGGGAGACCTTAAGAAGATCTCATCCCCATTGCATTTGTCTTTTGGATCTTTAGGTGTGGTTTTAGTGGTTTTTAATAACGTTTTAATGTCAGTTCATTTTAATATTTTATCTATTTTTCACTTGTTTTTATTATTTATGAGCTGTCCCAGAGTCACTTGTAGGGGAGATGGGCAGCATAGAAATTTAATAAATAAAATAAATAGACTCTATGCATATCAAGGAAAATAATAGACAAGAGGATGAGATATTTGATTAAGAGGTAGAATGTGAAAATACTTGAAATTAAACTGAAACGTTTAAGAGAGGAACGATTGGTCATGTATGACTTTTGTATTTTGTTTAAAATTCCACCACTGGTGAGCCTATGGTCTCCAAGTTAGAAACTCAGATACAGAACCATAGCCCATTGCAAAGAACTGGTGATGTTGGTTTCCCAGAAAGTAGGTGCATCAAAGCAACACATTGTCCATGGAGAAATGAGACAGCAGGTAGTGAGAAACAAAAGAGGAAGCTATAGTTCGGAGAATGTGAGCCAGGCACTAGAAAAGAGAAATTACTGAAAAGATAGAAACATGATCTTGGGCATCATTCTGAAACCCTTAAGTATGCTAGAAGCTCATGCATAAGAAAGGAATATTTTTTGGTCAAACCTGAAATTGTTATCCAAGTTATTCAACGGACTTACATTAATGTTAATATGTTAAACTTCAGTTGTTCATTTAGAAATGGTGATATGTTTTCTTTCTTTAGTGTAAACCTGAATATAAAGTTCCTGGACTGTATGTTATTGACTCCATTGTTCGCCAATCTCGTCATCAATTTGGAACAGACAAGGATGTTTTTGGGCCAAGATTCTGTAAGAATATAACTGCCACATTCCAGTATTTATATCTCTGTCCATCAGAAGATAAGGTAGAGGAGTTGTTCTTAGCTTTGTTTGAAATTAATTTATAACCTGTACATGAGCATTGGTCTAGGACAGGGGTCTGCAAAGTCGGCTCTTTTAAGACTGGTGGACTTCAACTCCCAGAATTCCTCAGCCAGCTATGCTGGCTGGGGAACTCTGGGAGTTGAAGTCCACCAGTCTTAAAAGAGCCGACTTTGCAGACCCCTGGTCTAGGATAGAGACCCAATGATTGTTAAATAGGACTCTAGTTTTGAACAAGGCCTTTAAGTTGAATGTTTGCTTTTACTTTGCTTTCAATTTTGTGAGGCATTTTTCCTCATTACTTTAAGATTGGAAGAACTTTTCAATGGGATTGCAAAATGATTTTGGAATTGCATGGACATGTGTACAGCAATTATTGATACTATAACATAAGCTTTGAGCATTTGTTAACAATATAAGCACCTGCTTATATTCTGAACCGGCTTTTTACTCTTTGGATCCAGATTGCTGCATAATTCTATTTTCTAATTTAGATAGTCCTGTAATTTGGATTTTGTTGTATTTGAAATAATATTACCATAAAACTTGATATGATCAGTGATTTAGAACAGGGATTTTCAAATGTTCTCAGCTTATGTAATTTGTAAGTTAAAAAAAAATCTGGAACCCTTGATCAAGAAGCAGATTCAGTGGTGGGTTTTAGGCGGTATGCCCCGGTATGGGCGTACCGGAACCTGCCAGGAGCACCGGATACCGTTCTGGTACGGTGCTCAGAGGGCCTACCTGCCCACCTGAGCTCCTTACCAGTCTTTTAAGTCTTTGGCGCTTCTGTATACATGTACAGCACCTGTGCGACGTTCTGCTGAGCAGCTGGAGTCTTGCGGAGGCGCTAAGATGCATGTGTGACACTGCCAGGCCCATTCCAACTGTGCCGGTACCGGTTGGAACGGGATCCGTAACCCACCACTGAGCAGATTCTAGTGATAGTAAACTGGCTATGCCTGAGTGAACATTTTGGGGGTGGGGGTGGATTCCTTTATCTGTCACGTAACTCAGAATTCTGCTGTATATAATTTAAAAAAAATCTGATTTCTAAATATTCTGTTGTAAAATAGATTTTGCCAAGTTTAGAACAATATATTCCAAATAAGGCTTTGAGACATGTTGGAGTTTGAGTTAATTTTTATGTGATGTTGTCTCTGTTCCTAGTTACTCATGCTTTTAGATAGTTTGCCTTCTTCCTAATCTTTTTTCACATGTAAAGGCTAGATGATTAGATGACACTTTCCCTCTTCCATCTCCAACGAGAGAGTGATATAGTATTGCAGCTCAATGCATTTACTCCTTTCTCAGAATAAAAGATACTCAGATTGGAATATGCTACATTTATTTGAATAATGGGAAGGAAGTGCATAAGCTCAAAACATGTTCCCTGTTTCATAGTACATGAAAGTTAAGTGTGCAGCAGGAAAGTATTTTCTGAGTAGTGCTTAAAAAAGATTAAATTGGGAAAAAAAGTATACTGACATAATTTCTTGTTAAACAGAGTAAGATAGTTCGTGTCCTCAACCTATGGCAGAAAAATGGTGTGTTTAAAATAGAAATAATTCAGCCACTTCTGGACATGGCAGCAGGAGCTAGCAGTGCAACCTCTGTGACAGAAGATGCCACCAATAATGAAGGTAGGAATTAGGACCACCCTGTTTCGATTAAAAAAAATCTCAATTTCAGTCCTTGATATATCCAAAACGTTGCCTGGAATCATGGAGAACTCTTAATATATAGCTTATGAGAACCAGTGGTCTGACTCAATAAAAGGCAGTTTCCTAAGTTTGAGTATTGATAGCCTTATTTGAAGTCTTATTTTGTTATAATCTATATAGAATGAACTGAAATAAGGTCATTAATTAAATACTCCTTTTTATAAAGGAATGCATATTTTATTCTGATGATGTGAATGAATATATCAAAGAGCAGGAGTGCTCTAAAAAGCATTCCGTAATGCTTTGTGTTTAACAAGACCTATTCAGATTGGTTTTTATATTATTTTTCTTTGATTTATCTTCAGCATTATTAACTCTTGTATTCTAAATAAATTTGCCTGAAAATAAGTTATTGGAATTAAACAGCTACTAAATAGAAGGAGGGATATATAACCTAGTAGCCCCAATCATAATTGTTCCACCTAACCTATCATTTGCTACATTAAAAAAAAAACCCAATCATGCCCTCATATTCTTTTTCTTTGATTTATCTTCAATATTATTGCCGTATTTTTCGGCGTATAAGACCCACCTTTTTTCCTCTAAAAATAGGCTGAAAATCTGGGTGCGTCTATAGAATATAGCATTTTTTGCCTCCTGAAGCCTCACCCCCTTCACCTAAATGGCCATGCATAGCCTTATGGTGGCTTTCAGAGAGCTCCTGGAGGCTGGGGACGGCAGAAATGAGCAAACAATGGGCCTTTTTTGATCAATTTTGCCTCTCCCCCCCAGCCCCCAGGAGCATTATAAGCCTCCATAAGGCTATGCATGGAATTTTTTTAACAAAAAAAAAGCAGCCTGTTTTTTGCTCGATTTTTGACACACACCCCCCCCCCCAGCACTCTGCAAGGCTATTCATGCCTTTAAAAAAAAACAGCCTGTTTTGGGGAGATTTGAAGAGTGCAAAAACTCCCCCCCCCCCTTTTCGGAGAGCTGTTTAGTTAGTGTGGTTGATGAGGATTACATTGGTCAAGTGCTGTGCCAGCAGAAACAAAGTTTTAGGTGCTACAGGTTGTCAGCAATTTCCTTCTCCAGCACATGGATAAATACACCTGGAAACATCTACCTAACTACTCTCTCTCTCCCTACCTACCTACTGTATTTCTTTCTCTCTTGCCCTCCTCTATCTACCTATATACCTACCTACCTACCTACTCTCTCCCCCCCTATCTACTGTATTTCTCTCTCTCTCTCTATTTTTCTCTCTCTATCCCTCTATCTACACACACACTCTTCCTACCTACCTACTGTATTTATCTCTTTCTCTCTCTGTCTCCCTACCTATCTACTGTATTTCTCTCTCTCTCTCTCTCTCTCTCTCTCTCTCTCTCTCTCTCTCTCTCTCTCTCTCTCTCTTTCTCTCTCTCTCTCTCTGCCTCTCTCCCTCTACCTACCTACCTTACACACACTCTCTACCTATCTACCTACTGTACTTCTCTATCTATATGTGTGGGTGTGGTGTTTTTTGAGCTGATAAATAAACATGGAGACTAGGATAGATCTATTTCCAGCTATTTAGCTCTCATCAGCTAGCCATACCCTTTACTGGGATTCGAACCAGGGAAGTATTGCATGTGAGGCAACTATAATTGCCACCAGACCACTGGTTCTATCCTGATTAGCTGAGACAGGGGAAATAAGTATATGCATAGCATATCTATGCACTGATCAGGTTAGAACCAGTGGTCTGGTGGCAATTACAACTGCCTCACATGTAATATTTCCCTGGTTCGAATCCCAGTAAAGGGTATGGCTAGCTGATGAGAGCTAAATAGCTGGAAATAGATCTATCCTAGTCTCCCTGTTTATTTATTTATCAGCTCAAAAAACCTAACACACATATATAAAAAAAGACACAACGAAACTCATAGCTTTCTGTCTAGATGGTCTCTGGTGATGAGCCAAAAGGCAGAAAAGGAAAGCACTATGCTTCCTCCCTTAATTGGGGCTTACCAGGGTGTTGTGACACAACAGCGCAGATTTTCACGGGTATAGGTATGTAGATTTTGGCTTATTCGGGTCTTTTCCCATGTAAAATTAAAGGTGTTTTTGCAACGTTTCGATGGGATCACCCCCATCGTCATCAGGCCTGGGCCTTTGCTTTTTTGCGAATGAGCTGTATTCGAAGTGGCAGTTTTTCTGTAAGTATATGTGTGCCCTGGTCAGCCACTTCGAATACAGCTCATTCGCAAAAAAGCAAAGGCCCAGGCCTGATGATGATGGGGGTGATCCCATCGAAACGTTGCAAAAACACCTTTAATTTTACACGGGAAAAGACCCGAATAAACCAAAATCTACACACATATATATATATGTGTAGATTTATATATATCGGCGTCTTATACTCCGATGCATCTTTTACTCTGAATAATACGGTAACTCCTGTGTTCTGAATAAATTGCCTGAAAATAAGTTATTGGAACGCCATCTGCCATGATTAGTCTTGTGTTACGATGTGAGCCTTATACACTATATGATCCTTAAATAGAATATGGATTTTACAGAATACATTGCAGATTATATTGGGAGAATGCAGAACCTCTTCATGGTGGTGAGACATACAGGTGAAACTCGAAAAATTAGAATATTGTGCAAAAGTTCATTTATTTCAGGAATGCAACTTAAAAGGTGAAACTAATATATGAGATAAGACTCATTACATGCAAAGCAAGATAGTTCAAGCTGTGATTTGTCATAATTGTGATGATTATGGCATACAGCTCATGAAAACCCCAAATCCAAAATCTCAGAAAATTAGAATATTACATGCAATCACTAAAACAAGGATTATACATAGAACAATATTGGACCTCTGAAAAGTAGAAGCATGCATATGTACTCAGTACTTGGTCTGGACCCCTTCTCCTGTGAGCTGCTTGGAGAGTCCAACAATGGGTTAATCCTGCCTTTCTGCCCTTCTGGACTGGATTGATTTTCTTTTAAGCCACGCCTCCTCCGTGTGCTTCCCAGAATTTCAATCCAGTCTGAATGCCCAGGACGCGTTCTGTTGGTTCTCCCTAAGAGATTCAGAACATTTAGTTGGACTCTCCAAGTAGAGTATTTTTTATTTTAAATTATTTTATTTAGGAATTTTTTCTACAGCTAGCAGCTGGTGAAGCTCTGCGACTCACCAGCTGCCGCAGACCCGACGCGACCTGGGTTCGCCCGGGCGCGCGTGGGTCCATTCACCTGGCCCCAGGTGAGGATCGACCTGGGAGCCAAGAGACGTCTCGGTCAGTGGCGAGGAGCCCTGCCGCTGACGTCCCAGATCGCCGGACCGGCCAAGCCTGAGCCCCTCGCAGCGGCAGCTGCAGGCTCTTCATTTTTTCAGGAATCAAACAGGACGGCTTCGCGCCGTCCGTTTGAATCGCGCCCGCCATTTTGGAGGCTGATCGGCCATTGGCGGGCGCCGGAAACCATAGAGAAGCCGGAAGCGGCGTGAAGGGCCGCTCCTCCTCTTCCGGAGGACTGTGTTTTTTCCGACCGGCAAGCGGCAAGGCGCGCCATTTAAAACGCGTGCGGAGCCGCAGTTTTAAAGAGGAAGAAAAACTTTTTTCCGTTTGGATTTTTTCATCCATTTTTTCTACAAGATTCCTTTTGGGCCGGATCCAGGCGAGAAGCGGGGGAAAGATCTCTGTCCGGCCCAGATCCGGCAGACTTTCCTCAGCTCGGTGCAGACCTGCTCCTGCGGAGGCAGCCCTTGAGTCTTGCTTGCAAGCTGATCTGCTGCTCCACCTTGCCATCCTCAAGCCTGCGGATCAGGATACCTGGCTGAAGCCCCTTGTGACCAGCGATCTTCGAGTGGTGAGTTACTGGGGCCCAAAATGTCGGAGAGAGCTCCCCAAGATTCTGAGCAGCCAGGGCCATCCACCAGCAGGGGGCTTGTGAGACAGGCCAGCAGGGCCGCAGCTGAAGCCCTGAGCAAGGCAGGGGGGAAGAGGCAGGACAAGGCCCAAGACAGGGCTGCCTCCAGGCGGCAAAAGGCCCTTGAAAAAGAATTCGAGAAGGCCCAAAGAAGGGCCAACGAAGACCCCATAGAGGATCCAGAGGGGATGGCTCAAGTGGATCCCAGTATCCCAACAGTACCCATCCCCCAGATAGTCAGAGAAGAGGAAGAAGAAGAATTCTCCTCTGATGACTCCCCAGAACCCTCCTTGCTAGGAGATGAGGACCTGTTTCAGGAAGAGAGTTTAGCCTCCTCCAGAAGGATTACCCCCCCACCTGTGCCAGAGAGGCCCCCCAAGAGGCCCAGAGCTGAGGAGTGCCAAGGGACTGTGATATCCTCAGAATTGCAAGCCATCATTAACAGGGCTATCGCCCAGGGCATTGCAGATGGCATTAAGCAAAAGACCAAGCGCCCCAGGGGGCGCAGTAGATCCAGAGCATCTGGAAGCCAAGAAGCTCCAAGATCCCCCTCCCCTCATTCCTCGCTGGACAGCGGGGATTCCACTGTGGAGGATGATCTGCTCCCAGAGCAAGAATTCTCAGGGGATGAGCAAGCTGTCCCAGAGAAGCCCGCCTTCAAGGGTTTATTCCATTGCTCCTCCTTCAAAACCATCTTAACGAAGGCCAAGGTTTCCACCCGCATGACGGTTACCACCCCCACACCCACCACTGAGGTGGAGTCTGAGGATGATGAGGGACTATTTGAGGAGCCAGAGGAGACCCAGGAGATAGTCCCCGTACCAAAGATGTTTCTTAACCTAATTCAGAAACAGTGGGCACAGCCAGGCACAGCTGCCTCGCACAGTAACATTGACAGACAGCTGTACACAGTTGACGCTCCCCTGGAGGACCTACTCAAGCTACCCCCGGTAGATGCCCCAGTGCAGGCTCTCACGTCCACGTCAGTGCTACCCCCTGACCTCTTGGAAGGTCTCAAGGCGGAGGACAAGAGGTCGGAGAGGGCCTGTCACAAGACCCACATGGCGGCTGCCTGGGCCATCAAGACGGCCACCTCAGCCTCGTTCATGTCCAGAGCCACTCTTAAGTGGCTCCGAAAGCTGTTAGCGAAGGTTCCAGCAGGGGATGCTAGAGCTAGGCAGGAGCTAAGAAAGATAATGGCAGGTGTCTCCTACACCGCCGACGCCACCCTGAGCTCTGCAAAGTTCGCCTCTAGAGCCCTGGCCTCCAATGTAACCTCCAGGAGGCTGCTTTGGCTCCGCCACTGGAACGCGGACATGCGCTCAAAGTGGAAGATCGCTTCCGCTCCCTATAAAGGGGGGAAACTGTTTGGTGAGGTCCTTGATCCGGTGTTGGTGGAAAACAGGGACAAGAAGAAGGTCATGCCTTCGGTCTACAAGAGGTCGGACCACAAGAGGTCGGGTTCCTTTCGAAAGCAGTCCTTTCGGAACACAGAACCTTCCACCAGTTCAGGGCAGTTCCATCGGCCCTTTAACCAGGGACCAGACAGGGGGCAGGACCGCCACTCCTTCAGGGACAGAGGCAGGCAGCAATCCTTCTCCAGACGCCCCTTCAGAGGAGGATCCGGTTCCCGTCCCTTCCGGAAGTTCAAGTGACTCCCCGACGGACGCTCCCATAGGGGGCCGCCTGCAGCTGTTTCAGGCGGCCTGGGAGCAAACCACGTCGGATCAGTGGGTCCTACAGACCATCAGGTTAGGGCTCACGCTGGAATTCCTCTCCATGCCTCCCAGGCGATTCATCCGCTGCCCCACCCCATCCTCTCCCCTCAAGAGGTCTCTGATGGAACAGGAGGTGGCGCACCTGAAGGAGATACATGCCATAGAGCCCGTCCCGGCAGAGCAAGCAGGGTCAGGCTTCTACTCCATCCTGTTCCTGGTCCCCAAGAACTCGGGAGGATGGAGGGGGATCCTAGACCTAAAGCAATTGAACAAGCACCTGGCGTACAGGCGCTTCAAAATGCAGTCTCTCCAGTCCATCCTGAGCTGCATCCGGACAGGAGATCTGCTGACCTCGATAGACCTTCAGGAGGCCTATCTACATATTCCAGTCCGGCAGGCGCATCGCAGATTCCTCAGGTTCTATTATGCGGGCCAGCATTACCAGTACAGGGCTCTCCCCTTCGGCCTGTCGTCCGCTCCGAGGACCTTCACGAAGGTCCTTGCCGCGGTCCTGGCATACCTCAGGGCGCGGCCAGTCAGATTGCAGGCGTACCTAGACGACATCCTGATTCAGTCGTCCAGCCACCGGCAGGCGCTCAGGGATCTCCGGCTGACCATGAGGACCCTCGAACATCACGGGTTCTCCATCAACCTGAAGAAAAGCCACCTGAGCCCCACCACCAGTCTGACACATCTGGGAGCGGTCATAGACACCATCTCCGGCCGGGTCTATCTGTCTCCAGAGCGGGCGAACAGCCTGATCCCACTGGCGCTGAAGGTAGGATCAGCAGGAACCGCCCCCATCGTGCTCCTGTCACAGCTCCTCGGGAAGATGATATCTTGCCTCTCCATTGTGCCTTGGGCGCGCCTCCACTCGAGACATCTGCAGTGGTGCCTCCTACCACACCAGCGAGCCAAGGAGAGCGACTCACCCAGACACGTACCAGTCCCAGACAAGGTCAGAGCGTCTCTAAGGTGGTGGACAGCGAGGTCCCTGGCCAAGGGATGCCTCTTTCGAGAGCCAGAAAGGACCGTCATCACCACAGACGCCAGTCTCTACGGCTGGGGTGCCCACCTGGACCAGCAGGTGGCGCAAGGCAAATGGTCACCCGAGGAACTCAGACACAGTATCAACTGGCTGGAGCTCAGAGCTGCGCGCCTAGCACTTCTCCACTTCCGCCCGAGGATCAAGAACTGCCACGTGCTACTACTCACGGACAATGTGTCCACCAAGGCCCACATCAACCGACAGGGGGGCACCCGGTCCAAGTCTCTGATGGAGGAAGCAGAACGGCTGGGTCTGTGGGCAGAGAGACACCTGGCCTCGATCAGAGCCGAACACATCTCGGGCGAGAGCAACATCCAGGCGGACTGGCTGAGCAGAGCCACCATCGACAACTCAGAGTGGCAACTACACCCGAACCTCTTCTCCAGCATCACGCAGAGGTTCGGTCAACCAGCAGTCGACCTGTTCGCGTCAGCAACAAACGCTCAAGTTCCAAGGTATTTCACCAGGTACCGGTGCCAGGGGGCGGAGGGAGTCAACGCCCTCAGGTGCCATTGGCCCCCGGGCCTCCTGTATGCCTTCCCTCCACTTCCGCTCCTGCCGGGCCTGGTCCGGAAGATACTCAAGGAACAGGCGGAAGTCATAGTGATAGCCCCTTACTGGCCCAGGAGAGCCTGGTTCGCGGACCTAGTGAGCCTCTCCGTAGCCAGGCCGTGGAGAATTCCGCAGGGGGAGGTGTCACTCGTGCAGGGCTCCATCGAGCATCCGGAGCCACACTGGTTGCAACTGACCGCCTGGCATGTGAAAGGCAACTGCTAAGAAGAGCACAGTTTTCCGAGGGGGTCATCCGGACCATCCAGGCCTCGCGCCGAGGCTCGACTACCAGGATATACGACGCCACCTGGAGGACCTTCGTAGCCTGGTGCAGCTCCAGGGGAATCGAACCCATCTCAGCCTCCATCCCTGACGTGCTGGATTTCCTTCAGCGAGGTCTGGAGCAGGGGCTGGCTGCCAACACGCTCAGGCGCCAGACGGCCGCACTCTCAACCGTGCTAGCCTTCGACTCCTACTCATCCCTGGCTAGACACCCAGGGGTCAGGGGGTTCCTAAGAGGAGCTACCAACATCCGACCACCGGTAGTTCACAGGTACCCCACGTGGGATCTACACGTGGTGCTACGGGCACTGATTGACCCGCCGTTCGAGCCCCTACGCACTTGCGACCTACAGCGTCTTACTGTGAAGACAGCCTTCCTAGTGGCCATCACCTCGGCACGCCGAATTTCGGAACTGGCAGCCTTGTCCGTCAGAGACGACCTCTGCATCATCCATGAGGACAGGGTGACCCTACGGCTCGATCCCACATTCATCCCCAAGGTCAACTCAACCTTCCACCGGACCCAGGAGGTCGTCCTACCGAACTTTTGCCCAAGACCGGTACATCCCAGAGAGCGGCGATGGCACAAGCTCGACGCCAGACGTGCACTTAAGTACTATGTAACACGCACCGCATCCTATCGGCGGTCTGAGGCCCTATTCGTCACCTTCCAGCCCCGCAACATGGGCCAGAAGGCCTCTCCAGCCACCATCGGCAGATGGCTACGTAGCTGCATCGCCTCAGCTTATGAACTTCAACGCCAGAGGGTACCCCGCCGCATCACAGCTCACTCGACCAGAAGCGCGGCAACCTCGGCGGCCTGGGCGACCCAGGCATCGCTTGACGAGATCTGCAGGGCGGCCACTTGGGCCTCCCCGTCCCAGTTTGTACGTAACTACAGATTGGACAAGTTTGCATCTTCAGAGGCGGCCTTTGGGCGCAGAGTGTTGCAACAGGTGCATTTGTCCACGGAATCTACCAGAGACAGTTTTTCCCGCCCTGGGAACATTTAGCTTGGGCATTTTCCCATTGTTGGACTCTCCAAGCAGCTCACAGGAGAAGAGTCGTTGGCTTACCTGAACGATCTTCTCTGTGAGCTGCGAGGAGAGGCCAACCCCGCCCTAGCTCGTAGATTCCTCAAGTTGTGTGTTGTTAAACGTTGTGTTACTGTAATTTTAGTTGACAGAAGTATTTGCATTAAGCCTACGACAATAAAGGAACCAACCAGACGACTACTAGTCCACGCCTAAATTGAAATTCTGGGAAGCACACGGAGGAGGCGTGGCTTAAAAGAAAATCAATCCAGTCCAGAAGGGCAGAAAGGCAGGATTAACCCATTGTTGGCCTCTCCTCGCAGCTCACAGAGAAGATCGTTCAGGTAAGCCAACGACTCTTTTGTAGCAATTACTACCTCAATGTGGCGTGGCATTGAAGCTATCAGCCTGTGACACTGCTGAAGTGTTATGGAAGACCAGGATGCTTCAATAGTGGCCTTTAGCTCTTCTGCATTGTTCGGTCTCATATCTCTCATCTTTCTCTTGGCAATGCCCCATAGATTTTCTATGGGGTTCAGGTTAGGTGAATTTGCTGACCAATCAAGCATAGTAATCCCACGGTCATTGAACCAGGTTTTGGTGCTTTTGGCAGTGTGGCAGGTGCCAAGTCCTGCTTGAAAATGAAGTCAGCATCCCCATAAAACTCATTTGTGGAAGGAAGCATGAAGTGTCCAAAATCTCCTGGTAGACAGCTGTGTTGACCCTGGACTTCATGAAGCATAGTGGTCCAAAGTCCTCTTTTCTGATGAGAGCAACTTTTGCATCTTATTTGAAAACCAAGGACCCAGAGTATGGAGGAAAAATGGAGAGTCACACACTGCAAAATGCTTGAAGTCCAGTGTGAAGTTTCCATAGTCTGTGTTGTTTTGCGGAGCCATGCCATCTGCTGGTGTTGATCCACTGTGCTAAAACTAACTTTATATTAGTTTCACCTTTTAAGTTGCATTCCTGAAATAAATGAACTTTTGCACGATATTCTAATTTTTTGAGTTCCACCTGTATATAGAGGACATATTCAATCCAACTTAAAGAACCCTGTTGCGGGAGGTCAAAACTACTTTTGGATCATACTGGAGAGCAGAGGTCTCCAACCTTTGCAACTTTAAGTCTGAAGGACTTCAGCTCCCAGAATTCTCCAGCCATCAATTCTGGGAGCTGAAGTCCTTCAGACTTAAAGTTGCAAAGGTTGGAGACCCCTGCTGTAGAGGATCTTTCACTTTAGAATAACAAATTGAAGTGTAAAGTGGTTTATATATGGGAGCACTTCAAAATCTTTAATTGTATTTAAGATTTAAATATTTAAATATATTCTATAGGTTCACCGCAGTCTGCCACAATTCCATCTGAAGCACCACAGGCTTGTGCTAATTCAGTGCCTCCTGTGCCACAGCTGCCCAGTTCTGATGCATTTGCTGCAGTTGCTCAGTTGTTTCAAACAACACAAGGACAGCAGGTAAGCAAAGGATTTCTGTTTTAAAAAAGACGTTGTTAAGAAAATATTATTTAATATAATATTATCTTCAGTAATATATGTTTAAAACTATCATGGAAACGTGTGAATTACATTGATAAAAAGTGAAATCCGGTTTTCTGCTGTAATACATATCAGTATATGAGTAAAAAATGTTTAGCCACGCATATAATCTATGCTTGCTCTCTGAGGAGAATATCAAATGTCCTAGCACATGTAGGAAACTGTATTTTTCATTTTTCCAATAGTAATCCATCCCAATAGCAGTTCACTGCCATTGCATTCCTCTAAAAGCAATCATGGTATGTTGCAGTGTTTCCATGGCAAAATGGTATTATGCCTATTCTAACTTTTACACCATGTTATAGTCTGCAAGGTAGATGCATAGTCACAAGATCAACTATCTTTTATTATAATAAGTAAAATCATGACTAGTGCTAAAATGTAATTGAAATACGGTTCATTTTATTCAATTATTTTTGGCTTGCTCAATATTCATAGATCTCAGAGAGCAATTCAACCAATAAACAATTTAAGAAATTAAATAAGTGACAAAGCTTTAATTCATTTTCAAATAGAAGTCTGGATACAAAGCCAGGTCTTAAATGATATTGAAATAAAACCAAGAGTAATACCTTCTGGATCTCCTTACATTCCATAATTTGGGGTAGCCAAAGAGCCCCTCTGGTTTTTACATAAGAGACAGTTCCCAGTAATGAGAAACAAAGGTGGACTGTATACTGTATTAGTTCCGTTCACATTGGAAATGCTCCAAATTTTATAGTGCCTAAACAATGTCTCTGCTATCCCTATCCTTAAATAATATTAACAGTTGCAATTTTAATCTGATAGCTCCAACAGATTCTCCAGACTTTTCAGCAACCTCCCAAACCTCAGTCTCCAGTAATAGATAATAATGTAATGGCTCAGGTTCAAGCTATCACAGCTCAGCTGCAGACCACGACAACACAGCCACCAGAACAAAAGCATGATTTCCAAATACCAGAACAAAAAACATCTTTTGATAAGGTAGTATTTTTCTTCTACTTGAAAAGGAATTACCCAAATATTTTGTTTCAGGGGAAATCTATGACAACCTGTAGTTTAGTGCTGTGAGAAGAAGCCTGAAGGCATCTCCTTGCATTCCCTTCTTTCATATGCATGCAAAAATTCCATCTTCCATTTCTATCTTTTGGTAAACCATAATGTTGGCATATTTATGGAGCCTTACAGGTTTTTAGTTTGTCCTGGCTATATGGAAAATTGTTGCTGTCTCTGAAACAATAATACAGTCCTGTGGTTCATTTTTTTTAAAGTGAGTCTTATAGTTACCTGCTTGTTGCATTAATTCCAGGTGTGCATATAACAGTCATGGTGCAGATTTGCAGTTGATACTGACTCTAATATTTGAGATGATATAAACCATGATTTAACTCTTTGTACTTTATCTGACCTTTGGCTTAGATAGGATTGCTCTTAAAATTGTTGAAATGTCTGGAAAAAGTAGAAGAGAGAATTAAAGCTGGCAGGTTTAGTGTCTAGGCTAGATTTTAAACAATTAGTATTTGGATTAGGTATTAGGATTTCCAATTTCAACTAAACTATTTCAGCCTTGCTGTTCTAATATTAATTTTTTTTAAGATTAAGGAGGAGGCAAGGGTACAAGACTGTGTGGTACAGCTGGGTTTTATGGGGCCAAACTAATTAAACCCCATATAGTTTGAGGATAGAGACTGCTTTCTTAATCGTACATCTGGGAAATACTTACAAAAACGTACATCCTCAGTAAGATGTTTTGTTTATTGTTCGATTATTATGGAAGAAAATAGAGTTGCCTCAATGTAATATGTTTCAGAAGCTGTTGGATCGCTTTGACTATGATGATGAACCAGAAGCAGTAGAAGATACAAAAAAAGAAGAGGCCACACCTTCTCCTGCACTCTCTCAACCAACATTGTATGTTTTGCTTTCTTTTCTTTTCTTTTGACAACCATAAGCAGGTGTTAATATCAAAGAGATAATATAGAAATTTAAAGTTCATAGGTGATTTGCGTAACTATTTTAAAATTTTATTAGCACATTATCTATATAAATAAAAATGTAAAATAGTTTGTACGAATCCACTAATCTCAAAAACTACTGGACCGATCTGCTTCAAATTTTGACACAATGTAGCCAAGGACTTCCGATAATAGAATAGCTACTCATTTTGTGCCTAGCACGCATGTATCGTGTGCAAGGTAAACACATATAAAATGTACCACTGAAATGTGCTTTCACTTCCCTGTAACTCCTCCCACCAGGCAACAGTCATTCCTCAGCCACGGAGGCCTCTTGGGGCCAAAAAGGCACTGAGATAGCAAACTCCCAGGTGGCCCATAGAGAGGGGGGGGGGAAATACTGCTCAAGACTGTTCTCTGAGGTAAAAACACAGAGGCAGGGAGCTGCTTTAAACTGTTTAATACGAACTGAACCAAACTGTAACAAAGAACCACCCATCTGACAGCAAATACAGTTTAATAAAAGAGGGACTAGGGGAGACATGATAGCAGCCTTCCAATATCTCAGGGGTTGCCCCAAAGAAGAGGGAGTCAAGCTATTTTCCAAGGCACCTGAGGGCAGAACAAGAAGCAATGGGTGGAAACTAATCAAGGAGAGAAGCAACCTAAAACTGAGGGGAAATTTCCTGGCAGTGAGAACTATTAACCAGTGGAACAGCTTGCCACCAGAAGTTATGGATGCCTCAACACTGGATGTGTTTTTAAGAAGAGACTGGAAAACCATTTGTCTGACACGGTATAGGGTCTCCTGCTTGAGCAGCGGGGTTGGACTAGATGACCTCCAAGGTCCCTTCCAACTCTCCAAAGCACCTGATGGCAGAACAAGAAGCAATGGGTGGAAACTAATCAAGGAGAGAAGCAACTTAGAACTGAGGAGAACTTTCCTGACAGTTAGAACAATTAACCAGTGGAAGAGAAATTGCCTCCAGAAGTTGTGAATGCCCCAACACTGGAAGTCTTCAAGAAGATGTTGGATAGCCATTTGTCTGAAATGGTTTACGGCATTGATGGCTAACCTTTTTTGTCTCAAAAGCAGGGGGAGTGCAGGGGCGATGTGCACAGGTGTGCCACATCCATAATGCTATGTGCATCACCCCCTGCATTTGGCATGCTTTTTACGTCATCCCCAGGCTCCAGAGGCTTTATAGGATCTGGGGAGGGTGAAAACAGCCTTCCCCCACCTCCAGAGGGCAAGAAACAGCCTCAAAAGAAGGCCTAAATCAGCTGGCCAGGGCACACACACACACTGAAGCTGACAGGGCAATGCCTCGCGTGGCCTAAGAAATGGTTCCGTGTGCCACCTGTGGCACCCGTGCCATAGGTTCGCCATCATGGGTATAGGGCTTCCTGCCTAGGCAGGGAGTTGGACTAGATGACCCCCAAGGGATAGATAGGGAGAAATAAGGTAGGTAGGTAGGTAGGTGGGTAGGTGGGTAGGTGGGTAGGTGGGTGGATAGATAGATAGATAAGATAGATAGATAGATAGATAGATAGATAGATAGATAGATAGATAGATAGATAGATAGATAGATAGATAGATAGATAGATAGATAGATAGATGATAGAAAGAAAGGAAGGAAGGAAAGAAAGAAAGAAAGAAAGAAAGAAAGAAAGAAAGAAAGAAAGAAAGAAAAGAAAGAAAGAAACACGGTAGGTAGGTAGGTAGAGGGAGAAAGAAAGAAATACAGTAGGTAGGTAGGTAGAGGGATAGATAGATAGAGAGGGAGAAATACAGTAGGTAGGTAGGTTGGGCCTTATATGATGGTTGTGTGTATGTGTGCAGGTGTAGATCTACACACAGATTGGTTGGCCATTTAACCAGACTGGGCCACAGCAACGCGGGTATAGCTAGTACTATAATATTTTGGTATGTAAGTATTAATTTGTTAAAAAAATACTCAGTTCCAATTGAATATTTATACTCTTAACTAAAATGCAAATTCACAATCTTAATTTTGACCAAAGAAAATGACAGATGGAGAAGAGAAAAATGGAAATCATAGTTAAAATGGAGAGGGAAATGTACAATCAATTGAAAAGTGTTCTCATGGAAATAGTGTTGATAGTGTTTTAAACCAACTATACAAAATACTGTACTATTGACATCCTGTTGAATTTTTTTTATACCTTAGTGGATTTCCAGGTGAAGGCTTACAACAACCAGTTTATCCTCAGCTTCCAAATATAGATCAGTTTCAGCAGAGAATGCTGGGAATGCAACAGGATGGAATGCTTCACCAGGTAATGGAAACATTTTCATTAATTCTTTTCCCCCCCCAAAATTGAGTGTGTTTGCTTTCTAGGAAACACTATTCAGATTCTACTGCTTACCTGTGCATTCTTCTTGTGCAAGGTCCCCCTCCCTCCAAATGGACAGATGCCTAGCTATGGACTTCTGCCTACACCACAGTTTACTCCTATAAGTCAACAAGTTATACAGTCTTCACCTCAGGTGCAGCAGCCTTTTCAGTCTTCTTTTCCAGCACAAAGTGAATCACATTTACAGAAAGCACATCAGCAGGTAAAGAGCTATTTATACCCAATATTTTAAGCTTAATGCTATGTATTGTTTCAAGAAAATGCTGCTACACTGCTTACCAGATTCCGTTACAGCATATTTCATTTACTAATTTTAAATTACATGCATTGATTTTTCAAATGAGATTTTTGGTGCAAGTTACATATGTTAAGATTTTAAAGTTGAGGAATTAAATAAACAGTATTCAATGCTAGTGATTTGAAATTGCAGAAGAGTGTAATAAAGAGGATGACCTTCCTCTGACAAACAAACTGCTTGCAAAGTCTGAAGATCTAGAATGGGAAGCCCATTCCTTTAAATCGGTATGTTTTTCAATCATAGATCAATAGATCTTTAATGAAATCTGTACCAGTAAACTAAGATGGAAGAGAAATGGTAAACAATTTTATTCTGGTTATAAAGTACTAAGGTAAAAAATCAGAATAAATACACATATCTTATACATTTGTCCAACATAGGTTAATAGAAGTGAGAGCAATGCCAATGTCATTTTCAGTGCATTGAATATAAAATTCCATCTTGCACATTTGGTCAGGCAACATTTTTATAATTATAGAGTTCCAGAACGGAAAGTAGGTGGTTTTTTTTGGTTTAGCTTGTTATTGTTTATTGATAGCTTATGTATTTTTCTTTTTCTTTTTGTATATTTTTTTGTAAAACTTGTAAAGTAAAATAAAATAAATTGAAAAACTTGTTACAAACATCAAATGACTTAGAAATAAAATTATAATTATTTCAGGTATAATTACACAAATGTGTTCAAAATTATACTGTATAAGGATCATCGATGTTAAGCTTATATTGTGTTCAGCTATCGGTATTAGAGTATTTATGAGAAAATAAATTTGATAACTTTTTACTAATTTTTATTTGCTACTCATAATCCTATGCATTCTTACTAAGAAATAAATTCCAAGGAGCTGAATGGAATTTACTCCGCATATATTAATTCTATTACCCACATCTGCATTTAAAAAACAAAGGCCACTCTTTTGGACTGCTGGTTTGAAAGGGGGGAGGTCAAAGAGGCCATCTATGTCAAAATCAAACAGCCCTCTCTCAATAGAGGAGGAGGGATACAACATCCTCTATCTCCAATCTACAATATAGTCCTTTCAATAGTTCCAAGAAGACTCCACATCCTGCACTAATCAGGTGACCCTGACAACATCTCCAGGTGACCTCAGCGACTCTCTTAAAAGAATGCAAATGGCCAGCTGTCTGCAGGGAGTAGAAATCCTTCCATTCCCCACCATCCAGTCAGAGTTGAAGAAACTTCTTGGATGAGAAGCTAAATGTCTTCAAAGAGGAACCATAAAGTTCAGTTGCCTCTTGAAAAGCACCCTTGGGACAATCATTACTTGGATGACTGAGAATCTCCATAGACGTTCTACTACAATTTTAATATAAATCATATGTAGCTTTGTGACTCTGTAACATGATTATATTTTAGGTCTGTTGTACATGTGTGTGTGTGTATTCAACATAATTAGAGGAACAGAGATGAAAACTTCTGTAATCTAGTAATTCTAGTTTCAAAGTTGATACTAATTAGAAAAGAGTATCACTGATCATAAATCCTTGCTGATTGTTTAAGGAACTGGAAGTAGATCAACATCCAACTCAGGAAGGAAAAAGACACGAGAACAGAAAGTCGAGATCTAGATCAGCATCAAGGTAGGAGTGCTGTATAATTAATAGTATTTTAAATGTGAATAGACATAACTGATATACTGTAGAAGGCTAGGCTTTAGTTTTTATAACCCAGGTTTAAATGGAAGGGAGAATAATTTTTAAATAATTTGTAAAAACGGTTGTGTCATCAGTTCATGTCTGCCCAGCAGATTGGGCAGTGTGAAATTTGAGTGGTCTAAGTGAAAAAAAATAGGATGAGACTGAATTAAAGAAAATGGAGAAAGCCATCTGAGGCCATGACAATCTCACCGGTAATTCTTGATGTATTTGTGATCTCACAGAAATAACTGATATTGTGCCTATAGATTTTTTTTGTTCCTATCTTTTTCTACTTGGTTAAGATTTATCTACATTTATCAGGAGATCCTAACCCTTTAATATACCAAATTACAAAGGGCATTGCCATTGATGGTATTAATATAGAAAACCATGAGTAACAAAAAAGGTGCATGTTATATTCATCCATACCATACATAGTTTCCAAAAGTGAGGGGAAAAAAACCCATGTATTTTTATTTAATGACCGCAATTGTGATAAAATTGTTGTAGTTGAATGAATTGGTAATTAAGGAAGGCATCATGTAACAGTTTCACACAATGACAAAGATCCTAGCATTCCTGGTTGCAGTCATTAAATGAGCTCATACGTTGTTAACAGAGTGGGTTCCTACTCGTTTGGCCAAACCTGTAGTGGTTTGGTGGCCTGGGTTGCTGGAACCGGCAGCGACCCAGGCCTGCCACACCCCAGAACTGGTTCCCCGGGTGTCTTCGTAGATGCTACCATCTTGTTTTTCAGTTCTACGCATGTGCAGAACAATTTAAATAGCACTGCGCATGTGTGCACAGTGCGTGCAAAGATGCCTATGAGCACGTTGCAGCTCTGTAGGCACAGATAGAGGCAAGAGGAGAGTTTAGCCTTGTACTTAGTTGGATTTCGGCTTCTGAAATCCTTGATTAGAAAGCTCTTTTAGGAAGCCCCCAGAGATGAGAGAGTCCTCTTGGCAGGCTGCAGCAGCTTCCAACTTTCCCTGCCAGCTTTCCCTTTGACTATCTGGGGAAGCAGTCAAAGAAGATTGCAGAGGGTGAGCACATGATTGTGGGGTGCTTGACAACCAGTTGTAATTGGGAACGAGTTGCCAAGTACTCAGATTGCGATCATGTGACTGTGGATGTGTTGCACCCTTGCCTTTAACAATAGTTAAGCGAGGACTACCAATAGTAACATAAAAATAAAATTGTTAAATCCCTAATCAGCAGTTGTTGAGCCTTATAGACTTTCTCTGCTACCCCTTACAGAAATTAATAAATAAATCATGTTGATTATTAATATTCTTACTGTTATATGAACAATACAGAAGAAAAAGGGAAATGTAATGAAAGGTTTATTCTTTAATAAATGCCCCTTAAAGAAGAAGGGAAAAGACTAAAGTGAGGAAAGGATAAAAAACAAAAAGCAAAGATAGCTGTTAAAAGAGTTTCCAATTCATACCCTTTATTATTTGATAATTTCAGCTGCCTTGAACTGTAATTTTGAGTTATTTGTCCAATATTTTTTTTGCATTGTTAGATATCCTTAACAGGACTGAGGAAAAACATTAGATATTTTAAAATTCTCCTATTCATCTATATATGTAGAATGGCCCATTTTTGAAATGTCATTTCCTTTTGGCATACTTAAAGCAAAATCACAGTGAATGACTGAGATCAGCTGTACAAACAGAAAAAATAGGAACGAACCATCTCAGTATCTAGATTACTGCATGCATTTCTTTTTTATACTAGATCACCCAAGAGAAGAAGATCACGATCTGGTTCTCGAACTCGAAGATCACGGCATCGTCGTTCTCGTTCTCGATCCCGGGACAAGCGCCGTCATTCTCCTAGGTCACGGTCCCAGGAAAGACGGGAGAGGGAGAGAGAGAGAGAACGCAGAGTAAAAGGACTTCCTCCAATCAAACCAGAAACAGTTAGTGGTGAGTATTTTTTTAAAAATAAATTTTTATTAGGGATTTTGAGTACAATAGAAAAAGCAAATATAAACTAAACTTGGGGAGTGAGGGGTGTGTGTGCAAAAAAAGAAAAAGAACAGAAAAAGAGGTACTTGAAGAAGTGACTTCCAATCTTTATCACATCAGTATAAACAAACTTAGTAACTTTTAACCCTCTATAAAGTTACAAATAAATATCTCTTCTTCCCATAACTTGTCCCTTATCTACATGCAAACCCATAAATTGTCAACTTTTGAGTCCCATAGATCTGTCTATAAAGATTTAACAGAGCTTTGTAGAAAAATACTTTATCTTTGGTCAAACAAATCAATTTTATATTTCTCCCTTTTTACTTTTAAGGCTTTATTTTAAGGCTTTAGCATCTTCTTCTGTAAATCACATTAAAAAATCATTATTGAGATCATTCTCTTGGTTTGTATGTCTATGTTGATTTTGAAAGCTTTATGCAACTATTGTTCATTCACTAGAAAGTGCTACTCCTGGCCATTCTTTTGGCCTGTCACTTATGTTTCCACTTTAGCTGCCTTCTCTATATTGTGACCTACAATTTTTTTAAAAAAATTATCCAATATTTCTGGTTCTAATATTTCTACATCAGGCAGATTTGCCTGACATCTCTCATTTAGTATTTAATATGTTTTGTATTAATATGTTTTGTATGTAGCCTACCTATAGAAGCAGACATCATTACTAACATTGTGGCTACTAATTTCTGACTCCATTCTTCAAAAATTTCCTAAAATATTTTAAGTGCAACACGATTTTGTGTGATTTTATAAATTCCAACACTAACTAAAAACAAAATGCAAGTTTTCATTCTTTTCACATCCTTTTCTGCACAAAATCATAGTCTCCACTCTATGTTATCACTTAGGATAGACAGAATAATTGTCTTCCCGTGAATGGCTAGATAATTATTCCCAAAGTCTTACAGTACAAGTCTGAATACTTCATGTTTATCTGAACCATTAATTTGTTTATAACTTTATTGGATCAAAAGCTTATTTAGCCTTTTGCCACTTATTTCTAACTCATTACATTCTTAAGCTTATTGGGTGTTTTTTTTTTTTTGAATAAACTTAAATTCAATAGATTGCTTTTCAGATTTGTTCTGAAGGCATTTGATAGCTTTAAAATAGCAAATAAATAATTTCTGAAATTGAAAGTGAGGTTAGAGAACTTAATGTCCTTTAAAAGGTTCTGCCAGAGCCGCAAGCCTAATGGCTGCTCCCTTTATCTCCTGGTGCTCAAACCCACGGGACATTGTTTTCCTATGGTCCTCTCATGAGCTGTCCAAAGCACAGGTGGATAGAGATATTCCTCAACTTACAAACATTCATTCAGCTCCATTTGAGATGTTGCTGTTGCAGAGGCCCTGAAGTCACACGATCAAAGTTTGGCCACCTGGTAGACTGCCTGCATTTTACATCCACTGGGGCGCTTCAATTCCCTCTGCTTCTCCCTCCCTCCCTCCCTCCCTCCCTCCCTCCCTCCCTCCCTCCCTCCCTCCCTCTCCACTCTGACTTTTTGGCTGCCTTTACCCAGCCCCAGAATTACGCAGCTTACCCAGCTGCTTTCTGTCCCAATTCCCTGCACCAACATTTTGCCTTTTGCACTAAGCCACCATGCTCAAAGTAAGAGATGGACATGGGAAGAATAGATTATTTTTTGTATTTTAAAAGAAAAGATTAAAAAGGATAAGCTATTAAAATTATTTATACTTATGGTAATGAAGAGGGAAGTCATTTCTCTGGAGGGCCAGAGATGGGGGTTGCTCCTCCATCCTGGTCCTATTAGACCTCTCAGCGGCTTTTGATACCATCGACTATGGTATCCTATTGCATCGGCTGGAGGGGTTGGGGGTGAGGGGCACCGTATTACGGTGGTTCTCCTACCTCACCGGTCGATCGCAATTTGTGTTGGCAGGAGAGCAGAGGTCGACCTCGAGCCCCCTCACATGTGGGGTGCCTCAGGGGTCGGTCCTCTCTCCTCTCCTGTTCAACACATATATGAAGCCGCTGGGCGAGATCATCCGTGGTTTTGGGGTAGAGTACCACCTCTACGCTGACGACACGCAGCTGTATATATCTACCCCAAACCACCCCAACGATGCCGTAGCGGTGATGTGCCGGTGCCTTGAAGCCGTGCGGACCTGGATGGGAAGTAACAGACTCAGACTCAACCCGTCCAAGACCGAGTGGCTGTGGTTTCCGGCATCCCGGTACAACCAGTTGACTCCATCATTGGCCATAGGGAACGAACACCTCACCCCTGTGGATGGGGCACGCAACTTGGGCGTCCTCCTGGATACCCGGCTGTCCATGGAAGATCAAGTGACAGCCGTGGCCAGGAGGGCGTTTTACCAGGTTCGCCTGGTACGCCAGTTGCGTCCCCTATTGGATCGGGATGCCCTTTGCACTGTCACTCATGCCTTCGTGACATCCCGACTGGACTATTGCAATTCTCTCTACATGGGGCTCCCCTTGAGGTGCACCCGAAGACTTCAGCTTGTCCAGAATGCAGCCGCGCGAGCAATAATGGGAACCTCAAGGTTTACCCACATAACACCGCTCTTGCGCGAGCTGCACTGGCTGCCTGTCGTCTTTCGGGTGCGCTTCAAGGTGTTAGTTACCATCTTTAAAGCGCTCCATGGCACGGGACCTAATTATCTGCGGGATCGGATCCTGCCTCATATATCCCTGCGGCCGATTCGCTCCCACAGAGAGGGACTTCTCCGGGTGCCGTCCACTAGGCAATGCCAGCGGGCGACGCCCAGGGGAAGGCCCTTCTCTGTGGCAGGCCCAGCCCTCTGGAACGACCTTCCCCCCGAGATCAGAACAACCACGGACCTCCGCTCCTTCCGTCAAAAATTAAAAACACACTTTTTTCGCTTGGCCGGCCTAGGTTAGTCTCCCGTCTTTTAATAGGGTTTTAGGGGATTTTAGTGTATTTTAAGATAGGGTGATTTTAGCGCAGAGATAATTTGGTTTAATTCGTATTTTATTTATCTATTTATGTATTTTATATTAGTATTTTTAATTTTCCCTGTGCACCGCTCCGAGTCCCTTTGGGGAGAGGAGGCGGTATATAAATAAAGATATTATTATTATTATTTCATTTTTTTATGCTATTTCTGATTCTGTTTATTTATTTTTTCTTTATTATTTTACTTTGTATTTTTATCTGTTTAATTATAACTTTTAACAAAATTGCTATAACAGTTTTATGATCTAGATTTAGTAAAGATTTTTATACATTTGAAATAATGTTCATTTTAATATTTAAGTCCATTCAAATATATTTCTCTCTTAGTTTGCAGTACAACTCTTTGGGTAGGACAACTGGACAAACGAACAACACAGCAGGATGTTGGAGGTCTCCTGGAAGAGTTTGGTCTAATTGAATCTATAAATGTGAGTTTCAGTCTCATAACAACAACAACAATTTTTGAATGTTCAGTTGGCTGAGTTTCATGTTTAAGGAATAAAGTATATATAATAATAGCAATAATAATAGCAATAAAAAGCAAGTTAACAGTTCATTTGAAACTTTAGACTTTTCTGTGGCATGACTATGGCGCCACATGACTGTGGCACCGCCCTGGGTTCCTCGTGGAGAAGGGCGGGATATAAATCAAATTAAAATGAAAAAAATAAAAAAATATTAGTACATTAATAAAAGCAAATATATGAAAAATAAGTAACATTCAGTTTTATAGTTTCTAGAATATAATTTCCTTGACTTTTGTCTTTAGTTATAGTTTAATTTGGTTAGTTAGTTATTATTTGGTGCCTTTGAGACAATATGGATTCCTGGCAACTACCTGGATAAGTTTCTACAATTTTCTTGGCAAGATTTTCAAAGTGGCTTGCCATTGCCTTTTTCCTAGGACTTATAGAAAGTGGCTGGCTCAAGGTCATGAAGTTGGCTTCATGCCTAAGGAAGGATTAGAAGTCATGGTCATTTGATTTTTAGACTGATGCCTTAACCACTACAGCAAACCAAACTGGCCCCATTATAAATAATAATATTAGGCATACTTTAACATCACAATATATTTAAAATAACGTATATTAGTCTTGTAAAGTAATTTAATATTTCTTTGTTGAAAATAGATGATCCCCCCAAGAGGATGTGCTTATATTGTAATGGTACAGAGGCAAGATGCAAACCGTGCCCTGCAGAAACTGAGTCGTGGTAACTTTAAAGTCAATCAGAAATCTATAAAGGTATTTATGTTTACAATTTTCCAATCCTAAAAAGAATATTTTGATTGATTGATTTTTGTACAAGAACAGTAATTCAGTGCCTATAAGATTATAACATAGAAGGTGAGTATCACCTGTAAGTGTTGAGGTAAATTAACATAATTGTGTTTCTTCATATTTATATTGCTGTAGGATTGAAGGGTAGGAAAATATACCCTAGTTATCTGTAGTTTAATGTCTGTTATAAGGCTGATTCAGCTGCTTTAGCTTTCCAGATTGTGTACGACAACCACTTCAAACAATTTGATTGGCATTTGATAATTTTAAAACAATATGTGACAGTTATTCCTATTTCATTTCTTTCTCCCCCTTTAGTTTGAGGATAAGAGCCACAACTATATGTTTTTTTTTAACATATTACTATAAATCACTAAAAGAATTCATGGTGGAATCAGCTGAACCACTATAGTCAGCGAGGGATTTGAAATAAATATATGTGATTTCTGCATAACTTTAATTGTGATTGAAGCAGTTCATTACCTACCTGGTTTTAAGATTATATTGAACTGAATGAATATAATTTATTATCTTAATAGTAAAACTTCTCTGACAAGTGTGCTCTTTTTCCTTCAGATTGCTTGGGCTTTAAATAAAGGAATTAAGCCAGATTATAAGCAATATTGGGATGTAGAATTAGGTGTTACCTACATACCATGGGGTAAAGTTAAACCTGAAGATTTGGAAAGTTTTTGTGAAGGAGGAATGCTGGACAATGATACACTTAGTCCTGGTAAGAAAATACATTTATGTTTAAATAGAAGTTTTAATTAAAATCTTTGTATACATAAAATATTTTAATCAATTAAAAAACACAGTTTTAGCTGTTCAGGGATTAAATTAGATATTATATAATGAAGCTTTGAGTAAAACTATAGCATGGATATGAGCTTGGAAGTAGTTATGTGATTCTAAATATCTGAAATCCTTCAAGAGAAGAAAATACGCTATTGTACACAGTCTTAAATTTACACTTTAAGGATTTTGATATGTTAGAATAGGTTCAGAAAAAGCACAATAGAGATAATTGGGAATTAGAAGTTAAGTCTTATGAAAAGATGTGGAAGGAGGGATAATGTACTGTATTTTTTGGAGTATAAGACACACCTTTTCCCCTAAAAAAAAAAAAAAGCTGAAAATCTGAATACAGCATTTTTTGCCTCCTGAAACTCTGCCCCTTCACCAAAATGGCTGCATAGCTTTTAGAAGGCTTCCAGAGAGCTCCAGGGGGCTGGGGAAGGCAGAAATGAGTGAAAAATTGCCCCCCAGCCCGCAGCAGCACTCTATAGGCGTCCTAAAGTCTATCCATGCCTTTTTTTTCCCTGACAAAAAACGGGTCCGTTTTCACGAAAAACGGGTCCGTTTTGGGGAGGTTTGCAGAGTGCAAAACCTTTTTTAAAAAAAATTTCCTCTTCAAAACCTTGCTGTGTCTTATACTCCAAAAAATATGGTACGTCTTTTAAATACTTCAGGGAAGAAGTCAAAACCTATTCATGTTATGATGCCAGTGACTATGTGACGGATTCAAACTACAAGAAGGAAGTATCTGACCGAATGTTAGGAAAAAAGATTTCTATTAGAAAGAGCAGAGTGGAAGTTGAATGAGTTACTAAGGGAAGAGGAGAGTTTCTTTTCATTAGGTGTATTCAGATAAGAGAGTTAACCATGTACCAGGGATACTGGAGTTCTACAAGTAAACAGAGAATTAGACTTGACAGTTTAAATAACCCTTTCAACTGCATGATTCTATGAGATTGGGATACATAGCAATACTGCTTCTCTTGGTTATAGTTGTCCAAGCTGATGAAAATAAATACAGACCCAGTCAAAACATAATGGTATTATAATGCCATACATGAGACCAGCACACACACATCCTGCTTTTGGTGTGTTTTTTCGCCCTCTCCAAGCTTTCTAGGAGACTGGGGAGGGCAAAAACAGCTCCCGCCACCAGCCCTCTGGAGGGTGAAAAAGAAACCTATGGGGAACCCAGAAGTTCGGGAATGGTGACTTCCGGTTTGTCCATAGAGCCAATTTTCGACCTCAGGAGGCTTCCTTGAAGGCTCCGGAGCGCAAAAAACTGGACCTACCAGCGAACTGGACATTGGGAACAGACTTCTGGTTTGCTCGTAGGGCTGTTTTTTGCTGTTTTACGGACAAGCCAGAAGTAACTATTCCTGAACTTTCGGGTTCCCCGTAGGCCCATTTTTCACCCTACGAGCAAACTGGCCTATGGCCCTACGAGCAAACCCGAAATGACTTCCGGTTTGTCTGTAGGGCCGTTTTTTGCCCTCTGGAGCCTTCAGGGAAGCCTCTTGAGGTCGAAAATCAGCCCTACGGACAAACCAGAAGTCACCATTCCCAAAATTCCGGGTTCCCCATAGGTTTGTTTTTTGCCCTCCGGAGGCCCCCCCCACCCCCCGGGTTTTGCCCTTCCCAGGCTCCTAGAAAACTGCGCCAAAAGCGGTGTATGTGTGTGCTGGTCGCAAGCATAGCATTATGGGTGTGGCACACACACACATGCTCCCCCACCTTTTGGCACGGGAGCCAAAAAAGGTTAGCAGATCACTGGTATAGGTTCTCCTGCTTGACTAGAAGACCTCCAAGGTCCTTCCAGCTCTCCATTATTCTATTCTATTCTATTCTATTTTTCCTTGAAGTCTCCGGAGCGGGGGAAAAGGCCTCAAAAGAAGGCTGTAGTCAGCTGGTCAGCACATGCATGCACCCTGGAGCTGACAGGACAACGCCTCGCATGCCTTAACAAATGGCCCCACATGCCACCTGTGTGCCATAGGTTCACCATCACAGACCTATACAATCTCAGACAAGTGACTGTCCAATCTCTTCTTAAAAACCTCCAGTGATGGAGTGCCCACAATTTCCACTGGTTAATTGTCCTTACTGTTAGGAAGTTTCTCCTTAATTCTAGGTTGCTTCTCTCTTTGATTAGTTTCCAACAATTGTTTTTTGTTCTGCCTTCTGGTACTTTGGGAGAATAATTTGACCCCCTCTTCTTTGTGGCAGCCCCTCAAACAATGATAAAACAGTTCTCCTTAAATTTTATACCTGTTTTAGGACTGTGTCTATTCTGAATGCTAAATACAATACAAATTCAGATAATAATAAGCATGATCTAAATAGAATGCATAAAGCTAAAATTTACACTATATCTAGAAAAATAGATAACATTCATTTAAGAATTCATTTATGATTATAAACTAAATTTAATATATTGAGTAAATTTTAAATGTGGGTCTGTGTATGATAAGTTCTTCACTATTTACATATAATTTTAGTTCACAGTAGTGGTATTTAATTTTTTTTTTTGCCAAATTGATGTTAATGTGACTTTGAAAACCTGCTGACATACACACATACAGTTGCATTAGGGAGAAACAAATAGGAAGGAGAATCAAAGTTCCCAAATAAAATAGTAAAATATGGCTTATGAAGTGCTCTGATGACATCCTTACGGCTGTCTAGAGTTTGGATTCAATTTGGAAGACATTTGGATGATCCAGGATGTGAATACTGCTGCATGTGTTTCCAATAATTTATAGCTGCAGCATAGATTCACCATAGTATATTCAATCCTAGAAACACTTACAGTTGCTTAAATGAGTTTCTAATTAGTGCTGTGTTCATACTTCATGCAGCACCCCGTTAAATAATATCTGCAAAATTCATAGCTCTAGTTCATATATTTTAAAAAATGAAGCTACCTTGACAGCATATGAGCTGCGGTGGCGCAGTGGTTAGAATACAGTATTGCAGGCCACTTCTGCTGATCACCAGTTGCCAGCAGTATGGCAGATCGAATCTTACCAGGCTCAAGGTTGACTCAGCCTTCCATCTTTCTGAGGTGGGTAAAATGAGGACCTAGATTGTTGAGGGCAATATGCTGACTCTGTAAACAGCTTAGAGAGGGCTGTTAAAACACTATGAAGTGGTATATTAGTGCTATATAAACACATTTGAGAAGGAAAATATTTTGAGTTTCTGCTTATTTCATCCTTCATCTATTGCACAGAAAAACCTGAATATTGTGAAATGGTCTTAAATAGATTTAGGGATATACATATACTTTTTCCGCTAATGGAAGTGAAATCTGTCTTTCTTTCTTCTGTCTATACTTCTGGGTATTATTCATCTAGTTTTATAAAGAATCATTTTCATGGAAAAGACTGTGGAAAGTTTTCTATGCTGGATTACTACAAAATATTTCTTGCCTAGACCATAATTCTGAATATATAGTGATTAGAAAGCAGTAGAAGGGGACTGAGTTGAAGATCAGTATTTTTAAAAATGTTACAT
The DNA here is from genome assembly GCA_039707465.1 of Rhabdophis nuchalis. Lineage (NCBI taxonomy): Eukaryota > Metazoa > Chordata > Lepidosauria > Squamata > Natricidae > Rhabdophis > Rhabdophis nuchalis. The sequence goes on from CM077649.1 coordinate 15,841,953, forward strand.
TTTTTATGAAGAAGCTTGCCTTCATCCATTTGTATAAAGAAAAATAAATAAAGACATGCATGATTTCTGTATATAATGGATTTAGGCAACCTTGTGTGCAGAAGGAATTAAAGATATTGAAAGCAATTTAAAGATATGTTTAAATGAATGAATAAATTGAGATCAAATATTTTTACATTCTTTTTAATCTTTTATAGAATGGAAAGGAATTCCAAAAAAATCAGAAAACCAGTTAGCCCAGAATGGAGGAGCTGGAAGTGGTGATACTGCACACAATGAACAAACGTCACCTGTAGCTAAAGCTTTGCCAATCCAAATGCCTATACCTATACCTACACCAATAACAATACCACCACCACAGGCAAGTTCAATGCACCTTCTCTCCCCCCACCTTCCATACTTCAATTGTATACTTGTAATAGCTTCAAATACTTTCTTTTGATATGTATGTAATATGGGTTCGATTTCTAAAAATTGCATTTGAAATTCTCTCTAATGTTAAGATTTTCAGCTTAAAGGACAGCCAAACATCCTATAATATTCAGGTCTTGATAACTTTATTGTGTAGAAAATCAGCATGAGTGTTAAATTAATAGAAAACAGAACATATGTTTGAAGCCCCATTTGCAGATTCGTTAAATTGGATTTAATTGTGAATGAGAACCTGAAAAATAATATTAAGTGTGTCCTTCAATTGAAATTACTTTCATTACACAGCATTTTTAAAAAGGGATGCATAAATTGAGGATTTCCCCCCATTAAATTGTGGAGAAGATAAGTTGAATGGAAAGAATATATAGTATTAACTTACAAAATATGATTTCTGGGGATCTTTCATGAAGAAATTATGGTGTAGATTTTATCAGAATTAAAGCCTTAGAAGCATGTTAGATTTTCCAAAATGATGATCACTAGAGCAGGAGTGTCAAATTCAAGGCACAGGGACTGGGTCTGCCCATGGGGTGCTTTGATCTGGCCCCTGGGGCTGCCCTGGAAACAGCAAAGGACCGGCCTGCGGTGCCTCTGCCCGGAAAAACTGAGCTTGGGAGGGCCACCTACGTTTTCGCTGGCAGATGGTTGCAGGAGGCTGTTGCAGCCGAAAGCGGAGCTCGAAAGCCCATTTTCGCTGGTAGAACACTTGGGCCACCACAGACATCCCTGACACGAGTGACGTTGAGCTGGCCATGCTGACCCTGACCCCCCCAACACAACCCTGATGCATTCCTCAATGAAATTGAGTTTGACCTTCCTGCTCTAGAGCATTTTAGAACTTTGCTAAAAAAAAAAAAAGATATAGGTGAAATAAATCATACTGCAAGCTTTTTTTAAAAAGTATAATCTTTAGGAACAGTAGTGTCAGACAATTTGTACATTATGTAATTACCATATTTCCCCTTTTATAAGATGCCCCTATGTATAGTATACCCCCCCTCACTTTCTTACCCAAAATTCAGAAATCAACATTTTAAACATTAAATAGAAGACATTTATTTTGCAGCGTAAGACATTCGATTACTGGTACCGGTATTTATTTTTTTGTTTTCTGACATTTTTATGGGCTCAGAACACTCCAAAATTACTACTCACTGTCTCATCTGTACACTGGCTACACGCTCTCCAGAGCATCAGCTGACATCAGTTACATAAGGCTCATGATTGGATGAAATCTGTTACCGTGTTTCCCCGACAGGGTCTTATTTTCTTTTGGCCCCCGAAATAAGCACTTGGCCTTATTTTACTATTTTTGAGGTGCAGCAGTCCCATTAATTGCAGCCCACAGATCAGCTGATCCAGAGATGGCCGGAAGTTCTATCTCTGTTTCTGGCACACTTGCCAGTCCTAGCGTCATTGGGCCTGCTGCTCTTTTTGTGGCTGCCACTAACAGAAGGGGTGCGGTAGCTAGGGTTTGCGGGAGCAGCCTCCGCAAAACCCTTCCACATGGATGGCAGGTGCATGTAAAATACAATACAATACAAATTTAATTTGTAGAACCGCTCCCTCTCCCCACAGGGACTCGGGGCGGTGCACAGGGAAAGTAAAAACAATAAATATACAAATAAATACATAATATAAAAACAAATTAAATCTATTCCTGTGCTAAAACCCGTTAAACTAAAATACCCAACAGCTATAAATAAATTTAAAACCCCATAGAAAGAGAGACTAACCTAGGCCGGCCAAGCGGAAAAAGTGTGTTTTTAATTTCAGACGGAAGGAGCGGAGGTCCGTAGTCGTTCTAATATCGGGGGGAAGGTCGTTCCAGAGGGCCGGGCCCGCCACAGAGAGAGCCCTTCCCCTGGGCGTCGCCCGCTGACACTGTCTAGTGGACGGCACCCGGAGAAGTCCCTCTCTGTGGGAGCGAATCGGCCGTGAGGATGTATGAGGCAGGATCCGATCCCGCAGGTAGCTAGGTCCCGAGCCATGGAGCGCTTTAAAAATGATGACTAACACCTTGAAGCGCACCCGGAAGACGACAGGCAGCCAGTGCAGCTCACGCAAGAGCGGTGTAACGTGGGCAAACCTAACGGTTCCCATAATTGCTCGCGCGGCTGCATTCTGGACCAACTGAAGTCTCCGGGTGCACCTCAAGGGGAGCCCCATGTAGAGAGAGTTACAATAGTCCAGTCGGGATGTCACGAGAGCATGAGTGACTGTGCGAAGGGCGTCCCGATCCAATAGGGGGCGCAATTGGCGCAGCAGGCGAACCTGGTGAAACGCCCTCCTGGCCACGCTGTCACTTGATCTTCCATGGACAGCCGGGTATCCAGGAGGACACCTAAATTGCGCGCCCCTTCCACAGGGGCAAGATGTTCACCCCCTATGGCCAGCGTTGGAGTCAGCTGGTTGAATCGGGCAGCCGGAAACCACAGCCACTCGGTCTTGGTCGGGTTGAGCCTGAGTCCGTTACTTCCCATCCAGATCCGCACGGCTTCCAGGCACTGGCACATCACCGCTACGGCATCGTTGGGGTGGTTTGGGGTAGATATATACAGCTGAGTATCATCAGCGTAAAGATGGTACTCTACCCCAAAACCATGTGTGGTGTGTGGGGCATGTTCCCTCCCTCCTGCCCTCCCCAGACTGGCTGCACATGCATTTAAATATTTTAGGGGAGGGCTTATTTTAGGGGGGAAGGGCTTATTTTAACACATGCTTATTTTAGGCAAACAGGGTAGCTTGCCTTGGCAATCAGAAATTTTGCTTGTGAGACTAGTTTGCAGAGATAAGGTATTAGTTGTTTTGCAACCGTGGTTCTCTTGGTCCCCCATGTGTAAGACGTCCCTCCATTTTCAGGTAAATATTTTAAAGAAAAAGTATTGTCTTATAAATGGAAAAATACGGTACTCATAAAGTTAAGAACTAAAATTACTTTAACAAGAATTTAAAAAATGAATATATTTTTATCAAAATATAAAAAATATTTAAAGCGCTCCATGGCTCGGGACCTAGCTATCTGCGGGATCGGATCCTGCCTCATACATCCTCACGGCCAATTCGCTCCCACAGAGAGGGACTTCTCCGGGTGCCGTCCACTAGACTTTGTCAGCGGGCGGCGCCCAGGGGAAGGGCTCTCTCTGTGCGGGCCCAGCCCTCTGGAACGACCTTCCCCCCGACATTAGAACGACCACGGACCTCCGCTCCTTCCGTCTAAAATTAAAAACACATCTTTTCTGCCTGGCCGGCCTAGGGTAGTCTCTCTTTCTATGGGGTTTTATTATACTTAATTTATTGGGAATTTTAGTTTAGTTTAGTTTTAGTTTTAATGGGGAATTTTTAGCACAGGAATAAGGTTTAATCTGTTTTTAAATATGTTTGTATACTTGTTGTTTTTATTCTTCCTGTGCACCGCTCCGAGTCCCTATGGGGAGAGGGAGCGGTCTACAAATTAAATTATTAATTAATTAATTATTAAAAGAATAATTCAAATATCCTTCAAATTATGTAATAGCTTCAAGTGTGTTTACATATGTAGATGAGTGTATATCAGATGCTAAATTCATAGCCAGAAGGAAGTGATATTACATCATAAGTCAGAAAAAAATACAACTCACATTTTTGTAGTTTTTCTGTTTTATGGAAAACAAACACAATGATTTAGATTTTTTTTAAAAATTTGTAATCATAGGTTAAAGTAAAAGTGTTATTCTAGCATATTATCTCTAATGACCATCTCCACTTTTAATTTCTTTATTAAGGTGTTTTATGGTACAGATAGTCCTTGACGTATAACCACTGAGCCCAAAATTCCCGTTGCTAAGGAAGAGTTAAATGAGCTTTGCCCCATTTTACAACCTTTTTTGACATAGTTGTTAAGTGAATCATTGCAGTTGTTAAGTGAATCACACCACAAATTTGCCTTCCCCCATTGATTTACTTTTCAGAAGCCAGCTGGGAAGGTTACAAATAGTGATCACATGATCCTGAGACAGTGCAGCTGTCATAAATATATGCCAGTTGCTAAGTGTCCTAATTTTGATTATGTGACTATGGGAATGATGCAACCGTCTTAAGTGTGAAAACTGGTCATAAATCTCTTATTTTCAGTGTCATAACTACAAGCAGCTACTAAACAAATAGTTGTAAGTCAAGGACAGCCTGTAAATGAGTATATACAACATACTGTTGAAAACAAGTGAAACATTGCCCCCAATTTAAAATACCTTGTAAACAAATAAGGAAATAGAAAATAAATCTATAAAAATATTAAAATCTAATAGTTTTATTCTATTTTAGAATTTGTGTAACAAAAATTGAATGAATAAAATATATACACTTTTACTTTTAACCTTTTAATTGTTTTATAGAGACGATTTAAAATATTTTACTACTTGTAATTACTTTTTTTCTCCATCCAATTGCACTAAATTTTTTGAATATGAAGAATTATGCTAATCAGGAATGTATTATTATTGGTTCCATTAAAGTATAAATTATTTCAATTCAACTTAACATATGACAATATCATGAGTGATAATGTTACATCATTTTATTGATGCTAACAAGAAAGAATTGATGGTAAAAGAGATTAACTATCACAGACAACTAATGATTATACAACTCAGCAAGCAGACAAACAAAAAATACCAACAATTAAAGATCCTTTCCCATTGTGATATTCTCCAGCAATTCTGAACTTAACAAACATTATACTAGTCTTGCTGATTATGCATAATAAACTTTGTATTTATTATATTTTCAAATTTTGTAATGGTAAAAACATGTAGTCCAACATGATGAATCCCAAGATGGAAAAAGTTTGATACAAAAGAAAAGTGCAAAGCAGTTCAAAGAAATCTTACAGAATTTCACTGAAAGATAGAATTATAACCTAAACATTCTTAGAAGCTTTTTGTGCTGGATGCCATAGGTGCACTAATTGCACTGCTCCATCTAAAAAACACATTTTTGGAAAACACCCCAAAACATCATTTCAATCAACACTTACAAATATGACATTGCATGAGCTACTAGGTCATTTAAATGTATGCTGTTAATTAAAGAAATAATATACGTTATGCCAAAGGAAGAAGCAGATAAATAAGGAACCTCTGAATACTTGCTTTTATCACTAGTTTCTATATGAACTATGTTTTGACTTAAAAATAGCATTTATTGGTGGTTTATTTTATTTGTGATTGAGAATTTAGTCCAACATGATGAATCCCAACATGGACTACTGTAATGCTCTCTACATGGGGCTCCCCTTGAGGTGCACCCGGAGGCTCCAGCTAGTCCAGAATGCGGCCGCGCGGGGGATTTTGGGAATTTCTAGATATTCCCATGTGACACCCCTCCTGCGCGAGCTGCACTGGCTCCCTGTGGCCTTCCGGGTGCGCTTCAAGGTGCTAGTTGATGTCATATTTTAATTTTTTACCTGTACACTGCCCCGAGTCCCTTCGGGGAGAAGAGGCGGTCTAGAAATCTAATAAAATAATAATAATAATAGTAATCATCTTTAAAGCGCTCCATGGCACGGGACCCGGTTACTTGCGGGACCGCCTCATACCACACACCTCCCTTCGACCTGTCCGCTCCCACAGGGTGGGCCTCTTCAGGGTGCCATCAGCTAGCCAATGCTGGCTGGCGGCGCCCAGGGGAAGAGCATTCTCTGTGGCAGGCCCCACCCTATGGAATGACCTTCTCCCCGACCTCCATATAATCACGGACCTATACCTCTTCCGCCGAAACTCACCTGTTTCAGATGGCCGGCCTGGCATAATTTTAGAATGGTTTTTACTAGGGTATTAAATTTATTTTAGCACAGGCCTGTATATTTAATCCATTTTAATTATCTTGTTTTGTATTTATTGAATGTGGTTTTATTGTTTCCTGTGCACTGCCCTGAGTCCCTTCGGGGAGATAGGGCGGTTTATAAATCAAATTAAAAAATTAAAAAATAAATTTCTAACTATTAAGGACTTGAGGTGAGGGTTTAATTAAAATGAACTTTACCAATTTTTTATTTCTGACATCATTGTGAAGTTACCTGGATAATAAATTATGCAATAAAATGGAAATAATTTTATCTAATTGCAGGTGCCACCACATCAACCAGGTCCTCCAATGGTTGGTACTCTTCAGCCTCCTACATTTACTCCTCCATTAGGAATTCCACCTCCTGGATTTGGTCCTGGAGTTCCTCCACCACCACCACCACCATTTATGCGACCAGGCTTCAATCCGATGCATTTACCACCAGGTATATTAATTGTTCCTAGAAAGTTTGTAGGCATATGCATTAGGCCCTGGGTCCTCTGTGGAGAAGGGCGGGATATAAATTTAAATAAAATGAAATGTGTTAGGTACTCTAGAGCAGGGGTCTCCAACCTTTGCAACTTTAAGTCTGAAGGACTTCAGCTTCCAGAATTCTCCAGCCAGCTTTGCTCGCTGGAGAATTCTGGGAGCTGAAGTCCTTCAGACTTAAAGTTGCAAAGGTTGGAGACCCCTGCTCTAGAAAGTATGGCTTTCTGTTTATAGATCAATTGCGGATGGCTGTTCTAAAAGTGATACTTCATTCTTCCTTTTTTCCTAGGCTTCCTTCCTCCTGGACCACCACCTCCCATTAACCCATCGGTTTCAGTTCCTCCAGTTTCTGTCCCTCCTTCTGGAGGAGTAAATATCCCAAATTGTAAGTGCGAGTTGTTTGGTGTTAAAGATAATTCCAATAGAAGTTTATGCTACTTAAAATGTTATTAATGTCATTTTTAGCTACTGTGGCCACTATAAATGAAGACACTACAAAAGACTCTTCTATAGGGAACCCTATTCCAACAGTAGTTTCTGGAGCTAGAGGAAATGGTGAAAATGCAGAAGGCTCCAAAGGATATCCAAATGCTCCACCACCTGTCACTTCTGCTAGTATATCAGCTTCTGTATCCCAACCAGTCCCACTGCTTGGTAAGTTCAGCTTTCAGGTGGTGGCAGTGCCACATTTCTGTATTCATTCCAGACGGATAACTCCTACAAAGCAAAATATAATCTGGGCTGCTGGAATGTTAAGCCTTTAATTTTTGAATTCTGATTATGAATAATGAAGAACACTATTCATCCTGAAAGGCTTGAATTGATAAATTGATTTTGATAGAGAATGACATAATATACATTTTATTATGAACTCTTCAAAATATTTTGACTCCAACTAAAGTAGCAGACTTGGAATTTGATTGTTAACTTACCAGAGTTTTCCCCTCTGAACTTCAATACATTTTCAAATAGAAAAGAAGAAAACAGAGAAAAACTGTTCCTCTTTGTATTTCTCAAATACACACACTTCCATACCCCAAATGCTGTCTTTTTAGTCTCTTAACCGAAGAACTTCTGTCTTTTGGGAGCTTAGTTCATATTTTAGGAAATATGTTTAGTTTCTTTCCCTTCAATTTAAATCTCATTGTGAGAAGATGTGGAAATTAGTTTTATGATTCGCTGCCTGCATTTATTATCTAGCTGTGACAAGTCTCAAGCAACGGATATCTTACATTTTTACTCTTTTACTTCTTTGTGCTATTCTAATGTTCTGCCATTTTTTGCCTAGATTTCGTACCCTTTCATAATCCAAAAGAAAGAAAAATACATTAGAAATAATTCCTTTTGATGAAATATACTTAAATATTATGAGGCATTTATCACACAATACCTATCAGCTGTGTCAAGATTTGTTTTCAGACCACCGATTTATTACTTTCACGATTGTTTCAGAAAATGTATACTGGAATTATTTCCAATTTATTTTTTTCACCAATTGGCATTCCGCAATGCATAGTTATTAAAGTTCAGATTGTCCATTAATTCAAAACAAAATATGTTGTGAATAAGTTCTTAATAGGTCTGTACAACAAAAACTTCAGGGCTGCCACCAGCTCCAGTGCTGCTACTACTTTGTTGGGCACAGAACAGCTGATCAGCACATCATATATTCCTTTGACATATAATCTTTTGCTTCCAGTGGATTGCATCCAATGTTTCATTCCATTGTTAGTAGAACATTCAAATGGCTAATACCAGAACCTTTCCATCCAGTCAATTGTTCATGTTCATTCATTCATTCACTTATTCATTCATTCACTTATTCATTCACCATGTCATACCTGTGGTTTACAAAGCCATGGTCCAATACACTTGCCAGTCCTTTTTCTTAATCCTATCTTTTCCTGCTTCCTCTCATGTATCAGTTTTCACACTAAGATTGTGCTTCCCGAAACTAGATTTTTTAAATATAGAACTATAAAATTACCTTTAAGGTCAAGTAATCTAAAGTAAGGAATAAAATCGCAATAATTTGTAGTATAATAAAAAGATTCACTCTATGTGTGTGTGTAAAATTAGTATACATAAATTAATATGTTACAAAATCATGAATTATGGAGAATACTTTCTGATCCTGGCTTACCCTTTCTGATCTGTGCTTTTTATTCTTATTTATTCATCACCCTATGTAATGGGAAGAAGTAGCTAAGAGAGGAATCCATGGTAAAATAATTTGACAAGTTTATAAATTATGAATTACACCATTTTGGACAATGTTTTAAGTATTTGGACATTTGATTACATTTGTTAACATTTATGAGGAGAAAACTGATATAGGTAGTCCTCAGTGTATGAGCACAGCTGGGACCAAAATTAAGGTAGCTGTGTTAAGTGAGTTGAACCTGTTTTTTTTTATTTTTATATTTATATTTATTCAATTTATACCCCGCCCTTCTCCAAACGGACCCAGGGCAGCGCACAGGAAAATTAAAAATATATACAAAACATCATATAAAATTTAAAAAACTAATTCAATGGATCCTGTGCTAAAACCAGATTAAAATTCCCAAATTTAAAAACTATCTAAAAGTCAGATTAGGGGGCTATGCTAGGCCGGCTAGATGGAACAAATGTGTCTTTAGACACTTGCGGAAGAGGCGGAGGTCAGAGATGGTGCGAAGTTCAGGGGGTAAGTCATTCCAAAGGGCTGGACCTGCCACAGAGAAGGCTCTTCCCCTGGGTGTCGCCAGTCGGCATTGTCCGGCCGACGGCACCCTGAGGAGGCCCTCTCGGTGGGAGCGTATTTGTCTGAGGGATGTATGGGGCAGGAGGCGGTCTCGCATATAACTAGGCCCCGAGCCATGGAGCGCTTTGAAGATGGTCGTCAAAACCTTGAAGCGCACCCGAAAGACCACAGGAAGCCAGTGCAGCTCGCGCAGGATTGGTGTTATGTGGGAGTGTCTAGGCGCTCCCGTAATCACCACGCGGCTGCATTCTGGACTAACTGCAGCTTTCGAGTGCACCTCAAGGGAAGCCCCATGTAGAGAGCATTACAGTAGTCGAGTCGAGAGGTCACGAGGGCCTGAGTGACTGTGCGAAGGGCAGCCCGGTCCAGTAAGGGGCGCAATTGGCGCATCAGGCGTACCTGATGGAAAGCCCCCCTGGCCACGGCCGCCACATGGTCCTCCATGGACAGCCGGGAATCCAGGAGGACACCCAAATTGCGCACCCTCTCCACGGGGGCAGGTGTTTCGCCCCCAATGGCCAGAGTTGGAATAATCTGGCTGAACCGGGGTGCCGGAAGCCACAGCCACTCAGTCTTGGACGGGTTGAGCCTGAGTTTGTTACTACCCATCCAGATCTGTACGGCCTCCAAACACCGGGACATGACCTCGACGGCATCGTTGGGGTGGTCTGGGGTGGATATGTACAACTGAGTATCATCAGCGTACAGATGATATCCCACCCCAAAACCACGGATGATCTCGCCCAGCGGCTTCATGTATGTGTTGAACAGTAGGGGCGAGAGGACCGACCCCTGAGGTACCCCGCATACGAGGGGCCTCGAGGCCGACCTCTGCCCCCCTGCCAACACATATTGCGACCGACCAGACAGGTAGGACGAGAACCACCGCAGAACGGTGCCTCCCAGCCCCAACCCCCCTAGTCGGCGCAATAGGATACCATGGTCGATGGTATCAAAAGCTGCTGAGAGGTCTAATAGGACTAGGATAGAGGAATATCCTCTATCCCGCGCCCTCCAGAGATCATCAACCAACGCGACCAATGCCGTCTCGGTGCTGTGCCCGGGTCGGAAGCCGGACTGGCGCGGGTCTAGATAATCAACTTCCTCCAAGTGTCGCGGAAACTGTTGAGCCACCACACTCTCTACAACCTTGGTTGGAGACGGGACGATAGTTGTCTAATAATGCTGGATCCAGGGACGGCTTCTTGAGGAGGGGCCTTACTACCGCCTCTTTCAAGACGGCAGGCAAGGACCCCTCACTCAAAGATGCGTTGACAATGCCCTGGAGCCAGCCTCGTGTCGTCTCCCAGGATGCCAGTACAAGCCAGGAGGGACACGGGTCCAATAAACATGTGGTAGCCCTAAGTCTCTTTGACAACTTGTCCATATCCTCAGTAGTAACAAAATCAAACTCCCAAGATGTTGTCTCAAGAGCAACCTCGGACCGCTCAACTGGACCACTGTCGATGGAGGGCAGCTCGCTCCGAATCCGAGTGATTTTCTCCTGCAGATAAATCCCAAATTCCTCTGCTCGACCCTGTAGAGGGGCTTCCCGCGGCCTCTGTTGAAGGAGGGAGCGGGTCACCCCAAACAGGGCGGCAGGGCGGTTATCTGCGGATGCAATAAGAGTGGCACAATACTCACGTTTGGCCACTCTTATCGCCACCAGGTAAGTCCTAATGTAGGTTCTCACTAGTGTTCGGTCGGCTTCGGAGCGAGAGGATCTCCATCTGCTCTCTAGGCGTCTCTTGTGGCGCTTCATCTCCCTAAGCTCCTCGGTGAACCAAGGAGCCGGGGTGGATCGTCGCCGCAAGAGAGGCCGCACGGGCGCGACTCGGTCCAAGGCCCCGTAGCCGCACTTAACCATGCGGCCACTAGGTCCTCAGTCGAGTCGCAGGGCAAGTCCACAGGAATTGGCCCAAGCTCCCTTTGGAACCTTACCGGGTCCATCAGAAGCCTGGGGCGGAACCATATAGGGATCTCCGGTTCCGCCTCGCCGCGGTGGGGTGCAGCGATCGGAAAGTCGAGCCGAAGGAGAGCGTGATCTGTCCATGACAGGGGTGTGATGACTAAATCCCCTATTCCCAGATCACGACTCCACTGTCCCGAGATGAAGATGAGATCCAGGGTGTGTCCACCCTCGTGGGTAGGGCCTAAAACTACCTGGGTCAGGTCCATGGCTGCCATGGAAGCCATGAACTCCCGAGCTGCACCAGAGGTTTCGCCTGCCGACGGCAGGTTGAAGTCCCCCATGACCAAAAGTCTGGGGGTCTCAACCGTCGCCTCGGCTATCACCTCTAGGAGCTCGGGCAGGGCTGTTGTTGGATAGCGAGGAGCCAGGTATACAACTAACACGCCCAACTGCCTCCCTAGGCCCCATTTCACGAGGAGGGACTCGCACCCAGTCGTCTGAGAGATCGTGGTCTCCTTCGGCTCAAGACCTTCCCTAACCATAATCGCCACCCCCCCACCCCTCCCTAGGGCCCTAGGTTGATGGGAGGCTCGGTAGCCTGGTGGGCACATTTCCACGAGGGGTAGTCCTCCCTCGTGGCCCAACCAGGTCTCCGTATTTTAGGGTATTTTAGTCATGGTTATTAAGTAAATCATTGCAGTTGTTAAGTGAATCAAATGGTCATTAAGTTGTAGATGCAGCTATTGTAAATAGATACACAGTCATGTATTATGTAAATAGTTGCCAAACAACCAAATTTTGATCACATGACTGTGGGGATGCTGCTATGGTTGTAAGTGCAAGGACTTGTCACTTTTTTTTAGTGTCGTTGTAACTTTGAATGGTTTCTAAACAAATTGTTGCAAGTCGAAGACTACTTACAATCCACATATGTTGCTTAGGATTTATAAAAAGTTGAAGGAAAAGGAAAACTATTGTCCGATTAATCTTTGGTACTGGCTTATTTTGTTACTTGCATAGTTATAGGAGAGTGAGGATATGTAATGTGCAGTTGAAGATATACATTCTTTTACAGATGTAAGACTTAAACTTATTTTTTTCTGGCAACTTCAGCTTGACGATAAGCAATAAATTATATTTAAAATTTTGGAACTATCAGTTTGGGATAATGAATGGCACCAGGGTTTTCTTGAGCCACCTAAAATCTGAAGTATTACATGCCAAATTTAGTGAAATAATGGATTCAGGATCTCTGAACTATATGAATACAAGGAACTAGGTGACGAGGTGCTTAATGTAAGGCCTTGCTGCCAATGATCATTAATGTATTACCTAATCTCAATTTCACTTCAGTGCTTATTGTGTTAAGGCACTGTGGAAGTTCTGCAGTGGATTTGAAAAGAACGGAGGATGGAAGCTGGTTTCAGCACCCCCAAACATTTCTTTTCAAATCAGTGCATGTATTTTGCTACCTTAATATAGCAAACTTATTTGCAGTCCCTCAGTGGCTGCACCAACACTTAGGATCTTTTGGGGATGGGGGCAGAGAAAGGAGGCCTATAAATCTCCCCCGGCCCCTTGTAGTCAGTATAAATTTGACTGTAGTTTAAAATTGCCTCCATAAAGAGTAATTTATTAATGTTGATTGGATAGTATTTTCCTTATCCAGAAGGTGATTTGTTATTTTGTAAATTAGAGTTTTCAAATTTTTATTATTCCACTTAACTTTAATCAATGAAATTGCTTTAAGCACTGAATCATTTAATTCGGATTACCTAATCTTTGCATCAAATTAAATCTGATACAGTGAAATTTATTTCCAACTGAAACTAGTCTATATACTGCAACTATATTTCTAAATTTAATAATTTACTTCGATATTCTGGTTCTAAGAAGCAGATAATAATTTCCTGGATAAGCAAAGTATTGTTGCAGATGGACATAATGTACATTTTACCTAATCTACATGTGTATTGAATTAACATGCATTTCAAAATCCACGCACACATATTCATACGTTTCTTTTTCCTAACGACAGCTATGTTACATTCATAATACTTTAGTCTCTAAAACATCACTGCATACTCTAGTCTTTTACATAGAGATTACTTCCAGGTTTCTTGAACAGTTCAGGGTCTAACAAATAAAAAAATATAGAAATGATATGGAGAAGCAGTGTCATTCAAAACAAGGTGAAATTGTTGAGCAGAGGTCCTTTAAAAAAAATCTAAGGTAAGTTGTAATGCTTCTCCAAAAAATAACAAGTCAGTCAGATGCTATGGAAAAGTCAATAAAATCATGTTTAAAAGGCATTTTAGGTGTGTTGTTTAGTATGAAATTGGTTTTGAATAATATGGGAGGGAAAATCAGCATAGAAATCCTTATGGAAGAACTTGTCACATGATCTGGAAGGAATACTTGAAGGTAATGTTCAATATTATTTTGAAACATCAGTGCAAACACAAGCCAGTGTTTGAGTAAACTGGGGAGAGTTCCAAGTGTTGGAGTAAACTGGGGAGAGCCAAATTCGAGTTTACCATCAACCATATAAACTCACTGGAAGACTTTGGTCCAATCACACTCCTCAGCCCAAAATACCTCACGTTGTTTGAGAAAAATTAAAGGACAGACTGCTGTGTATGGTACCTTGCCCTCCTGAAGGAAGGTGAGATATAACTAACATATAAATCAATAAATCTGTATTATGGAATATGTAACCTAGAAGGTATACTGCTTGCTGGATGTGTCAGAAAAAGGAACCTAAAAACTACTCTAGCTTAATAGATATAATTTCAAAAAAGATGTGTGGATTCCCATATACCGTTTTCAATGGAGATGCTCATATGACAGACTGAGAACATTGCATCACTTGTACCTTCTAATGTTGTGACACTAATAATGCACTACTGTATATCTTTGCTTAAAAGAAATGTGCTTATTCCAGTATACGTGGATATAAGCTGTAGTCCAATGTGCTGATATCCTTTTAAAAATGAAATAAAGTTGTATGGATGCATCTTCTCAAGAAATATTAATGGCTAAGTAGAATTGCCACCAGCATAGTTGTAATTTTGGGTCTAATATGATACATTTTTCATAAAACTATGAATTTTGCTTCCTGCATAAATTATGTAAATTAATGGCATTGATTATGTTCTATTTTCATCTTGTTAGTGAAGAAAAAAACCAATAGGCGTAGGAATTTTTTTTGAAATGAAAAGTAAATTTCTCTATTCCAAGTGAATACTAATGTCATTTATATGAACACACTATGTTTAACATTTAAATCTGCAAAGCTAACAAAACCATTCTGGTTTATAAAACTCCTCTTAAGAAATGTGAAAAGGTTTTCTAGAGGAATTAACCTTGTTGAACCAGTTTGTAATATTTGGTAGAATATTTGGGTTCATGGATGCTGAATAATCCCATAATAATGAAGCACTCCATAAACTTCTTTCAAGGTTTAGTATCAAGTGATGGGATATAGTTTTTGTAGCTGAATATCTTCATTTCTGGTGGCTATGTTCTGATTTCTGCAAATGTTACTGAATGTTGCTATCATTTTAGTAATTGTGTAATAAGTAAATTTCAGGGAAGATTCGTCACTGTCTAAATTACTTAGACTCATATATAGAACATCTCTCTCTGTCCCATGAGTCTAAAGGTTGGTTCTATTTTCAATTCTTAGTGATTTACTCTTGGATACAAAGGATTCACCATCACATTTTAGCAATACTGTATTCAGCATTCAATACACATTACTTAAAAAAATTACATTGGTCATTTATCTTTCTGTAAAAAACATATAACATATGCAATACCTGCTACTACTTTGGTAAGGGAAAGGTAATTTTGCTGTTACACAAAAGAAAGTCACAATGGGCATATGTATATCGTCTGCATGTCTTGGAGATGATTAACATGGCTGAGACAGAAAATGGATGTAAACCTAGTTAAAGCAAATTATTTTTAGTTTAAATCATTTTAACAGATTCATTCATATATATGAATGAAGAGTAACAATCTAATAATTGTATTGCCATTTAATAAACATCTTGGCTGAAATGTGACTGATGATAAATAGAAACTGAAAAATAAGTAATTTTTTCCTTTGATAAATCTTATGCTGGATTTAAAATTGCCATACATAATCCCTTCTAGTGAATAATTCCAAAGCATTTGGTACATGAAACATTAACCAGCAGTGGGTTACTATAGTTTTATTTATAATTTTTCAGATCAGTATCATTAACTCTAGACTTAAGAGTTCAAGAACTTTGCGTCCTTGGAAAAATCTATACCTATTTGCAATAATCACAGTGAAAAGCAGGTCGAAATTGTTATGCTGTTAAAATGTTTATGAAGAACAATTGACTTGTTATAATTAAGAGTACAACTTCAGAAGTGAGATGTTTGACATGTTCTGAAATCATCTGAAATCAAGTGCTCCTTCACAAACCATTTGAAATTACACAGAGTAACTAGATATTTCTATTATATGCCTTGCAGTTTTCAAAGGTTGAAATGCTAATTTCACATTTTAAAATTCAAGTTGTATCTGGTTGAACATGAATTTACATATGCCGAACATCAACATAGGAATGCTGTTATAAAACATTGTTAAAGCACAAAGAAGGAATACTTAAAATTCAGAAAATACATTTTAATAGGTTTGAATGAATATCCACTCTCTTTAAATAAATGTAAATAAGAAACAAGTACCCATATTTGTAGATAGCTGAAAATTGTTTCTGCCTAGTTTGAATTATGTTGCTGGGAATAGTATAGCTTTATTTCTACTTTAGTGCCTAAAAATGACTTAAAGTACAGAAAAGGGTACCCTTCCCATTCGTAGTGGAGGCATCACTTAAGGCATTTCTGGGTTGAAAGGATTAGCCTCACTGTTGGGAGACACCCATGGTGCGTCCTCTCAAGTCCCCATCAAGGAGCTGGGTGGGAGTTCACCCTGCCACGCCGCAGCACTTGGGTCACTAACTTCCACCCCAGTATCCTAACCACGTGAGCCAAGGATTATTGTCCTAGTATAGTTTCAGTAAATCATATTACTTTTTGTTGGGAACATAGCAAGTTCATGAACATACATAGGGTAAATTGAGATGGAATTTGCTTAAACACCAAAATTTGCTTGAATATATTTAAAAAGTGAATTAGAATCTCAAAATCTAATAGCATTAACAAACAAAGCTAAGACAATGAAGACATTTCATATGTATTCTCATACATTCTAATAATCCCCGGTGGCTTACATGGGATGAAAAACCACATGCAAACAAATGCAGCAATTTTATGAAGATGCTATGGATAGTCTGCTGTTAATTTATGCTGATGTTAAGCGCAGCTGTATAGTATTTGTAATATACCTAACTCTTTCTTTTGCACTTGAGCCACATGGATACATTTCTTTCTCATGTTCAATAAGACAAACTACATGATTTTAACTAGGGTTTTCCTAGTTATCTTGATATTTATTCTATCCTCTCTGACAAAGTAATTTACAGCTCTGTAGTTACAGTATATCATCTAGGACAGGGGTCTGCAAAGTTGGCTCTTTTAAGACTGGTGGACTTCAACTCCCAGGATTCTCCAGCTAGAGCCAACTTTGCAGACCTCTGAGCTAGGTCATTGAATCAAATATCTCATGGGAAGAGAAATTGGCCATTTTTCTTTGTATTTTTGCTTTATTGTCAAATAGTTCTTACTGTTAGAAAATGGTTCAATTTCATTTGGATTCCATTTTCAGGTAATTGAAATTCATTAGCTATGTTCCATGGAGCATTGTCAACCATTTTCTATTCCAAAAGCTTTGCTTCTGGAAAACTGCTATGTACCACGGCTGTATCAGTACAGTTTAGTTTTCCTTTAGTGCAGGGGTCTCCAACCTTTGCAACTTTAAGTCTGAAGGACTTCAGTTCCCAGACATCTCCAGCCAGCTTTGCTGGCTGGAGAAGTCTGGGAGCTGAAGTCCTTCAGACTTAAAGTTGCAAAGTTTGGAGACCTCTGCTTTAGTGATCACAATTTGGACTGGAAAGATTATTGAGCAAAGTGGTCACAACTATGCTTGTGATTTTTACACAGGACTGCAATGGTAAACATGACATAAAAATGAGGTGAATTCAGCCATTGCTCACCATTTTTCAGCACCATCATAACTGCAAATGGTTGCTGAAGCAATTGCTAAGTAAGGACTACCTTCTGAGTTCAGAGAAGAACTTTTAACAATATACCTTTTAGATTCCCAGATGTCAGTCCTTTGATGGTCAGAAAGCAGACTTCACACGCACTACTGAACTCTATTGTTGCATGGTATAATAATAGGATCTTAAAGGCATGACAGAATCTCCCCATCTTCTGCCCAAGGGAATCATGACAGGGCAATCTTGAGGGGTTTGTTTCCCCTCATTTTTTCTTTCTTTTAGGGTTAAGCTGTTTTTTACATAACTACCTTTGTAGTCTTTCTTCAAGGTAATATTCTACAACAAAATATTCTGGCTCTGGAATGGAATATTTTATATAGGTCAGTCTTGATTTTCTGTTTGATGCAGAAAGGTTTGCACGTATAATCATCTTTAACTATGATTATATATGGGATAACCATTTAGGCTATCCAATCCAACTCCCTGCTCAGTTCAGGAATCCAAATCATTCCCTGTATATAGGTAATTGATTCCATTGTGTGAAAGGTGTTTGTGTACTTTTGTGATGGCATTATGGGAATTATAGGAAAACAGGCTTGTATACTTTCAAATATGCAATTATATTCCTAATTCCTAAAACTAAATGCTCTCAGTTTCTTCCGTTTCTCATCATGGGATTTAGCTTCTAAGTCCCTGATAGTTTTCATTTTTCATTTTCTTTCACATTTGTCGGTTTCTCTAAAACCTTAAAGTTTTCTGCCTGGAACTGGATACTGTGTGGACTACATCCTGTCCATTGCAGACTAAAATAGAAGTGTTATTTTATATTATGAAATGTATTGGTTGCCTGTAATTGCCTTTCTTTTCAACCATTTAACCACTGACTCAGTTTGCAATCTGTTATTAATCCACATTAATTTTCTGCTTGTCAGAACTCTTGCTTTGCTCTCCTTTATTCAGCCCCAGTCTCTTAATTTCCATCAGCTTTTAAGTGATAAGACCACGTGGGAAATATCATCAAAAGAAATTTCTAATACTATCAAAACAAGTTTCTAAAGAAGTGTCAAAACAGTGACAATGCTGGGGATGTCCATAATGCTGATATTCCATTGAATCCATATGCAGCTCAGATCCAGGAGGATGTATTTATCTTTTAAGGAGTCCAATAAATAGCACCTGAGTATGAAGATGATGAATGCAAGATGGTGAACATAACTTAATACTTTTGCCTCCTATTTTTCCCCACAACAACCCATTGACGATCTTGGTGTCTTCTGTTCTCATAACAGATTCAGATTCAGATTTATTGAATTTGTATACCGCCCTTCTCCCTTTCGGGACTCAGGGCGATGCACAGCCAACGGTAAAAGTAGGTAATACAAAAACTAAAAACAAATGTTAAGAAATATTAAATAGATTGGCCTGCCAATTAAAACCCCCTGTTAAAATCAATTTAAAAACTACGACCGGCCGGCAACACGAAATAAATGGGTCTTCAGGGCCCAACAGAAGAGACGTAGGTCTGTGATCGTCCGTAGTTCAGGGGGAAGGTCATTCCAGAGGGCAGGAGCTGCCACAGAGAAGGCTCTCCCCCTAGGGGTAGCCAGCCGACATTGCCTGGCCGACGGCACCCCGAGGAGGCCCCCTTTGTGGGAGCGAACTGGTCGGTGGGAGGTATTTGGCAGCAGGAGGCGGTCTTGCAAATAGCCAGGTCCCTTGCCATGGAGCGCTTTAAAGATGGTCACTAATATCTTGAAGCGCAAAAAGCACAAAAAGCAACACAAGACAATTCCTGCTGCATGATGCATGACCTGCCAGGAAGTTCCTTGAAATATAGCAGACTGCTACTTTGTGGGGGGGAAACAAAAAGGCTGCCTTTAATTGTTAAGGAAATTTGCCTTTTAAAAGTGTCACAGTATTCCCTTTTCTTTTGGTATTTATTTGCTCTTTGTTTTGTCAGTGTTGAACAGGATTCAAAACTCTTGAGTCACAGTGTATCTTCCATATCTCAGTTCTGCCAGCTTCATCATTTTTGGCATCCTATTTTGTTTCTTGTTAAAGCTTCATCCTTTCACCTCAATTCAATATGGGCTTTCTCTACTTTGTTCACTGCTTTGACCTTTTCTTCAAAGACCCCTGTAAATTTGCACTTGCTGCTAACACATAGCAATTCATTTTTTTAATTGGATCACAAACATGCTACCAGCAGTGCAGGCCGTCACTGCAGATTCCTTCTTTATCTTTACATTTGTTTCTTAAGGTTCTACTATAGAACAGGGGTCTCCAACCTTTGCAACTTTAAGTCTGAAGTCCTTCAGCTCGCAGACTTCTCCAGCCAGCTTTGCTGGCTGGAGAAGTCTGGGAGCTGAAGTCCTTCAGACTTAAAGTTGCAAAGGTTGGAGACCCCTGCTATAGAAGGCTTTTATTTATTGTTTATTTCTCAGGTAAGCCAAGGGTATACCTCATTTTGAATATGGTGTCCATTGCAATCCCACATTTAATCTCCATTTACCGGAGATTTTAAAAAGAGACTGGACAGTCCTTTGACTGAAATGGTATATGATCTCCTGCTTGAGCAGGTTCTTGGACTAGAAGACCTCCAAGGTCCCTTCAAACTCTGTTATTCTCTTTTGTAATTTCAAAAAGTATTGGGGGAAATTACAACAGGTTCAAAGGAAGACATCAAGATTGTTAGGCGACTAGAAATCAAGTTCTTGAGCAGAGATTTGAGGAGATAAACACAACTGGGGAATATGATAACTCTTCAAATGCCTGAAAAGATGTCACTTGGAAGAAGATGAAGATATTTTTTAAGATTTCAGAGTGTAAAATACTGAATAATAAATGTAAGTCATTGGAAGGGAGATTATAATTGAATATTAGTAAAGGAAACAAATTATCATGGGTAATAAAATATTGGGAAGTTATGGCTGGTTAGCACTAGCACTGCTGTTGTCATATGATCTATTTTCAATGTTCAGTCATTTGTTAGTCTCTCAGTCGCTCATTCTTTCCCACACTCAGTAGCAACAACTTACTTGCCTGATGGAAATGGGAGGGAGGGAGGCAGATTCCTGGTTCTTCCTGCCAGATTTCCCCTAGGAAAATCAATGGGAAGCCGGCAGGAAGTTGGAAATTGTTTCCTGGTCCTTGCTTTCCCCCCCTCAGTCATTCTGCTTCTCTGGGTAAGGAAATGTCTCTGAAACAATGACTCGGTGGGGCATGGATTGGTCTAGTAATCTTAATTTCGTGACTACTTTTCTTCCTCCTAATTATAGTTATACCTTTATCTTTATTTGAAAGAAAACTATGGAAAATATGTCAAGAAACAAAATCTAAATATAATCCCAATTCTAAATAATACAAGTCTTTAAAAATATAGTTTATGTTGCAATTTAATCCCAGCTGAATTTCTTGGTCCTTGAGTTCAAACATTTCAGTAGTTGTTTAGATCAGGGGTCTCCAACCTTTGCAACTTTAAGTCTGAAGGACTTCAGTTCCCAGACTTCTGGGAAGCTGGCTGGAGAATTCTGAGAGCTGAAGTCCTTCAGACTTAAAGTTGCAAAGGTTGGAGACCCCTGGTTTAGATGTCTTAAATTGTGTGTGTGTTTATTTTATTTATTTATTTTTCATATTTATAACCCGCTCCCATCTCACAACAAGGGACTCGGGGCGGCGAACATAGAATTAAATCAATAAATACAAAATACAATACATAGATATTAGATGCTTAATACATGGACCTCTTTAATACTAAGCATATCCATTTTGTTTTCTGATGATTATTTTTGTGAAGAGAAATGTTTTCAAATAATATGTAAATTGCATCTGGGATCTAGAACCTGTTGCAACCACATGGATCATGTTTTGAATATAACAATATAAGCATGTATTTCCATATACATTGTGCCGAGGGTTGGCACAACCATGAGACAACAAGCTGCAGGAAGATACTAAACGTCATCTCTGCCCTCCAAGCTGATCAGGTTCTTTGAGACGCTGTTCTACCAGTGATAGCGTTTTTGGCTGAGCTAGGCTATTTTGCCAAACCCTAGAGTCATGAAAACAGGCAGCATATAAATCTCTTCCTCCCCATCATATATTGACAGGCATTGCTGTCAATGATGAAACTTGTTTTGCACTCTGGGCATCTAGTGAATGGGAAGTGGTGACGCATTGTAAACATTGCCTAACCCTGGTTCAGAAAACTAGACACTTTTCTCATGTGCACTTGAGGCTGCTTAGCAAATATAGATACAACCTTCAACTCACCCCATTGGTGCATTGTAGGGGAAGAGGAATTCTGTTTCTTTTAAGCAAGAAAGTATTGTGTTTAAAGTATTTCTAAAAATCAGACTGGAGTCTTGTGTTTAGGGCATTAGGTATTTCTAAGGATTTAGAATTATTGCTATGCTTTTTGATGTATGTGTATGCAAAGACAATGCTGAAACAGATATACTAAGTACACCATATTAAATAAAAGTTGGAATTATTATCAACCAAGTGTTCGTAGAATTGAGGAGCTCCAAGCAGCTTTAATCAACAATATATTAGATTGCTAAAAATAATACCCCATCAATTTAAAAATGCAAAAACTTCAATTCTTTTGTTTTGACTCTTGTGTCAGTTTTACAAAGGTATGGGAATTAGTTGTGAAACATAAGATGTTTGAAATGCAATTTCAATTCATACTTTGTTCTGCTCTGGTTATAAGATTTGGTATAGAGTTGAAAATTAAATGCTTTTAATTATTTAGTTCCTATTTAGAAGTTTCTTACAGATGAAGATGGGACTGAAATACTTGTATGGCATAACATTTTACAGTTTTGTTAAACCTTTAAAGAAAGAAAATCAAAAATTGTTCTGTACTATAAGCCCAATTTTATCAGCAAAGTATTTAACGCAAAAACACAACTCCCCCTTCTGTTAAATATATGTATTTTAAAATGACATATATGTATCTTAAAATGAATTCTGCCACTTTAAATTTCTGGAATGGGTTTTAGATTGATGCAGGCTAGTCCTTAACTGGAAGACAGAAAGCTTGTATCAATGCAAGTTTTTTGAGGTAGTTTTGAGATGATCGTATAATTGTAATTTGTTGTATATTAGATATTGAAGGTTAGAATAGGCCTATTAAAATAAAAGGGATTTAAATTAAATGGTGGTGATCCACAAATAATTCATTTAATTTTCTGTCCTTTAAAAAACCCTAAAGAATTCTATGTATAACTTCCAGTGTCTTATTTTGCATAATTGATATTGAGCTGAACTTTTAGAAAAGGATATACATGGGGTTTGAATAATGTACTCTTTCATAGTGTTTCAGTTTTGGTAGACCCTACTTTTGAAAAATTGAAGGCAGGTCTAAATTTTAAGTGTATTCATATTAGTAAACTATTAGTAAAAGCCTGTTTAAATGTTGCATGCTTCAATGTTTATAAACATTTAATGTTACAAAAATTGAAACCTGAAAAAAGAGCACATTTTCTAATCTTTTGAGAGATTATATGTGAAGAAGTAGTATCTTGTAATTAATTACATGTTTTTTTGGCTTACTAGGTACTCAAGGAGTTACATCTAGTCCAGTGATTGGACTTCAGGCACCTTCTACTGGCCTTTTAGGTGCCCGACCCGGTTTGATACCACTTCAGAGACCTCCAGGAATGCCACCACCCCATCTGCAACGGTTTCCAATGATGCCACCTCGACATATGCCTCCTCATATGATGCACAGAGGTCCGCCTCCAGGGCCAGGTGGTTTTGGAATGCCTCCACCTCATGGGATGAAGGGCCCTTTCCCACCCCCAGGCCACTTTGCAAGGCCCAGTGGAATGCCTGGAGGTGGTCCAGGAGCATCTGAAGATAATAGAGATGGAAGGCAGTTCAGGAATGACAGGCCACCATTTACTCCACATAGAGACCAGGAAAGGTTTGGAAGGAGGTCTTTTGGGAATCGGATAGAAAATGAACGTGAACGCTATGGCAACCGTAATGACGACAGAGAACATGAACGCCTTGGTAATCGAGAAAGGAGAGAATGGGGAAGAAGAAGCCCTGAACGTGATAGACACAGAGACTTGGAGGAAAGAAATCGGCGCTTCAGTGGACACAGAGAGAGAGATTCTAGAGATAGGGAACCCCATAGAGAAAAAGATGAAAATCGAGGAAAGGAGAAACCCGAGTTGACAGACAGAGTAGATGGGGTCAAAAACTATGACTCTCAGAGCAGTAAAGTAGAAAACACAGACTCTCTTTCAGAACTTAATAAAGAGTCTGAACCTATTGGTGTGAAGCCAATGGAAGAAGTAGCATCTGAGTCTACCTCATCTCTTGAAAAACCTGAAAAACCTACTGGCTCAGTTGCAGAGGCTCCTCGCTAGAGACTGGAATTTGTCAAAAAAAATACATCGGAGTGTAGAGCTTTAGAATTGTACAGTATGCTGTATATTTGCTTTTCCTATATCACAATTCCCCCCATAGTTTATGGGGACATGTAAGCAATTTG
This sequence comes from Rhabdophis nuchalis, assembly GCA_039707465.1. Taxonomy (NCBI): domain Eukaryota; kingdom Metazoa; phylum Chordata; class Lepidosauria; order Squamata; family Natricidae; genus Rhabdophis; species Rhabdophis nuchalis. The sequence goes on from CM077649.1 coordinate 15,866,018, forward strand.
ATTGCTTCCCTTCTATTTAAAATAGCCACACAATAACATGAAAAGAAATAAACCATTACCCATTTTCTGCTGTAACTTTTTTAAAGTTTTCACTTTAAAAAGTTTACAAATCAGACTTAGAAGTGCTTTCTATTTTTTTTTAATTTAAGTGAAGGTAAAATGGTGAAAGCTCCTAAAAATAGGGATGTGTTTTTAATAAACTCTATTTTCATAACAATCCTTAACGTGTGCTATTCTTCCTATGCTGCACTGAAGTGGTAAAGAATTGTTCAACATCTTAAAAGTTTGAACTAATGCTGTACTGGAGTCTAAATTAGACTGTTTAAATCTGTTAAAACTGTTTGTATAATAGTTCACAGAAGCTAAATATGTGAGTTACATTGATTTTAAATTTATGCATTTTAATTAACTACATTATTAGATACAAATTAATAGCTTTTAAATGTTTTAAGAAATCTGGTGTTTGCAGTGAAGTCATTTTTTTTCCTGGCCATCCAATTAATGCCGTGGTAAATGTTACCCTATAAATAAGTTCCTGGACTTATGCTAGCTCCTGTGGAAAAACTTTTTTTTTTTTTGTGATTTAATCCATTAGTATGTTTGGGCTTGATCTCCAAATTACCACTGTTTCTTTAACATGTCTTGGAATAGAGTATATGAAAGCAAGCTACTAAGGTTTTTAAAAGGACTTCTGCATACTTTCGCCAAGTAACCAAGCTATTTAAGCTGGCTGTGTCATCATAACTTTGTAGTAAGTGAAAGAAACAAGTATTAACTCCATTAGCAAATGCCAGCAAGCCTTAAGAGTAACATACATTTTATTCCTTGGTTTATTCTATACACAGTGATAACTCTTATCCAAAATTGCAGCAAACGGCAAATACTGATGCCATGAAATTTTTCTGTTTTGATTTGATGTGTCTTTCAGATAGCTTGTTATGCGCACTTAAGTGGAAGTAGATTCTTCCCCTCCCTCCACTTAATTTTTGGAAGATGAATTGAGGCAAAATTCTTCTTTGCAATAGAATAAAAAATAACTTTATATATTCTTGTGAAATTAATTTGTAATTTGTGTTGAACTGTCTCCATACCATTTATAAGCATACCAAAATTGATTCTAAAATTCACTTGGTACGCAGTCCCTAATTCAAGTGAAGATCATCATGTATGTATAAATCGAAATGATCAAATACTAGCTTGAAAAAAAAGTTGTGTGTTAAATATAAAATTTCCATGTGGCACACTCACAAAGCTCTCAACTTGTGGGCCTGCTTTTTCTTCTATATATTAAAATTTTGAATGGGTTATGCAGAGGTCCCCAACCTTTGCAACTTTAAGTCTGAAGGACTTCAGCTCCCAGAATTCTCCAGCCAGCTTTGCTGGGAGCTGAAGTCCTTCAGACTTAAAGTTGCAAAGGTTGGGGACCCCTGGGTTATAGTCATTGCTAGTTACCAGGTGGTGAAACAGACTTGTGTGGACAAAGCATATTATCTAGCCAAGTACAGGGTAGACAGTTTTTAAGACAAGGCCACTAATTTGCTACAACCCAAGTAACCACTGCTAATAATTCTGATTTCTCTGCCTTTAGCATTAAAAAAAAAATAGAACCAGATTCACTAATCTCTTTTCATTTTCAGCATGGTTGTCTTTAACAGTGCTCTTTGAAATTCCATCTTTAGATGATAGGATTATTAGTATAAAACACTTTCTAAATTTAGGGTTGTTTTTTTTTAAACGCCATACAGGATTTTGCAGATTTGTTTACCAGAGTTTGTTATCAAACCCTTAAAGGTCTCACTTTCCATAGTGACGTGGCAGGACTTCTGTTCAGCAACTGCCTTTATAAAGGTAATGTAATATAGTTATGTAGCCTTCATAGATTACTTAAATGAAAATATTTTTGTTGGTTTCTTGTAAAATGTAACATTTTAAACTACATCCCATAGGAAGCAGTAACAGTTCCCGTATAGAAAGTTTGGATAAATATTTGGAGTATGTGATGATCTCCAGTGATCAGGCTGTCACTTAAGATTTATTTTGACCAGGCTTGATTCATTAAATAAATCCTAGAATGAGAATTTGCTAGATTTTTAAAAAATGGGATTATCAAACTAGCATTAGAGCGATTTCAGATGTCCAAAACATTTCCCTTAGAATGTTTTTTTTTTAAAACTGCACTACTCAACATCCACATAATACCAATACTCTGCATTTGTTTTACAGCACTTTAATAACAGATAAAAAGGCAAAGGAAACAAGACTTGCCAGCTTAAATTCCATTTAATACAACCATAACATTCTTTTTTAAACCATAACAAAACCCAGTAGCGGGTAATTCTACAGACACATTTATATTCCACATACTGTACTGCTGATTCTACCAACTGTCACTCATAGAACTACTTTATGCTTTAGCTAGACCAACAACCCCACAAGCTAGACGAGGACCAGCATTTCCAGTTTTCAAGCTCTCATCATTTCCTCCTCTACCCAGGTCATCCTCTTTTTCATGAACCTAAAAGACACAAACCAACACATTTCAGGTCAAGGCTATTAGTTAATAAAAACTGGAATTTTATTCTCAATTTTCAGGGTTGCTTTTTTAAAAAAAACAAACCCTGTATCTTTGTTGAATTATAAATACCTGCAAGAAATTAACGTATTCTACCATATCTTAATATGAAGAAGAAAGCGTCTACTAGTTTAACAATAAGTTAAAATTACTTAAAAGACTGGCAAATCCTTTGCTACAACAAGAACATAAAATGCTCACGAGATACTGAGCAATCTTGTTCCACGGCAAGTAGGCTTCATGAGAAATATGATGAGCCATTATAGTATGTATCAACATTTATGTTCTATGTAAATGCAATTAAGGAATCAAAAAGGATTACTGCCTTCTGTGTTGTGTTGTTATTCCTATATGCTCATAATACAGCTACCAAATCTGGATAGTGTCCTCTTCTCCATGTGTGATGAATTACACCTCATAGCATTCTTTGTTATTGGCCAGCCTGATCTGATCCACTGGCAACTGTAACCTTATGAATGTTCAATATCCCTAGTGTACAAGTACATCTTTCTATGACGATTAATCTGAAAACGTAAGCATATGCAGAACTGTATCTTATATTATGGACCTCTACTGGATAATTCTCCATCTATAATTTATGCCAAGACATCAAGAAATCTGGTTTGGTCAATGGGTTCCAGTTCAACGGTTTTACACATAAGTCCTTGCTGATTACCACCTGAAAATTCTGGGTTTACAATTTTTTTTTTTATAAAAAAAAATTGCTTGCAAAGGTCACTCAACTTACAAAGGTTGATAGTGAAAGCCAGAATAAAAAATAAATTTCCACACTTACCACCATAGAACGTCCAATAATTGAATGTGGTCCTGAGAGAGAAATACACCCGTCCACCATAGACACGTCTGCAACACCTGACGCATTTGCAATCACATTTCCAAGATCACCAACATGCCTGGAACACAGTTATTTCACAGAGTTAACAATATAACCGTACCAATAATGTGTCTCATACACAATTTTCTACCCTATTGCAGCCATACAGCCGTCTTCAAGCATAAAGAGTCACGTTTATCAGTTTTGCAATCATTCAATTGTAGTCAACCATTAGAAATACTATAGCCAGCTAATAGTACTCTTAACAATGTAAGTCAATATTTAGGTATTAAACATTTAAAATTTGCTGTAAACAGAATCTACCACAAATGCAATATCCAGTTACACCTAAAAGCCCGTAACATTAGTCTTAAGGCTTCACTAGTAGAACACTTCAATGCCAAATACAATGCTAGTTGTTTCAAGTTTTCCTATTTGCAGCCATTGCCTTTTTTACAATGTTATCATGAACGAAATACTGGATCTCCTTTTGTGTAATTCTTAAAGCAGCAGCTATTAATGACATAGGGAGAGAATTTATAACAGGTTTCCAGAATGTCCTGAAGAGTTCTGCTGGGGTCTATTTGTAATATAAAGCTACAAATACAAATTGGTATTTTCATTATGATTCATGTGTATACAAGTACTGATGCCTTTAATTGTATGGCTGTATTTTGCTTGTTCAAGTAGTAACTGTATTTTTATTTTTGGCGATGCTGAATAAACTGTATGAAGCACAAATCTCTTGCTACGTCTTCAAACTAGTATATAGAAATACAGAAATATTCCCCTAAATCAGAGGTCTCATTCTCGCGGCCCGCGGGCCAATTGCAGCCCGCAGGACGGCATCTTGTGGCCCCCACCGTGATATGAAAGTATATTAGTAATAATATTAGTATTAATATTAATATAAGGAATCCCTTATGCGGCCCAGCCTCTGCCTCCAGCGGCCCCCAGGTAAATTGAGTTTGAGACCCCTGCCCTAAATAGTCTAGCTTGGTGCCTCTGAACAAGATACTAAGGAAAGAACCCGTTCCTTTAATACAATCTGGTGAAAAATCGATTTATTCACTTACTTATCAAAGTTATACCCCATCCCCAAAATGACTACAGGTAGTCCTCGTCTGTGTTTGTTAAGTGATTGTTCCAAAGTTACAGCAGCATTGGAAAAAGTGACCTATGTTTTTTTTTCACACCACCATTGTAGCATCCTCTTAGTCCAGGGATGTCCAAACTTGGGAACTTTAAGACTTGTGGACTTCAACTCCCAGAATTCCCCAGCCAGATGCTTGGCAATTGACTCATATGATGGCTGCAGTGTCCCCAAGCCATTGGGATCTTCTCACAAGTAAAGTTAACAGAACTGCTGTCATAAAACAGGCAACAAATTTTGGGCTCAATCGTGATTATAAATTGAGCACTACCTGTCTTTTTAATCTTTATAAACCTCTTAGTTAGACCGCACATCAGTTTCCATTGCTTAAGGACATGATATTTAGGGCTGAGATATGATGGTTGCAGTGTCCCCAACCCCCTGGTTAGAAACTGGACTGCATAAACAAGCGAAGCCCCATCCACTCAGGCAGCACATGAAACCATGGCCCCTTTGGTCTGTGGAAAAACCTCTCTCCATGGAACCGATCTCTGCTGCCCAAAAGGATAAGGGCTGCTTTTTTTGAGAGAGAGAGAGAGAGAGGTGGCCAAGTCAAAAGCTGGAGAACAAAATAATCAAAGGAAACCCAAGTTCCAGAAGGAAGCATGTGTCCCCATGAAGTACAAAAAAACAAGCAACTAAAAAAGGTGCTAAGAATAAATGAAATGAATAATTGAAGAGAGAATGAATAATTGAAGAGACAGACAAAATGACAAACTAGCAATAGGACCAGTGGGTCTCAACCTTCCTAATGCATAATTAATTAATACAGTTCCTCATATTGTGGTGACCCCCAACCACAAAATTATTTTGTGTTTTCAGTATTTTTTTTTAAAATAGGTGTTTTCCAATGGTCTTAGGCCAGGGGTCTCCAACCTTTGCAACTTTAAGTCTGAAGGACTTCAGCTGCCAGACTTCTCCAGCCAGCTTTGCTGGCTGGAGAATTCTGGGAGCTGAAATCCTTCAGACTTAAAGTTGCAAAGGTTGGAGACCCCTGTCTTAGGCGACCCCTGTGAAAGGGTTGTCCGACCCCCCCAAAGGGGTCCTGACCCACAAGTTAAGAGCCACTGCTCTAGAGATTCTGAGACTTTTACTTCTATCTTGCATGTGCAAGGCAGAGATAAATATTTCTGGGATTGTGAGCCAAGTCACCGGGCACATGCACTCCTGAAGCAAATTTGTGCGAGCAACAACTTTATTGCCTCCAAGAAAGAAATGAGCTTTTCAGATATTGTGAATAGGTATACTATTAAGTTAGTACCTGTGACTAATAACACACTGGGAAATTTTGTGGAAAACTTCAAACAGAACACATATACAGTATCTAACCTGAAGTTAAAGAATTAGAAAGGTGGTCTTGGTTTGCAAAATGCAAACCCACTCCACTAGAAGTTACCTTTAAATCACACATAGGAGGGGGGAAAATTGTACATACATACCTTATTTCATCCTGGGGCCCACCGTGAGTTTTCCCCTCAGGATTGAAGTGAGGACCTGCACTGGTACAACCTGTAACATACGCAATAACATGCAAGTCAACAAAGAAGCTTTAAAAATAAAACTTCACAGAAAAACTCTCTTATCTTACAGGCATTTAATGCCTGTATTATTTATTTATTTATTAATTCGATTTATATACCGCCCTATTTCACCTAAAAGGGACTCAGGGCGGTGCACAGAAAGATAAAACCCCCACAATATACAAAATATAAAAAACTATTAAATTATTAGATCTGTGCTAAAATTTGAATAAATAATTAAAACCAATAAATATCGAATTAAAATATTCCCTAATCTATATATTCTGTATAACATATATAAACTACATGCATTCTTATCTGCTAGGATATACAAAAAATCTACCATTTGAATTCTAAAATATTGTTTGTCTTTCCATCCATGATTTGAAAAGCATTCAACACTTATCAGTAGATGAATTTCATATTTCTTTCATTTAGAAGTTAAATGAAAAATAATGTTCTTAGGCATTTTTAAAAATCATTTATCCATAATTTTAGGATTGCAATCTGTATTCGTAGTTATCAGAAAAATGTTAACACAAAAATTTTACCAGTTGTGTTATCTCCAAATTCATGGACGTGGAAACCATGTTTCCCTGGAGTCAATCCTTCAATTTTTCCACTAATAGTTACATTTCCATCACCCTGAAATATTAAAAAAATGGACAATAATGTTCAAGCAGTAATTTCACAAAAGAGTCTTAAATATGCAGAATTAAAATAGTTCCTCCTACAGAAAGTAATTTAATAAGAATTTAGAAAAAAAATGACCCTATAGAATCGGAATCCAAATTAAGAAACAGACCAAATCAAAGAATACATCGAGAATTGCATGATGAATGCACACATTTTTTTAAATTAAATTTATACCCCACCCTTCTCCTTGTAAGGACCCAGGGCGGCGCACAGGCAATATAAAACCATACAAAATACATTTTAAAAAAACTATTAAATTAAATCCCGTGCTAAAAAACCTTTAAAACCATGAGAATTAAAATTTGTTCAGATAAAAGTCAGAAACGGGGGGTTATGCTAGGCCGGCTTGTTGGAATAAATACGTCTTGAGACACTGGCGGAAGAGGCAGAGGTCTGAGGTGGTGCAAATAAAACTAATACAAAGTAAAAACAGAAAAGAAAAATAAAGTGTGTGTATGTATGTGTGTGTGTGTATTGGCAATACCAGCATACCTACACCCGTGAAAATCTACGAAAACAAATATATATATATATATATATATATATGTATGTGTGTGTGTGTGTGTTAGCTTTTATGAGCTGATCAATAAATTAAATTAGAGAGAGACCAGGATAGATCTATTTCGAGCTTATTAGCTCTCATCAGCTGGCCATATCCCTTACTGGGATTCGAACCAGCGCTATGTTGCATGCACACACACGCACACACACACACACACACACACACACACGATCAGGATGAGAACCTGTGGCCTAGTGGCAATTACAACTGCCTCACATGTAAAACAACCCTGGTTCGAATCCCAGTAAGGGTATGGCTAGCTGATGAGAGCTAAATAACTTGAAATAGATCTATACTAGTCTCCCTTATTTATTTATTTATTTATTATTTATTTATTTATCAGCACAAAAACGTATCACACACACACATATGATTTCCTCTTCATTATAATCAATTTTGGAAACTTATCACCTTCTCTTAAAATACACATGATCTCTTCTTGCCAAATCCCATCCTTTTATCTTTATAAAATCCTTAAAATCACGTTCAGTTCTGATCAGCAAAACTCTATTAAAGATTACCAGTTGATAACAAACTTTATATCACTTCCTTTTATCAATCTTGATCTTTAGTCTCTTGAACTAGAGAGACAGTTTTACCCAATCATAAAATGGTGGGTTTGGATAGTCAGGCTAAACCACATCCAACCATTTCTCTCTCCCGTCTCAGTTTTTCTTCATTTCTTTTTTTGGGGTGGGTGGGGTGGGGGTGGGGAGAGTGTTTGGCATTTCCAAACAAAAAACACCAGGCGATAATTGCTTACTCTTTTTCAAGAGTAGCTTTTGAGGAGTATCATATTCTTACCAAACGCTTTGCTACACTGCAGGCTACTACTCTGTAATTAATAAGAGTATTTAAAAATATCAGATGGATGAGGAATTTGGCAAAAGCTTGCGTTCCTGAGGCATGTCAAAGTCTGAAGGCAACAGATAATAACATATGCTAAAGAAGAGATAAAGGCTTGAATCATTGGCAGTTCTGAACCTTCTACAAGCAGCTTTCAATTTTAACTACCCTACGGAGTTTATTAAAACTGCCACCTAAATTGATGGCAACCAAGAATGTAAAGTTCTAAGAACTTCAATAAGAAGAGCCCTGTTTTACCAATCTCTTCTGGGATTTTTTTAAAAACAGCTTGGACCATTAGATTTTAGAGATCGGTCAAAGAGGGCAAGTCATAGACTATAAATGCCTTCATTTCCAAAGACTACATCTATGTAGGCCAGGGGTATCAAACTGGCGGCCCGCAGGTCACACCCACCCCAGCTCCGCAAAGGGAAAATACATCGCGCCCGTGATGTAGTTCAACACTAATGTAGCCTGTTACACTATTCCCAAAATGTAGACCAAATTCCAAGAAAGGTACTTTAACTCAGGGGTCTCCAACCTTTGCAACTTTAAGTCTGAAGGACTTCAGCTCCCAGAATTCTCCAGCCAGCTTTGCTGTTTAATAAACATGCAACATTCATAATCATGGAGTAAATTTATTTCACAGATTCTTTTAGAAATTATCTGAAAATTTGTAACTGTCCTTTCCTTATTTAGATAACCATTAATGCAAGTATTTCATCAGTGGCAGCAATAATTACTTATTCAGAGATTTTTTTCTCCCAAGAGTTAACATACTACAGTAGCTTTAAAAACATGAGATGTTGACCTAATGCAAAATAAGTATAGCATCACTAACACCCAACTATTAGAAACTAATAATTATATCAATCATTTTGGTATGATTAAGCGATCAGGCTAGAAACCAGAGGATGGGAATTCTAGTCCAGCTTGGATGCAAAGTCATCTGATTGACCTTGGGCCAGTCACTTTCTGCCAGCTCTAGGAAGGAGGCAATGACAAACCACTTTTGACAAACCTTGCTAAGACAATTTCAGGGACTTGTCCAATCTGAGAATCGGGCCCAATTAAAGAAAAAAAAAGGTAACTGATATCAACCAGAAATCATATTTTACAAATATTTTCATATTTGCCAAAATGATTTTCAAACTGCTTATAATGAAGGCACAAGCTGGCGAGTTTTTTAAACCAAGGAGAGTATTTTAATGGGACAAAGCATGGTTCTTTTCTAAAATAGCTTTAGTTTTCTATAAACAAATACTTTTCAATTTCAAAGGATTAAAGATCAATATAAACAAATTAAAAAAAATTACTGGAAAAGGATAAATGTATATTAACGTCACAATGTTAAAAGTTTCTATTGAGTACTTACTTCTGAACAAATACTTTTCTTAAAATCAAACAGAATGCATTGAAAAAATCCTCTACTGTGTTAATCTGCCACTATCATCAAATAGTGTTTGAAACTATTCTGCAAACAATTATTATATTCTATAGCTGATCAGAACTGACTCAAATATTTCAAAGCATCCCTTTTGTCACACTTTAAAAGAGCTGTTGTTAAAAATTATGTGAGCAATGTTACCACATATATAATTAAGAGTATTTACAAAGTTGATGCAATCTATTAAATAAGTAAACAACATAGGTATGGTATGTATGATTAAAGATAAACACTATAGTATTATAATACTAGATATAAATAAGTAAGCAACCCATGTATGGTATGTATGATTAAAGATAAATAGTATATCAAGTATTTCCTAAATAGCATACAAAAAAAGATCATCTATGTTAACTCTAATCCAAGGCTTCATCTCCATTTCAGTTTCCCATGGTAGATGTACACTGAGCACCTGCATAATCTTTACATTGTGTTCAGTAAGATTTTATTTATGAATAGGCAGAGAGGTTGCAAAACCTGTTTGCCCAGTTTTCAGAGAACTGAAAACTCACAGCTTCAAAAGCAGGCATTACAGTCCTCTTCTAAAACCGTGACTCAGCAATTATGATTTATGGAGCAGATTAAATAAATCTGGACTATGGGCATCTTTTATTACAGAATGGAGAAGAAAGATGCTCTCTCTCTCTCTCTCTCTCTGAGGATCCTGAAAAAGGTTTGGGGAAGTTGCCCTCAACTGGAAACTTAAAAGATAGAAAAATCATAACCTCAAAACAAACGGGATGTGTTAGTTTCAATTGGTCCAGGTGTTATTCTGCACAAAGGCCAAGAAAAAAAGGAAATTTACAAATGCACGATAGAACTGAAAATCTGAGCAAGAATTAAAAACGGTTTTATCTTTCCCAGCAACGCGCTATTTTTTTTTCTTTTTAAAAAAATCCCAAACTCGAGTTTGTAGAGCAGGGGTCTCCAACCTTTGCAACTTTAAGTCTGAAGGACTTCAGCTCCCAGAATTCTCCAGCCAGCAAAGATTACCTATACCAGGGGTCTCCAACCTTTGCAACTTTAAGTCTGAAGGACTTCAGCTCCCAGACTTCTCCAGCCAGCTTTGGAGAAGTCTGGGAGCTGAAGTCCTTCAGACTTAAAGTTGCAAAGGTTGGAGACCCCTGCCTTAAGACAATACATGCAATTATATTATATTATTAGGTGCACAGTTATAGTTATGTGATGACTGAGCACAAAAGTCCTTCAGACTTAAAGTTGCAACGGTTGGAGACCCCTGTTGTAGAGTTTCTGACATTTGTTATCTGGTATTTCATAACTCCTGCTACTCTACAACCTTAAACCGAGCCAAAAAATCTAAACAGATCCAGGGGCAAATCAGGATAAAGTAGCAATAGTAAAAGTTTAGGCTCCAACCACGGAGTTGTGCAAGGAATCCAGATTATTTAGTTAACCTGATTTCTGCAACCTTTCGCAATTATGGAAGACATCCAATGGGCTTCTCCCGAAAGGACGGGACCCAGATTGCAAGAAGCTATTCAACGTGCAATATTAACCCAGTTATCCTCGGGGGTTCAAGCATCTCAGTCCGAGGACAGCAGTCTACAAAAAGAAGCCGATCAAGGGACTCGCAAAGCCGCCCTGCTTCCAACGTCGATACGACGTAGTCTTTCCAATGTAACGCTCCCTATAGCGAAAGGGACAAAGTCTTTCTCTTAAGAATAACCCGGGAGCCCAAAAAAAGCCTTACTTTCTGCTCAAAGTGAACGACGCCGTTGACGTCGGTCTTGCAAGCGGGATCGCGAAGGAGAATGCAAACCGCTTTCCGAGACGCCATATCTTTCGCCATGTCTTCGACAACAGCAGCAGCAGCAGCAGCACTGAAGCGTCAACCGCACTGCAAAGCCTTTTCCCCCGAGCGCTTGCGCGACGCCCCTTTCATCAGCATTTTATAGCCTCCGGGCTCGCTCTCTCTTCCTCCCAATCACGAAGCTTCGTGGCGCTTCTAAGCCCCGCCTTCGCGGGACGACGGGGCCAATCTGTGAGCGGAAACTTGCGTCCTTTTTTTTCTTTCTTTCTTCCCCCTTACGTAACCGGCGTGAAAGATTAAAGGAACCTTTGCTGAGTTAGAAAGCGTGACGTCACGTTTTGTTCGCGGGTTTCATTTACTGCAAGCTCCGACGTAAATGCCCGATCCCTTACAGCAGGGGTCTGCAAACTTTGCAACTTTAAGTCTGAAGGACTTCAGCTCCCAGAATTCTCCAGCCAACTGGCTGGAGAATTCTGGGACCTGAAGTCCTTCAGACTTAAAGTTGCAAAGGTTGGAGACCCCTGCCTTAGAGCAGTGAAGAGGAGCGGACTCCAACTCCCAGAATTCCCCAGCCGCCTCTGAGAGAATTCTGATATCAACCAGTTCTGCTGGCTGAGGGAGTCTGGGAGTTGAAGTCCTCGCCTCTTTCAGCCTCTTTCATTACCATTTTCAAGTAGTTTAAGAGTAATGTAGTAAGGCAGGACATTAAGTGTGAAACCTACTGGGTCAGGCTAGATAGTCTCTTAGATTGTATTATGTGTTTGCATTGCCTAATATGTAATCCTGAGATATTAACCTTGCCATATGCAATGCCAAATGTGATAATAAGACCCAATAAGAGGCTAGACTCAATTGTAGCTAAAAATAGAGTCTAGAAGGGGGGAATAAGGCATTACATAAAGTGAGATTTGGACATTAAGTGTGAAACCTACTGGATCAGGCTAGATAGCCTCATAGGTCCCCTTTTACTTCTACATTAAAGGGCGACCTAGGCCCTTAAAGAATGGGAAATGAGTGCCTAAGTGCCTAACCACAGAGTTCAATAGTTCTCACAAAGCCACAAGGTTCAGCTGAAGTTCGCTTAGAAACACATATGGCTCAAGACAAAAGGAGAAGTTAAGACCCCCAACTACGTAGCCAATAGAAATGGTTTAAATTCAGATACAGGAACATATGTACAATTTAATAATAATAATAATAATAATAATAATAATAATAATAATAATAATAATAATAATAATAATAATAATAATAATAATAATTTAATACTTATAGACCGCACCCTCTCCCCACACCCTGGGGACTAGAGAAGGTGCCTTAACAGATTTAAGTTTGATATATGATGTATTTGTCTTTTTCTGCTTACTGAGATGTATCATTATCATAACCTGATGGTATTATGTGTTTGCATTACCTAATATGTAAAGACCCCAACTACGTAGCCAATAGAAACGGTTTAAGTATTTCCACATTCAGAACTGCTCTTTGAAAGATATACTGTATAAGAACCTGCTTTTTCTCTGGATCTTCATCCAGGTATTAGCAAAACTTATTTCTGCTCGGACCTTTGGCCAAAAATAAAAGGCTTATCTAGATCTCGTTGTCCGAGTCTCCTGATTTCCTGCAACATTTATGGCAAGCCTTAGCCTGGAGATAAGGAGCGATATTTCGCTGAGGCCGGCACGGACCGACCAAGTGCCCAAATGGGACCGTCTAGTCATACCTTTCGGCGCCAACAGAGATTTCTCTGTAAGGAGACTCACGACCCCTCCCTGGGCACTTGGAAGAAGACCACCGGCCAAGAACCACGAGATCAAGATAAGCCCATCAATAATGCCCGCTGAGAAAAGAAGCAAGCAAGTATTGTGGGAATTGTAGACCCACTCGATTGAGAGTGGAAGAGGGGGCCCGATCACCCCCCTGAGCCCGGGATAGCGTCCCTTCCTAACGGAACTGGCGTATCCTAATGAGGCTCTAGGATGTGTGGGAGGTGAAGTCATCGCAGTTCCTGAAGGCGACCGTGGTATTCCGGCACCCCAGGTCGGTGACAGTGTCTTAGAAATAGAACATGGGTGGTGAAGGAAGCGTTCCTTGAACACCTCTTCAATACATGTTACTCTATACATCTGGATCTTTAAAAATTTGCTAGGAGATCCAAAAAGATAGGTATAGAAAACTTTGGATCTTTAAAAATATGCCAGCGTTGCTGGGAGATTCAAAAAATTAATTAGAACAGAGAAGACACTGAACAACCCAGAAAAAAAAAAGGAGTTGTAAGGTGTGTAGTCCTGAGTGGATAGAATACAACACTCTTAGAAAAACTCTGAGATATAGTCAGTTACCAGGATGAGTAACAAGCCTCAAGAAAGAAAGAAAGAAAGAAAGAAAGAAAGAAAGAAAGAAAGAAAGAAAGAAAGAAAGAAAGAAAGAAAGAAAGAAAGAAAGAAAGAAAGAAAGAAGAAAGAAAAAAAAAAGAGAGAGAGAGAGAAATCTCAACAAGAACATTTAGTTCCTGCTATTAGCATACTGGGGGTATTGATTTAAAAAAAAGTCTTAAGGTTTGTCTGGGTATGTCTAGTTTAATAGAAAGAAGGACTAGGGGAGACATGATAGCAGTGTTCCAATATCTCAGGGGTTGCCACAAAGAAGAGGGAGTCAAACTATTCTCCAAGGCACCTGAGAGTAGAACAAGAAGCAATGGATGGAAACTAATCAAGGAGAGAAGCAACTTAGAACCGAGGAGAAATTTCCTGACAGTTAGAACAATTAATTAGTGGAACAGCTTGTCTCCAGAAGTTGTGAATGCCCCAACACTGCAAGTCGTGGATAAGAAGATGTTGGGTAGCCACTTGTCTGAAATGGTATAGGGTTTCCTGCCTAGGCAGGGGGTTGGACTAGAAGACCTCCAAGGTCCCTTCCAACTCTACTATTGTATTGTATTGTATTATCTTAACAAGAAGGAAAACTTCATAATTAGACTTCTAAAAATCTATAAATGTATGTGGCATGGAGTGCAGATGCTGAAAAATAGATTATAGCATTGGTTAGCACATTAAACTAGCTGAGAGAGGAATGCCCCTTTAAAGATTTAATAATCATTTTAAGCATTTTATTGTTGATTGCAGCTGTAGCTACGCAAAAAACAAGCTGTGTGCCTGTGAATTTCATCCTAGTGTAACACCATGAGAGAGAGAAAAATCCATTTCTTTGGGTCCCACCATTGTTTAATTGATGAGACCTGGAAGATACTAATGTTTTCAGACATTATGGTTGGACAGGAACCATAGGAGATAGGTGGTCCCTCAAATAACCAAGCCCTATGCCTGGTAAAGAGCAACATAACCAGCAACTTGAATTTTACTGGAAGTCTACCAATAAACAGTGCAGTTCATAAAGTAGAGGTAATTAATGGGCATGCTATGAACTGCCCATAAATATGCAATCCACAAAGGGTGTGTGTGAAAAAGAACCCTTTGTTTGGACACAGGAACAAAAACAGGCATTTTAAAATTTAAAGTAAGAATAACTTACCAACTTTGAGAAAACTTTTCAACTTGTATGCGTACTGAAAAGGCAATACAAGAAAAGGGAAAGTGGCAACAACCCACAGCTTAGCAAAAGAAGGGCCCCACATTGCCTTAAAATCCTTGATGCAATCCCTCTTCTGATCAAGGAAGCTGATAAATTGACTTTTAGGCAGCTAATTACTATATTAACTAGTCATGCAATTTGTGGAGTATTAGAAACAAAGAGCATTAGTGTTCAAGTAGCAAAGTTGTGGGCTTTAATATGAGCATTAGAAAGGGCACAGAATGAAAGTATAAACATTTGAACTGATTCTAAATATGCAATCCTCACATTACATGTTCATGCTGAAAGAGGACTCTTAATAGCACTCTTTTAAGGAAAAGCAACCAGTGTGCTTGCTCGGGGGAATTAAAGATTCCATATGAGGGAATCTGCACAATCTCTCCAAGCTGGATGGTCCGATCCAGCAGAAAAGGGAAGTTGTCAGCAACCCGAGATGATCACAGCCACCCTGACCTGATAGCTTATGCAGCCTTGGAAATGTGAAGGGGACTGAGCCCCAGAGATTCTAAAGCAGGGGAAATCCAGGCAACTAGATTTGAAGTGACTAGAATCCTACTCAAGGACAAAGTGTGTCTTGAAACTCACCTTGAATGAGTGGATGCATTGCCGCTGGCACTTTGGTCTGTGTGATGCACTACACGAAAGGGAATTAGGTTATCTCCTTTTGAAATTATGTTTGGGAGGCCACCAGTTATAAGTACTAACCTGAAAATTCACATAGGGGACCTAGGACAGTTAGGGGCCTCATGGCATAGTCAGATGGTGGGAGAGTTAAATAAGCAAATACAGAAATCCAGCAATACTGTGTTTCTCTTACCCCGCCATTTCGGAGCACCTCTAGTCATAATATTCAGGTGGCAGACAGAGTTTGGGTAAAACATTGGAAAGGAGAGAATTTGAAACCTAGGTGGAAGGGCCCATATACTGTGGTCATGTGTTCTCTACTTGCAGTAAGAGTGCTGGAATCCAAGTCTTGGATTCACTGGACTTGAGTTAAGCCAGCTGCTGATGAGTATTGGGAGGCAGACCAGGTTGAGGCCCAACATCTAGTGCTTGAAGAAGTGCCCCCTATAACTGTCCTACCGGCAACGGGCAGGCTACATACAGGGCAGAAGAGGCCCTGCTGAAATCATCCCTGGAAGCTGATTTCTCGACGTACGGCCGAAGATTTGGAGGAGGAAGACAACGTTCTATTTATTAGATATGAGATGTATTAGAAAGTTTGAACACCTGTCAGGGAATGGCAAGCCAAGTATTCGTAGCCATAACTGTGTTATCTCTTGCCTTAGTTAGTGTGCTTGCCCTTGTTTTAATTTGCTGTATTGGATATTCATTCTTTTGGAATCACCTCTTCTTCAGAAAGGCAGGTGCTGTACCTAAAATCATTTATTATGACAGAGAGCATTACGATACCACTGGAGACATGTTTGAGGAACCTGGGAGTGGGCTCTCTGGAGTGCTGTGTTAGTCCTAGGACTGTGGACATTGTATGCTACAAACAAGAGGTGGTTTTTTGGAACACCTAAGACTGATATTGCCCTTCTTCAAATCATATATATCCCCCGCCTTCTCCCTAATGTGGTGATTCTGTAGGTTAAGAGTACTGTGTTTGGAGAAGTTCTGCTAAAGGACAATTTTGAGCTTGTTGTGGCTTTGGCTGTTATTGGCAAAGGGCCTGCTAAGTGATAACGTCCTGAATGTTAGTTCTCAATGTTGTGAGAATGCCGAGCGACCCCCTTGCCCCCAAGAAGGATCTAGGGATATTGAGAACCCCAAGGAACAGGGCAGGATCAGGTCACAGACTGTGGATGCTTTGGGACAGGTCCGCTCCCACCAAAGGTGCATCGTCTAAGCATGGGGATGGAACCGTAGGCCAAACCAAAGAACTAAGGTCAAGCATTTGACCATCCCGGTAACAATTGAGAAAAGGGAACGGTATGTTAAAAATATTGGAGCTGGATCAAAGCCTAATTAATCAGTCTGACCCTGCCCTAGGTCAAATATGTTGATTGTGTTTGTCTGCTGGCCCTTCATCTTACAACACTGTTCCAGTTGAGCCAGATTTTTGAGAAGAGACCAGGGCCACAATAGTCCTTGAAAAGGGTGGTAGATGGGGAACCAAAGCGGCAGAAGGCCAGCTGTAAAGTGTCCTGTATAATGCATTCAAAAGGCTGGGGATGAGCCGCCTCCCCACCGTTGGCCCTATAGCTGTTGGTGTAGAAATCCTAGGACTACCCTCCTTGTGTGCAAAGCGGCATCAGGAACCAGGCATTTCTGTAGGGTCACTGACAAAAGAACAGTGCCCATCAGAAATGTACCTTGCTCCTAGCAAGACACTTATGGATGAAAAACTAACCAGTGGTCTATTTCCCCCTGGAAATATAAGCTCCCGTTATCTTTTTGAAGGTCAAGTCCTTCAAGATAAGCAAAAGGATCCTGCACTAGACATTCCATTGCAGCCGCTAACTGGCATGTCAGTGGCAGGAACTTTTGGGGTCTGGACTAATGAGAAGAACCAATGAATCTATACTTTTTCCATGAACATAATTGTGTGTCTAGGAGAAAATGGGGTCTTTTTCTAACGTGAGGGGAAAACCTCTTCCCCAAGATGGATGTTGTCAATGGGGAACAAACTCTCCCCGTTCCTCTCATAGGACATGTTCAGAAAAGAGTGC
This sequence comes from Rhabdophis nuchalis, assembly GCA_039707465.1. Taxonomy (NCBI): domain Eukaryota; kingdom Metazoa; phylum Chordata; class Lepidosauria; order Squamata; family Natricidae; genus Rhabdophis; species Rhabdophis nuchalis. The sequence goes on from CM077649.1 coordinate 15,883,686, forward strand.
CACTAGTAATCCCACTGTTAGTAATCCTGGAAATAGGAACAGCAGTTGGGACAGGTGTAGGTGGGTTATCACACTCTACAATACAGTTTTAGCAATTATCTGAGGAATTTCAAGAAAGCCTGAATCAAATTGCTAGGACTTTGGTTGAACTCCAAAGACCAGATAGACTCCTTGGCAGCAGTGGTTTTGCAAAACCTGCATGCCATAGACACCCTGACAGCTGAGAAAGGTGGTTTGTGTCTATTCCTGGGAGAAGACTGTTGCTTTTGCGTGAATAAGTCATGTTGCCAAAGAATTGCAGGAGAGGACATCCAAGATTGGACAGAGGTTACAAGGAACAGACATGCGGTTTTCTTGGTAACTTGGTACCAGTTTGATCAAACATATGTTATTTCTGATGATGTGTGGACTTGCAGGTCTAGTCTTTATCCCTTGTGAAATCCCCCTTGCTCAGGCAGCTGGTTATGAGATCAGTAAAGGAGATAAAGGTTGAGAAAGATTTGGTCCTGATGGAAAGCCTCATTGACCATAAGAGTCTCCCTGACCCGTTCGAAGAAGATGAAAATTCAGATACAGGAACATATGTACAATTTACACCCTGGGGACTAGAGAAGGTGCCTTAACAGATTTAAGTTTGATATATGATGTATTTGTCTTTTTCTGCTTACTGAGATGTATCATTATCATAACCTGATTGTATTATGTGTTTGCATTACTTAATATGTACTCCTGAGATATTAACCTTGCCATATGCAATGCCAAATGTCATAATAAGACCCAATAAGAGGCTAGACTCAATTGTAGCTAAAAATAGAGTCTAGAAGGGGGGAATAAGGCATTACATAAAGTGAGATTTGGACGTTAAGTGTGAAACCTACTGGGTCAGGCTAGATAGCCTCTTAGGTCACTTTTTACTTCTACATTAAAAGGCGACCTAGGCCCTTAAAGAATGGGAAATGAGTGCCTAACCACAGAGTTCAATAGTTCTCACAAAACCACAAGGTTCAGCTGAAGTTCGCTTAGAAACACATATGGCTGAAGACAAAAGGAGAAGTAAAGACCCCCAACTACGTAGCCAATAGAAATGGTTTAAGTATTTCCACGTTCAGAACTGCTCTTTGAAAGATATATAAGAACCCGCTTTTTCTCTGGATCTTCATCCAGGTGTTAGCAAAACCTATTTCTGCTTGGACCTTTGGCCAAAAATAAAAGGCTTATCTAGATCTCGTTGTCCGAGTCTCCTGATTTCCAGCAACAGTAGAGTGTAAAAATAATAGAGAGAGCAAGTTTTGTGTAGTGGTTAAGGCATCAGAGACCATGAGTTCTAGTCTTGCCTTAGGCACAACACTGGTGGATCACCTTGGGCTGGTCACTTTCTAGGAAAAGGTAAAGGTTCCCCCCCCCGCCCCCCGCACATATGGGCTAATCATTCCCGACTCTAGGGGGCGATGCTAATCTCCATTTCAAAGCCGAATAGCCAGTGCTGTCCGAAGACGACTCCGTGGTCATGTGGCCGGCATAACTAGATGCCAAAGGTGCCATGGAACACTGTTGCCTTTCCACCAAAGATGGTTCCTGTTTTTCTACTTGCATTTTTACACGCTTTCGAACTGCTAGGTTGGCAGAAGCTGGGACAAGTAACGGGAGCTCACTCCGTTATGCGGTGCTGGGGATTCAAACTGCCAAACTGCCAACCTTTTTGATCGATAAGCTCAGCGTCTTAGCCACTGGGCCACCACATCTCTTTAACCCTAGGAAAAAAAGCAATGGCAAATCTGAAAATTTGTCCAGAAAACTGCAGGGACTTTATCATCACGTGAATCAAGATCACGTGAAGTGTTAATGCCACTTTATAAGGCCTTGGTAAGCCCACACATGGAATACGGCATTCAGTTTTGGTCACCACGATGTAGAAAAGATGTGGAGACTCTAGAAAGAGTGCAGAGAAGAGCAACAAAGATGATTAGGGGACTGGAGACTAAAACATATGAAAAACGGTTGCATGAACTAGGTATGTCTAGTTTAATAAAAAGAAGGACCAGGGGAGACATGATAGCAGTGTTCCAATATCTCAGGAGTTGCCACAAAGAAGAGGGAGTCAAACTATTCTCCAAAGCACCTGAGGGCAGAACAAGAAGCAATGGGTGGAAACTAATCAAGGAGAGAAGCAACTTAGAACGGAGGAGAAATTTCCTGACAGTTAGAACAATTAACCAGTGGAACAGAAGTTGCCTCCAGAAGTGGTGAATGCCCCAACACTGCAAGTCTTCAAGAAGATGTTGGGTAGCCATTTGTCTGAAATGGTATAGGGTTTCCTGCCTAGGCAGGGAGTTGGGCTAGATGACCTCCAAGGTCCCTTCCAACTCTGCTATTGTATTGTATTGTATTGTATCCCGGCAGTCTCCAAGAATGTTGGACTCCATTGAAGGGAAGAAGAAAAAATTGTGAGGTTTCTCTCTGTTTTATTGTCATTCATTCATTGTGCAGGTGATCTTAGTACAGGTAATCCTCGACTTACAACAGTTCAATTAGTGACTGTTTGATGTTACAATGGCACTGAAAAAAAGTGACTTATGGCCATACTTATAACCGTTGCAGCAGTGGTGGGTTTCTGCAGGCTCGCACCTACTCGCAAGAACCGGATGGTGAAATGTAGCGAGCCGGTGAGAGGGGGTTCCACCGGCGGAGCCAGAAGTAAGTCTGGCCTGCCGCTGCCAGTAACCCAATGGGAAGGAAAAGAAAGGAAGGCAGAAAGTAAGAAAGGAAAGGAAAGAAAGAGAAAGAGAGAGAGAGAGAGAGAAAGGAAGAGAGAGAGAGAGAATTTATCATCACAATTGAGCCCAAAATTTTGGTTGCTAAGCAAGAGCGTTGTTAAATGAGTTTCACCACATTTTACAAGTTGGCCACTCCCACCCTGTCACATGACTGCCAAGCAACACCCACAAAATAGGCCACACCTATAGAGTAGGTTCTAAAAAAATTTGAAACCCACCCGTGTTGCAGCATTCCGATTGTCATGTGATTTACATGCAGATGCTTGACAACTGTTCACACTTATGAAGGCTTCAGTGTCCCAGGTTCATGTGATCATCTTATGACTTCCTGACAAGCAAAGTCAGTAGGGAAGCTAGATTCACTTAACAACTGTGTTATTAGTCTAACAACCGTGCTGCGGTGATTCATTGAACAAATGAGAAAACTCATAAAATGGGGCAAAACTCTCCATTTGTTGCAAAAAGCAACATGCGTTTTGGGCCTAATTGTGGTGGTAAGGGGAGGACTACCTGTAGTAGGGTAGAAAATCCAATCCTTTGTTAAACAGTGGGATAGCTTTGTTGATATTTTTGTATATTTGATATTTTGAAGAGGATGGTACCTTAACTCTTTCTTTAAATGGGTGGAAACTAATCAAGGAGAGAAGCAACTTAGAACTAAGGAGAAATTTCCTGACAGTTAGAACAATTAACCTCTGGAACAGCTTGCCTCCAGAAGTTGTGAATGCCCCAACTCTGGAAGTCTTTAAGAAGATGTTGGATAGCCATTTGTCTGAAATGGTATAAGGTTCCTGCCCATGCAGGGGGTTGGACTAGAAGACCTACAAGGTCCCTTCCAACTCTGCTATTGTATTGCATTGTATTGCATTGTATTGCATTGTATTGCATTGTATTAAATCAGGGGTCCCCAAACTTTTTGGCACTAGGGACCGGTTTCATGTTAAAAAAATTCCGCGAACCAGTGACCATGGCTCGGCCGGCGTAGAGGGGGAGCGGGGGGGAAGGCGAACAGGCGGCACATGAGTCGGCTCACTCGCCCCTCTCGGGCCCCCAACAGTGCGAGCGGCTGCGCCTGTGCTCTGCCGAGGGGGCTGCCCCCTCCTCCTTCCTCCTCCTCTCCGGCCCTTTCTAAGAGTTGCTCCGCTCACTGTGGCCCAGTTCCTATCAAGCCACGGACCAGCACCGGTCCACGGCCCTGGGGTTGGGGACCCCTGCTTTAAATGACATGACACATTATTTCACTTTGAAATAATAGTTTAACCTTAGATATTGCCTTTTTTCTCCTGCAATTTACCTTAAAAAGACAGTGCTTCTATCAAACTTTTGATCTAAAAAACACCATGTACAATTACGGTAGATATTTCCACAAAGCCTAGAACAGGCAACAGAAGAAGCAAGGGCAAATAGTTTTATGGTACTATGTTTTAAAATGTTATTTCATTTTACAGTTTCCAACAAACAAAAATTGCTGTGACAGTTCATCCTCTGTACCGCTAGATAGACAAGGAAACTGTGTATTTTTCATCTTAAACTTTAATAATGCAACGTGTTGAATTTGTTAAAATACATTCTTAAGAAAGTCAGAAGTTTTGAAGAGTCAAGAGAGATAATCCAAAAATTATTAACTATTGAATTCAGTAGAGGTTTCCCTCACTTTATGCAAATTCATTGTTTTTATCCCAGAATTTTTTGAATCTAGATTATTTACTTATTTATATTAGTTGTCCTAGATTATTTTTGTTTTAGAATTCACTTTATATGAACAAATTACTTCTGTGGTGAAATTAAATTTTTCCTCCTACCAGTTCTGTGGGTGTGGCTGGGTGATCATGTGACTGGGTGGGCGTGGCTTGGTGGTCATGGGACTGAGCAGGTGTGGCTTGGTGCAACAAGCAGGAACCTCACAGAGAACTCAAAAACAAACTATCACACTTTACACAAAAATAACGCAAAAGCTACACAACTGACTCACACACAATCTCACACACGATCAGCTGTGAGAATCAACTGTGCCGCACGATTGTGGGAACCTTTTTTAAAAACTTTTTTTAACATTTTTTTTTACTGCCAGTTTGGTTGAATAGGTAGTAAAAAATGCTTTAAAAAAGTAAAAAAAAGTTTCCCACAATCATGCGGCACAGCTGATTGTCACAGCTGATCATCTGAACCTTTTTAAAGCAGCGGTAGTAAAAAAAATGGTTAAAAAAGTAAAAAAAGAGATTCCGACGATCATCTGTCACAATCAGCTGAGCCAAGCGATTGTCGGAATCTTTTTCTTTTTAACTCTTTTAAACCTTTTTTAAACTACAGGTTCAGGCAAACCAGTAGCAATTCACCCCTGGTTTTGGGCGATAGGTAACTGTTCATTTAACCATGCACTGCATGGTTTAAAAAAAAAAAGATTTTGACCTGATTTTGGAGCTATGATGGCCATCCCCCACGGTAAAGTGATCTCATTGTGGGTGTTTGGCTTTCGGCTCGCCTTCATGGTCATTTGCAGCATCCTATGGTAACATGACTGCAATCATACCATCCTATGGTAACATGACGTGAAGTGTTAATGCCACTGTATAGTGCCTTGGTAAGGCCACACTTGGAATACTGCATACAGTTTTGGTCGCCACGATGTAGAAAAGACGTGGAGACTCTGGAAAGAGTGCAGAGAAGAGCAACCAAGATGATTAAGGGACTGGAGACTAAAACATATGAAGAACGGTTGCAGGAGCTGGGTATTTCTAGTTTGATGAAGAAAAGGACCAGGGGAGACATGATAGCAGTGTTCCGATATCTCAGGGGTTGCCACAAAGAAGAGGGAGTCAAACTATTCTCCAAGGCACCTGGGGGCAGGACAAGAAGCAATGGGTGGAAACTAATCAAGGAGAGAAGCAACTTAGAACTAAGGAGAAATTTCCTGACAGTTAGAACAATTAACCTCTGGAACAGCTTGCCTCCAGAAGTTGTGAATGCCCCAACCCTGGAAGTCTTTAAAAAGATGTTAGATAGCCATTTGTCTGAAATGGTATAAGGTTCCTGCCCACGCAGGGGCAGTTTGCTCATGGGCTAGAAGACCTACAAGGTCCCTTCCAACTCTGCTATTGTATTGTATTGTAATTTGCTGGTTTTTGGCAAACAAAAATGCCTATAATGTAACTGCTGCTTTCACTTAATGCCTGGGGTGTTTGCTTAACAACTGCTGCATTTCCTTAATGACAGCCACCAAAAATGTTGTAAAAGTGGGGGAGATCAGGTGCCATGGTGGGTTCCTACCGGTTCGGACCGATTCGGCTGAACTGGTAGCGGTTTACGGCCAGGGTCGCTGGAACTGGCTAGCGACTCAGGCCTGCCAGACCCACAAGCTGGTTCTCTGGGTGGTACCGTAGGCGCCACTATCTTGTTTTTGGCTTCTGCGCATGTGCAGAACAATTTTTATTGCACTGCGCATGCGCGCACAGTGCGTATCAAGCACGCCCATGAGCAAACTGTGAGTAGTGCCTGTCGGAAACCACCCCGATCACTTGGTGACACATTTAGTGGCCACAATGAATTATAAGTGTAATTCTGGGCTCAGGTATGGTCATTAATCAATTACTACCTGTAAAAGCATTTTCTGCCAGTTCTTTTTTTTTTATATCTTTGTTTAAAGATCGATATGGCTGTCTCATGATTTTAGCGCAGGGTTTTAGTTTAATTCGTTTTAATATTGTATTATGTTTGTGGTTTTTATTTGTATTTTTAAATTCCCTGTGCCCTGCCTCGAGTCCCTTCGGGGAGAGAGAGCGGGTTATAAATTAAAATTAAAATTAAAATTAAAATTAAAATTAAAATTAAAATTAAAATTAAAATTAAAATTAAAATTAAAATTAAAATTAAAATTAAAATTAAAATTAAAATTAAAATTAAAATTAAAATTAAAATTAAAATTATTATATAATACTATATGATTAATCTTGTCTGCACTGTACTATACCACACTACATTATAATAATCCTAGATGGCTCATAACAAAATCAATAAAACAAGATAAAAACTTCATACCTTGGCATACATTTTAGTATGCCCTTTCTCCTGGGCAAAGGCCAATCTACATAGGTTTTTGTTTGTTTTAATGTAGATTATGAAACAGCTCTTCAACATTCTACAAAACTATTTACTTATCCTAGAGCATTTGGAAGTCATGAATTACTTGTTCTTTGGTATGAGCTTCCCTTTTCTTCAAGTCTTCAAATCTCATATTTTCTAATTGTCTTGGCTTAATTTTACCCTGAAATCTTCATCCTCATTTGAAATAATCCATGCTAGGAATAATCCATATTAAATACTGTCTTCCGTATTTATATCTATGTGAATACTGACTTCCTATCTTTTTCTGCCAAAAGAACCCATAATACATGAGAAATTTCTCCTATTTCTGTCCCATTCTCTGACTCTCTTCCTAACACTTTTTCCTTTCCCATGGGTCAGGGGTCTGCAAAGTTGGCCCTTTTAAGACTGGTGGACTTCAACTCCCAGAATTCCCCAGCCAGCCATTCTGGGAGTTGAAGTCCACCAGTCTTAAAAGGGCCAACTTTCCAGACCCCTGACCCATGGGTCAAGGCATCCTTCAAACTTTTGGTTTTGTAACAGCTGTTGAACATTTTTTTCTAAGACCATTTCCTTCCTCCTACATGCTCCGAAGAAATCAACTTTTTTTAAAAAAGTGGCTAAATCAATTAGTATTGGAATTATGCTTCAGCTCCTTCGGTAGAGAATGAATAAGAGCGTGAAAGTCAATAAGAAAATTAAAGTGAAAAAAAAAAGGGAGCTGAAAAGAGGCTATTTCAATAAGTCAATGTTTCAAGACGTATGTCCACATCAATTACAGGAAGAAAGATGAAAAACATGGCCTTCAAAAACAAGAGTAGAAGGACACTGAATTGACTATAGAAAAGGAAGGCAAATAGGGTAAAAAGAGGACCCATTAACTAATTTTTTTGTATCCATGAGAAAGATTACAGCGAAAAACTGCAAAATAACAACAACAACTCTGAAGTTAGGCAAGAATGAGAATTAATTAGATTTAGAATGATGAGTCATGCAAGCTATACTAATCAAAGAGCTGAAGAGGCTGGACTGAAGATGATTGCTAGAGTCAGAAAATAAATTCAACAATGAGGGAAAGGCAGAAGCAGACAATTTATAAGATTGTAATACACAAAAATTACAAATGAATATTATTGTGAAAACAGTCCAATATATATATTTTTAAAAAGACTAAAACATAGGACAATATTTTAAGGCTATGCCTGCTGGATGGAGGACATGAGGAAATCAAATGAAACATGGCCTCCTTTTGCTAGACCTCTGGTAACTCTACTTTCACCTGAGGAGAGATGTCACAAACAGTGATTAAAAAGTGCTACCACTTGAAATCCACACAGTAGCTTCTTGAAGAGCATTTAAGTTCTTTCTTTACCACTACCAAAGATGTGTTTGGTCAGTTAGGTCTTTGCTACTGAGGGTAAATGGCTAACCTTGCTTTCCAAACATTCGTTTTGAATTAATCTGAGTAAAGCTAGAATCCCAGTTAGAATCCCAGACACCTCTGCAGGCACTTGCAAGAGATACTTAAATTTGAAATCTCTTGGCACTGATCCCCACTTCGCCAACATTTTCATTTCTTCATTTTCATTACTTCCTTTTGCCAAAGGAAGGAAGGAAGGAAGGAAGGAAGGAAGGAAGGAAGGAAAGCAGCCCCATTTTAAGATGCTTTAACTCTGATGTTTATCTTTAAGAGAGTTAACATGACCCCTTTTGGGGGTTTAAAGAACACAATGGTTTTTAAATAACCTGACTCAACGTGTCTTTCAATTTCAATTTCAATTTTCAATTTATTTCGATTTGTAAACTGCACCTATCTCCATCGAGATGGACTCAGGGCGGTGCACAGGAAATTAAAAACCAATAAATAGATAACAACAATTACAATAAGTTAAAAAGAAATTAAATTACAAGCCTGTGCTAAAATTCCCATTAAAACCTATCAACCATTTTCTAATTTGGCTGGAGCTCTGTTGTACCAAGCTTGCTGGAAAAAGTATGTCTTGAGTGAGCGGCGGAAGAGGGGAAGGTCCGTGATAGTGCGAAGTTCGGGGGGCCGGTCGTTCCAGAGGGCGGGCCCTGCCACGGAGAAGGCCCTACTCCTGGGCATCGCCAGCCGGCATTGACCAGCGGTCAGCACCCTGAGGAGGCTTGAGAATATGTTTCAATTGCCATAATTATTTCCGTTCTTTAGATCTAGCTGCCTTTTCAAATTTCCTCTCCTTTATGGCTGATTTTAATTTTATGCTCCATATGTTTTGTCATAAAGGAAGTGTTGGTAAAAACTGTGTAAGCTTATGCTTCCAGGAAAAAGGTAATTTTGATTTAATTAAAATGGTTAAGATGTCATCTTATTAAAGTCATATTTACACTTAGTCATATTAAAATTATAAGTTAGTAACACCCAAGGCATGGCCAGCGACCTATATAGGGTCCTGAGTCACAAGATGTTTACCCTGTCTTGGGTAAATTGGGTGAATCTCCACTTTGTAATCATCAAAATATCTTTAAAAAAAAACTTTTAAAAAGTTAGCCTGATTGCCAAAGTGCATGTACTTTTTAGCCAAAAGCAAGTAGAAAATATGAAAAGTTGATATTTGATTAAAATATTGGCATTGATTATAAGTGTTATTGTTCCCTTGTGGAAAGGACTGGAATCTGTTACTATACTTCAAATCAGTTTGATTCAATATAAGATCAATTATCTGTAAATAAGTAATTTCTGATTATATTTACATCAATACTAGTTCTTTGTTACTGCAACAAAGCCAGCTGATCTCAGTAGATTGCTTTCCAGGGCTTTAGACCAGGGGTAGTTAACCTTTTTATACCTACTGCCCACTTTTGTATCTCTGTTAGTAGTAAAATTTTCTAACCGCCCACCGGTTCCACAGTAATGCTGATTTATAAAGTAGGAAAGTTAATTAAATTTAAAAAAGGAAGGTGCTTCAGTATTGGACAAAATCCCTACCACCCACCATGAAAGCTGGAACACCCACTAGTGGGCAGTAGGGACCACGTTGACTACCACTGCTTTGGACTAAAGCAACTACTATATACTTCTATATTTGAGAAGTGAGTGAAAAAATAACATATTAAAAGACCACTATCAAATACAGTAAGGCAGCTCAATACAGAATACACTAAACATATCCTCAGAAATATATGTGTAGATTTCCAACTGTGTTAAGAAAAACACAAAAATAATACTGGCATAATTAAGCATTAAGAAAGAATATAAAGCTAAATATACATTATTTAAGTATACAATGATCAACAGGCAGACCTTAAGACATCTATTTGGATTCCAGTGGAATGATGAATAACCTGAAGGGGAATATCAAACACAATGTATTTATTGTGTTTACATGCATCTGGATTGCTCTGGTAAATAAGTACTACTAGCAATAAGGGTAGTTTAACACACTGTGCTAAACTGTCGTTTGTTATACCAGTAGTTATTGAAAAAGAACAACTGACAGGATTCACACAAATATACCATATAATATGCCAAAATCAATTCAACCAGATTCTGGTTACTATGTTTTGTGAATCAGGACTAACCGTAAGCTTAACTGTTACATTGCTTCTCTACCCCTCTTGTCTCCGCTTAACCGATTGTGCTTAATCTGTTTCAAACTAGAGATTGCTAATAACTTTTAGTTCATTTATAAAATATAGAAGGCACGCAAAGTAGTAGAAATTATATTCACTGTGAGGGGAAAAAATCTAAATGTAATTACCTTTAGTAGACCAACTGAAATTGTAAAAATTTCTTTCTTTCTTTCTTTTTTAAGTATTTTATTGGTTTTCAAAGTTTTTACAAGGGAAAAGGTATAGGGTGAGGGTAACATTTTGGTAGCTTCCCTGCCGTTGGTGGTGGCCCTCCCCAAATCTCATAGATTTGCAATTTTAAAAGTAAAGGATAAACATATAAAAAGATTACATTGTACAGTCCATAATTCAATCATCTTTTTCTTTGCCATTTTATATTGTATCAACAATTACAATTGCTCAAGACTGTTCTCTGAGGTAAAAACACGGAGGCAGGGAGCTGCTTCAAACTGTTTAATACGAACTGAACCAAACTGTAACAAAGAACCACCCATCTGACAGCTCTTATATAGAGTCAGCTGTCAGACAATTAACCAATAGAGAACCTGTAATTCTCCCGCCCAAACTGAGTGCGACCTTTAGCCAATGGGAGTGCTTGATAGTAAGTCTGAGGACTTGGCAACAATAGTGTTTCAAATAAAATCATTTTTGCGATCTAAGTCTTTTCACAATTGACTCCTCTTCTCTGTCCCCGGGCGGGGCCGTCGCTCCCTCCGTTCCCCAGAAATTGTAAACATTTCTGATAAGGTTTCTGTTTCAAGATTTTTCATTAGGAAAGTTGGTTTGGGGAACAAAGGAAAGGAGCAAAAGGTTAAATTTGGAGCAATGTCTGCAACAGCTTCCTGATACACTGGAAAACCTTCAGAGATGCCAACTGCATATTGTCATATATGTCATATATAATACCAGGATTAAAACAACTTGCTTTTCCCACAGCCTATACCAGGGGTCTGCAAAGTCGGCTCTTTTAAGACTGGTGGACTTCAACTCCCAGAATTCCCCAGCCAGCTAAGTCCACCAGTCTTAAAAGAGCTCACTTTGCAGACCCCTGGCCTATACCAAGCCAGAAGTCCAGTGAATCAAAATATGTTTATTCAGCAAAAGTTTTCAATTTTGCCTGGCAGTAGGCAGCTTTCTTTCCCTTTTTATAGGTTACTGAAGTTTAGAAATTTAGCCAATCATTATCAGTGGAATGGAATTATTACAAACAACTGTTTCTTTATCTTAGAAAGCAGATGCTTCCTTATTTTATAGCTAAATCAATATATCTTTAGAGCCAAAACAGCTATGGTTTATGCATATGTTTTCTTTACATACATATGTTTCCTGTACCTATTTGTTTCAAATTGCAAGAGCCAGCATTTTCTTTTTATAAAATGGGTACTATCTATACTACCTTTAAACATAGTTTACCACATAGATTACTGTTCTGACTCCCTCCTTCACAAGATGATTAACTAGACGGACTGCTACTTGGCAGCTTGCCTGAACTAACCTGAAACTAGAGTGAATGAATACATAAGGTGACCAGATTTCTGAAAGCCCCAAAGCGGGACACCGTTGATGGGGGGGGTGCGCGCACGAGGCTTCCCCCGACGGGCCTGGCCCGCTTACCTGAGTGCCCTTCCCTGCACCAGGCAGCCCCAGGAGCAGGGCCCGGACGCCCTTGTCCCTTGTCTCGCCTTCCACGCCCGGAGCCATCTACGCAGGCGCATGGTATGCCGGAGCACGTGCGCCCTACCCTCCTCAGCCCCGATGCCCTCCCCGCCCGAGCCGGCACTCAGAGGCTCACGCTTCTGAGCGCGTACAGAGCGCCCGATGCAAAAAGTGGGACACTTGGAAGAGCGGCGGGGCGCAGGAGTTCTGACGGTGAACCGGGATTGTCCCACTAAAAGCGGGATGTCTGGTCACCTTATGAATACACCACGACACGAACTGTCCGACTCTAGATTCTCTGTTGTTTCCTGCAAACCTACTCTTCACAGAGAATTTCTTTTAAAGCCTCTTGGGAAGGGCCAGTCAATTAGGCAGCTGATACTCATTATCTCCTCTGGTTGTGTCTCTCTTCTAATTGACGCTGCCTTCTCTCGATCCTTCTAAGCCTGACATCAGGGACAAACTGGATTTGATCCTCACCACTACTCCAAGCCCCAGGTGCCTCCTGATGCCTAGCCGGGCTCTCTGCTCTCTCACTCTCGGCCTCCTCCTCTAGAGCAGACTCATAGGACTTCTCACTAGAGGAGTCCATCAGCAGCTCATCCGGAGCCAGCTGGGCCACAACAGATTACTATATTAATTGCCAGCTGAAACCACGGATTACCGTAAAACCTTCTTAGAGCTGGATGGGGAGAAAATCCTTTTGTAAATCTCTATTGTAAATATAGGGCCACATCAGTGGTGGGATATGACTGGTATGACCCAGTACGAGCATACCAATGCCTGCTGGGAGCACCAGGTACTGTTCTGGTACGGTGCTCTGGAGGGCCCACCCACCGGTCCTCCTTACCTGTATTTAAATCGATTGGGGCTTACGCACATGAAGCGTACGGTGCCTGCGTGAAACTTTGCTGACCAGCTGGAGCATCGCTGGCAGTAAGTATGCATGCACGCGTGGCGCGCATGCATGTGGTGGATGCCCGGCCCCATTGAACTGTACCCTTTGCAACAGGATCCAGAACCCACCAGTGGGCCACATTCACTTTTGTTTGTTATATCTTAAGTTGATCTTAGTATTCATTTTAGTAATAATCTTGATACAGGTTTTTGTTATAGATTTCAATTCAGTAGGTGTTCTTGTTAAAATATATGCTAAGAATATTTATTTATTTATTTATTTCGATTTGTAAATCGCGCCTATCTCCATCGAAATGGACTCAGGGTGGTGTACAGATAAATCTACCATAATAAATAATAAAATATACAATAAAAGAATTAAAATTAATTAAATTAACTTGTACTAAAATTCCCATTAACCTATTAACCATTTACTAGTTTGGTTGGAGTTTTGGCGTATATGAGGTCTAAAATTCTAGGCTAGTCCAGCTTGCTGGAAGAAATGAGTCTTGAGTGAGCGGCGAAAGAGGGGAAGGTCCATGATAGTGCGAAGGTCGGGGGGGCAGGTCGTTCCAGAGGGTGGGCCCTGCCACAGAGAAGGCCCTACCCCTGGACGCCGACAGCCAGCATTCACCGGCGGTCGGCACCCTGAGGAGAACCTCCCCCTGGGAGCGAATCGGTTGGTGGGAGGTATGTGGTAGGAGATGGTTCCGCAAGTAACTAGGCCCCGAGCCATGGAGCGATTTAAAGATGGTGACAAGCACCTTGAAGTGAACCCGGAAGGCCACCCGTAGCCAATGCAGCTCGCGTAGGAGAGGTGTTATATGGGAGCATCGAGAGGCTCCCATGATTCCTCGCACGGCCGCACTCTGTACCAACTGGAACCTCCAGATGCACCTCAAGGGGAGCCCCATGTAGAGACCGTTGCAATAGTCTAGGCTATTCTATCTAGAATAGGCAAGGTGCTCAAAAAATATTAAGTACCGGTAATTATTCTAAGTAGCCAAACTGCTTTTTTAAAAGGGTTAGCTTAGATGTCAATTAATATAAAAAGACATCAATTATATTTGACTTATTAAGAATTATATAAAATAGGAAAGCCTCGGTCATAGCTGTGCTACATCTTCAGAAGTGGGGAAACATGGGAGAACTGATTTTTCCTTTTGTCTCTTAAACTCATTTAACAAAAGCAGTCCAGGTGAGAAATAGAGGCAGTGCGTGAAGACCTATGGGGTAGCTATCCTTTTGTCATTTGCCCTAATGGTCAAAACTACAGAAGTTCAAAGAAATGGTGCAATTCCCAGCAGTTTTTAACCTTTTAACCATTTATTTTGTTTTAACTATTTATCTAGCTACCAAAAAAGGGACGATATATTTGCATAATAATAATAATAATTTAATTTATAACCCGCTCTCTCTCCCAGAAGGGACACATAAATTAATAACTTTCTTCACACAAATTTAATTGTTAAAACTAATTTGTCTCACTGCTCCTGTTTCTGCATTTTTTTCCGCCTAATTCACCCACCAATCTCCGCACGGCTGTAATTGAGAATGGAAAGAAATGGAGAACCTTTTAAGATATTTTATTTGTGTTGGGCAGCAGTAATCCAGAGTACCACTAGATGGAAGCAAAGGTTTGCCAAATACTGCTTCCATCCAGAAGTTACAGAGATTTTTGGGAGTGATAGGTTTGATCTTGATAGAAGCCTCACTGGTGGGATTCAATTTTTTTTTTTACTACTGGTTCTGTGAATGTGGCTTGGTGGGTGTAGCAGGAGAAGGATACTGAAAAATCTCCATTCCCTCCCCACTTCAGGGGAAGGTTTCTCTGCAAAACCCCATTCCCTACCGATCAGCTGGGATTTAGGAGGCAGAGAATAGATGGGGGCGGATCAGAGGTGGTATTTACCAGTTCTCCGAAATAGTCAAAATTTCCGCTACCTGTTCTCCAGAACTGGTCAGAGCCTGCTGAATCCCACCTGTGAAAAGGCTCCTCTAAACTAATCTGAGGCTGTAATCCTATGCCCACTTAATTGAAATAGCACGGGTGTGGTGGCTGGACTGTTGAGGCTTGCATTCCAATTTTCCTCCCATTGCTGAAAAAAACCAGTTCTTATGGAAATACAAACTGATTGCACTTTAGTTGGCCTAAGGATAAAATTGAAAGACCAGTCTGATGTTTCTGTATTCGTCAATGAGTTTTCTTTCCAAGTCAGCTGATGTTTTTCTGCTGAAAAAGGCAAAGTTCATTACAGACAAGCATTCTGCCAAGGACAAGCTCAAATGTAACTGAGGAAAGCAGCTATTAAAAACTGAAATTGAATAAAGGTCCGATAGGATGGTGGTATTTCTAAAATTTACGAGAAATCTTTCCAAGAAATCCTTTAGGAATTTTCTTGACTAAAATATCAATATTTTATGTAAGAATAAATATTTTCCAACTTCATTTATTTATTTGCAAATAAATGAACAGATATTTCTAGATGGAAAAAAATTAAATCTGTGTTGAATAGGGAGAATCATAGCTGCCAAAATGAATACAGTGATCCCTCGTTTTTTGCGGCTTCATGTTTCGCGGCTTCAGTGCTTCGCGGGTTTTTCAAAAATACAGAATGCATCGGTAGGAGGCAAGCGCCCCCTAGTGCTTGCTTTAAACGATGTCCACCAACTCAAGTTTCCGGTGCGAATCCTACTTCGCGGTTTTTCAGTTTTTGCGGAAGGTTCCGGTCCCCATTAACCGCGAAAAACGAGGGATCACTGTATCCTACTAAGAGTACTTTAATTTTCAAATCACTTTAGTATTTATTGAGACTAAGGCATTAGATGTTTGGCACAGACAAATAATGAATTCAATATGGTTTAGCAAAAACCAAAGATTCAATTTAAACAATTGTAGGGCTCAAGAGAACAAGATTACTTCATGGTTCCAAATTTTAATTTGTTGTTTTCATGTTTAACGTGGATTTCAGAATGGATTATATCTCTTAATTGTTCCTTTTTACCTTGAGGTAGGTGACGGTCTTCCAGAGGGGGTGCAAAGGGACTGCATCTCAATCGATACATATAAAAAAGAGATTTTGCAATGCTACTGAATGTCTGAGATAAATACAGGAAAAGAATAAATGTAGGATCCTCATCCTCTCAGCTTGTTATTATTAAATTATTAAAATACAAAGATATATTGCATTTTAACTAAAACACTTAAAAGACCTATGCATAAGGGAAAATTTGGATAAATTCTTGGTTCTATATAGAGAAAATAATATGGTTAGGTATTTTATAATAGTAATTTATTTTATAAAGATAATTGAGAATATTGTTACAAAATAATCTTGGGAGAATTCTACACTTTTCTTTTTACTTGCTGAATAACCACTGATTTGGACAAATATTAACTGTTATGATGTAGAGAATAAGATGATATGAAAGCTTAAATTTTATATACAAACACTGGATGGAAAATTAATAAGTATGTTTGTAATTTTCAAGATTGATGCACAAAAATTCATGATCGAACGACATGCTGTATGAAATTGAAAATGATTTAATGTTTTATTTGTTTTTAAATGTTGAAAATATTTATTTATTTATTTTATTATTTTATTAAATTTATACCCCGCCCTTCTCCTTTTTTACTTAAAATTTTTTTGGGGGGTTTAAATTACACATTTTTATTGATAACAGGACAAATATAAAACTTTTCAAGACTCAGATAAATATTGCAGCAAATCATAGCGGCAAGGGGAGTGTTTAGAAGTTTAAACAATTTGAAAATTTTATAATACACACCAATGACCACTTGTTAGGCATGCTTTATAAATTATAAGTGAGGCATGATTCAGAGTCTGAAGAAGTTACAGACTGCGTGATTAAAAGGATACTGAACATGAAGATAGATTTAATAATAATAATAATAATAATAATAATAATAATAATAATAATAATAATAATAATAATAAATTTTATTCATATCCCGCTCTCTCTCCTCAAAGGGACTCGAGGCGGGGCACAGGGAAATTAAAAAACAAATTACAACAAGACAGAATACAAAGCTAAAATCAAATTAAACTGACCCTGCGCTAAAACTTTTATAAAAATATAACTATCCCTAAAACCCCTTAATAATTTAAAATTGAATTAAAATTACCCTAGGCCAGCCAAACGGAAGAAATGAGTTTTTAATAGCTGTCGGAAGGAGCGAAGGTCCGTGGTTGTTCTGATTTCGGGGGGAAGGTCGTTCCACAGAGAAGGCCCTTCCCCTGGGTGTCGCCCGCTGGCACAGCTTAGTGGACGGCACCCGGAGAAGTCCCTCTCTGTGGGAGCGAATCGGCCGAAGGGATGTATGAGGCAGAATGCGATCCCGCAGATTTAGAGTTGTAACAATGGCAATTTAAGTGGGAAATGTTTTATTTTGAACAATGTACTCCAAAAGAATTTGTGTAAAGTACTTTTCCATTAGTATATCAGTTCAGTCTTGATTACTGAGATGATTTCCCCCCCCTTAAGAACGTTGGAAATGTAACGAGTGGGTTGGAATGTTCTTTCATATGAGATGCTGCCCTGGGTCCTTTTGTAGGAGAAGGGCGGGGTATAAATTTAATAAAATAAAATAAATAAATGTTAGTGATTCAACAATATTGAAACTAATTCCCTCTAACCCTATTTCACCCAGATATATTTTACTAATTTTTTTACAAAACTATATATCCCTTGAAAATATACTGATATGGCATTGCATCAGGAGTAGGTTTCAGGCGGTACGCCCCAGTACGGATACTGTTGCAGTATGGTGCTCCGGAGGGCCTGCCTGGCCCGCCCTCCTTACCGTACTTTAAAATCTTCAGCGCTTCCGTGCACGTGTTCAGCACATACAGCGCCTGCGCAACACTCCAACAAGCAGCTGGATGTCATGGAGGCTTGCAGAAGCGTCACAGGTAAGTATGACGCATGCGCGCAATGCGTACGTCCATGTGGGTGATGCTGGGGCCGTTCCAACCGTATCGGTTGGAATGGAATCCGGGACCCACTACTGCAAGGGTCCCCAACCTTTGCAACTTTAAGTCTGAAGGATTTCAGCTCCCAGAATTCTCCAGCCAGCTTTGCTGGCTGGAGAAGTCTGGGAGCTGAAGTCCTGCAGACTTAAAGTTGCAAAGGTTGGGGACCCCTGCACTACTGCATTGCCTATATTAATGGATGCAAGGACATGCTTTTTTTTAATTGGAAAAGACCTTTGGTTCCCTCTTTGAAAGAATGGTCAATTAAACTGTCAGAAGATGCCTCTGTGTCTAAAATTATTTTGTTTCCATGTAAATCTTACACATTCCATTCAAATCTGAAACCATTCTTGGGTTATAATAAACATGGAATTGTGCCCCTTCTAAAATTTTGTTTTTAGTTTGTGTGTAATTCATTGTATTAGTGGAATATGTTGTAACTTTTTCTTAACCATTTTAACACACTATTACCTGTTTTTTTAACTTATTTTATTTATTTTATATTTTATTACATTTATACCCCGCCCTTCTCCTAAAAAAGGACCCAGGGCGGCGCACAGGCATCATTAAAATCATACAAAAATCCAAAATTGTTAAAAACTAATTAAATATCCCCTGTGCTAAAATTAATAAAACTCTAAAATTTAAAAATTATCCCCATAAAACCACTTTATCCCTATATCCACTTTAAAACTAACAAACATTGTGGACTTTTATTAGAAAATGGGTATGAGATATATCACATTATATGTTTCTAATGATCCGTTAGATAATAGATTTTATTTGTATAATGTTGTTTTTCCACTCATATATTGGTATGTCTGATTTTATTTTGCTAATTATTTCTTGTGTTGTTTAAATAATAAAAAATGAAAAAAGACATTGTTGACATTAAGCATTTTTTTTTGTTTAAAGTCAGGAGTTATGTTAGCATACTTTGTCATTTATAAATGAAAAAGGAACATTGTTGTTGCAGTCAAATCAGAATTATTGTTACATTAGGATTTATAGACTCCAACCTACCTCACTGGAGGGCCATAGTCTGCATAAAATCTCACTATAATCAGTCATTTAAGACACTAGAAGACAAGGACTTACAAATGTTTTCTGCTCCCTTGGACAACATCACTTTACGTTTAACACTGAAAACATATAACTGCAATTATTAGGAAAAATGAAAAATTAAGTGAAGAAAGCCCCAGTAGGTGGTGCTCTTTGTCAGTGCCAAAGTTTCAAAATCTTTGGGGACAGACATTTCTTGATTAAAGAGCCTTTCTGTCTTTGTAATATGAATACTGTAATGTTGATGTTAACCTACAGAAATAAATGAATCTAATAAATTGCACATATCAAAGCTGTGCATTTGGAAATGTAGGCCTGGAGCATTAAATCACTCCCTCAATTTCCAGCATTCATGTTTTAATGCATGCGGTTGCTTCTGTGGTGAAAGCAGCTGTGCCTACAAAGAGGCAGCGGAAGATTTCCAAATTTTATTGAATTTATTAAAGAAAATTAAGGATGGATGGAAACTCCAAAACAGTCCTATGGAGATTGTTCATTTTTCTGGTTGTAGGGGGAGAGCGGAAATTCATGAAATAGGCAATAGAGCAAAGAAACATATTATAGCAGGGGTCTCCAACCTTTGCAACTTTAAGTCTGAAGGACTTCAGCTTCCAGACTTCTCCAAAGCTGGCTGGAGAATTCTGGGAGCTGAAGTCCTTCAGACTTAAAGTTGCAAAGGTTGGAGACCCCTGTATTATAGTATAACTTTTGCAGATATTGAACAATTTATTATTTATATATCCTGCCTTTCCCCCTGGAGCTCAGGACAGGGTTTCCTCTTGCATTTTTTCTCAACAGAACAGCCCTGTGGCCATCAAACTGAAAGAGATACAGTGGCCTGAGGTCATCCAGGTGTTTCCAGTTCTAGTCCAACACCTTAATCACCATACTATTTTGACATATTTGATTTGTTGTATTTGCAATCTATGTTTCAAACTTCTTCCATAATTCTACTGAATTATGGAATAATTTACTTAGAAGAAAATGCAATTTGAAATATTATAAATAGGGACTCTTGAAAATACATTGACTATAAAATACACAGGGAGGGCCTTCTCAGGGTGCCGTCTGCTGGTCAATGCCGTCTGGTAGCCCCCAGGGGAAGGGCCTTCTCTGTGGCAGGCCCAGCCCTCTGGAACAACCTACCCCCCGAACTTCGTACTACCACGGACCTTCGCCTCTTCTGCCGATTACTTAAGACGCACTTCTTTCATCTAGCCGGCCTAGCCTAGATCCTGATGTAATTTTTACAGATTTAGCTAGTGGATTTTAACATTTTTTACCAATTTTAATTATATTTTAGCACAGGGCACATTTAATTAAATTATTTTTAACGTTATGATTGTATTTATTACAGTTTGTTTGTTGTATTCTTTTTAATTTTCCTGTGCACCTCCCTGAGTCCCATTGGGGAGATAGGAGCGGTATAGAAATGGAAATAAAGTTAAAGTTAAAAAACTGCTCCAAACACATAAGTGCCATGAGCTCAACCTGTTGAAACACCGAGTTCTGGAAAAACACTATATAATCCAACGGTACGGTCAAAAAAGTCAAGGTGATGGGAAGATGCAGTGGTGGGTTTCTGCAGGTTCGCACCTACTCGTGAGAGCCGGTTGGTGAAATTTAGAGAACCGGTGAGAGAGGGTGCCACCGGCGTACCTGGAAGTAAATCTGGCCCACTGCTGCCAGCGACCCAACGGGAAGGAAAGGAAAGGAAAGGAAGGAAGAAAGGAAATTAAGAAAGAAAGAAAGAAAGGAAAGAAAGAAAGAAAGAAAGAAAGAAAGAAAGAAAGAAAGAAAGAAAGAAAGAAAGAAAGAATTTATCATCACAATTGAGTTCAAAATTTTGGTTGCTAAGCAAGAGCGTTGTTAAATGAGTTTCACCACATTTTAAAAGGTGGCCACTCCCACTCTGTCACATGACTGCCAAGCCACACCCACAAAATAGGCCACACCTACAGAGTAGGTTCTAAAAAAATTTGAAACCCACCACTGGGATGATGGTATGTTTGGAGCTCCGTGACACCCATAAAAAGCAAGCAAGAGCTTTGGTCACTCTTTTATGGCTGATACTTTGATTTTCTTGGCCAAATCTTTTGGACACACCTGATACGATCTTTTACAGATAGTCCTTTATGTACAACAGTTCATTTAGTGATTGACATTACAACAGCACTGAAAAAAAGTGACATGGCCATTTTTCACCCTTACATCTTTTGTAGCATCCCCATGGTCACGTGATCAAAAATAAGACACTTGGGAACTGACTGCCATTTATGATGGTTGTAGTGTTGTGGGTTCATGTGGTCACCTTTTGTGACCGTCTGACAAGCAAAGTCAATGGGAAAAGCAGATTCACTTAACAGCCATGTTACTAATTTAACAACTGCAGTGATTCACTTAACAACTGAGGCCGTGAAATGAAGCAAAATTCACTTAACACACGCCTTACTTAGCCACAAAGATTTGGGGCCCACTTGGCTTGTAAAGTCAAGCCTTCTCTGCAACATAACATGCTGTTATGAAAACATATGCTACTTTCCTTCTGTCAGCAAAGTCAAAACAACTGTTCTGATTCCTGCAAAATGAAAAAAAGCTTTTCTGCTACTTTTCTCCATACAACTCATTCCCATGAACTACTATAAACAAATAGTACTTCCCTCCAGTCACCAGCCAACATCCATCACAGCTATTTATTTCCGTAGATTTGCCTGTTCCCTCAATAGTTCATTTTCTAAATTCTCTCCATCACCATTCCTTATGCATTAACTTATTCCCAGGCTTCCAACAAGATAGTAAAGAGGACAGATCTCCAGTAAATCATTTGAAGAAGGGTCTATAGACCAGGGGTGGGCAAACTTTGCAACTTTAAGTCTGAAGGACTTCAGCTCCCAGACTTCTCCAGCCAGCTTTGCTGGAAGAAGTATGGGTTGCACAAAGAAACCAGCTTTGCTGGCTGGAGAATTCTGGGAGCTGAAGTCCTTCAGACTTAAAGTTGCAAAGTTTGCCCACCCCTGGTCTATAGACTCTCTGAAATAGTGTAAGCAGAGACCTGCTTTTCTTCCCTGTAGTGTCCTATAAATGTTGAGGAATGTGGAATTAGGTTTCTCTTGCTTATTTGCCACTTTCAATCACTCTCCCTTTTCTTAAGCCTGGTAAATTAAAAGACTGGGTGCATTACCCAGCGGCTAGTCACTTTCAGTTATTTTCTCTTTACTACCTTGCTGCTCTGCTTGCACAATCATCTGGGGATCTGTCTGCATCCTCCTTGGGGCTATTTCTGTCCTTTTGTATTCTTTCACCTTGGAAGATATCCAAATGGAGCATGGCACACGGCAGAAGCCCAGATAACGTCTTAGTCAGGTTCACACCATTTGTGCTGAGCTGCGCCATTGGGATATATATATTCCCTCCTGGCCCTGTGGCACCACTGACAGCTGTCAAGAGCAGAGGACCTCTCCTCTAACTGTTGGCATGCTGACTCATCAAAAGAAGGTGATACAGCAGTGATACAGAAAAGATGCAAGAGAGGCAAGTAAGGCTTGGCAAAGAGGGTGGCAAATTTATTTGTATTGTATTGTATTAACACAAACAAAACAGCCCTCTCGATCTTGAAAGTACATTCAAGAGATGTGCCGTTTGTCTGTTTTTGAAATGCCTCTTGTCTTTTACAAATAGATGGAGCAGAATGTCTATATATAGCCTAGATTTAATAATATATAAAGCTAGTTATATATTAATACTACAGGGATCTTTTCCTTTTTCCTTTTTAAGTTTTACTTCCTCATATGTGTGTAATTATTGCTGCTGTGTCATTTTTATTAAATTTTACCAATAAAACAAACCACAAACTAAAAACAAAACCACAAAACATCTTCTGAATTTCTGGGTGTAATGAAAAATAATTAATCACTGATGCCTGAGTAACTCTGTATGCATCACAGAAGGGTTTGCCTTTCCCAGATTGATACATTCTGGTTCCATTTTGTAAATGGAAGTTGCTATAGAATTCTAACCTTACTATCTTTCTGTGTACGTTTTTTGGTTTACTGTAAGAGAAGGATTCTCCTAAGGATTCAATACACTTTTTTTCCTATTAAAGAAATAATGTCACCAACAGATAGCAAGCCATGACCTGGAAAGCAGAATCTCCTCAGGAAACCATAGTGTCTAGGAGATGATATGTTTTATATCACTCTGATATTTCAAAAACAGACAAACGGCACATCTCTTGAATGTACTTTCAAGATCTAGAGCAGGGGTCTCCAACCTTTGCAACTTTAAGTCTGAAGGACTTCAGTTCCCAGACTTCTTCAGCCAGCTTTGGAGAAGTCTGGAAGCTGAAGTCCTTCAGACTTAAAGTTGCAAAGGTTGGAGACCCCTGCTCTAGAGTGCTGTTTTATTTGTATTAATACAATATGATTCTCTTAATTAAGCCTTAACCTCCATAGAGCCAGAGTTCTTAATCAGATATCAAACTACATTTGCAATTACCAGCCAATTTTATTTATTTTTTCGTGATTTTCATCCAAAAAAAAGGTAAACATTTTTCATTGCAAATGCAGCAGATTCTTGCAATGTTAATTTGAAAGATGATATTCATAGTAAGCAAGGATAAAAAGAAAATCAAAAAGATAGTTTGGAATGCAGCCTCTGGAATATTGCCAGTTCCAATGACTTTGGCTTGTCCCTAGAGCTACGTAATTTCAGATTTTTCAAGTTGTTGTCAACAGTGATCCTAACTTTTGAAATAAGCAATTTGTTGTTTTCATTAAATCCTCCCCCTAACATACAATTTCACTCAAACACTTATTGTCACCTCTACGCTACACCATTTCAGCATACCAAAAGGGCTGCCGCAACAAGCCTAAACAAGGAAAATGTTGGTGCTCTTTCATGCTACGCTTTTCTCTGAATGGAACGGTTGTTTTTCCATTTCCCTGTCATTTATTCTCTGAGGTAAGGCTGTCGTGGGCATGTCTAAGCTTGAAATGGCGGTTCCCTTGGTCCACAGCCATGCACCAGATGAACAAATGATACACCAGTGCTGATGATTCACAGTTAACGCAATCAGGATTCCTGAACTGATGCACACAGTAGCAAGTCAGATCTCTGAGCCTTTCTCTGCAAATAGCTCAAAATATGTTCATTTGGGTTTGCTGGTGTTCAACAGACCTCAGATCAACCCTAGGGCTGCCCATAGCTCTCAGATGAACTGTGACAGTTATATCCAGTCAAGGATCTCCTGAAATTTGGTATTCCCAGTCGAGTCTGTTTTTTCCATGTATAAATGAAAAACAGGCTTGTCCGTGCAAGCTGTCTTCCAATAGCAATAGAGGTAGAAATATGTTTCCGTTACTACAGTTCAAAAAAGCTTTTTTTTTTCTCCAAATGCTTTTACATTTCTCCATCTGTATCTTCTTTGTATGTGTGTGTGTGGATGTATAGACTTTAAACAGGCACAATTGGTTCAAAGAATCTTTCCAGAATCTGATTCCTGTAATCAATTTTTCAGAAGAATGGCTATCAAAAGGGGGAAAAACTACTTCTGGAGAAAATGGGAGACATATATTAAAAACACCCACGCCCACCCACCCACCAAACCAGCACAACTTGATGAACTTGGCTTGAATGCTTGGAGGAGCAGTTAGGCTTTCCATATCTTACAGAAGATCGGGGCCATCTGATTTCTGGAAGGATGTGTTCCATAGGACAGGCACTGCCAGAGAGGAGACATGATCTCTGATTCCAACAACGTGACATTGGCTGATGGAAGTGACCTAAAGCATTCCCTCCCTGTTAGATCTAATAGACCAAGCAGAAACATTGACAGAGAGGTGTCCCTAAGCCATGTATG
This sequence comes from Rhabdophis nuchalis, assembly GCA_039707465.1. Taxonomy (NCBI): domain Eukaryota; kingdom Metazoa; phylum Chordata; class Lepidosauria; order Squamata; family Natricidae; genus Rhabdophis; species Rhabdophis nuchalis. The sequence continues at coordinate 15,908,621 of CM077649.1, forward strand.
ACTTTACGGGGTGATAAGCATCTTTGAGTTGTATTCAAATGCCCACCAGAAGCGGGTGAATTATGATGTTTCTCTAGCTTATCTCAATAAAATACAGGTAGTCCTCATATAGTGACCACAATTGGAACTGGCAGCTCCCAGCCCTGAGCACATTAGGCAAACAGCTGGTCCTAGTGCATTCTTTTTGATGTGTATTCTCCTTTGTGGGTCTGCTTACTCTCTTATGATCTCTTCCCCTCCAATTTCTTGGCTGTGCAAGGATGAGGGGAACAAAAAGAAAAACAGATCAGGCACAAATCTATGTATACTAACTGACTGTAATGGCAAACACATGACAGTGAGAGAGACAGAGAGAGAGAGAGGGAGAGAGGGAGAGAGAGAGAGGGAGAGAGATAGAGAGGGAGAGAGAGAGAGGGAGAGAGAGGGGGGAGAGAGAGGGAGAGAAAGAGGGAGAGAGAGAGAGGGAGAGAAAGAGGGAGAGAGAGACAGTGAGAGAAACAGAGAGAGAGAGAATGGGAGAGAGATAGAGAGGGAGAGAGAGAGAGCGGGAGAGAGAGAGAAGGAGAGAGAGAGGGGGGAGAGAGAGGGGGAGAGGGAGGGAGAGAAAGAGGGAGAGAGAGAGGGAGAGAAAGAGGGAGAGAGAGAGGGAGAGAAACAGAGAGAGAGAGAATGGGAGAGAGAGAGAGAGGGAGAGAGAGAGAGGGAGAGAGATAGAGTGGGAGAGAGAGAGAGGGAGAGAGAGGGGGGGAGAGAGGGGGGAGAGAGAGGGAGAGAAAGAGGGAGAGAGAGAGGGAGAGAAAGAGGGAGAGAGAGAGGGAAACAGAGAGAGAGAGAATGGGAGAGAGAGAGAATGGGAGAGAGAGAGAGCGGGAGAGAGAGGGGGGGAGATAGAGGGGGGGGAGAGAGGGAGAGAAAGAAGGAGAGAGAGAGAGGGAGAGAGATAGAGAGGGAGAGAGGGGGAGAGAGAGAGCGGGCGAGAGAGAGAGGGAGAGAGAGGGGGGAGAGAGAGGGAGAGAGAGGGAGAGAAAGAGGGAGAGAGAGAGAATGGGAGAGAGAGGGAGGGAGAGAGAGAGGGAGAGAGATAGAGAGGGAGGGAGAGAGAGGGAGAGAGATAGAGTGGGAGAGAGAGAGAGGGAGAGAGAGGGGGTGAGAGAGGGGGGAGAGAGAGGGAGAGAAAGAGGGAGAGAGAGAGGGAGAGAAAGAGGGAGAGAGAGAGGGAGAGAAACAGAGAGAGAGAGAATGGGAGAGAGAGAGAATGGGAGAGAGAGAGAGAGCGGGAGAGAGAGAGGGAGAGAGAGAGGGGGGAGATAGAGGGGGGAGAGAGAGGGAGAGAAAGAAGGAGAGAGAGAGAGGGAGAGAGATAGAGAGGGAGAGAGAGGGAGAGAGAGAGCGGGAGAGAGAGAGAGGGAGAGAGAGGGGGGGAGAGAGGGAGAGAGAGGGAGAGAAAGAGGGAGAGAGAGAGAATGGGAGAGAGAGGGAGGGAGAGAGAGAGGGAGAGAGATAGAGAGGGAGAGAGAGGGAGAGAGAGAGAGCGGGAGAGAGAGAGAGGGAGAGAGAGGGGGAAGAGAGAGGGAGAGAAAGAGGGAGAGAGAGAGAGGGAGAGAAAGAGGGAGAGGGAGGGAAAGAGATAGAGCGGGAGAGAGAGCAGGAGAGAGAGGGGGGGAGAGAGAGGGGGGAGAGAGAGGGAGAGAGAGAGGGAGAGAAAGAGGGAGAGAGAGAGGGAGAGAAACAGAGAGAGAGAGAGAATGGGAGAGAGATAGAGAGAGAGAGAATGGGAGAGAGAGAGAGAGAGGGAGAGAGAGAGAGAGGGAGAGAAAGAGGGAGAGAGAGAGATGCTGTGAAGGTCATAAATGTACATCTTGATTGCAAAGTTATTTTTTCAGCAGTGATGTAACTTTGACAATCGCTGAGGAAAGCACATTCTGTCTGCCGTCTTTAGCCTTACAATGAGCTTATTTCTTAGTCTAGACTGCCTTCTAAGGTTGTGATATCAATGTAATGAGAAATTATTATAATTATTATTTATTAAATGACAAAAACGGTCTGAATTTCTGCATTTTGGACCAGCTGCAGCTTCCTAATGCTCTTTAAAAACAGCCCCATATACAGCATGTTAGAAAAATCCAAACAGGAAGCAACTATGGCATGAGCCACCACAAGCAGAGCAATAGGCACGGTTGGTGTGTGACAAACCTTTGGAAAGACAGGCCTGCCCTCTAGCCATGGCTACCACCTGCTTTTTAAGCAAGAGCCAGACATCCAGGAGGACCTCCAAATTGTAGACCAACTCAAACTAAGACACTCGGTTTCCGGGCAAAGTGCAATGGGAAAAATCTCCAGATGTGTGGGCTTTAACATCAACAGGTCTTGTGCCAGAGCGAAAACCAGGATGACACGTGAAGGGTTCAATGTACTGTTTTATTGCTCAACCTTATACATCGGAATCTTATCAGACCAATGATTTACACCTGGATAAAATATAAGATTCAATGGCATTCAAGGGGGTGTTGGACTTTGCCCTCTTGTAACTATGTAGATTCTAAACTAATTCCCTGCTTGACGTCTCCTTGTGGTTCTGCCAGTCTCACTCCAGCATCTTGCTAGGATTGAGCCAAAGCTTTCTGTTCTGACTCCCTCCCGACACAGGACAAATGACTAGACTGGCTGCTATTTGGCAGCTTGCCTGAACTAACCTTGACTAGAAGATAACACGATCCAAACTCTTCAACTCTGAAAAACTCTCTGACTCTGAAATAACCTCTCTGCGTTGTTTCCTGCAAACCTTTTGATGTACCGAGGATTTCTTTTAAAGCCTCTTGGGAGGCGCCAGTCAATCAGGCAGCTGCTACTGATATCTCCGACTGCGTCGTTCTGCTAATTGCCATTGCCTCCTCTCAATCCTTCTTAGCCTGACATCAGGGACAAACTGGGCTTCCTCCTCCCCACTGCACCAAGCCCCAGGTGGCTCCTGATGCCTAGCCAGGCTCTCTGCTCTCTCACTCTCGGCCTCCTCCTCTAGAGCAGACTCATAGGACTCCTCACTAGAGGAGTCCATCAGCAGCTCATCCTGAGCCGGCTGGGCCACAACAGCTTTCCATCCAAGCTCCCACAACCTGCAGGCATTGGAAAAAACCCTTGGCAGTATCATATGGTTGGTCCAAGGCAGAGATATACAGCTGGGTATCATTATTGTATCAGTTATACTGTATCCTGTCTTGAGGAATGATCTTACCTAGTAGCTACATATAGATATTAAACAGGAGCAGGGAGAGTAGAAACCTGAAGTACTCCACAAAGCAGGGGCTTGATGCTCAATCTTCACACTCCCCCCCCCAACACCGACTGGAGTTGCCCCAGAGAAAGAAGTACTATTTCAATACCACATCTCATACTTTCAATCTCCTGATACCATGACTGATGGCACTGAAAGTTGCTGAAACATCAAGAAGGGCCAGGATAGATGTACTATCCCCATTTCAACTCAGCTAAAAGGCATCCATATAAGTAATCAATGCCATCTTAATGCTATGACCAGCCACTGATGACATCAAATTAAACAAAGTACTAATGAATGTATTCTTACTGCTGTTAGAGGAATGAGAGTTGTAATTAAAATATGATCCATTGTAGATAAACAATTGAATAATATACATTAAGGCAAAACATGCAAATTTCATATATGCCCTATGGCAGGGGTCTGCAAAGTCGGCTCTTTTAAGACTGGTGGACTTCAACTCCCAGAGTTCCCCAGCCAGCATAGCTGGCTGGGGAATTCTGGGAGTTGAAGTCCACCAGTCTTAAAAGAGCCGACTTTGCAGACCCCTGCCCTATGGGATCTAAGATATAACAGACTAGAAAGGTTATGATTAGTTGTGACTCATATTGGCTGTAAATCTTTATTCACTAAACTATCATCAATACACAAATCAGAATTAGCATTCCTGGAACATTGTTTCTCCATTATAATGGACCAACATACACTTTCAAGGGGGTCTATCTGCTTATGGAAGTGAATTCTCCAGATGTGGAACACCATAAAGCATTTATTGTTCTCGATAATTAACTTTTAGAAATGAACTGTTCGTGGAGCACTTGAAATTGCAGTACCAGAGGAAAAATTCAAGAACAGACCACTCTGTTTTGCACATCTATAGGAGAAATAGTTTGATGAAAAAAAAGCAAATTCCCTATTGGAGGGTTTCAGGAAATAAATCACTTAGTACTACTCATTCTGATTGCAACCACACTTGGAATAGTATGGAGCATTGAATACTGCACATCAAAAAGGAAGAGAAATTGTCAAAGGTGCAAAAGAGAGATGTTCAAATGTCTCTAATCAACCTCAAGAGAGAGGTCTTAGTGAAAACATACTAGTTAGTAATATTTGTTGCATTATGACATCTAGCATTTGGGGATGAAAATCTTGTTATCCCCAGGTTTGAAAAACAAAAGACCACTAGTTACTAATTGTGCTTCCTGCCACAGATAAACTACAGAAGTTCCAGTCTGGCAAAGAACAGAAATAAACACTGCTGTTTTTCTATTGGTGAAGCCAGAGTTTAACTGTAGGTGGTGTCCTTGATAAAAATATGTTTTTGAGACAACTTACCTGGCAAAGAATTCTGGAGAACTCAAAAGCTTTTTTTTGTGAGGGGGAGGGAGGGAAGGAAATTATTTTGGGCCTGAAGAAAAATATCACCTCTACAAAGGTTTTGGGATTACTATAGTGCCTGTGTTATATCTCACTTTATCAACCAGGGGTTGCCACAAAGAAGAGGGAGTCAAACTATTCTCCAAGGCACCTGAGGGCAGAACAAGAAGCAATGGGTGGAAACTAATCAAGGAGAGATGCAACTTAGAACTGAGGAGAAATTTCCTGACAGTTAGGACAATTAATCAGTGGAACAGCTGTCTCCAGAAGTTGTGAATGTCTCAACACTGGAAGTCTTCAAGAAGATGTTGGATAGCCATTTGTCTGAAATGGTATAGGGCAGTGGTCTGCAAAGTTGGCTCTTTTAAGACTGGTGGACTTCAACTCTCAGAATTCCCCCGCCAGCAAAGCTGGCGGGGGAATTCTGGGAGTTGAAGTCCACCTGTCTTAAAAGAGCCAACTGCAGACCCCTGGTATAGGGTTTCCTGTCTAGGCAGGGAGTTGGACTAGAAGACCTCCAAGGTCCCTTCCAACTCTGCTATTGTATTGTATAGGCAGGGGGTTGGACTAGAAGACCTCCAAGGTCCCTTCCAACTATGCTATTGTATTGTAATTGCTTCTGATTAAATTTTCAGAGAGGTAGCTGTGTTAGTATTTTGCAGCTTAAACAAGTATTTTGCAGCTTCCCTTAAATAAGGGAAAAAGACAGTACTAGACAAACTAGCTATTGCATACACGTTCCAGAACATATTCATTGTATCCGCTGCACTTGCAGGACCATCTTCCAATGCATCTCATTAGGTGACTTCGAACCACACAAGCTTAGGCAACCATACATTTTGTAGGCTTCAAGTGTTTTAAGTTTCTCGGTTTTGCTTCATAAATTACCTTCAAACCTCTGCTATAAAAGGTGAGACATTGAGGAGCTTAGCCTTCTGTAAAGATGTCCACATTTGGATACCATCAAACAAAAAGAGGATATCTAGATGGTTAGTAAAGTTACAAGAGGTTTGCAGAATTTCTTCGTTTAGAGAAAGATTGGTTGCAATTCCGCGTCGGTTGTGTTACAAGTAAGCTGCCATCTCTTGAATTAATAGCACCCATCCATCCAACACTTCCAGCAGTCAGTCAATCAATCAATCAGTCAATCAATCAATCAATCAAAATAGAGCTAGAAGGGCCCTTGAAGGTCTTGTAGTCCAAATCTTTGCTCAAGTAGGAGATCTTATACCAGTGATGGCAAACCCATGGCACGGGTGCCACAGGTGGCACGCGGAACCATTTCTTAGGGCACGCGAGGCGTTGCCCTGTCAGCTCCAGCGCGCATCTGTGCGCTGGCCAGCTGATTTAGGCCTTCTTTTGAGGCTGTTTTTTGCCTTCTGGGGGGCTTCAGGGAAGCTCCTGAAGCCTCTGGAGGTGGGAGGGAGGCTGTTTTCACCCTCCCCAGGCTCCTAGAAAGCCTTTGGAGCCTCGTGTGTGTGTGTGTGTGTGTGTGTGTGTGTGTGTGTGTGTGTGAAAAAAGCACACCAAAAGCAGGGGGTTGTGCACATTGCATTATGGGTGTGGCACATGCATGCACGATTCCCCTGTGCTTCCCCCCGCCCCGCTTTTGGCACGCGAGCCAAAAAAAGGTTAGCTATCACTGTCTTATACCATTTCTAATCTCTTCTTTAAAAACCTACAGTGATGAAGCATGGACAACTTCTGAAGGGAAGCTGTTCCACTGGTTGATTGACCTCACTGTTAGGAAGTTTCTCCTTAGTTCCAGGTTGCGTCTCTCCTTGATTAGCTTCCATCTTTTGTTTCTTGCCCTGCCCTCTGGTGCTTTGGAAAAGAAGTTTATCCCCTCCTCTTTGTGACAACCTCCCAAAGAGGAGGGGATACCCACAACACCACAACACCGAGTTAAGAGTTTGCGCTCCTGCTACGCTTTCGTCTATTCCAGTGTTTCTCAACCCTTGGCGGCTTTAAGTCCCGTGGACTTCAACTCCCAGAATCCCCCAGCCAGCTGTGCTGGCTGGGGGATTCTGGGAGTTGAAGTCCACAGGACTTAAAGTCTCCAAGGGTTGAGAAACACCGGTCTATTAATAATAATTATCATCTTTATTGTCGTTGTACTAAAATTACAATGAAATTGGTTTCGAAAGGGATGGGATAAAGCCCTGTCCCTCTTGTCTTCGTAATAAATAGCCAATCGCTACAAATCCATTTGAAGGCGCGCATAATTTAATCCTAAACCTGTCTTCTGATTGGCCCATTTCCCTACTGGATCGGCTGAGGAGGGAGGGGGGAAAAAGCCCTACTTTTGTTTCAGGTAGGCTCTTTCCCCGCTTTCGGACCGCCTCCCTCCAAAGGCTCGAAGGCTGCCTTAAACAAAACCCACTCCTCCTCCTCCCTGACTGGCTTTCCGCGTGCGGCTCCTATTGTCACGCCGCCTTCTAACTCCAAAGGCCCCGCTGTTCATCGCCGGCTTGGCTCATTGGGCCGCGTCGCTTGGATTGGCCGGCCGCGCGACCAATAGCCGCCGGGTTTCCAAGGAGTCCCCCCCTCCCTTCGCCCCGCCCCTTCGCCGCGCTTGCCGTAGCAATATGGCAGCAGTTGCTATTGGCAGGATGGCATCGTGAGAACCGCGGCGGCGGCGGCTGCTCTGCAGTTGGAGAAGAGCCATCGTGTGGCTGCCCTTCTCGGAGAGATCTCTGGTTGCTGCGGCACTCGGGTGGGCTGCAGCGCCCCATCGGTGCCTCTTTGGCGGGCAAGAAAGCAATGCTTGGTAGGTACATCGCTATGCAGTTGGCTGACTTGAGTGGCCGAATGAATGAATGAATGGATGGATGGATGGATGGAAGCTCTGAGGAGAGAGAGAGAGAGAGAGAGAGAGAAGGAGACGCAGAGAGAGAGAGAGAGAGAGAGAGAGCGAGAGCACCCCCCACCTCCCCTTGTCCTTCTCCATCAGATTCCCCGTCTCTCCTTTCCCCACTTCCCTAGCGCAGATGCGAGGGAGCCTGGCCTGCGCCGTGCATTTGTACGCATTTCTCAACCGAGCACGCTGAATGGATGCCCGTCGGAAAGGAAAAGTGCGTGGCCAAGGAAAGGCGCTGGAGGGTCCGCGGGGGAAAAAAAAAAAGAGAGCGAGCGAGCGAGCGAGAGAGAGGATCGTGTGCGAGAGTCTATCTGGCGAGCGGGAGGTCTGCCTACCCCAGGAGCCCGTTTTATCCCCTCGGTGCAATCTGAGCCTCTGGGGTTCATGCCAGTTTTGCGGGAGCGAGGTCCTCCCGTGCTTCAACGCGTGCTCTTAAAGAGCTGAGCCCATGTACAGCCTTGCCGGCCACTGGGGTTTAAGAAAGCGGGATAAAGCTGCCGGGCTGAAGCGCGCTGTGGCTGCTCGGCACAACTGCGAGAAACATATCTCTCTCTATATCTAGAATTGTTCCACAACACCCTGTTAGGACCCCAATTAAGGGAGGAAGCACACTGCTTTCCTCTTCTGCCTTTCGGCTCATCACCAGAGACCATCTAGAGCAGGGGTCTCCAACCTTTGCAACTTTAAGTCTGAAGGACTTCAGCTCCCAGAATTCTCCAGCCAGAATTCTGGGAGCTGAAGTCCTTCAGACTTAAAGTTGCAAAGGTTGGAGACCCCTGCTCTAGACAGAAAGCCATGAGTTCCGTTGTGTGATTTTTTTTTAATATGTGTTAGTTGATCAGCTCATAAAACTAACATCTATATATCTATATATATATTCGCCTAATAGTGGCGTTGTGGCGGGTTGGGGAACGGAGCCCGAGAGCAAGACAATCGTTCTTTCGGAAGGGCATAATTGCACAGAGAGATCCGAAGGAGCCGGAGTTGTTAAGCGCCTCCCCCCCACGCCGTCTTATTTGCATTTCAAATGCTCGGAGATCAAAGCCAAGAATCGGCTCGGTGGAGATCGTCGACGCTGTATTTGCCTGGGACATTCCAGTGAATAAATCCCATTAAAGTCGGTGGGTTTATTTCTTAGTAGATGGGTAAGGCCACGGCGTTGAGGATTGGCTCGTTGGTTTGCTTGCATGTGGCGGTTTCTGGGTTTTTGGGCAGGAGGCTCTCTTGAAGAATTTCACTATTGAATTTGGGACAACACACTGGGATGCCTGTATTACCTGTACTAGGGGGTTGAACTAGAAGACCTCCAAGGTCCCTTCCAGCTCTCTTCTGATTGATTGATTGCTGTTGAAATCTCCTGTCTGCTTTGAAAGGAAGGGAGCGGGTTGGTTTGGGTCAGAGACCTCTTTGGGCATATATTAGTGGATGGGTTGTGGATCTTGTTGCTCTCCTCAAAGAAATGTGGATGTCAAATTGCTGAGCATTTTTGTTTATGTTGGCAAATTCCAGAGGTTTCTTTCAGTGTCCTAATAAATTATGTAGCCGTGCATGTGATCATCTTTGATGGTTTAGACGAGGGGTCCCCAACCTTTTTTGCACCAGGGACCGGTTTCATTTTAAAGAAAATTCCGCGGACTGGCCAGCGTAGAGGGCGAGCGGGGGGGGGGGGGGAACAGGCCGCGCATGCGCACGCGGGGGGGAGTCAGCTCACTCGCCCCTCTGTTTTTTTTAATTTTAATTTTTTATTAAATTTATACCCCGCCCTTCTCCTTGTTAGGACCCAGGGCGGCGCACAGGCATTATTAAAACCACAAAATACAATATCAATTAAAATATATTAAATTACTAGACCCGTGCTAAAAACCCATGTTAAAACCATACCAAATTAATTTATTTTTTAAAAGTCAGAAGTAGGGGCTATCCTAGGCCGGCTTGTTGGAATAGATATGTCTTAAGACGTTGGCGGAAGAGGCAGAGGTCCGAGATAGTGCGAAGGTCGGGGGGTAGGTCGTTCCAGAGGGCCGGGCCCGCCACAGAGAAGGCCCTTCCCCTGGGTGTCGCCAACCGGCATTGCCCCGCTGACGGCACCCGGAGAAGACCCTCTCTGTGGGAGCGGATCGGACGAAGGGATGTATGGGGCAGGAGGCGGTCTCGTATATAGCTAGGCCCCGAGCCATGGAGCGATTTAAAGATGGTCGTCAGCACCTTGAAGCGCACTCGAAAGGCCACAGGCAGTCAGTGCAGCTCGCGCAGGAGAGGTGTTACGTGGGTTTGCCTTGAGGCACCCATAATCACCTGCGCGGCCGCATTCTGTACTAACTGTAGCCTTCGAGTGCACCTCAAGGGGAGCCCCATGTAGAGAGTGTTACAGTAATCCAGCCGGGATGTCACGAGCGCTTGAGTGACTGTGCAAAGGGCTCCCCGGTCCAGTAAGGGGCGCAACTGGCGTATCAGGCGTACCTGATAGAACGCCCCCCTGGCCACGGCCGTCACATGGTCCTCCATGGACAGCCGGGAATCCAGGAGGACGCCCAAGTTGCGCGCCCTCTCCACGGGGGCCAGTTGTTCGCCCCCAATGGCCAGTGTTGGACTTATCTGGCTCTAGGGCCCCCAACGGTGCGAGCGGCCACGCCGGCGCTTTCCTGGCCCCGGCGCACCCTCTTCCCAAGGGATTGCTCCCTCCTCCTCCTCTCCGGCCCTGCGGCCCGGTTCCTATCAAGCCACGGACCGGCACCGGTCCATGGACCGGGGGTTGGGGACCCCTGGTTTAGACAACAGTAGCGTTCCCTGAGATGCTCTGTGTAAATTCAGCTTACTACACGAATGAGTTGCATTTCATTTTTGGAGGCATAAATATTACCGACCTACCTCACAACTCATGGTTCCTTCTTTTACAAAACCTATTGCTATGTTTGTTTCTTTACTTCAGTGTATCAATGAATCCCTTCTATAAATAGCTGTAGATGAATGTCATGGGCAGTAATAAGATTTAAAAATTAGCATAAACTGGCCTCTATCTCACTTGAAAGATACTTTTTAGCACAAAGGCATAGAGATAATGCTACATGCTTTTGTAGATGCCTAGCCACTTTATATGTTCTTAATTTATTGTTTAAAAAGCAGTTGTACAATCTGCAGAAGTATATTTTAACTTCTACTTGGTATATGTTGTCCAGCCTATTTTCAGATGAAGTTTTCAGTGTTTAAGGAACATATTAGTTGCAGATGGTCTAATGCCTAGTATGTTTAGCTATGGATGGGGGGGGGGGGAGGAGAGGAAAGAGTAGGGGAACAAAGAGCAGGAAATATATCCATTGCCACTTTCCCCCTTTCCCTGTTGCACATCATGCTAACCTTTTAATCATAATTTGTTGAAAATGCCATTGTCTGGGTCCAACAAAGTAACAAGATTTACCGACAATAGTAGCTAAGTTAATATGACAACCTAAGATTGTGGACATCGTATTATAGTTTACAGGAGTGTCTGAAATGAATAATAAAATATTGTCTAGTGTTGCAAATTCTCACCATGTATAATCAGACCATTTTAATATTTATGTTCCATAAATCTCTGTTTGCAGAATAATATGAAAGGCTAATCTTTCAGACTTAGTTGAGATGCAGGAATGGCATTGCAATCTATACACTACTAAAAGTCTAGTGTTTGTAAACTTTAATTGAGGAAAATTGTGCAAAAACATGGCAACAAGTTTTGAACCAAATGGACTAACTTACAGAATGTGTCCCAAATTTGGGACGCATGACTCCTATGGAATTGACATGTGGCAAATTTTGTTAAACATTTTATGACAAAACCAGATACTATTTAAATGTTATGACATAATACAAAATGTCATAAACCATTTCCTGTAGTCAGCTCCTGATGTTTGACTGTGCTATTTTCAAGGCAGATGCATCTCTGAATACCTCCCTGAATTTTTAAGAACTTTTTCATCATATTAGAAGTTCTACCATTGTTGAAAGCCATTGAGGAATCTGGTAAGGAAATATCTCAGAAACAATGACCCAATGGGTGAAGAGTTATCTAATGTTTTTAAAAGTCTAATTGCCTTAGTTGCCAAATAACATACAAATTACTGTGTTTGATATTTTCAATGCATGACTTTGTTACCCCATTTCTGTTATAAAAGTCTCTAGATAAAGTTTACTTGCTTCAACTGGCAAATAATATTCAAATGACTATTTTTGGTATTTCTATTGCATGACTTTTCCTACCTATTTCCCCCATTAAAAGTCTTTAGATAAAGGGCAACTTGGATGAATGAGTTTTGGGTTATCGTTACACCGGAGGATGGTTATACAGTATTCAAAAAAGAGAAACTCTCTTGGCAGAGTATCAGATTAGAAGTTCACTGCTTCTTGTGTTCCACTTTATCTAAGTCCCAAAGCTGACTGACGGTGTGTTATCAGTATAACAATATGGGGGAAGAGATAGTTTACAATGCAAGGAACAAGTGTTGTTCATGAACAGTATGTAATATTTAGTGTAAAACAGCCAATGTAGGCTCTCTTTCCAGAATATTTTAGATAGACAACACAGCTTTCCCCTTATGTAACCTATAAGACTGAATTGTCAGATGGTATTTATTTAACAGACATTGTAAGATCCAGTGAGAGCCTATTTGTGGAAGTAGAGCTTAAGTGTCTCTGATTTTGGCTGGGTACAAAGACATCTGCAGGATAGAAAAGCGGGGGAAATATGAGACATGGGTCAGATATCATGATGCAAGTGTTTGGTTGGGTCCTTTATACCAGGGGTCTCCAACCTTTGCAACTTTCAGTCTGAAGGACTTCAGCTCCCAGACTTCTCCAGCCAGCAAAGCTGGCTGGAGAAGTCTGAGAGCTGAAGTCCTTCAGACTGAAAGTTGCAAAGGTTGGAGACCCCTGCTTTATACAATGATGTTATGATGTATGTTTCATCATTTTGACATCAATGTGGTTGGTTATGGACATTGCTGGCTTGGCTCAGATTGGGCTAAATGGTAAAAAAGGTTTCAGTCTGGCTTATCTTGGTATGTAAACTCAGGCACTTCTGTTTGTAATCAATGTTTTATGACTTTTCTTAAAATGTGTGAACTATTATATTTTTCAATGTCAAGAACTTCCACATTCTTTTGTAAAATTTAGATATCAGAAACTGTTTTTATGATGACCTGAAGTACAAAAATTGGTGAATGGTACCATTTTACATTCCTGTCGTAGCTGAACCAACTTTTTGATTCTGTATTCTGTTTTGCTCTGAAACACATTTAACACTTAACGCTTAAACACATACAGCTCAAAATTTTCAATATATCATATGGAGATTTTTATCCAGGGTTTTTCACGAGCTCCTGTAATGGGCTCTTGTTTTCATAGTTCCAAAAATCACAAGTATTTTGGATTCAGTCAACATAAAATGTTACATGCTTAATTAAAGCTCTGCAAAACAGGGCTTAAGAGTAAAATGATAGCACCCACTCATTAGCCAAACTTTTTAGTGTTGTGCAAAACATATCACAATTAATAACATGAAAGGTAAGTTTGTATCTCTGCACAAACCATTGATGAAAGTTTCTGTTGTTATTTTAAGCATAGAGAACTCAAAAACTCTGCCTTCTCCCATTTCCGAAAGTAAGATACGTAAGAATGAAAACCTGACAACTATCCCACAGAAGGGTTCTTTGCATTAGCCCTTTGAGAAGGGACAATTAGTTGTGTTTGCACAACACACTGAGCTATACACCACTGATGGACAACGTGGAGCTCCAGGCTTTATATGGTGATCAAGCTTCCTCAGCACATAGTTGTGGAGATTTTTTCAGAGAAATTTAGCATATTCAAGATAGGGAACTTCTCACCTTCCATTTATTGCTTAGCTACAATTCACAGCAAGTGAATGCAACTCAACAACATCTGGAGGCCACATTCCCAACCTTCCTTCAGCAGCATCTAAAAAACTCAGCCCAAAAAGATAAAAGCAAGAACAGCTAATTCTTACTCCACAAACATTGAGAATGGAAATGTTAACATTCTCTGGAATAAAAAACAACAACCCCTCTTGCTATTGAGATGTATTAGTGGAATACTTGCAACTCACCAGAGTTTGAGTGGTCCTTGTTACAAACCTTTGTGTTAGACATGCACACGCAAAGGTTACCGTTTTCATTCTTCCAAAACCTGTTCAAGAATCTGATTATCCCCCTTCTGTAATTTGCAATTGTTGCCTACAACTCTAATCAGTTTGAGCCAAAGATGCTTTTTAAAACTACAGTATGTGTGTCTGTGCGCATGCTACTGTAGGTATAGGTGATTTTGAAGATATGCCTAAATTACTGTAAGTTACATGATAACCAAGAATATAATGTTTTGAATTTTAGTTAAGAATTACTGCCACTGTGCAGCATTTCTTAATTTGCTTTAAAGCTGCATCAATGGAAGTGATACTGATGAGTGTAGCTACCTCGGCAGAATGACTAAAGTTTAGTAACAAGTCAAAGTTCTTGTCTCCATAGCAACTGTTGCTGGAGCCTCTTTAGATGCGGATAACATTTTGCTTTTTAAAAAGGCTTAGCTTTTCATGCTTTATCACGTCAACTCCTCCTCCCTGACCAAATCTTGCTGTCATACCTCCTACTCTTCTCTCCTTTCTTCTCTCTTCTTCATCCTTGAGAACCTCCTGCTGCTTTTTGTGCTGCCTCCTACTTCCAACAGCTCAGAGATGCATCACTACTTACATAATAATTGTCTGTTGTCTTCTGTGGGCTTTATTTTGCAACCGTTGTATGATTCCAGCAGGGTCTACAAATAACATCCCATGATACTTTATAGATAGGATCTTAGCTACAGATGAACTAAGCCATTTTTCTTCTTGTCTGAATAGACTCACGTTTATGCTCTTGAAAATGTATCCTTTTATCTTATATTTGCCTTTTTTTTTATTATACCCTATATTCAAACTTAATTTGACAAGCATAAATTCTAGAATAGATATTTTTGCCTTCAGAGCAAACTTGAAATTCTAGCAAAATTGCTCTCCCAAAATGAGCCTCAAAGTATCTCCATGAAACTATCTCATATACGAATAACTAGGCCATCCTATCTACTGATGTATAGATTTATTCCCAGGTAAACAATTCCATTGAACTATTTGCGGTTACTTAAGAATATAGTCATGTAAATGGTACTGCAAAATATATTTTCTGATTGACAGTTCTCAAATTCAACAGCAAATTAATTCCGGTTTGGATGTTTGGAATGACATGATAGAATTTCCTTAGTACAGTCTGAAGAGGTAAAATCCCACAGGAAGATGTTGCCATGTGGTTTCTTGAATTGACTTTCGTAGGTCAGTCAAAGATGTGATAACTTTAAAAAAGCCCTAATATGTTTCAGAGGAAAGATTTTCTAATCTGTATGTAGCACGTAGGTCTTTGATAATAGTGCCCTACAGAGTACAGACCCCTACTTAGTGCAATGAGATACATTGAGGTAAGTGTATAACATTGTGGTTAGTCTTGAAATATTTTTTGTGAGTTTTTCAGGTTCAGCTATCTCCCTTATTTATTTTTATTTTATTTTATTTTAATCATATTTATATCCCGCCCTTCTCCACAGAGGACCCAGGGCGGCGCACAGGAATTTAAAAACATACAAAAGAATAAATACATAATTTAAAAACATATTAAATTATTCTAGTCCTATGCTAAAACCAATTTTAAAATCCCCAATTTAAAACTCTCTAAAATAGTATAGAACTTAGTTTGACTTAGTTAAATCATTTCCTTATTTTTGATAAATTCAAAATTGGGATGTATTCTTGTTAGTTGGGAACTTTACTCTGTGAATTTCTGGAAGATGCTAGATTAGAGATGCTGCTGTACATATTTTCCTGAGCATGTTACATTTAATTCCGAGGACTTATTTCTGAGATTTGCATTTTTAAACCTTTCTGTTATTAATATGTTCACAATGATACTTTGAAATTAGTTATTAAAATAAAAGAACACACTTAAACTGCAATAGATTCTATGATGTGTAATTTTTTTAGACAAACTAAATTTGTTATCATAATAGTTTACAATGTTATCGTTATTCCCTCCTCTTTTAAAATTAAATATTTTTGCCTCAATTTGGTATATTCCAAATACTGTAATTGCACTTCAACTCCCATAATTACCCAGCCACAATCCTGATGGATATGTATGGGGACTGGTCCATCACATCTGGTAATATCAGACTGATATTAACAATTCAGCAGCACATACTTATGTAATTATGTCTCCAAAATATTGAGACATTACAATACATAATCATTAAAATCAATTCCAAGTATAGCTTCAAATGTAATATTCTTAAGTGGTCGTTCTACTTGTTTTTTCTTCTTCTTTCCTTATCAATATCTCCATTTATTTTTCTTGTGGTAATTAGGTATATAAATAGACTGTTTGTGCGTGTGAATCTATTATTCTGGCTCAGGAGTTTAACCACAATGGATATATTATGGGTAGCATCTTTAATGACATTGCCTAAAACTATATGAGAGTCCTAAATGTTTCTTATAATCAGTTGCTTAGAACTACTACTAGAACTGGATAAAGGCTATATAACTTTAATTTCCCTAGGGACATGTAATGTGATACATTTTCAAACATTTTTTTAAAAAACAACATTGCTCACAAGAAAGGATCTTTCTTACTTCATTAGCTATGTATGTCTTTGCTGGATATTCAAGATTAGTGCTGTTATCAGCGATTCTGTAAAGCCTGAAGGCTGCTTAAGATCATAGGCAGAATTCCTTAAAAGTGTAAGCTTTGACGGTAGTATTACTGGACATTATCATTCAGGGGATCTGAATATATGTTTTTCTTTTCCTGTTTGTAGATTTCAACTCAATCTATACTTCATTTGTATGTCCTGTCCACAAATCCTTATCATAACTAGTTAAAGAATTGTCAAGCAGAGGGGGGAAAATCCTTCACGTAGGAAAAATATTTCTTTCCCTCTCCCCGAGAAATGGGTTAGTGTGTATCTAGCAAAAACATTAATAGAGGTGCACATAGACGATATGCTTCAGTGGCTCCAGTGGGGTACCTTAATGGTAAATGAAATCTTAGCAACTTGGTGCCTCAAAGGCTATTTTTAATGCAAGCATGACCTCATAATACGTTGGAGAAAATGCCATCAAGAAAATGTATTACCTGAAAAAAAATATCACTAAAATCTACGGAGTAGAACTTGGCAGATGAATGAACTTTAATTGCCAGGAAGTGTTTCCTATGTATTATCCAGGATTTTAAATGCTGCTCTTATGTCATTCAGCAGGTACTTTGTCATACAGTTTGAGATACGTAACTATGAGGGGATATTGGAAACCTCGTAAGCCAGTTAGAGTAGCGGAACGGAAAGTTTGCATTTCAGTATTAATATGTTGAAAGCTCATTTAATGTATTAAATAATCAGTTAGTCAAATAATCCTTTTTGTAATGTCCAAAAGTTATTGCCTTAATGCTCTGGGAGAATCTAGAACCATCATACATCTAGATTCAAGAAATGGCAAAAAACGTAACAGACAAGCGAAGGCGGTAATAACATTCTTGTTTCCTTTTACAGTAGAGAGGTAGCTTCTCTCAATCAGGCACTTCTAGATTTTTGAGACTTCATTTCCCAGAATTCTCAGTGATCTCAAGCATATTTTCCCCTACAGATCATATGAAACAATAATAAATGTTTTGGTGCTGCTAGCATAACCTTGATTTTTGTACCATGTCTGCCTCAAAATATAACAGTAAGCCACAAGAGACTGCAATACGTAGGGCGAGTTACTCACAGAAAGCACAATCCTATCTGAAAGAACAACTCTCTCAGCCAGCCAGCCAGCCAGCCAGCCAGCAAGCAAGCAATGCACTGGCCCTTTGTGAAGGTTGCTGTACACCCCTGCCAGGAAGAATGATATTGTTCTTTTTTTGGGGGGGGGGGGGAGATATATGATTCAGAAATGTTGGAATGGTGTGTCTGTGTGTGTTTTATATCTATAACTATCTATTGTCTGTCTGTCTGTCTGTCTGTCTGTCTGTCTATCTATCTATCTATCTATCTATCTATCTATCTATCTATCTATCTATCTATCTATCTATCTTCCATCCATCCATCCATCCATCCATCCATCCATCCATCCATCCATCCATCCATCCATCCATCCATCCATCCATCCATCCATCCATCCATCCATCCATCCATCCATCCATCCATCCATCCATCCATCTATCTATCTATCTATCTATCTATCTATCTATCTATCTATCACAAATAATCTGTACAAGAGTTTTTGTTAGGTTGATTAATAGAGACAGGCTTCCTTTTTATGAGTCCCTCTCTCTCTTTACTAGGGCTATAAAATCTTATCAAGCCAGCTGCAGAATAATGGCTTGGGGTTGTAATGGAGCTGATTTCCTGCTTTATCATGGAAACCAGACATAGGAATAAGATGTTTCCTACAGATTATTCTAACCTCCTAATATAGTCCTAATGGTTGGAGGGAATGGGAAAGAACCTTTGTTGATATTATTACAGAATTGAGATTCAAACTCTTGATGATATATTGCAGATGTTTGTATAATCAATATCTGACATAGAAATGTCTTTAATCATGGAATGAGAAAACTTCAATTAGGTCCTTGAATTCACCTTTGTGCTTAATGTAAGAATCCAGATAACCTCTAGCCCAGATAACTGCTGAATCCAGATTTATTTCTGGGGGGTGTTTGGGAAGTTTCTCAGTAACTTGGAGGATGGTTCAGCAGGGGGTCTGGCAAATTTCTGGAACATGGAGGCAATGAAAGAAAGGATTGCCCCTAAATGGTGTCTTCCTATGTTCTGCTCTTTGGGATCTCCAAGAGATGAAGCAGATATTTGGAGTAATGCTGATGGAAAATGGACAGTAAATCTGGATATGGGTAAAAGTCCGAATGTGAGCCTATACTATAGCAATAATGGCAATAAAGTAGAATTACTTTTCTGCCCTCATTTCCCTTGAAGAGTACTGTATGCTGTTCTTTTTTTAAGTTGCCCGGACTATTTTTAGGAAGGTTGCTGTGAGAGGTTAACAGAGTACTTTGCAGATAAAATCCCCCTTGTATTCACTTAGAGTTGAAAGCTGACTTGATAGAATCCAAAGAGGTTTGGGTAATATTTGACAGTGTTGTTTGTGAATAGTTTAACATGTTGATCCTGAGGAAGTAGACAGTTTCCTTGAAGAATTGAGTTCTGTTACCTGCCCTACCCTGATAATATGGCAATCAAGAAGAGAATGAGAGGCTAGATTGGGGTACTGTGTATCATTGTGGGGATGGTGGGGAGGGTGAAGTGTGGGCCTCCTTAAGGAGGGAATTGTACACCTTCCCTTTAAAGAGGTGACCTTGGATCTTGTATATTAGACCAGGGGTCTCCAGCCTTTGCAACTTTAAGTCTGAAGGACTTCAGCTCCCAGAATTTGCTGGCTGGAGAATTCTGGGAGCTGAAGTCCTTCAGACTTAAAGTTGCAAAGACTGGAGACCCCTGTATTAGACAACTAATACCTAATCTCCAACCTTCCTTTTTGGGGAAAAATGATGGAAGGTAATGAATGACAACTACAAAAGGCTTTGGATAAAGTGGATTATCTCGAGCCTTTTCAGGTCCAGGCAAGGGGCAGAAACTGTACTGGTTGCTCTCATCAGCAACCTGGGGTAATGTCTACATAATGGAAATGTAATCATATTAAATCTGCTGAATTTTCAGGTGACCTAGTCCATCATACCTATACCATTTTCAACATGGCATCCTTTTGAGCTGTTTGCAAGGATTTGGGGTGCTGTTTCACTGTGGCCCCATTCCTTGTTAGTGTGATAGTTCTAATTGATGGACAGGTAGCAGGAGACATTGAGCTCCGGGGTACTTCAGCATGTACTGGAGATTTTTTCAGAACTTCAGTTCCTAATGGAAAAGCAGGTGGATGGTGGAATGAGGAACAGATGTATCTGAGATGTATGTCAACACTATCAGTCTGGATTACTTTATTTAGTTTTATGATAGATTGGTTTATGTTAGAAATGCCAGAAGTTATAACATGGTGGTTTCTAACTCTTACGGGCCTTTTTTGGTATTTTTTGCTATTGTTGGTGCAAGCTGCTTGGAATTGGAGGGTTTGAAACATAAACACATTTGAAATACATACATTAATTAAAATGTTATTTTACTTTCTCTAGGTACTGATATTATTAAAATACTTTAAAAATAATATCATTACTATTTTGGTGAATGCCGGCTGGCGACTCCTAGGGGAAGGGCCTTCTCTGTGGTGGGCCCAGCCCTCTGGAACTGCCTACTCCCCGAACTTAGGATCATCACGGACCTCCGCTCTTTCTGCAAACACTTGAAGACACATCTCTTCCATCTAGCCGGCCTGGCCTAGTCCCCCGTAACCACTGGTATACTGAGTTTTAAATTGTTTTAATTGGATTTTAATGGGTCAGTAGTTTTTAGGGTATCTTTTTAGCACAGGGCACCATGAATTTAATATGCTTTTAGTATGTAGTCTTATTTATTATAGTCTTGTTATTGTTATGTTTTTTGTATTTCTTTTTAATTTCCTGTGCACCGCCCTGAGTCCCCCTGGGGAGATAGGCGCGGTTATATAAATTGAATAAAATAAAATAAATAAATTAGGTTCATTTAATATGGATTAGAGCCCTGTGTGCAAATGGAAATACCAGGTGGAAATGTCACCTGGTTTTAGAAAAGGCTGATGGACAAAGACATTATTTCTGGTGCATGCAGGACAATTGAGAAAGCCATACACTATCAGTATGTGCTTTACTAATGACAGAAAGGGTTTTGATTGAGTCCACCCATGTTAAATTGTGGAATGTGCTTAGAAAAAACAGGAATCCCAGAATATCTCATTGTCCTATCTCATTGTGAAACCACTACACAGGCCTGGTAGCCACTGTCTGGATGGAACACGGTGAAAAAGATCAAATCAGCAAAGGAGTAAGGCAAGGCTGTATGCTCTCCCCTTATTCAAGGTATTAGTAACTACCTTTAAAGCGCTTCATGGCAAGGGACCTGGTTACCTGCAAGACTGCCTCCTGCCATCAAATACCTCCCATCGACCAGTGCGCTCCCACAGAGAGGGCCTCCTCAGGGTGCCGTCGGCCAGGCAATGTCGGCTGGTGACCCCTAGGGGGAGAGCCTTCTCTGTGGCGGCTCCTGTCCTCTGGAATGACCTACCCACCGACCTACGCACGACCACGGACCTGCGCCTCTTCTGT
The DNA here is from genome assembly GCA_039707465.1 of Rhabdophis nuchalis. Classification (NCBI taxonomy): domain Eukaryota; kingdom Metazoa; phylum Chordata; class Lepidosauria; order Squamata; family Natricidae; genus Rhabdophis; species Rhabdophis nuchalis. The sequence goes on from CM077649.1 coordinate 15,929,442, forward strand.
CGGGCTTTGAAGGCCTATCTATTTCGTGCGGCCGGCCTGGCATAAATTTTAAATGGTTTTAGTAGGTTTTATTAATGGTTTTAGTACAGGCGTATTATTTAATACATTTTTAAATATATATTTCATGTGTTTTTTTATCATTGATTTTATTGCTGCCTGTACACCGCCCTGAGTCCCGGTAGGGAGAAGGGCGGTATAGAAATTTAAATAATAAAATAAATAAATACAATAAAATAAAGAAATAAAATTTATTCAACCTGTATTCGGAATATATATGGAGGGAATCTGGAGTGGAAGAAGATGATCAGGTTTTAAAATGGAGGAAGGAATGTCAATAATTGCACTATGCTGATGACATGACTGTGATAGTTAAAAATGCAAATGACCTGCAAATTCTAGTAATGGGAGTCAAAGAGCACAATGAAAATAGGACTGAGATTGAATATAAAGAAGACAAAACAAGTGGCAACAAGTACAACTACTTGTTAGAACTGGCATATTGGAGAGCTTCTGTCTTTTAGGATAAACTGTTAACAGTAAAGGAACTGGCTGTTAAGTAATACACCACAAAGTAGTACTGTATTTTTCAGACCATAAGACGCTCCGGACTATAAGCTTTTTTTTGGTGGGGGGGGGGGGGAATATACGAAAAATACGGTATTTGAAAAGATGTCAGTGAAGGTCTTGGAAAAAAAAATTCAAATACCATGACATGCCTACATTCATAAATATCCGAATCATTTTCCTTACAATGGCCTATAGAAGCAAAGATAGAAAGATGGCACATTTGTATTGGAGAAGACTCTTGAGAATACTATGGATTGTCAAAAACAAAGAAACAAATGCAATGTAGAACAAATTGTTCAAAGTTCTTCCTTGAGACACGAATGCCTAGGCTCAAATTATTGTACCCATTATACAACTGAGAAGCCTATGTTGTTTGAAAAGGTATTAAAAAAAGGAAGAGGAGAATCACCAGGAAGATATGGAAAAGTCTATGGAAGACCTGAATGACCAGGTTGGATGAAGATTATTATGAAGAAGGTCTATTACTGAGGTTGCTAAGAGTCAATCAATCAATCAATCAATCAATCAATCAATCAATCAATAATCAATCAATCAATCAATCACAATCAAGTATTGTTTAATTGTATTTTTAAAGTTTAGAACTTTAGAAATAAATCTATGATCCATGTTAATAATTTTAGAGCATTTCTCTAGAAATAAATTATCTTTACAGAATTGCTGTTTCAGTTGTTTTAGTATAATTTTGAATGTGCATTGTTAGGAAAGAGTGAAACTTTATAGAGACATTTGTTATTTATATCACCAATATAAAATAAAGCATTTAGGTAAGTATTCATGACTAGTGCCTTTCTTACAATAGTTTTAGATAGTTAGTTTATTAAATTTCTATACCGCCCTATCTCCCAACATGGGACTCAGGGCTGTGCACAGGAGCTATAAAATATAAAAATACAGACAGTCAAAAAAGTTAAAACTAGGATTAAATAAAATTTGGCCCGTGCTAAGAACATTTATTAAAACCGAGCTAAAATAATAAAATAGCTATGTCAGCTATGCCAGGCCAGCCATATGGAAAAAGTATGTTTTTAATGTCCGACGGAATACATGATAAACAATATAAAATGTGAATAGATGGAGATTTTTTAAAAGAAACAATGCAATATTGTATTTGTACTCATAAAATAATTGAATATATCCAGGTTTTCCCCCCTCAAACTTATTTTTTAGAGTCTCAATGCCACGCTTAACATTTTTTTGTAAGTTGAGATTAAACTGAAATGTAAACTTAATTAAAAGGTTGTCACTTGCTTATTTAGATCATTTGACTTTAATATATTCTTGGGGGAAATAACCTTCAAACACCAGAAAGAAGCATGTGGAAGCCAACTCTTCAGTTTTCTTCTCCTCCGCCCCAAACTCCGGCTAAAAATGTTATACAAATTATTAGGAACATTTCCTGAATTTGTACCAGAAAGGGCTGGAAGGATCCTGAAAAACCATGCACGAGCTTTGCAAAATTGATGCCAATGGATGCAATCCAGTTAACTTCTAAGGTTATGTTAGTCATCAACATAACTCTAGCTGTGCAATTCAGTCCCAAACTTCAGAAATAAATAATCATTATAAACATACTATCCTAAATGTGGGAGAAGGGAACTACTTGGAGAGAAGAAAAAGTTTGGGAGGACAAATAACAAGAGAAAAAGAAGCTGAGTACAAGATGACTTTGTTTATTTTTGCAGCCAACTCAGTGGACCAGTTCACTTCATATTTCTGTATGTAGCCTGGAAATCACTTGGAAGCCACTGATGTTTAATTGATATATATGAATCAAAAAGTGCTATTGATTCAAGGCCTCTTATAGGTGTCTATCCTATGAATATTTAGTTATTTGCTGTGAGGATAGAAGGCTGGATTCGATGGCTTGTAGTCTGAGATAGTAAGGCAGGTTACTTCATTGTAAAAAGAAGATATGATCTTACCATCAGTCTTATTTTATACTCTACTAGTGGTACCCGGCCACACGTTGCTGTGGCCCAGTCTGGTTAAATGGCCAACCAAACTGTACACATAACCACTGTATAACTCCCAACCTACCTACCTACTGTATTTTTTCCTCTCTCCCTCTACCTATCTACCTACCTACCTACTGTATTTCTCCCTCTCTCTCTATCCCTCTCCCTACCTACTACTGTATTTCTCCCTCTCTCTCTCTCTATCCCTCTACCTACCTACCTACTGTATTTCTCCCTCTCTCTCTCTATCCCTCTACCTACCTACCTACTGTATTTCTCCCTCTCTCTATCCCTCTACCTACCTACCTACTGTATTTCTCTCTCTCTCTCTCTATCCCTCCACCTACCTACCTACTGTATTTCTCCCTCTCTCTCTATCCACCTACCTACCTACCTACCTACCTACCTACCTACCTACCTACCGTATTTCTCCCTCTTTATTCTTCTACCTACCTACGTACTACCTACCTACTGCATTTCTCCCTCTCTATCCCTCTACCTACCTACCTACCTACCTACCTACTGTATATCTCCCTATCTCTCTCCCTCTACCTACCTACCTACCTACCTTACCTACCTACCTACCTACCGTATTTTCCCCCTCTCTCTGTATCCCTCTACCTACCTACCTATCTACCTACTGTATTCTTCCCTCTCTCCCTCTACCTACCTACCTATCTACATATGTAGTATCAGATGTCTATCTAAGCACTTGAAGAACGGGTTCACCAAAGGAAAATCTCTTTGTACAGTATGTGTGTAAAAATGTATTTGATATTAAATATAAAAGAAGGCTTTTACACTGTTACATGTATAGTTTTTGAGGTTTACATATTTTTTTGTTGTTCTAATCATGACATCCTTCAGTAGAAGACTCTGTTTAGTTATCTAATCCTACTTCTAAAAAAGCCATATAGATTTATTTCCGAAGGACTATAATATGAAAAAGGTGTGAATATGTTTTATTGAGCTGATACCTGCAAGGGCTGTCTTAAATTAAGGGAGAATCAGCCAAGATAATTGTTAAAAAGTATGCATCAGCTAGAGACTAGAGTGAATGACTATTTGCGTAAATATGTTTATCAGATTGGCTGATGGCAAGTTGGTATATATGAATCTGAAAATAAAGGAAGGCATATGAATTGATTTAGTTTTTCCCATTAATTAGATGAATTCCTTTATGCTTAGCAATATCCAGTCAGATAGCAATGAATGCATGCATTTGGTAGGTTTTAATGAAGGTTTCTTTTTAAATGATAATTAAAAGAGGTTCCATTAAATGTAAATTAAGCTTCAAATTATTTCTCAAAAAGTCCTTTTGAATTCTTTTTATTCCTCAATGTACAATAAATGGCACTTTTAGGCTTCTGATTAAAAACAAAAAATCTACGAAGAATGTCTTTTATAGTGAGAGAGAATGATCTCTGGAGGCTGTTATCACCTCTCACAATGGTGACTTCTAGTCTGAATACAGCTATGCTCATTTGTCTAATGAGCAGTGGCGATGGTCATTTGTCAAAGAGGAAGAAATGTCTTTCATTGGGATATTAATTTTTGTCTCGGTTTGAAATTTGAATTGATTCCCCTCGTCCGTAAGTTATATTAACAATTTGAATTACTTTTGTGACTCTGTAAACTCTTCCTTGGAACTGAGTAGGTCTTGTAATGATTGCCTAATGATTGTGTCTACAAAATGTATGTGTCTTTAAATAATGCCCTTAGATTTTTTTATTTGTGCTCATAATTCCTGTTTGCAATTCTTAGTTTATATATGGGAACTAAAGGTTCAGAAAAGACATGTGCAAGACCACTAGCTGGAGCCCAAGGATAATTTTTCTGAACCCAATGTATCTCATAAGTCCCCTTCTACTTTCAGACTGGGTTAGAAATGTGCTTTGTTTGATTTTGGCTTAGAATGCTTTATGAACTTGCTTATTGTGGCTTTTAAGCTATGATCTATAGTGACGTGATATGTTGTGCAAACTGAGATAATTCTAGTTTATTTTACTTAATTCAGTAATTTTGTAAGCCATGCTGCAGCTTAGTGCATTGAATGCATCTAGTAGCTAAAAATCTCAGTTTGTATCCATGGTTTCTTGGGTCATAAATGATTTTTAAAATCTATTTTAATTCTTAAATTACATTTACAGCATAACGTGTCCTAGAGGTTTTTCTGTCATGCCTTTATGCACCTACCAAATGTTTTTTGGATTCTATTTTGGTAAGCAAAAATTGCAACAACTCTATATATTTTTGCATTGAGCAGATCAAAAACCCAAATCCAGTATAATTATAATTTAGAAAATAGACATTTTATCTGGCATATGAACTAGAATAATTCAGAAATGTTATAATGGAAATTAAATTAAAACATATGTGGCATTTTAAGATGATGCAGAGTGATTTTTAAATAAATAAATATGAAATATAGATGTTAACCTAAGGAAACTGAAAATAATTGTCAAACTGAAAGTACTGTAGTGAAAAAAGTGGAAATAGCAGAGGCTATACAGATTATCAGTTTTTGGGCTCGATATTAATTACAGTATATGCAGTTGAATAGTTGTTTAATTTGAGAACTGAGAGATTCATCATAGTAAGATATATAAATAAATTCATAGCTAATAGAAATGTTGTATCCAAAAACAGCAGTAGTAAATAACTTATGATGATATGTTTGAAGAATGATTTCTATGGACCTTTGATAAAGAAACTGCAGAGTAAGCTACTCACTATTCATTCTATACAAATGCTTAATAAGGAATCTTGGTATTATGATGAGGTCAATGTTGATACATTTGTGATTCAAACTTAAAATGCTGATTTGGAATTGTAATTCATTATTCCATTTTTACATGATTACTGCATTCCACAAATAGAATATTTACCTTTATGGCTTAGCCTGAATAAATAGCTAATAAAAATTTAATGGATTTGTAGAGTGCAATCTGACATGATAAAATATTTAATTTTGTTGAAAACTACAATCAAATATATACATTTCTATTTATTGTTTTTAAAAAAATATTTCTCATTTTAAAAAGATTTCTCTTGGTTTATTATATAGAAAGAAAAACAAAAACAAAAAGGAAAGGCAATCCCAAAACAATTTAAGGGAAAAGAGAAAGAAGAAAAAATAGAAATGTAGATTTTGCTTATAACAAACATCACTGTTTTAAATACATTGTAAACTCTTGATTGCATAGAATAAAATCAATCGATCTTTCCATTTTGTTCCAGAGACAGAATATATCTCATAAATCTGAGACTATAAATTCAGGGTGATGCAGCCATTCCATCATAACAAAATGATTTTGTCTTTGCTATGCCTCAAAAAAAAAAAAATTAAATTCAAATTAAGATTTATTAACCGCACCCTCTCCCCACAGGGACCCGGGGCGGTGCACAGGCATAATTAAAAACAATATACAAAATACAAACATTACTTAAAATAAAATTAAATAAATCTACCTATGCTAAAAATATATAATTAAAACCCATTAAAATTTGTAATTAAAAGACAGAGAGAACTATTCAAGGCCGGCCAGTCGAAAGAGATGGGTCTTCAATTTTACCCGGAAGGAGCGGAGGTCGGTGGTCGTTCTAATATCAGGGGGAAGGTCGTTCCAGAGGGCCGGGCCCGCCACAGAGAGCGCCCTTCCCCTGGGCGTCGCCCGCTGACAAAGTCTAGTGGACGGCACCCGGAGAAGCCCCTCTCTGTGGGAGCGAATCGGTCGTGAGGATGTGTGGGGCAGGATCCGATCTCGCAGATAGCTAGGTCCCGAGCCATGGAGCGCTTTGAAGATGATAACTAACACCTTTATTGGCCTCATGGTCAATAAATGAATATATTTTTATATATTCCAAATATAAGTTGTATAGTATATTTAGAATCACATACACATTTTAAGCCTTTTTTCTTTACCAATGAGTATATAAAAAAGAACTTGTTACAAAGGTATCACATAATAGTTTATCAATTGGTTTAAATTCCATAAAGAAATATGTTAAATTATATGTTAAATTAAAAAAAATGAAGAGTTTATTCTTATAAAATGTTTTTAATATCAACCTTCTTAAGTTACGCTGAAGCTATTAACAAAGAAAACACATTTAGAAAGACACTGATGGCTTTAGTCCTGAATGGTAGTAAATATGTAAAAATAAGTCTTAGCCTACCCTGTTTTCCTGAAAATAAGACCTCCTCGGATAATAAGTCCAATCGGACTTTTGAGCGCATATGCTACAATAAGCCCTTCCCTAAAATATTTAACCACATGTGCAGCCAGTCCCCCCCATTTCCTCGGGGGGGGGGGAAAGCAGGAGAACATGCCCCCACGCCCCACATGCACCTGCCATCCATGTGGAAGAGTCTCACAGAGGCCACTCCCGCAAACCCTAGCTACCGCACCACTTCTCTTAGTAGCGACCGCAAAAAGAGCGGCAGGCCCAGTGATACTAGGGCTGGCAAGAGTGGGTCAGGAACAGAGACAGAACTTCCAATCCTCTCTGGATCAGCTGATCTGTGGGCCGCAGGCTGAGGTTAAGGGGCTTCCTGTATCTCAAAAATAATAAGACCTCCCCAAAAATAAGGCCAAGTGTTTATTTCGGGTGTCAAAAGAAAATAAGACTGTGTGTTATTTTGGGGGAAACACGGTATCACGTTATTGTACAAAATTCTCATGGTCTCATCTAATATTGTTCAATATCATTCCAGTGGGAAACCAAAATTTGATGTAATGTTGCAATTTAATGGCTGTTTTATTTATTACGTTTTTAAAAATGGAAGTAATTTTTATTTAAGTTTAGAATTTTGCTAATGCAATGGAATGGAGGCACATTGCCAATTCTTGGTTGATGTGTCAATCCTCAAAAACTGACTGATGGTGATGATTTGAAAAAAAAATTCTTTTTTTTTTTTGAAGCAAACAGTCTTTTTGTTGTTTGTTTTAATTTTAAATTCTGAATCCATCTGTGAGATTAGTTCTAATTCTGTTTAAGCAGGAAATAATTCTCTTTAAGTACTCACAGTGTGAGAACTTCATTTGGAGTAGTGTCCTCTTGAAATGCCTTTGTCCTGTCAGAAGGGGCCATCTAGCACTCTTCACTTTAGTTTCCAGAAAATGAAGATTTCCATAATTGAGCTGGGCCATGAAGTAGCTTTAAAATAGTCTTCTTTACTTACCTTTTGACCCCAACATGGACTCCACAAATACTTGTAGTTGCCCTTGCTGGCTGTGGAGTGTTAAGCTTCTGCATTATCTTTTGCTCTCAAAGGAAGAGATGCTTAGCTAAAGTGCTGGTTCTCTGTCAAAATAAACGGCTCCATTTTAATGCTTTGTACACTACAAATACAAGGTAAGATTAATAGCACTTAGGTTGTCATAACTTAGGAAGAATGCCTTCTTCATAGTTACACTGCACACATGATTTGACCTGTGGCTCTGAAATCTGATGTGTATTCAGATGATCTATTCTTTCCTTCTTCTTTTTTCTATTCAGTGTGATAACCTTGTCAGTGGAGGAGCCTGAAAGTCTCGTTCTGTGGTTGTCGCCCCAGGAATATTTCCTGTTCCCCCATTCAACTGAAAAGCAGAAGAAAACTGAAGGTCATGGGTGTATGTGTGGGAGAATGTAAGCAATGAATGAACCTCCTTTTTTATTCTCTCCCTTTATTTCTCAAACAACAAAATATTGTTCTATTTACTTCATGTAATAGGATGAAATCCTCGATATCGTTCTGCCAGCATTGATTTCCCAAATCTGGTATCTTCAAAATCTTTAGGGCCAAATTCCCATGAACACAAATAGAGACTGTAGAAGGGATTTAGTCTTGTTAAGCCATGGATTGCTTCAAGAAACCAAAAGTAAGAAAACCATGGCTGATTTATAAATCAGATCTGTGTGAATTTCTACACATACATACATACATAAACATACATACAGATATACAATGAAAGTTGTTCCATAAAAAAACAGGATATATATTTTAAGAAAATAAGTGCATTACCAGTTCAGGGTTGGAAAAGCAATTTCAACATTTTACACAAAATTGATTTTAGTGCAATTTTAAGAAATTCTTTAAGGTAACAGATGGCACATTCAATTTGGTTAGACTCCATAGAAACTCTTTCGGAAAACAGAGTTATCATTGCTAAAAACCAGAAATGTGCTGATTTTCAAATGTGCTGATAGTTATGCTGCATACTAAATTTGAGATTGAATATTAGCTCTAGGGAGAATTTAAAATGGGGAAAAAAGGTTTATTGGCCGTATGGAAGCTGCTGAGCTAAGATTAAGTGATTGGAACTGGTTCTGCTGACAGAGATGACACTGGGCACTGGAAATATAAACCAGTGATTCTCTAAGAAAAGTGGCATCTATTCTTAAGCACATAAATTCTTGATCATGGCAACGTGGTACTGTATGTAGAGCTTTATTAAGTTAGTTTTAGTGAAATGCCATTCATAAAACATTTTTACCTTTTTCATTACTTCAATATGATTGTCATTAATGGGTTACTTTCACATGAAGTTTGCAAACACATATTTTTCTCCTGTTTTGCCAATTTCCTTTGTCTAATTAGGATGCCTAAAATTTATTTTAATACTGTATTCATTAGACGTAAGTAAAAATACTATGTGTATATGAGAGTGTGTATAGAAAAACTCTTACCTTGCATTTTAGCTAGCAAGAAAATGTATGCAGTAATTAATACAAACCTCCAGTAGAACCAGACAAGCATTAAATAGATTGATAAACTGAAACCCTTGGCAAAAAAAAAATATTCTAATGCAGAAAGCAAAACTAACATAAGAGAATCATCCATAGATGATGTTTCCAATGAAAGATTTGGACTCTGCCTTTAGTGGAAGTGGTATAAAATTAAGAGAAGGGGTTCAAAGTATGGTATTAAAATATTGGTGGGTTTGCATTGGGAAGAATAATTTTAAGGATTAGAGGCTAAAGGATAATCTGCTGAGTGGAGTATATCCTGATTGTGGGAAACGGAGGAAAATAGTCTTAGATGATGTGTATTCTAAGGAATTGTAATCTGAGCTGTGAGGGGTGACAAGGTCATCTACAAGGTCATAGCTGCTGCACAAGAAATGTATCTTGAGAGCTGCTGATTGCCCAGCATGTTTGAATGACTACTTTCTGCCGAACAAGCAGAGACTATAAAAGGTAGCTAACAAAAATATGTCTGTTGACTTGGGAAGATGTAGGAGTCCCTAACCATTTTTCCTCTAAATCAAGAATTTCCTAACCTAAGAGGCTAAGAAGGACATAAATACATGTGTTTCTAATGGCACTTCTCTAAGGAACACAAGTTATACTGTTTGTGTTAATGGAAAAAATACAATTTCTGGAGTAAGAACAGAATTATCTAGATTCTAGATAAACTGGAGGCATGAGATGGGTTCTTCCTGAAAAGGCTGGTAAAAATGTGGTTGACCCAAACATAGGACGATTATTAATCGTAGAACTGAATTCTGTAAAGTTGCTAACAGTACTTGTGGAAGATAGGTTGTAATTACAAACTGAATATGAGGCAACAGATGTTCTTACAAAGAGAGAATATGCAGTTTTAGACTGCATCAACAGAAGTGTACCTTCCAAATCATAGCATCTAGTTGCCGCACTTCATTTTGCTTTGGTAAGAATCTATTTTTGTGTCCAGTTCTGGGCATTGCATTTAAAAAGGCTTCAGAGAAATTAAATTAGAGAAGAGCAGCAATGATGATCAAGAGTCTAGAAAAGTCTGTCAGGTGATATTTAGCCTTGAGGAAAGATAACTAAGGGGAGGAAATTATAGCAATATTTAAATACCTGAAAGTATATCACATTGAAGAAGGTCAGCTTCTATTATCTATCATTACAAAATATAGAATGCGGAATAATAGACTTAAATTACAGGGAGACAGATTCTATTTGGATTTTAGAACGGAAAAAAAGCAACTTCCTAACAGTTCACATTGAAATTAATTACAAAGAAAGCGGTAGGTTTCTTTTTACTGTATATATTCAAGAAAAGATGGACTTGTTAAGCTTAAACCCAAGATGACAGAGTGAAATCTAGTTGAGGTCAATCCTTATATTTGCTTACACCTAATTGACAGAATCTTGCCAAACTAAAGCTATAACCTTCTAATGTGATATATCACGAGAGTTCTAGGGTGTGGCTATTCTAAACCTCTTCCCCCTCTCCCATCTAGTTTGGGACTGCACAGTGTCTTAATCTGGGCCTCTCTCTGAGAAAGCTCTGTGCTGCCAAAACTCTTCCCCCACTGCTCCTCCAGGTGCACATTCCATCACAAGACTAGACATTCAATTTGGATTTGTGCAATGAGTGGGGGATGGGGAGCTGGACTCTCTGGCATAAATGGGCACTTTCTAAGTTTATAATTCTATTAGTCAGTACTTTCAGAAGCCAGGTCAAAGCACAAGGAATCCTTAGAAGAAGTGTATTGCCTTCTGAAATACTCTATAACATAGCCTCCGCTGTGACTAATTTTAGATAGTTTTAAATGGGGAATTTTAATTGGTTTTAGCGCAGGTTTTTGTTATTTAATAGGTTTAAAATTTATGTATTTTGTACTATTTTTGTATGTTGTTTTTAAATTCCTGTGCGCCGCTCTGGGTCCTTTTGGAGAAGGGCGGGATATAAATTGAATAAAATCTAAATCTAAATCTATAAAGATACAGTTTGAAAAATTGCTTAAAAAGAAGTAAGATATATTCTTTTTGCTTTCTTAGACCAATCAAATATTTAACTGTAGTGTAGTATTTTGAACACTTTTCAGAATCAGTTCCACATCCAATATCCTCATGTCAGACATAAACACCTGCAGAAAGTAAGTTAAATGCACATTAAAAAATGTAAAGCATGCATGATATATTGCTTCCATCTAGCTCGCCTGCCAGACTGTGCCTCCACTGCAAAGTGGAGGCACATTTGCTAGATGAAGTATGGGATGGCTTGTCTTTTATTAAAGAAGGGTCAGTTGAAAGTACCATCACTTTCTACATGGCTCAAATACACACAATCTATATAAATAAAAATGTAACTATGAGTTTGTTCAAAACTGCTAATCTCCGAAAGTACTGCATCGATCACTTCCAAATTTTCACACAATGTTCCTTTCAAATACAGCACCAATGATATCTATAGATTGTGTAGATGTCACACCTGTGCCAGATACATGTAATGGAAATGTAAAAAATTGTTAAAAAGGTAGGTAGATGGATAACAGAGAGAGCAGAGGGCCACAGGTATTATGTTTTCCTTTATGACATAAAATACTCTGAAGGAGAAATACAGTAGGTGGTAGGTAGGTAGAGGGATAGAGAGAGGTAGGGACAAATGCAGTAGGTAGGTAAGTAGGTAGGTAGGTAGGTAGGTAGGTAGGTAGGTAGAGGGATAGAGAGAGGATAGAGAGGGAGAGGGAGAAATACAGTAGGTAGGTAGGTAGAGGCAGAGAGGGAGTAGGTAGGTAGCTTGGGTTACCTGTTTGTGTGTGCAGGTGTAGATCTACACACAGATTGGTTGGCCATTTAACCAGACTGGGCCACAGCAAGGCATGGCCGGGAACGGCTAGTATGAAAATAGCTATATATGTCTGCCAGCTCTTGAAAATTTGAGAATGGTAACTAGTTTTTGTTTCATATGGCAGATAGGGCATTCATAAAGCTGCTATATTTATGAGTGTTCATTATCTCAAATACTAATTTTAGTTGCATATAATTTAAGCAAATCAGTGATTATTTTAGCTTTCTAATCATTACCGATCACCAGCTCCACATTGGTTTTCTCAGAAATTAGAGAAAAGATAATAGCATGCTTTTCACATCTACTAAGCCAAAACACGGTTGATTTAGTTTTGACATACCATCTCAAGTAAGACCATCCATTGAGATATGTAAGTAGTAGTTTTGCTTAAACCTGTATAAATCCAGTTAGGGTGGCTTATACAATAAATTGAGGTTAAGCCATCACATTATTTATGTCAGGGGTGTCCAAACTTGGGAACTTTAAGACCCGTGGACTTCAACTCCCAGAATTCCCCAGCCAGCCATGCTGGCTAGGGAATTCTGGGAGTTGAAGTCCACGGGTCTTAAAGTTCCCAAGTTTGGACACCCCTGATTTATGTTATAGGAAAGTAAGAAACTGTTATTTCTCATGTTTTCTGCATTTTTAATATTGCAGTTGAAGAGAGAATTGAGGAGTGGCTTCCTTTCTAGTAGACCAAAAACATTTGTCTCTATCTTGTGGAGTTTTGGTATCTGCTCCAACAATACCCCTATTCCCCACTGCATTGTTTTTTCCCCCCTCGTTGAGCTACAACACACACACTCTATGGGTGATTTTGCTGCTGTTATGAATATTTTCAGTCCCCTCTGGCTGTTTCTTTTCCTTCTTCCTAGCCTGGAAGCTGTTCCTAACAAAACCCATTCCAGAGCTTTCCAATTTCACTTCCTCCAGAAAGTTTGGCTACAGGTTCCAGAATTGTGAGCCAGTGTAGTAGTATGGCCAATAGCGGCTGTAATCCAACATTTTTGAATTTCTGAATCCACAGCTGGATTGTAGAAGGCTTTGGTGTACAACCACATGTTCAGTGTAGGACTTTCTCTCCCTCTTTATTGCTCTCTGAATGTCCTCTGTCCTGTTTTAGCTCAGAAGTAGAATGCTTGCTTTCCTGAAATCCTACACCTAGTTCTACAAGTTAGTCTCCTAACCCTTTGCTAGTGGGAATGCTGTTTATGTCAGTGTGCTTGTGCAATGTGTGTGGGAAGGCTCTGCAGACCGGTTCCATCATGCTGTCACTGCCCCTCACTGTTCAATGGAATATAATAATTGAACGTGATTATGATTAGTCATTGCAGTGCTCCGTGGGAAGTTGCTCCTGCTGTGGCTTTGTTGGCGTTTTTACCCATAGCAACAATTGAAGTTTTAATTGTGTCACTAGGAGAGCATGTAATTAGAATGTGTTATTTTAGTTAAGGTTAGTGTATTGATAACCATTTCATCCAAGCCTAATGACTTGGATTAGTGACTTGAAGTTAATTTTCATTTTGTAAAATACGTCTTACGCATGATTTTCCTACCTTTTATAAATAGAATTCTTTTTTCTTTGCACTATTAGGATTTGTGGTGGTATCTTTTGTTTTAAGAGAATGAATGAAGACAAAAAAATATTCCATGTTTGAAAAGAAATGACAGTATCATAAGAATAAGGTATGCTATTGCATAGATTCCGGTCTATTTAATGGGCTCTATGTAGGTCAGAGGTCTCATTCTCGCAGCCCATGGGCCAATTGCGGCCCGCAGGACGGTATCTTGTGGCCCCCACTGTGATATGAAAGTATAATATTAGTGCAGGGGGAGTGGACCTCTGTGGAATCCCTTATGCGGCCCAGCCTCACCCAGCCTCTGCCTCCAGCGGCCCCCAGGTAAATTGAGTTGGAGACCCCTGATGTAGGTGAACTCTCAATACATCATAACCTTTGAGGATTTTCCCCTCAGCTACTTGGAAATGAACTGCTCATGGAAGTCTTTATACAATGGCTACACATATGCTTGTTTCAAGCTAGTCTCAGAACTGTTTTGAGAATCCTATAGTAATCCTTTAATAGTATGGGTTTGGGAGAGTTTGGCTCTTTTTGGATCTAATTTTAAACAACACATTACATTTGGCTACTTCTATTTTAAGCCATAGACATTAAAATGATTTTTTTTTTTCATTTTGAAGTTCAGCATTGCTATTATCCTTTCAAAGTTTGGGTGATCTTAAAAAGAAACATCATTGTGGAAGTGTGGTTAATAAAATCCTGTGATTGTTGCATTTTTACAGCCAACTGCCATCACAGCACCTTGCTTACCCTGGATGGTCATTGGCAAATGGAGGTCGTCGGTAAAAAGTGTATTAGGTGTGTATTGCATTCCAGCATCTTCTGCAACCTGTCAGAACTAGCCATTTTAAAGATCGGTGAATGCCAAATTCTGTGTGTGCTGTCACTACTCATATGATAGCACTTGTGTTGGTATAAGCAACTAGAACAACAACAAAAAAGTAGTTGTGAAATTGATCCCACTTTTAATTAAAATTCTTTCATTAGGAAGAGGATAAATGCAACTCTAAATATTGCACATGTTTCAATGTTCAAGTCAGAACTGGCTGGTCTGACTGTACAATTACGCTACAAAAATGGAATGTAACTGCAAGGATGAATTCACTCTCAGCATTGAACTGTAGCTTCCTTTTCCTGCCTCCAGTTCTGTTCTTGGCACCTCCCTTAAATTATGTCTTGTGCTTGCTAGCCATCTGCTTCCTCCTCCCCTACACACTATTCTGATGGAACTGGAAAGGTGTGTTTAAATGTTATTAAAATGAAGACTGACTGACTAGTTCCTGATGTTTGAACTAGTCCTGGGTCCTCTGTGGAGAAGGGCGGGATATAAATTTAAATAATAAGTTCAAATTCTGTTTGCTTTGCTGTCCAATAGTATTTTTTTTTAAAAAAGGTCTTAGCATTCTTTTTAAAGAAAAGTACTGTGGAGTGTTATGTTTATGGCTTTGCTCATGCATAAGATCCTATCCTATCCTATCCTATTCTATCCTATCCTATCCTATCCTAATTTACAGAAAAGAATGTTAGAAGTAACTTGCGGTTAACATTACTATCCCAATACTATCATATTAATCAATCTATAAATATGAAAAACACATATGCAGGGCAACTTTAACAGAACAACTGATTTGAGTTTTTAGTCTGGACAGAGTTTATCATTAAACAGGAGTTTTAAACATTGGCACCACATGAAAGAAATGCAGTTTAAAATCAGAATCTGATTTACCAAACTTCAATGAATTATATTCTAAGTTAATTCTGTATTGTAGGCATGTCGGGGGTAGAATTGATATAGAAAAGGCCAGTGAGAAATCAGATGGCCTCTATACAGTGATGGGATTCAAAAAAAATTACCGCCAGTTCTGTGGGCGTGGTGTGACTTGGTGGGCGTGGCTTGGTGGGCATGGCAAGGGAAGGATACTGCAAATTTTCCACCCGACCCCACTAACCCACTTTCCAGCTCCGAAGAAGATCCAACGATCAGCAGGGGCTCAGGAGGCGGAGAATAGGTGGGGGTGGAACCAGCAGGGGGTGGTATTTGCCGGTTCTCCGAACCACTCAAAATTTCTGCTAACGGTTTGCCAAAACCGGTCAGAACTGGCTGAATACCACCTCTAATTCTATAGTACACTAGGGAGAAGACTTCCCAGTTTTTAGAACTGTACAAAGATAATCCCCTTTAAATGTTTCCTGACCTTGCACAAGACTTCATATTTTTATTACATCTAGCTTTGGGTGCTTGCTTGTTAGGAGCACTAATTTTGAATTATATGCCCTGGGCATGCTATATGAAGGACTTGGGAATTGCTTAATAGTGAAGGTAATGAATTTTATTGTAAAGCAGAGTGTTTTAAAGAAATGTTAATAGGAATGTATGTACTGATAGAGCTGTTAATGTGGCGGCAGTTCTAAACAGACATCCTAGGGAGTAACTATAATTGAATGTAGTGGGATTTATAAGATAACATTATATGACTGGGCTGCAAATGCTTTTAAAAAGAAATGGTAAGGCAGCTGTTGATTCAACATATCTTAAAATATTATCTTTGTATAATACTAGGTAGCTTGTTGACTTTTGCTACTAAATTAACTTTTAAAGGCAAATGAAGTAAAAATTGGTTGCCTAGCAACCTATGCCAGTTTAAAAATATTGGTGAATGGGTCAATAAGTAACCAACAGTATCATGCGACATTGGTATGAGGATCTATGAACACCCCCCCCCCCCCAAATTTATGCTGCTTGTTAATTTTTAATGTTGTAGAACAGGGGTCTCCAACCTTTGCAACTTTAAGTCTGAAGGACTTCAGCTCCCAGAATTCTCCAGGCAGCTTTGCTGGCTGGAGAATTCTGCGAGCTGAAGTCCTTCAGACTTAAAGTTGCAAAGGTTGGAGACCCCTGTTCTACAAAATTATTGTTGATGGCTAACCGGATTATAATGATTTGTGAGCCAGAATATTTGAAGATAGGTTTTTGAAAGCTTAACTTTTCATTTCATCAGAACACATTATTCAAAACAGAAAGGAGGCATTTTCCCATAGTGATGGATAGTACAAGTGGGTTTCACAAATGGATCTATGGTGCCATGGTTTCTGCAGGAACAAGTAGAATCAGTGGTATGAATCCTGGTTCATACGATCTGGTACATTGTAGTCACGTTTTACAAATCCCCACAGTATTGCTCACGTAACAACCAAAATGGAAGCTACTTCATGGCATTGATTGATATGTGAATCATGACCCAAGCAACCATTTTCTGTAAATGACAATTCTGCTTCTTCACTGGATTGAATGTGTCTTCCCACTGATTTGGAGAATCGCCGTTTATAATCTAGTCTCTCCAGTGGAACTATTGTGAATCTCTGTGATTTTATCTAGAACTTTAAATCAGAAATAGTATACGATCTTTCCAAATTAAAAAATGAATGGTATAAGTGGAAGCAGTAGTCAATGTTAATTGACATTTAAAAAGCATGCTGTGTGATAGCCTGTGATAATATTTTCAGTTGATGACAAATGAGATTAGTTGGTGATCTCACCAACTGAGATTAGTTGGTAAAATTGATATTGTTTAAAGAAAAGCAAAGGAAAATGGAAACATACTATATATTTTGATTATCTGAAGCGTACTGTGGTCTCTTATATCCAGTTTTGAGATCACAAGTGGAAACAAAAATAACTGGCAGATGTGTGTGTGTGTGTGTGTGTGTTAGGTTTTTGAGCTGATCAATAAATAAATCAGGGAGACTAGGATAGATCTATTTCGAGCTATTTAGCTCTCATCAGCTAGCCATATCCTTACTGGGATTTGAACCAGGGAAGCATTACATGTGAGGCAGCTGCAATTGCCACCAGACCACTGGCTCTTATCCTGATCAGCATTAAGGGAGGAGACATACTGTTTCCTTTTCTGCCTTTCGGCTCATCACCAGAGACCATCTAGACAGAAAGCCATGAGTTCCGTTGTGTGATTTTTTAAATATGTGTGTTGATCAGCTCATAAAACTAACACACACACAAACATATATATATACATCACAACAGCCTTGTTGGTAGAAAACTATATTGTTGCTTTTGCCTATTACTTGGGAATGTCAAACCTTTTGTGGATTAGCATTACTGCTCCTGGTAACGTTTCTTCTTAAAATAGAGTTTGTGATTTGGGTCACAGCAGGTCTCGCAAGCAATGACATTACATCTCTTGGGTGATAAACTTCTTTCTCTCCAG
The DNA here is from genome assembly GCA_039707465.1 of Rhabdophis nuchalis. Taxonomy (NCBI): domain Eukaryota; kingdom Metazoa; phylum Chordata; class Lepidosauria; order Squamata; family Natricidae; genus Rhabdophis; species Rhabdophis nuchalis. The sequence goes on from CM077649.1 coordinate 15,947,341, forward strand.
GCCACTATTGTTGAAAGGCCTTCTTATTCTCTACTGAAAGCATCCTGCTGGATATATGAAAAGACATGCTTGACCATAATAATGGTTTGTGCAAAGGTTCCTTAGCATTTTCATAATGTCTAATTCGCAAAGGTTGTGTGCTTTGGTGAAAAGAAAGCATATTCACTCTTACTCATTCTTGTGCACCATCAAATCCTGTAGGGCTCCCAATGGTTAACTTGTTTGTACAGGTAAACAACCGTGGAAGGTAACATGAACACCATTGTGGTAAAGAAGAATAAAATTAAATAAATCAAACTGTAGTAAGCACACATCAGCAATATATACATACCTTGAGGTTAGATGGCACAGTCAACGTATAAGTGCTCTGTGAAAGTTTTGAGCGTCTTGCTGAACCAGATAAAAAAGGAAGACAAGACTAACAGAGTCCAGGAGCTGCTACACTGACTGTCCCTATGAACTGATTATGCTTCTGATCCCTAAACTGATTTTTCGGACAAAGGATTGTGAAATGGCACATGGGGAGTGGAGGGGGAAGCATATCTGTGCCCTTTCCTCTCTTAACAGGGGCTATGGGTTGTCAAAGGAAGTGGCTTTACGAAGATTTGTAATGGGGTGATACTCTACGGCAGGGGTCTCCAACCTTTGCAACTTTAAGTCTGAAGGACTTCAGCTCCCAGACTTCTCCAGCCAGCTTTGCTGGCTAGAGAAGTCTGGGAGCTGAAGTCCTTCAGACTTAAAGTTGCAAAGGTTGGAGACCCCTGCTCTACGGCATGGCTTGATATATGCAGAGGCCCTCTTCCGGTATTATAAAAATCCTTTGAAAAGCATAAGCCACATAGCCCAATTTAAGAAATTTCTCTTGCCTTCATTGGTGTGGGTTGGGGAATATTTCCAATACTGAAAGCATTTTCTTTTTTTTTAAAAAAAAGATATCCCCTGAAAAACAGTGCGTTTGCTATGGCAAAAAGCACCTTCTCTTTAGTTTCCATGGTAAATACTCCCCCGTAATTGAGTCATAGACACAGGAGGTTCTATAAAAGAAACAAATGTCTCGAGCCCACCTAGGAAGGTTGCCTGTGTTAGTAGAGTACGTACTTTTCACAACAAATACCAGTGGTAGAACCAAAACGCATAAAGGCAAAACGGTTTAACACCTCTGTTGTGTACCTCCTTAGGGACGATCAAAATGATTCATAAACATCTGGACTTTTAAAAATGTTTAATTCTACCAATTTTTGTAAGAAAATAATTGAGCCAGTTTAAGCAAGAGATTAGCAGGGGTCGGGGCCTTGGTATGTTGGAGATCAGTGGGAGGGAAAATAACAGGATTTGGTGTAACATTGTTAAAAGAGATCCATTATGATGTATTCAGAATTTTCTATTGCTTTCTTATTTTGTACAGAAGATAATTCCTTTTCAGCAGGGAGCTGAGGAACTCTGGCTAACTTGAAATACCAGCACTACTGATACTAATAAAATACGCTGTCTTGTTTCAATCCATACACAGAAAAGTTTTAAGGGCTTTATTGATAGTCCCAGCCGGTAATGAGAATTTCCCCACTTTCCCACTGGCACCCAAGCCAAAGTACTGTTGAGTCCAGCAATGCTCAATTTAGGCAAGGATACTCAATTCAAAAGCAGAAGCAAAGGCAAGGCGATAGCCCACAAAGTCCATAATCCAGGTCCAATCCGCAGTCCAAGGTATGAGTCCAAAATCCATGAGCAACTCTGAAATCCAATTGCAGCACAGTCCAGAGTCCAGGAAAATGAAATCACAAAGGCAAGCCATGCACGCAGAAGGAGAATGGGTGGTTGCTTCCAATAACCCCTGTTCCACTTGTCCAAATAAATAGGTGCTCACTGGTGTTTCCTTGCGAGTAGGCTCGCCAATCTCCATTGAGTCTGCCACCCTTCTGACCTGCACATCTGCAGATCAGGTGGAGGAGGCAATTCTTCCTCATCCCCACTGGCCACCTACAGCTGTGCACCTTCTCTACCCTGAACTTCCGGAAGGGACTCTGAGCTTTCCTGATGCAGCTGTACTTCTTTTCCTTCTCCAGCTGGGCATTCATCAGGTTGCCCCTTGAGAGACCCTTCTGCTGTGCCTTGCCTCTCTATTCCTGGCTTGGAGCCCTCATTAACTTCCTAGTGCTTCTCTGTACACCCCCCCCCCCCTCCTCCAAGTCTACAGAGTCATCACATATACTGCCTTATCACTTCTTATACTGGAGTGGCTACTGAAGATTTTCTGGAGCAAAACATAATTTTAATTTCTTCCCCTACAAATGTAAGAATTGTACCATTTTTGATTCCCCTCCCCCCAAGTGAGTAAAATTCTAAGGGATTTATTGTGGAAACATTTATCTTTTCTTACAATTCCATGTAGAACATACAGAAATGAGATTAAAGCTTTTTGTGAACCATTGTATATTAAATTCTACCCAGAATAGGGTTACCAGATGTGCGATATGTCTGGTAGGCATGGCCTTAAAATCAAATTTGTCCAGCTTTTTGAGTGCCTTGATTTAAAAAAAAATATTTTCACAACAGTAGTTGTTCAAACTTTCATCTAGTGCATCTTTGTAAATTGTATGTTTCTTTTCTCTCATCTGCCAACCGATAGACTCAATAGCTAGATTTATGTGAATTAATGTATTTCCTGATTCCAGCAATCAGCTTCAGTCCAGCCCCTTCAAATCTATTACCACTGTGGTCTGTAGATCGCGTCACTCATCAAAAGTTGAAAAGCACCCCATTGTGGATTCTGCATTACCACTAGTGTATGTGCTTGAAAGTGAAGATTTGTTAGGAAAAATACTATAAATGAAAAACCAGTCTTTCTGATGCTGATAAAATAATTTAATGTACTAGGCCAGGGATGTCCAAACTTGGGAACTTTAAGACTTGTGGACTTCAACTCCCAGAATTCCCAGAATTCATAGCTGGCTGGGGAATTCTGGGAGTTGAAGTCCACAAGTCTTAAAGTTCCCAAGTTTGGACATCCCTGTACTAGGCCTAAGAACTTTTTTTTAATGTGATTTATCTTGCAGATGCCAAGAAAGCTAAACATTTGGTGTGCCCTCCCCTCTCCCTCCATTTCCTATTTTCCAATATGTCTCCTTTTAGCTGTTCAGATATTGGGTAAGTCTAACCCAGAAGAACAAAGCCAACTGAACTGAATTACATTCCAGTTAGAATGTTGCGTACAGAGAAAATTGCCACACAGTCTAATCCCACCTAGACATTTCAGACGATGAGGTTTTATTAATACTCCTTCTCTCTTTTCAATTAATGTAGAGTTTGCAAGTTTGCATCTTGAAGGAATGGCTATTACTTTCAATTTTATGCAACAGTGTAAGACTAAGAGAACAGGTTACAAGTTACAGCAAATCTTAAAAGTTGTACAATATTGACTTACGAAACAGAAGGGTGGGAAGATTTCTCTATCAAGATCAGATATTATTGTTGAGCAAATAGTTTAGTTATCTTGTCACTAGGTGTATTTGTTAGCAGGAGAGAATTAGAAGATCTTACTGCGTATTGTGCTTTAATTATATTTCAGATCACCGCCTTTCTTTCTCATTAACAATTTAAAATGAAATACTTTAAAAATGAAAAGAAAGATGGCTCTCAGAAGCGTTCAGAAATTTTTCCTGTTTTGGTGGCCATTAAAAATTGCAATAAGTTTAAAAAGTGGGACAATTGGAAAAAAAATAGATGGAAGGTTGAGGTACTTTCTTGTTATCCTGAGTTCTGCATCCTAGTCACAAGAGTTTTACTGTTTTTCAAGTTACTTTCTAAGGTTATGATTATGCTGAATTTGAGATGCTTGTAAAGAGAGAGATACATTTCTCAAACGCACTTCAACAGCAGAGGTGATTACCATCTTTTTATTATGCCTAAAGGAATATGGTCAGTTATGATGAGCACTTTAAAAGACTCCTGTCTATTTTGGCAATCTTGAAAGCTAGTTTACTAGTCAAGAAAAAAGCTCATAAGACCTATTGAAACTGATTCAGAAATATTTCAGGACCATAGCTATAGTCGCCTACTCTTTCATTGTGGATAAGAAAAAGTTACCAGTTTCTTAAATATGTCAGGAACTCCATCATCTAGAGCAGCGGTCCCTAACCTTTGTGACTTAGTGCTCTGATTGGATGGATTGAGAGGGGAACCAGTTCATATGACTGGTGGGCATGGAAGATTTTATACGTGCTTAACCATCCTGGGCTGCAAATATAAAGGGACACCACTGGCTGAAAGATTCTGTCCCTGTGATTTTGGAAAAGTGGAAACCTCTGGTCCCGTCCTTCTTTGCTGCCCTTTTTGTAGGCAAAATGTATTTTCCCAAGAATTAATAGGTAACCTGGCCATTCTGTTTATCTTCAGTGGTTGCTTAAAGATGACAGATTATAGGCACAGTGCAGGTAGCACACATTCTCCCCATCAGCACTAAAGATTTGCTGGAACTTGATGGATCATCCACTACAACCATTTTATATAACTAACGCATCAAATATTTTGATATCATCACCCTGTTGCATTTTAGTTCCTAAGAACTATAGGTTTCACAATGTAAAGATGAATAGAGCCGTGGTGGCGCAGTGATTAGAATATAATATTGCAGGCTAACTTACTGCTCACTGCCAGGAGTTCAATTCTGACTCAGAGTTCACTCAGTCTTCCATCAAGGTCAGTAAAATGAGGATCAGGATTGCTGGGGGCAATATGCTGACTCTATAAACCAGGGGTGTCCAAACTTGGGAACTTTAAGACCCGTGGACTTCAACTCCCAGAATTCCCCAGCCAGCATGGCTGGCTGGGGAATTCTGGGAGTTGAAGTCCACGGGTCTTAAAGTTCCCAAGTTTGGACACGCTTGCTATAAACTCTGTAAACAAAGAGGACTGTAAAGCACTGTGAAGTGGCATATAAGTCTAAGTGCTATTGCTATTTTATTATAGGCCGTGCCCTTGTTTTATGTGATAGATAAGTTGTCAAATTAGGATTTCAACATTGTTTTTATTCTGAAATTTTAACTAGATTTTTGAATATTTTTAATTGTATTGGTTCTTGGCTGTAATAAATACTGTATTTTTTGGCGCATAAGACACATCTTCCCTCAGCCCAAAAGAGGATGAAAATCTGGGTATGTTTTATACACTGAATACAGCATTTTTGGCTTCCCAAAACCCCGCCCTGCACATCCTGTTTTTCACAAAAAACGAGGCATGCAGAGGATTTGGGAGGCCTGTAGAATGATCCTGGGGGCTGGGAAGGACAAAAATGAATGAAAACAGGCCCGTTTTTCACAAAAATTGGGGTGTTTTTGTCCTTCCAAGCCCCCAGGAGCACTGTACAGGTCTCCCAAGCCCTCTGCATACCCCGCTTTTGCAAAAATAAGGTCTGCTTTCATGAAAAATGGACCCAATTTTCACCTCTCAAATCCCCCATGCGCCACTTTTTTGCCCTCCCAACCCCCCAGGAGTACTCTGGAGTATTTTCACAAAAAATGGGGTGTGCAGAGGGTTTGGGAGGCCTGCACAATGCTCCTGGAGGCTGGGAAGGGCAAAACCTTAAAAAAAAATTGCCTCTTCAAAATCTTGGTGTGTCTTATACTCCCATGCGTCTCATAGTCTGAAAAATACGGTACTTTGTTTGATTTATATTTGCTTACTAAATACAAATGCAGCATGAATTTAGCAGTACAGATAGCACTCAATTTGTTTTAACAGAAGTTTGAAGCTCCAATTGTGCTAAAGCAAAGTGATTGTCTGCATTTATGACTTTGCAGTATCCCTGCAATCACATGATCAAAATATAGATGCTTGGCAACCCGTATTTGTTTATGACAGTTACAGTGTCCCAGGTTCACACGACTGCCATTTGCAATCTTTCCAGGGGGGTTCCCAACAAGCAAAACCAATGGGACAATCTGCTTTCAGTTAACCACTGTATGACTTGCTTCATAATTGTGGTGGTGATTTGCTTAACAACTGTGACCAAAGTCATAAAAGTGGACATGATTCATTTAATGACAGCATTGCTTTGTGATGGAGATTCTGTTCTCAATTGTAGTCCTAAGTCAAGGGTTACCTATATTCCTATTTAAAAGAAAATACTCAAACCATATATTCTTATCAAAATAATAAACCCAGCTCATTTACTGTTAAGCAATTACTGTTAAGAAGATCTGAAGGAACAAGACAGGACAATATGTGTTATCTTTGGAATAGAATCTTATTTCGTTATGAGCGTGACCTACACACACACACACACACACACACACACACACACACACACACACACATTAAAAAAACGTTCAGAGATTGATGGCATAAGGTTTTTTTTTTACTCTCTAGGGAGAATGTCTGACTTGCAGTGAGTGAGTGAGTTGGATTTCAAGCTTGGCTGACCAAGACGTTGTTAATAAAAACTGCCAGTAAGGAATGCCATATTGCAGCAATTAATCATCTGTCTCTAATATTTTCTACTTGCACGTGAATAAGTGACCCATACTAGAAAGTAAAGGTTGGTAGCTCTCTTCATAAGTGCCAAAAGTACCAAAAGACACTTTATTCAGCTATGGAATTATTATTTAGTAGACTGTTTTCAATTTGCCATGATGTCTGTGTCTTTTGTCTTGATACTTTTGTACTTTTAAAATTGTTATTTTCTTGTTGCAAACATCGTATATGTTACAATTGGCCCATAAGTGTCTGCTTCTTTTTGTAATAATATTTCTCTTCATCTTTCTAGGTCAACGTTTCTCAACCTTGGCAACTTTAAAATGTGTGGACTTCCAAATTGGCTGGGGAATTAAACACATCTTAAAGTTGCCAAGGTTGAGAAACACTGATCTAAGTCATACATGAAAATCTCTGTGCTATTTGATCAATCTTTATAAAGACATCCAAATGAACTTTCTGAGAATCATTCACAATTCATGACTACAAAGGAAGAAATGTTTGGTTTTCCTTTGGAATGTTATATCTATTTATATAGCTTCTAAAGTGCAATCTTTGTACCTTTAGATGATTCTGAACTGACATTTTATATTTATTACATCATTGATTACTTTGATATTTGGAAGCTTAGCACTTTTTTCTGATAATTTTTTTAGGGGAAATAAGCTTTGGACAAAATGAGCAAATTGTCAGGAGGCCACAGTTACTCTAATATGACATATGGTACTTATCATTTGAATTTCCATTAAAAAAAATTTATTGGAAACTTTTTCAACAGAATTAAAAACCGTACAAATTTTAAGAATAATATAAGAAAAGTAATAAAGTGAAAATATAGAAAAAAGTAGAAATAGAAAAGAAAAAAAGGAAAAAGAAAAGAAAAGACAAATTTAGTGGCTTCTGGTCTTTTTGACAGAAATTATAGATACATTTATATTTTACTCTCTCTCTAAGTTTACATCATTTTCTTCTTTCTAATTTCCAAACATATAAATCCCAAATTTATTTTTCCCCTTTCAGCAAAAACTTCGTAAGAGGTTTTCAGTCACCAATAAATGTAGCCATTGATTTTTCTGTAATTAAACAAGTTCATTTTGTCTTCTCTGCTAGTTCAGTCATTTTTACCAAACAATCCTACAATGTGTATTTCAGAGTCTTTCCATTTTTGTACATAAAATAGTCTTATAGTTGTAATCATATACAAAAATAATCTTTCATGTCTCTTTTCTAATTGTCCATTAAACCCTCCAAGAAAGTTCTGGTTTCAATTGAATGTTGATTTGTGTGTGTGTATATCTGTCTGTATGTCTGTATATGCTATATATGGATGGATGGATGTGAACCCGAAAATTGCTTTTCAACCAACTTTCCCTGGAAGATCTCAATGTTTGTTTAATTAATTCCACATAATGCCGAAAGTATTTTTGCCTTGCCAAAATCTTTCTCTCAAATTTAATACCGTCCCCTTTATCTTGATTATATTCTTTGCTGTTTTGAAATATTTAAAAGTGTTATTTTCCTCTTTATTTCACTTTCTATAACTCAGAAGAAAGGCTAACTCACCAAGAAGTTTTCTTTGACCTGTTGTTTTCAGAGAGCTCTTTTCAATTGTAAATTGATTATATTCCAAAGATTAAGAATTAATTAACAATGTGGATTGGTCATATTTAGTGTCATTCAAGCGAGCTGTTTCTCTCATGACCTTCCAGCTACCTACAAGAAGACCACAACACTTCTATCCTCCAGTAGCCAGTCTGCAGATGGGCAAAGTCTTGTTCTCTCCTTTCTAGTATGCACGAGAATTTCACCTGGAAGCAAATCATTTGAATTGTCTTATTATTATTAGTATTATTATTGTTAATTATCACCTTCAAAGCGCTCCATGGCACAGGACCTAGTTATTTGCGGGATCGTATCCTGCCCCACACATCCCTTCGGCCGATTCGCTCCCACAGAGAGGGACTTCTCCGGGTGCCGTCCACTAGGCTGTGCCAACGGGCGATGCCCAGGGGAAGGGCCTTCTCTGTGGCGGGCCCGACCCTCTGGAATGACCTTCCCCCTGACATTAGAACGACCACGGATCTCCGCTCCTTCCGCCAGAAACTCAAAACCCACTTGTTTCATCTAGCCGGCCTGGCCTAACTCCAGCTTTCCCACCTCAGTTTGTATTTTTAAATTTTGTGATTTGGTTTTAAGGTTAAATTTTTAATTTTTATAAATTTGTACAGGGGTTTATTTAATTCGATTTTAGTTATATGTATGTTGATTGTATGGTTTTAATTTGTACCTGTACACCGCCCCGAGTCCCTTCGGGGAGAGGGGGCGGTCTAGAAGTCCAATAAATAATAAATAAAATAATAATGAATTGACTTAGAAAATTTATATTAACAAAAGTTTACTTAATGGATCTTCTGCTGGAAAGATTAGTAGGAAAGAGTAACCAATGAGCCATCGTAATAAAATTATTGGGAAAGTTGAGAATTGCTATTCATATAGATCAATCTCTATAGGTTGCTGGTCTCAAAAGGTAGATTTATGCTCATTTTTTTCATACTTTACAAGTAATCCGGCCCCATTTTTTTAATAGGAGCATATAGGTCAACATGTTTTGCGTGTGAACAAGTAGTATAGCACAGGGGTCTCCAACCTTAGCAACTTTAAGACTTGTGGACTTCAACTTCCAGAATTCCTCAGCCAGCTTTGCTGGCTGAGGAATTCTGGGAGTTGAAGTCCACAAGTCTTAAAGTTGCCAAGGTTGGAGACCTCTGGTATAGCAAACATACCAAATATGTGAATCACTTCTGTTGTCTTGTAGTACTTACTGTCTAAAATATTTTGAGATTGTATAAGTGCATGCATACTTTTCCTGTGTATGTGTATATTTGTGTGTTTTCATTATGTCACAAATGACATGAATAATTACAGAGAGATAAACCTGTTGAACTGCCACTCTGCAAACCTGTGGAATCTAGTATTTAAAACAATTGAAGGCATAATACCATTTGATTCCGTAGGAAGATTGGAGTCTATGTGTCTGTGTCCTAGTGAGCTAGGCTGAAGATGTTTAATTTAGTTAAAGATGCATTTTTTAGTTTAGTTTTTTAAAACTTTGCATGCGTGTGCATGACATTGGATTGTTCCTTCTTGACTCCTCCCAGCAGGAGTATCTTAAAAACAACAACAGGAAGTCGAGTCCCTATGTCTTTAGTGTACATTCAGCATGCGTTGTGAACAATTTGGATTTTGACATCAGTACTTTGTTCTTTGATTCCAGTTCTCGACATATTTGAGAACAAGAAGTCAAGAGTTCTTGCTTCACATGCAATACTGAAATAAAACAGAGAGAAGTGGTTTTATTAAGATTTTTCCCCTGTCAGGAGAATATATTAATAACAACAACAACAACAACAACAACAACAACAACAACAACAATATTTTATTTTTATATACCGCGTCCTCTCCCCAAGGGGACTCGGAGCGGTGTACAGGGAAAAATTAAAACACATAAAAATATACAAAAATAGATACAATAAATAAAAACAAATTGAATTTAATTGTCCCTGCACTAAAATCCCCATATTACACTAGTGGGGAAGGATATCCATGTTCCTTTTCTACTGGTGGCTTCCCATATCTTTCTCCAAGATTTGAAGTGATTGATTGAATGCCCCACATCATCTTATTTTGTTTGGTACAGTTTTTTAGCAGGATTCAGTAACTGCCTATGTAAATATCTTATGGCAAACACTTCTTCAGTTCCTCTTGATGACAAATAAATACGGCTTCCACAACAGTTCAGAAATGACGCTTTGTCTAAAGTTGCTGCATTATTTATTATTTTATTATTTATCATTTTTATATCCCACACCCATCTCCCACAGAGGGACCCGGGGCGGCGCACAGGAAAATTAAAAAATACAAATATACAAAAATACAAAAACTCTTAAAACTATATTAAACCAAACCCTGTGCTAAAACATAATTAAAACCCCCAAATCAAAACTTTGATCAGATAATCAATCAATCAATCAATCAATCAATCAATCAATCAATCAAATTTTTATTTATATAACCGCATCCTCTCCCCAAGGGGACTCGGAGCGGTGCACAGGGAAAAATTAAAATACTATTAAAAATATATACATAAAACAAATACGATGATAAAAACGAATTAAACCGAAATTGTCCCTGCTCTAAAATCCTCTCAATTTAAATTATACTAAAAAACCCCTAAAACCCTATCAAAAGACGGAAGACTAACCTAAAAAAAATAGGCCGGCCAAGCAGGAAAAGTGTGTTTTCAATTTTTGACGGAAGGAGCGGAGGTCCGTGGTTGTTCTGATTTCGGGGGGAAGGTCGTTCCAGAGGGCCAGGGCCGCCACAGAGAAGGCCCTTCCCCTGGGCGTCACCCGCTGGCATAGCCTAGTAATAGTAATAGTTCGGTATTGGGTAGTTCATGCCAGGCCAGCTAGATGAAAAAAATGCATTTTTAAGCGCTGGCAGAACAGGCGGAGGTCTGAGGTGACACGGAGTTCGGAAGGAAGGTTGTTCCAGAGGGTTGGGCCCACCACAGAGAAGACCCTCCCCCTGGGCGTCGCCAACCAGCCGACGGCACCCGGGGAAGACCCTCTCTGTGGGAGCAAATCGGTCGTAGGGACGTATGGGGCAGCAGATGGTCTCGCAGGTAACTAGGCTTTAGCATTAGCTACTATGTATGCCTTTTAATCTTGGTTGAAGATTTGTCTTCATTGAACATCCAGATATGTTGGATTACAACTGCTGGAAATGGTGGAGTTTAATATTTGGAGAACTTTTGCATTTCTTTTTCAAATGATTCTCAGACAGGTGAGCTCACCTATTGTATATTTATTTTCATGTCCTTTAGACTCTTTGCAATTAACACAGGGTGACCAAAACTAAATCTGCAAGTTGGTACATGCTGTGTACTGATGGCTTTGTGCAATTCTATTTCTCAGGTTTAAAGCTGCTAAGTGACACAATGGATTTCCTGTTTCCCTGGCTCATATATATCATACTGTAATGCTTTTCTTTGCTCTTTGTTTATATAGATCCAGGCTAAAAGAAAGGTATTTGAAAATGAAGGCACTTGTTAGGACTGGAAAAGCCTTTGTCTGGTTTCTCAAATGCATTATAGTGGAAGATCTTCTCCTTTGAAGTATGTGGTAAGAATAGGTTGAGAGATAAATTGAATCCTCCAATACAATATACAATTGTATGAGTCATGAGAACTTTGGAAAGGATCAGCCAGTTAAAGAGTGAAGATTTAAAGGGAGAAATGGTGCCCCAATTAGGATTTGAGGAAAGTAGTAGTGGAGGAAAGCATATCTGAACAAGAAAGGATTTTGATGTGCATGAAGGCTAATTATAGGATACTTGTGTTTTATTAGCTCAGTGCTCAAAATCTTGTAAGAACTCTTAATGGGACATACACTTCCTTACCAAGGAGTTCTTAAATAGTGTACAGTCTGGGTTGAAATTACAAGCTTTTATGTAGGGGCCTGGAAGGTTGTCAAAATTATGTTGATTTTCCATTTCAACACAAGGCTCTTCAGATTTCTCCCATTCTTCATGTTTTAATTACTGAACAAATCCGTGCTTCAGTAGATAGTTTAAAGCAGTGTGCAAACTTGGGAGTATGCAAATTAAAAGAGCTTTGAGAAGTTGGTTGATAGATGGATTTTATGCAGTTTGTTCTTCCGGGTTTTTTTTTTAAAATTCAGTGATTGGGTTCATTGGGTTGGTATTGATATATAATTGAAATAATGAATTGTGAACATTGATTTATTTCAGTTGTTAACTTTTACTGATCAGGGAGTTACATTTAATGGGCTAAATGGCCCCTTCCAACTCAGGGATTAAAATGATTGTAGAGTCAACTCATTACGTATTAGAATACTTAGATTTGTAATATACGAGATTACTTGAAAGATAGAAAAAACATAGTCCAAATAATGGAAATATGATCTGACCTAACCTATCCTATCCTATCCTATCCTATCCTATCCTAGCCTAGCCTAGCCTAGCCTAGCCTAGCCTAGCCTAGCCTAGCCTAACCTAACCTAACCTAACCTAACCTAACCTAACCTAACCTAACCTAACCTAACCTAACGTGTTATCTTTATATTGTTTTCCAAAGGCATATTCCTTTAATAATACTTCTCTATTTAAGAGATGGAGAGAGCCAATTTGGTATAGTGGTTAAGGGATCAGGCTGAAAACTGGAAGTAGCTTAGTTCAGGGGTCTCCAACCTTTGCAACTTTAAGTCTGAAGGACTTCAGCTCCCAGAATTCTCCAGCCAGCAAAGCTGGCTGGAGAATTCTGGGAGCTGAAGTCCTTCAGACTTAAAGTTGCAAAGGTTGGAGACCCCTGGCTTAGTTTACTCCTGCCTTGGGCACAAAATCAGCTTCATATCCTTAGGCCAATCACACTCTCTTAGCCCTAGGAAAAGGGCCATGGCAAACAACTTACAAAATCTTGCCAAGAAAACTACAGGGACTTTTCTGGCAGTTTCCCAGAGTCAAGATTGATTTGAAGGCACTTAAAACACACACACACACACACACACATAAACCAACTTACTTTATTTGTTCTTGAAACTGCTTCTTCCTTCCTTTTCAGGCAAAACAGAATGTGTTTTGACTTTTTGTTGACTGATAATCCACATTCCTCTTGTAATTTAAAACATTCTTTTTCTCTTAGGTAGATGTAGACCTAGATTTAAAACAGTGAGGAATTTATCTGTTACATTAGAAACCAGTGTTTTCATATGATTTGGACTGTAATAGATAACAAGCTGCCCTCCAGATGTTTTGGCTACAACTTTCATAATTCCCGACTATGCTACAACTAGTGAGAGTTATAATCCAAATCTGAAGGATGTTAGATAATTTAACTCTTAGATGGGGATTCAGTTGATATACTTTAAGCTCTTTTGTGAATGAGTCTTGTATCCAAAATCTGATTTGTCTGCTTTTGATAGTGGTACTTGAATATTAAAGGGGTAAATTTAAATTTATGCTGTGTCTAATATCTTCATGATAACTGATAATAAGCCCAAATCAGTCTATAGGAGAATGAATGCCTATTGTTTCATAATAATTTTAATTTTTTACAAAACAAATAACAGCTAACATGAACTAACCACCAGGAAGAAAGATAAAGAGGAGAAGGGTAGATAGAAATAGAGATGCCGAATGATATAAAGAAAAAGAAAAGAAATAAAACATGTATAAATAATTTTTATTTATTTATGATTTGAATTTGTATACCTTTCCTAACTTTCAACTTCTTCCAAGGTTATAAGAAACACATTAACCACTTAGTTTAATACTATAATATGATGTCCATTTTCCCCCCAAAAGGAAAATTTTAAATTTTAGCAATGATCAAATCCATATGTCATAATTTGTTTTTTTTTTAAATTTCCTGCAAAAAATGCATAAAAAAGGTTTCAAATTGTAGATACATTTCTTCAGTGACTTTTCTCTCACAAGAGTTGAATGCCTCTTAATTGAAGATTATGGATCTTAGTCTACCATGCAAAATCGGTGCAGATCAGTAGATTTTTTTTAAAAACCCTTGTTCTTGGGCTGAAAGAAAGTGACTGGCTGAAAGATTAGATGCCACTTCTAGTCTAGCGCCTTAATTAACTGCTACATTACACTGACTATCATTCTCATATGAATTTGTGTGCGTGTGTGTGTGTGTAACTATGTATGTATATAAAATCTCCCCCTCATGATTAGCAGGAACCCATATTTGTTGGACAGAACCTTGCAAATATTAAAGTGATATTGTGCCCCCTTGGGATAAGGAGTGGTTAATTGTAGATATGTGATTGTATTTTTTTTACCAATATACTGATATTTCAGACTTTACAGTGATCTTTTCTACGTATAAAAAATTGAACAATAGTATGATTGCTATACTGAGGTATGAAAATGCAGTGTGCGTGTGTGTGGTGGGGGTTGATTGGCTGTGTAGTTGTATCATGATTGGTAGATTGGTACTGGCTGTGTGTCTGTTGTTCTTTTGTGTTGTAATGACCTGGGTGGTGGGTGGGGCTCGTTTGTTGACTAGGGCTGGTGTCCAGATGTCTGGTAGGTGGGAGGTATCGTCACGCTTATTCATGTTGTGGGGGTGTTTCTCTATTTTGATGGCTTCCATAATTATTCTCTTGTTGAAGTGTTCAGTTTTGGAGATTAATTTGGTTCCACACCATCTACCAGAAAAAACACACACCAACCGCTACCTAAACGCACAATCCCATCCTGCACAGATCAACTCTGTAGCCAAGACCCTCATCTCCAGAAGCAAACGCCTAGCCGACAAAGACCACCTGAAAACTGAATTACACACTCTCATCAATGCATTAATCTCCATCGGATTCCAAAGAAAAACAGTTACCAATCTAATACAAAAGGAGACACCCTCTAAGAACCGCGACACAGAACAGGACAATGGCATCGCTCTTCTCCCTTACATCAAAGGCACCACAGAAAAAATCAGCAAAATTCTCCACAAGCACAATATCAAGATAGCCTTCAACACTTACCAAAAAATAGCCAACATCTTAAGAAACTCCAAAGACAAGATCCAGCTAAAAAGGAGTCTACGAAATACCATGCAAAATCTGCCCTGCAACATACATTGAACAAACCAATAGGAGAATAAATGCATGCATCGCAGAACACAAGAACGTAGTAAGAAAAAAAAAAGAAAAAAACGTCCTCCTTTTTCAGCACCTTAAAGCTACAGGACATGAAATTGATTTTGAAGGAGCCAAATTAATCTCCAAAACTGAACACTTCAACAAGAGAATAATTATGGAAGCCATTGAAATAGAGAAACACCCCCACAACATGAATAAACCTGACAATACCTACCAGACATCTGGAAACCAGCCCTAGTCAACAAACAAGCCCCACCTACTAGCCAGGTCGTTACTACACAAAAGAACAACGGACACACAGCCAGCACCAATCAGCAATCATGATACAACTACACAGCCAATCAACCCACTTACAGAAACAAAGCCAGCACTCCCCCCCCCCAAGATTTATAGTAAGATGGCAACTCCGACCACGCTTTACTCACACAAATACGAAGCCAAAAACACCAGCCTGAAGATGGTGAGTGAGACCTCGCCGAAACATTGCCAAGACAATCTCAATCTTACATGGGAAAAGACCCGAATACAACAAGACCAGCATAGATAGATAGATAGATAGATAGATGGATAGATAGATAGATAGATAGATAGATAGATAGATAGATAGATAGATAGATAGATAGATAAAAAGTAAACTTCTGCAACCCATTTATGCATCCCCCCTTCTCTCACCTGGGGTCTAGTAAAAATAAAATGTAGGTAAGAAGAATCACAAAATGTTATCGGATTCTGTGATCTTCAGTTGCTTAATCAATCTGTATAACGATTGACCATGAAGGGCCTATTCTTTTAGAAGCATTCATCCAGAAAGAACAGTTTATGTTTATTTTCTTACAATTCCGCTTAGAGCGAGGGCTGCTAAAATGGTAAAGATTCACAGGGGCAAATGGAACATTATTCTCTCAGTTGGGCAGATGGCTGTGACTTTTGTAACAATGGTATTAATAACCTCAGTAGGCTGCACAGGGAACAAAATGTGAAGTAATTGAGTTTATTTTGGATATATTTATAGTGAAGAAACGACCACATATTTTACTCAAAATGGAAAAATTTGTTGCTACCTTGAATATGTGACAAATAGAAAGTCGTGTACATAACGATTTAAAAACTGATGAAAGACAGTAATTTGTAAACTGGTGAGAAACTGGAAAGTAGGTTTATAGATTATGAAACAATTAGTTTTGTTTCCATAGTTCAATTGATATAAATTAATAACCACAGCTTTATGGATAAATTAATGTACTGTAGAAAAATAATACATTTTGGGCGGACTGTTTCACAGGATTATTTACTATCATAAAGTAATATCATATACTTTACTATGAACTGCCCAAATCAGGACCAAAAATATTGAAATGTGAAGAGTATCTCCAGATGTAAAGCCATTAAACTATGATCTCTCTCTGAGTAATATAAACAAATGATTATTGTTGTATTGTAACTGTACTGCCTTTATAAAGATACTATCCGTGCCATAAAGAGAAAAAAAGAAATGTTTTCATATTAGAAGAAGCTGAAGCTGATCTCTACCCCTGATGTGTATCTGTGTGTGTCATTTAATTTACAGCTTTCAATTTGGACATCATCTTTGGGAGTAGCTTCCCTCACGAGATATGTATTGCCCTAAAGATGTGCTGGCTTTTAAAAATATGATGTGCTAAATTGTTGCTGCTGGGCCTTCTTCAGTGTGACTTGGAATGCTGAACTTCAAGACTGCACAGCATCAAGGTCATTGAACTGCTTTTCTCATGGAGCAAAGGTATTTTTTCCTATTATGTAGCATTGTAAATCCTTTGTTTTAAACCTTAATGCATCCAATGCAGATTTGAATAGTCCCATTGGTTTGGTCCGACTAGTTTTTCCCAGCAATTACCTTGGGTTTATTTTGGTTAAATATGCATTCAACCTATTCAATGATGAACAATTTGCATGTTCATTTCAGGATTCTAAGATATTCAATAAGTGATGCAAACATAAAAGCAAATTTGTGGATGCAAAACTAAGCACATTCTTGTTACCTTACCATTTGCCTATTTTGAGGATGGACAGTACTTTAGTGTCAGAGCATATCCTGTACATCCAGAAATTCCAGATTCGGCCTCTAACATCTCTAAGTAGAATAGGGGAAAACCTGAAATGTTAGGAAAATCTGCCTGTCAATGTAGAAAGGTTTCCTTCAACTGATTGGCTAGGGAAGCGCCAAGTTGTTGTCTAATATAGTAAAAAAAGAAGCAAGGTTAAGAAGGTAATATTGTACCAGTCTATATAACAAATTGATGTAGAATGCCTTAATATATTCTTATTACATTCATTATTATCTATAGATGTGTAGCAAGTCGTAAAATATATATTTTACGACTTGCTACACATCTTATATTTCAGAGTGCACAATTTATGAATAAGGATGACAATTGACAAAAATTTATATATCCAGGTTTCTTGTGCTAGAATGACTTTAATGCTTAAGAAGATTAC
Organism: Rhabdophis nuchalis; assembly: GCA_039707465.1. NCBI lineage: Eukaryota > Metazoa > Chordata > Lepidosauria > Squamata > Natricidae > Rhabdophis > Rhabdophis nuchalis. The sequence continues at coordinate 15,964,977 of CM077649.1, forward strand.
ATGAAAATCTTCTCAAGGTTCCTTGCAAAAATGAATCAAGTCATGGTTAATTTGATATGGAACAATCCCCCAGTGTCTTTCGTTATGTTGCTAAACAATCTCAGATGTAGACAATTCTTTTCAGTTTCCCAAGGTTCTTATCTAACAGTCCCCAAGGATGACACACTTCCCATGCTGCAAACCTGTGCAAATAAAAAATGGCTTTATTTCTATGCAGCCATCACTCTGAAATTATGGAGCCATGATGTCAAGTGAACTCATCAGATTCCGATGCTTCTAATGGAAAAACTGCAATTGGTAAGTCAACATTCTAAGCATAGTATCATTTCTTATTACTGTTATCATGATTGCTATCATGATAACTGTTAGGAGTGTTATATCATAATTTACTAAACGTTTCTTGCTCATATCACTAAGAAAGCTTCATGCTTCTAACTTCTAATTATGCTTGAGTTAGAATTCTGCATATTCTCTTAAAAGAAAGGTGGTATATGAAGATGGTGCACAATGATGCATAATTCTTGCAAAATAAAACAAAACCCCTCTACATATATAATACATTACAATAATTAATTGTAGTGGATAGTGAAAATGTAACAAAGAAAATGTAAAAAAGAAAAAAGAGGCAAATGCTATATAACAAATAATTAGTAAAAGAAATCTAAATTATCTAAATTATCTAAATTATGCTTGCACTTGAAATAAGTGTATTTTTTGGCAATCTACCTTTAAAAATATATAGAGCTGAAAGATGCAGAAAAGAATGAATCAAATGACTGGGGAACTAGACTAATTCCCCTACAAGGAAATATAGGAACTCTGGATTTTATACTTGGAATAAGAGTAATTAAAGGAAGGTATGATAAATGCATATAAAGTCATGCATGGTAAGAAAAATGCAGCTAGGGAGAATATTTTTTTTCCAGAATGTTAGAGCACACAATCATTTATTGTCATAAATTCAGACAGTTTCAAGCTAATAAAGCAAGTATTTCTTTAAACAATGCATACTTAAACTATTTCATTTACTGGATGTACATGGTGATGACACAACAAATTTTGTGCTTTGTCAAAAAAATTTTTAAAAGGCTAGTTGAATTTATAAAAGACCGAGCTATCAATGGTTACTAGCTTGATGGCTATGGACTACCTCTGGAAACAGTGCATGTTAAGTGCAACAATGAAATAGATCTGTTGTTCTTCCATCCATATTTATGAGCTTCTCAAATGCATCTGGCTGACCAAGAAGTGATACATTATGCTGGACAAGGTGACTCTGCTCTGATCCAACAAGCGGTCCCCCTACATTCTCAAATTATTTTGAAGAATTTTAAACCAGAAGAGGTTCAAATAATATGTTATATTTTTTCTTTTTCTGATTGAAATTTTGTGTATGTAACTTTAACATCCCCCCCCACCGCCCCACTTAGATACAAATAAAAATTTATGCACCTTAATTTGCAGAGAAATTATGCTGATACATAGTGCCCAAAAGGTAAGTTAGATGTAGAGCAGGCATTTGTACTGGATACTATAGCCTCAAAATGAGTTATTAGAGTTGAAGCAGCTCCCTCCCTCCTTGTCTCTTTCTTTTCTGTTGGAAACCATACTTGAGATGTTTCTGAAGCTGAAGAATTGACAGGTTGCTGTTTTTCTAGCCAAAGATGCAAATTCTTTTTTAAAATAGTCGAAGCTGATAGAAGAAAATGTAAAATTAATTCCCAGTAATAAATGTTAAGTATTATACATTTGCCTAATTATTGATGAGAACATTTCCTTCTAGAATTACCTTTATGGCTAAAGATGAAGGAAAGAAAGACTGCCAGTGTTTTATGTGGCTATGTTTGCACACATCAAGAAGTAATGCTAAGACTGCATTCTGAAAGATGGGATTTCCTGTCTCAGATTAAATTCTTAACAAGAATAAATTCTCTGGAGTAGCTTCCTATTATCCTGTGCTCTGCTAGAAGTGCTACAAATATTTCTGCTTTGTCTGGCTTTTAATCTATGATTTATTATTGTTTTTGACTTCTAGCGACTAGTGGGGGAAGTGATTTTAAGAGTTAGATGTGCAATTAATCTCAATGCACTGTTACTGTACAAATCAGTGAGACTTAAATTTTTCATGCTGTTTGAAGTGTTTACATTCAAAGGGCATATTAGAAAATCACCGCATCTATTTTTATGAATGTTGGCATATTAATTATACTGGCAAAAAATACAACTGTTTTGTTTTCCTAAGTTAGATTAGAGGAAATGGAGCCCCATTTCTTTAAAGCTTGTTTCAGTTTTAGGTATCACACATATCTTTCTTAGTGTGCTTGCCAGCTCCCTGCTCTATTCTATTTTCTATTATTCTTTTTTGAAGAGAAAAGGAACCTGGAATACTGTACAGCAATGTTTAGACTTAGCTGTCTTCATTTTAGGAATGCCTAGGGGTCACTTTATTTATTTATTGATTTGTTTCGATTTATATACCGCCCTATTTTCCCCGAGGGGTCTCAGGGCGATGCACAGCAAGATAAAACCCAACAACACATACAAAATATAAAAGACAATTAAATTATTAGATCTGTGCTAAAATTTAGATAATATAAAAGTTAAAATCAATAAATATCAAAATTTAAAATTATATCCTTAGTCAATGTTAGGCCGGCTAGATGAAAGAAATGTGCTTTTAACATCCGACGGAAGAGGCGTAGGTCCGTGATGGTATGGATATCGGGCGGCAGGTCGTTCCAGAGGGCCGGACCCGCCACAGAGAAGGTCCTTCCCCTGGGAGTCGCCAGCCGGCATTGACCGGCTGGCGGCACCCTGAGGAGGCCCACTCTGTGGGAGCACAATACTTAAAGGCATTTGCAAAAACTTATTGAGAGAAATGAACATTCTGGGTTTTTTTTGTGTGTGCTTTTTATGTAACCATGTCATGTCTTTAGCTCTCACCCATTTTATAAGTGGATGTTTCCCCATTATTACCAGATTTAATTCTAAGAGAACGCCTAAAACAGATTCTTAACCCAATACCCCCACATTAAATTATTCTGATCAGATTATGTAGTGCCAGCAAAAATTCTATGTTACTACATTCTTATTATTTTAACTGGATGCTAGTAACAGCAATGCACTTTCTATTCTGCCTTTCAATGATGCAATCAGAGCAGCCAACATTATTGACAAATTGTTTTTGCAACATAAAGTTTGTAAAGGGTAATGTAATACTGTCTTTTGTTAGAAATAGGTGAAAATGCTTATCCATGTGCTCAGAGGGCAGCTAGTAAACCCAAACTGGCTACATATGAAGATATCTTCAATAGAGACACTAGCAACATTATTTTGAGTCTTGCTTGGCAGATGTTCAACTGTATTTAAATCCCAGATAAGTAGTAGGGTTTGGAGTCTAACATTAACACATTTAAGTTCTTCTGCAATTTGTTCCTAGGATGGAAAAATGATTTTTATTTTATGCATTTTCAGAAACAGTTGTACATATTATCATTGTATAATTATAATTTATTGTAAATCTCAATCATTCTTGATTTAAGTAACTACTTTATGTATTATTTTTAGATCATTGTTTTTTATTTACAAGCACAGAAACATAAAACAAGCATAAAACACAAAAAGAAGAATCTAAATCAGGGACAATAAAGTAAATGGAATAAAACAACTGGCAGCATTTCAGGAAGAAGCCATTATGTGAGCAGTCCATTAAAGCTAAAAACAATAAATCATCTTCAAAAGCCTGACAAAATAAAAACCTCTTTGCTTTATGTGCAAAGTTGGATGTTGGAGAGAGACTTGATTTATTAAGTCCCTCAGAAAAATGAAGGGAAGTATTGGAGAAAGCCATCAGAAACAAAGTCTTCTGTTGTTCATCTGCAATCTAAATAAATTAATCTTGTTGCAGCTTCAGAATGGGACTTTCCTAGACTGGAGCTCACTTAATGGTTGTAGTTCCAGAGTTAGTAGATGATCTTATTTTGTCAGATGTGTGATGGCACTCTATTGTCTTGTCTTCCTTACTTTGCTTCTTTCAGATTGGTTGCATTTCAGCTTCTTTAATAATAACAGCTGAAGTCTAGGTCAGATGGACGGTATCAGATTATAGAAAGCTGATGTGAAAGATTTCCTGTTAAAAAAGTCCTTTTTTCCCTGTCCTTTAAAAAAGTGTGTGTGTGTATGTGTGTGTATATGTGTGTATATGTGTATATATATTCATTTTTCATATATACTCATGTTTTTTTTAATCCTGTGCTTTTCACATTCTCTTAAAAGCAAGTACGTCTGCTTAGAATTCACATCTATTTAAGCTTGGAATTTATATTACCATCTGGTACAAGTTGAAAGTCTGACAATTTATTGGAAATACAGGATAATTAAAAAACAAATGTTGACATAAATGCATGTGTGCACGCTCACACACACACACAATACTGAGAAGTGTCTTGGTAATGCCTTGGCAAGGCCACACTTGGAATACTGCATTCAGTTTTGGTCACCACGATGTAGAAAAGATGTGGAGACTCTAGAAAGAGTGCAGAGAAGAGCAACAAAGAGGATGAGGGGACTGGAGACTAAAACATTTGAAGAGGTTGCAGGAACTGGGTAGGTCTAGTTTAATAAAAAGGACTAGGGGAGACATGATAGCAGTGTTCCAATATCTCAGGGGTTGCCACAAAGAAGAGGGAGTCAAACTATTCTCCAAAGCACCTGAGGGCAGAACAAGAAGCCATGGGTGGAAACTAATCAAGGAGAGAAGCAACTTAGAACTGAGGAGAAATTTCCTGACAATTAGGACAATTAATCAGTGGAACAGAAGTTGCCTCCAGAAGTTGTGAATGCCCCAACACTGCAAGTCTTCAAGAAGATGCTGGATAGCTATTTGTCTGAAATGGTATAGGGTTCCCTGCCTAGGCAGGGAGTTGGACTAGATGACCTCCAAGGTCCCTTCCAACTCTGCTATTGTATTATTAAGTAATACAATACTTAATAATTCTGTGTGTTTCCATGGTTTCTTTTACTTGTTTGTATTAGAGATATAATAAAGGGTTCCCCTGCCCCCTTCCATTATGTCTGATTCTCAGAGCCTGCTGGGACAAGTCCCTTCAGTTTTCTTGGCAAGGTTTTTCAGAAGTGGTCTGCCATTGATTCCTTCCTAGAGCTGAGAGAAAGGGACTGGACTAAAATCAATCCAGCTTGCTTTGTGACTAAGGCTGGACTAGAACTCATAGTCTTCCGGTTTCTATTCTGATGCTTTAATCACTATACCAAACTGGCTCTCATGAGGAAAGTAAAGCAGCTCTAATACAAGATACAGATAGCCCTCAATTTACAACCACAACTGAGCCCAACATTCATGTTGCTGAGTGAAACATTTGTTAAGTGAATTTTGCCCCACTTTATGCCTTTTCTTGCCACGGCTGTTAAGTCAGTCCCTGCAGCGGTTAAATTAGTAACATGATTGTTAAGTGAATCTGGCTTCCCCATTGACTTTGCTTGTTGGAAGGTCACAAAAGGTAATCACATGACCCCAGGATATAACAACGGTCATAAATATGAGTTAGTTGTCAAGCGTGTGAATTTTGATCATGTGACCATGGGAATGCTGTAACAGTCGTAAGTGTGAAAAATGGTTATAAGTCACTTTTTTTCAGTGCTGTTGTAACTTTGAACAGCCACTAAATGAACAGTTGTAAGTCAAGGACGATCTGCAGTTGTAGTAGTTCTTTTGCATGCTGCCTTGAATGACTTTCCAGTCTGTGAGAATTTTGGCAGTAATACTTGAAAGACGGGATCTCTAGAGCTGGCATTTCTTGTAACAAGAATTTATGACCTGGGACTTGGTTAACTGCAAGACCACCTCCTGCTACCAAATACCTCCCACCGTCCAGTTCGCTCCCACAGAGAGGGCCTCCTCAGGGTGCCGTCGGCCAGGCAATGTCGGCTGGCGACCCCCAGGGGGAGAGCCTTCTCTGTGGTGGCTCCTGCCCTCTCGAATGACCTACCCACCGACCTATGCACGACCACGGACCTGCGCCTCTTCCGTCGGGCCTTGAAGACCTATTTATTTCGTGCGGCCAGCCTGGCGTAGTTTTTAAATGGTTTTTAGTAAGGGTTTATTAAGGTTTTAGAACAGGCCAACCATTTAATGTATTTTTAAACATATTTTATGTATTTTATATTTTATACTACTGATTTTTATTGCTGCCTGTACACCGCCCTGAGCCCCAGAAGGGAGAAGGGCGGTATAAAAATGTAATAAATAAATTAAATAAATAAATAAATTCCTCATTTCTTAGAGATAACAAGATTGTAAAGTTAGGGGTTGTTTTTTTTTAAAGGCAAGACCTTTTTTTTAAAAAATGCAGCGTCAGTGCAAACATCACTTTTTGAGCCATAAGCATAATCCTGATTTTCTTTCATTTTCGTAAGTTAGAAATGGAAAACATGGTTTCTGTAGGCAACGGAAAGGCTTTTGGAGCACTTGCCGTAATTGAGGAGGTGGAGAATATTTGAACACTTTCTAAAAATGAGGAGTGAATACACTGCATCTGCTTTGTGTAGGAGGGCATCTCTGAATTCTATCTGGCAGCTGTAGTATCCAGCTAAAATATTGTTCTCTAACTCCTACGCTCCTAATATTCTTCCTACACCATCTTTCTTGGGATAAAATCCCTCCTGTGAGAATACTAGAGATATATACCCCAGGGACTTAGTCTGCAGGATGTTGCGGGTAAAATACAAAATCCTATAGGTCAGTCTTGCTGAAGATAATTCTGTCGGTTTTTGCTTCACGCTTCATTCATTTCATTTCATTCATTTCATTCATTTATTAAATTTATAAACTGTACCACTCTCCCCAAAGGGACTCGGGGCGGTGCACAGGAAGTTAAAATAGAAAAAAGCACAAACATGACAATAAATAATACTAAAAATAGATTAAATCCCAATACCCTGTGCTAAAAAATCCTAAAACCTTAAAATCCTAAAACTTTACCCTTAAAATCCGAATTAAAACAATTTAAACTTCATTCTATAGCTTGATGGTGCGGATTAGTCCAGGCCGGCGAGATGGAAGAAATGCGTCTTCAGACTTCGGCGGAAGGAGCGGAGGTCCGTGATAGTTCTAGGTTCGGGGGGTAGGTCGTTCCAGAGGGTTGGGCCCGCCACAGAGAAGGCCCTTCCCCTGGGCGTCGAGAGCTGGCTGTAGAATTCTGGAAGTTGAAGTCCACAAGTCTTCAAGTTGCCAAGTTTGGGAACCTCTGAACTAGATCATAATTCAGAAGATATTGACAAGCATAGAATAGAATAGAATAGAATAATTTAATTTATATACCGCTCCTCTCCCCGTAGGGACTCGGAGCGATGCACAGGGAAAACTAAAACCACAATACAATAAATATACAAATATAATTAAGAACAAATTAAATCTGGGCCTGTGCTAAAATCCCCTTAAAATGCTAAAATACCCAATTAAAACAGCTAGACCCTGTAGAGAGAGGCTACCCAAGGCCGGCCAAACGGAAAAAATGAGTTTTTAATTTCAGACGGAAGGAGCGGAAGTCCGTGGTTGTTCTGATGTCAGGGGGAAGGTCGTTCCAGAGGGCTGGGCCCGCCACAGAGAGAGCCCTTCCCCTGGGCGTCGCCCGCTGACAGAGTCTAGTGGACGGCACCCGGAGAAGTCCCTCTCTGTGGGAGCGAATCGGCCGTGAGGATGTATGAGGCAGGATCCGATCCCGCAGATAGCTAGGTCCCGAGCCATGGAGCGCTTTAAAAATGATGACTAATACCTTGAAGCGCACCCGGAAGACGACAGGCAGCCAGTGCAACTCGCACAGAAGTGGAGTTATGTGGGCAAATCTGGAGGTACCCAAGATTGCCCGCGCGGCTGCATTCTGAACCATCTGAAGTCTCCGGGTGCACCTCAAGGGAAGCCCCATGTAGAGAGAGTTACAATAGTCCAGTCGGGATGTCACGAGAGCATGAGTGACTGTGCGAAGGGCGTCCCGATCCAATAGGGGGCGCAACTGGCGAACCAGGCGAACCTGGTAAAACGCCCTCCTGGCCACGGCTGTCACTTGATCTTCCATGGACAGCCGGGCATCCAGGAGGACACCCAAGTTGCGCGCCCCATCCACAGGGGCAAGATGTTCGCCCCCTATGGCCAGCGATGGAGTGAGCTGGTTGAATCGGGCAGCCGGAAACCACAGCCACTCGGTCTTGGTCGGGTTGAGCCTGAGTCCGTTACTTCCCATCCAGATCCGCACGGCTTCCAGGCACTGGCACATCACTGCTACGGCATCGTTGGGGTGGTTTGGGGTAGAAATGTACAGCTGTGTATCATCAGCGTACAGGTGGTACTCTACCCCAAAACCACGGATGATCTCACCCAGCGGCTTCATATATGTGTTGAACAGGAGAGGCGAGAGGACCGATCCCTGAGGCACCCCACATGTGAGGGGTCTCGAGGTCGACCTCTGCTCTCCTGCCAACACAAATTGCGATCGGCCAGAGAGGTAGGAGGAGAACCACCGTAAAACGGTGCCTCCCACCCCCAACCCCCCAGCCGATGCAATAGGATACCATGGTCGATGGTATCAAAAGCCGCCGAGAGGTCTAATAGGACCAGGATGGAGGAACAACCCCCATCTCTGGCCCTCCAGAGATCATCAACCAACGCGACCAATGCCGTCTCAGTGCTATGCCCGGGCCGGAAGCCGGACTGGCGCGGGTCTAGATAATCAACTTCCTCCAGGTGACGGGGAAACTGTTGTGCCACCACACTCTCAACAACCTTCGCCAAAAAGGGAAGGTTGGAGACTGGACAATAGTTGTTTAATAAAGCTGGGTCCAAAGAGGGCTTCTTAAGGAGGGGTTATTATGTATTACTTTAGGTAATCATTGCCAGTAGAACAGCCAAAGCTGTAATATCTTCAGGGTGTAAATTGAGAACATAAGAAGGACTAATTATTTTTGATCAGACTCCTATCTGGTCAAAATTCAGTGCTCACTGGGGAAAACAACATCCCTTAGCCAATGATATTGGATGTAATTCACAGTAAGGCTGGGTAAGGCTTCTTTGTAAGAGATGCAATATATGGGTCAATATATGACCCCTTTCTTCAAATTATTTAAACAGTCACATCCTTTTGCAGCCCTTCTTGACTGCTTCAGCAACTATTTTTTTGACAGTTTCTACACTTTTTCTGAAGAATTTGTCCACGACTAACATAAAGCCTTCATAATTAATAGCCACTGCTTACCTTCTATTCCATTGATAATTGATATAATTATATTTAACCAATAAAAAATTAAATCATTAAATGTTATTTTAGTTCATTTTCAACTGCAAATTGGTTTCTTTTCTGTAAGATCTTTAGTTTAATTTAGTTTAGTTTATTAAATTTGTATACTGCCCTTCTCCTTTGCGGGACTCAGGGCAGTGAACAGGCATCAATAAAACAACAAAGAACATCAATATATAAAAATACTTTAAAATGGCATTAAACTGGGGGCCTGTTCTAAAATCCAAATAAAACTCCTAAATAAAATCAATTAAAATCAACTACACCAGGCCGGCCGCACGGAATAAATGCGTTTTCAAGGCCCGACGGAAGAGGCGTAGGTCAGTGGTCATACATAGGTCGGAGGGTAGATCGTTCCAGAGGGCAGGGGCTGCCACAGAGAAGGCTCTCCCCCTGGGGGTCGCCAGCGACATTGTTTGGCCGACGGCACCCTGAGGAGGCCCTCTCTGTGGGAGCGAACTGGTCGGTGGGAGGTATTTGGTAGCAGGAGGCGGTCTTGCAAGTAGCCAGGTCCCTTGCCATTTAATGAGACTTTACCCTATTTTATATGTGAATGTTATCTTTGTCAGCATAGAATCACCTACCTTAGTAGATCTCTCCCTGTCTAAATAAACTACTTTATAAGAATGCATCAGTTATTACATTTAATAACTAAAAAGGATGTACTCACAATTGGTTGCCAAATAAAAGCTTTCTGTACAGGAATCCTCATTATTTGGAGAGCAAAATAAATCACAGTGCAAAGAGGTAACATAGTTTGGATTAAAAAGGAGCATCTGAAAGTCAAAATCAGACTGTAGAATTTTGCAGCATGGGTAGAAGGATTGACAGGGCTGCCAAGCAAGAAGAAGTCACAGTGGTCTCCGTAGGTGCTTACCAATTTCATCAGAAGACCAGGAGTGGTATTAACACCGCATGTGTTGCCACTTTTGACCATGTGTGTGGTATTTGCAAGCATGTAGAAAAGGAGCAGGGCTTGCATTATAATAGCAGTCCACTTCTAATAGCAGTCCAACCCTCCTTGTTCCACTAAACTAGGGGTTCCCAAACTTGGCAACTTTAAGACTTGTGGACTTCAACTCCCAGAATTCTGAGAGTTGAAGTTCACAAGTCTTAAAGTTGCCAAGTTTTGGAACCCCTGCACTAAACCTTCCCTCTGGATGCCAGATGATATTTTTTAAGGATCAGTTTTCATAGAAGGATGGAGCTCAAGGATCTCTAGAAGAGCTTTTAACATGCATTTAAAAAAAAAAACATATGCTTTTATTAATATAATACATGCCTTTTTGAATGACATTATGGTCCAGAATTCTGAAAGACTTTTCATCACAAAATCCCAAGTCTCTTTTTATAAATGTAACTTAGGGACTCAACATATTTACATACCCCAAGAACTATTACGCATTTCCTGCAAGGTCAGAAGTTAACAGTTTGAAACCCAACTAGTTAATTATCATAAGGAAGGACAGGTGGAAATTGCTCTCCTACCCTAAAAAGGAAACTTCACCTCCTGCACATCAGGAGGAAAAGGTGTTAGAATTTGCATGTTGGTTACGCCAGAGGTGGGTTGCGACCGGTTTGCACGGGTTTCAATGATCCAGTAGTGGAAATTGGGACTGGGTCGCTGAACCGGTAGGGATGGCAGGTTGGCCACGCCCCTGAACTGGTTTCCTGATCGCCCATGCCATCGCCAGCATGTTTTTTAGTCATTTTATAAAGCCTGGGCAAAGCAAACTGGCAGTAATGCTGGCGGCAACCCACCACTGGGTTACACTATAAATAGATCTTGCATTTGTTATGTAACAGTCACTAAATTTTTCTCCTGTCAGTTTTATTATTTACAGTAAATCTGCTCATCAAAGATTTGCATCCTGGGATGTATGCTGGAGCCTCCTTCCAGTTCTAATGTTTGCCAAGAAAAGGCTGACAATACCTTTAAATATAGCATCACAAACGACTCCATTCTTGCTGAGATCAGTGCTTCTCCCCAAGGTCTTTTGCTGCCATTTGGCTCACCAGTTGATTGCAGCAAGTGCAAAGAAAGCGTCAGCATTAATACATTCTAGGACTTTAAATGCTTAAGATACTTTAGAGGGGCATCATCCCATCCTCTGTTCCCTTGAACTTATGGAGAAATTTAATGATTATTTTTAGCTCCATTCTATTTTTTCCATTAAAGCCACAAGGTAATATGTTGAAGGTGGAGTCCTTGTTGCTCTCTCAGCTTGGTTATTTTCTTGCAGTTATTTTCTTCAATACCTGACCAGGTAACATAATCAGTGCTAGCATTTATAGCCTGCAAGAAAACCAGACTCAGAGCAGCAAGGACCCTGAGCTTCAAATGCTCTCTGCTATTGGTATTTTGAAGGTGTTGGGCAGGAGTATAAATTTGTTCCCATGTCAAAACATATATTTTGGACCAAAAAAGATAAATCACTGATTTTTGAAGTCAGAGTTAATTAGGGATATTATCACTTTAGGTCAGCTTATTATCTTCCAAAGTTTAAAACTATTTCAATAATTGAAAGAAGAATGGGGTTGGCCTAAAAGTGTAAAATGTTTACCCCTTGGCAAACTTTTAGCCCAAATTTGGCCCTTAACAGCATCTAAAGCTCCCAAATTGTTATATATTGGAAAATGCACTAGTTACAAAGTCTACAGTATTTTTATAAACTAATGTATTACTATGGTGAATATTAGATATTTGCAAAAAAAAAAATTGGGCATAAGTTACCATGCCATATTAAGAAATCAATGGCTAAGCAATTAATATTAAATATGGTTGTTAGAATCTTAGCTCAGCAAAAGATTATTGTTCCTGTTCTAAAATAGAAGTTTAAAATGGATGATGGGACATATAGTTATATTTTGTCCTATTATTGCTGTGCTTTGATTTGATAGCCATAAATTTCTCAGCATGCTGTAATAACAATCTGTATAGTTTAAAGATATGAATGTATTTTTAATGAATATAGTAAAAAATTGAAATTTACTATATGAAGACTTATGGATGTATCAAGCATGGAAGATAGAAAACATTATTCTTTCACTGCCTGCTAACATTTACTGTGAGGCAAGAGAAATTGAGAGAAGGGAATGCGTCGATAACATGTTCTTTAATAACTTTAATTATCTCTTTTGGTTGCTATTATGCTAGTGTCAGAAGAAAGGATTCCCCTTGGGAGAGGACATTTTATGGTGATACAGTTTTCTTCCAGATAAATAATTGATTGGTATTTTAGTTATGAGGACGGTGATATCTCTTTCAATAATATAAAATAAAAGTACTTTATTTTAACAAGAAAAGAAGTAAAAGTATATGGAGAAAATTAGGATAAGAATATCAAGAGAAAAACCAAGACTCACCAGGAGAAAAACCAACAATCACCAAGTGATGCTTCCTAAAAGTAATTTTTCAAAAGCAGAAAAAAATGAAGAAGCGGAACAAAAGTGCATTTATCATGTTTTTCTTAGAAAAATTAGCTGAACTCTGTCTTTTAGTAGTAATTTATCAAATAAAAAATATAAAATGCAAAATTTGCAATAATCTCTGTATTTCAGTCAACTGCAGGTTCATAAAACAGGTGAATTTGTGGGATTCAATCACTCTTCAGGGTGAAGGATTGGCTGCTCAGTGAAACATGAGAATCTTTATAATTGGCTTTATATCTTTGTAAAATATAGCTGATGTGAAAGTTTATATAATGTGCTCTTTATGTATGGCATTTGCAATTCATAGCACATTTGTTAATCAAGCTAATAATTAATATTTCATAACTGGAAATACTTCTTGAAATCCACTATATGTATTAATAAACTCTTATTAATTTTGTTAATGTGCTCATTAGACAACGGGGGTTATAAAAATTGATTTTATATCCAAAAGATGCTTCCATATCTACAAAACGTACAGAAAAGAAAAATCTGTTTTCCTTTTCTCTTTTTTATACAGTTATGAGTTCTTGGTAGTTTGAATATTATTCGAAGAAATGGGATGGTGCAATAGGGATTAGGTAACTATAAACAAGCAGGTGCAAAAGTTATCCTCAGGGGAAGACAAAGAGTATTGCACAGGTTTAGATTTATGACGTAAAAGATGCATGAGTCAGAAAAAAACCCTTGCGGAATGGCTGGGAATGGTGTTGCTCAAGCACTTTATGTAAATATAGGTAATCCTTGACTTACAACCATTTGCTTAGCAACTGTTCATAGTTACAGTGGTGCTGAAAAAAGTGATTTAAGATTGTTCTTCGCACTTATGACCATTGCAGAATCCCTGCGGTCGTGTGCTCAAAATTCAGGCTAATGGCCATCGGCATGTATTTACTGCAATGCTCTCTACATGGGGCTCCCCTTGAGGTGCACTCGAAAGTTGCAGTTGGTCCAGAATGCGGCCACGTGGGTAATTATGGGTGCCTCAAGACAATCCCACATAACACCTCTCCTGCACGAGCTGCACTGGCTACCTGTGGCCTTTCGGGTGCGCTTCAAGGTGCTGACGACCATCTTCAAAGCGTTCCATGGCTCGGGGCCTAGCTATATTCGTGACCGCCTCCTGCCCCATACATCCCTTCGACCAATCCGCTCCCACAGAGAGGGCCTTCTCAGGGTACTGTCGGCCGGGCAATGCCGGTTGGCGGTGCCCAGGGGAAGAGCCTTCTCTGTGGTGGGCCCTGCCCTCTGGAACGACCTACCCCCCGATCTACGCACTATCGTGGACCTCCGCCTTTTCCGCCAACGTCTTAAAACCCATTTATTTCAACAAGCCGGCCTGGCATAACCCCCGGTGTAACTTTTATAGGGAAAATCTTATAGGGATAATTTAAAATTTTAGAGTCTTATTAATTTTAGCACAGGGAATATTTAATTAGTTTTTAACAATTTTGTATTTTTGTATTTTTGTATGGTTTTTAATGATGCCTGTGCGCTGCCCTGGGTCCTTTTTAGGAGAAGGGCGGGGTATAAATTTAATAAAATAAAATAAATAAATAAATAAAATTTATGATAGTTGCGAGTGTCCTGGGGTCAAATGATTGCCATTTGTGACCTCTTCAACTGGCTTCTAACATACAAAGTTAGTATAGGAAACTGGATTCATTTAACAACTATGAATGTTTGTTTAACAACTGTGGCAAAATAGGTCATAAAATGGGGCGCAACTCACCGAATGACTGCTTCACTTAGCAACAGAAGTTCTGATCCTAATTGTGGTTGTTAAGTTGAGGACTTCCTGTATAGTTTTAATAGATTGCAGTAATGGGATATACGGTTGATACAATTAAAGAAAGACGTGTAGATCTTTGATACCTGACGCATGGAGGTAGATTAGAGTAAATTAAATCAGATTTAAACCCAAGTGACTTGGTGTCAAGAGTTTTTCAAGCAATTCCATTTTGCATAAAATTGTTTCAGGAACAAATATAATGTACCAAATGTGTAAAGTAAGTTTTAGATTTCTTCCAGAGATTCATTAACTCTTGCTTAGTGTTGGCAACCTGTGTTATGCAAACCCCGAAACAAGTACAACTCTCTTTGGTTTTAAAACTAGAGAGTAGAAAAGACTCAGTATATATTTATATTTTATATTTATTCGATTTATATCCCGCCCTTCTCCAAACGGACCCAGTACATCAAGAGGGGGAGGGAATCAATAGATGAAAGAAATTGGGGAATAGAAAATTTCACTGCTAAATAAATAGGGCACAAAATAGCTTATCTGGCTACAAACATGTAAGTCAGTTGATATGGTTAGCAGATGGCATTGCATTGAAACAAAAAAAATATATGTTGAACTGTAGGTCAGTAATAAATGAGAGTTTGTAATACATAACTCTATGCTTCTAAAGCAGCCAGATAAACTGGCAATTGACTAGGGTCACAAAGTTAGACTTATTATACAATTATACAATAGCAGAGTTGGAAAGGGACCTTGGAGGTCACCTAGTCCAACTCCCTGCCTAGGCAGGAAACCCTATACCATTTCAGACAAATGGCTATCCAACATCTTGAAGACTTGCAGTGTTGGGGCATTCACCACTTCTGGAGGCAAGCTGTTCCACTGATTAATTGCCGCTCTCCCGACTGGACTATTGTAACTCTCTCTACATGGGGCTCCCCTTGAGGTGCACCCGGAGGCTTCAGTTAGTTCAGAATGCGGCCGCACGAGCAATTATGGGCACCTCTAGGTTTGCCCACGTAACACCGCTCTTGCGCGAGCTGCACTGGCTACCTGTCGTCTTCCGGGTGCGCTTCAAGGTGTTAGTTATCATCTTCAAAGCGCTCCATGGCTCGGGACCTAGCTATCTGCGAGATCGGATCCTGCCCCACACATCCTCACGACCGATTCGCTCCCACAGAGAGGGGCTTCTCCGGGTGCCGTCCACTAGACTTTGTCAGCGGGCGACGCCCAGGGGAAGGGCGCTCTCTGTGGCGGGCCCGGCCCTCTGGAACGACCTTCCCTCTGATATTAGAACGACCACCGACCTCCGCTCCTTCCGTGTAAAATTGAAGACCCATCTCTTTCGACTGGCCGGCCTTGAATAGTTCTCTCTGTCTTTTAATTATAAATTTTAAATGGGTTTTTAATTTATGTTTTTAGCACGGGTAGATTTATTTAATTCGATTTTAAGAAATATTTGTATTATTGTATATTGTTTTTAATTATGCCTGTGCACCGCCCCGGGTCCCTGTGGGGAGAGGGTGCGGTTAATAAATCCCAATTTATTATTATTATTATTATTATTATTATAATGGTCAGGAAATTTCTCCTCAGTTCTAAGTTGCTTCTCTCCTTGATTAGTTTCCACCCATTGCTTCTTGTTCTGCCCTCAGGTGCTTTGGAGAATAGCTTGACTCCCTCTTCTTTGTGGCAAACCCTGAGATATTGGAACACTGCTATCATGTCTCCCCTAATCCTTCTTTTCATTAAACTAGACCTACCCAGTTCCTGCAACCGTTCTTCATATGTTTTAGTCTCCAGTCCCCTAATCATCTTTGTTGCTCTTCTCTGCACTCTTTCTAGAGTCTCCACATCTTTTCTACGTCGTGGTGACCAAAACTGAATGCAGTATTCCAAATGTGGCCTTACCAAGGCATTATAAAGTGGTATTAACATTTCACGTGATCTTGATTCTATCCCTCTGTTTATGCAGCCTAGAATTATGATTCCTTTTGCTTCACAGTTGATTCAAATTCAAATTCAAATTAAGATTTATTAACCGCACCCTCTCCCCACAGGGACCCGGGGCGGTGCACAGGCATAATTAAAAACAATATACAAAATACAAACATTACTTAAAATAAAATTAAATAAATCTACCTATGCTAAAAATATATAATTAAAACCCATTAAAATTTGTAATTAAAAGACAGAGAGAACTATTCAAGGCCGGCCAGTCGAAAGAGATGGGTCTTCAATTTTACCCGGAAGGAGCGGAGGTCGGTGGTCGTTCTAATATCAGGGGGAAGGTCGTTCCAGAGGGCCGGGCCCGCCACAGAGAGCGCCCTTCCCCTGGGCGTCGCCCGCTGACAAAGTCTAGTGGACGGCACCCGGAGAAGCCCCTCTCTGTGGGAGCGAATCGGTCGTGAGGATGTGTGGGGCAGGATCCGATCTCGCAGATAGCTAGGTCCCGAGCCATGGAGCGCTTTGAAGATGATAACTAACACCTTGAAGCGCACCCGGAAGACGACAGGTAGCCAGTGCAGCTCGCGCAGGAGCGGTGTTACATGGGCAAACCTGGAGGTGCCCATAATTGCTCGCGCGGCCGCATTCTGAACTAACTGAAGCCTCCGGGTGCACCTCAAGGGGAGCCCCAAGTAGAGAGAGTTGCAATAGTCCAGTCGGGATGTCACGAGGGCATGGGTGACTGTGCGAAGGGCGTCCCGATCCAATAGGGGGCGCAATTGGCGAACCAGGCGAACCTGGTAAAACGCCCTCCTGGCCACGGCTGTCACTTGCTCTTCCATAGACAGCCGGGTATCCAGGAGGACACCCAAATTGCGCGCCCCATCCACAGGGGCAAGATGTTCGCCCCCTATGGCCAGCGTTGGAGAAAGCTGGTTGAATCGGGCAGCCGGAAACCACAGCCACTCGGTCTTGGTCGGGTTGAGCCTAAGTCCGTTACTTCCCATCCAGATCCGCACGGCTTCCAGGCACTGGCACATCACCGCTACGGCATCGTTGGGGTGGTCTGGGGTAGATATGTAGATTAATAACAGAAAAGAATAACAGAAGGAAGTTGGAGGTAGTCTTCACTTTGTTTACCAAGATTGCAACCAGGGAATATTTAAAGGCAGGTTTCTCGTTTGTTTAGTGCCAGTATACTACAGTGGTGGATTTCTGTAGGCTCGCACCTACTCGCGAGAGCCGGTTGGTGAAATTATAGAACCGGTGAGAGGGGGTTCCACCGGCATACCTGGAAGTAAATCTGGCCCGCCGCTGCCAGTGACCCAACGGGAAGAAAATGAAAGTAAAGGAAGGAAGAAAGGAAAGAAAGAAAGAAAGAAAGAATGAATTTATCATCACAATTGAGTCCAAAATTTTGGTTGCTAAGCAAGAGCGTTGTTAAATGAGTTTCACCACATTTTAAAAGGTGGCCACTCCCACCCTGTCACATGACTGCCAAGCCACACCCACAAAATAGGCCACACCTACAGAGTAGGTCCTAAAAAAAATTGAAATCCACCACTGGTATACTACCTGGGGAATTCTGGGAGTTGGTCCACACATCTTAAACTTGCCAAGATTGGAAAATGCTGATTTTTGTGCTTCAAGAGACTGGCTGTTGAGATTGCTTTTTATGTAAGCCTGGATTGTGTTTTTGCAAGACCATCTAATGTTATACTGTACGTCATCGGCCCTTTTTGCTGACTGAAACAGAATTGGAGCACTATAGTTGCAGAAGCAAAGAACAGGTTTTCTTCTTAGTGAAGCTTTCTTTCCTATGAGTGAATAGTTACATTCACAGTTTGGGATCAGAACTGTACAGGTAGTCCTTGACTTACAACAGTTGATTTAGTGACCGTTCAAAATTACAACGGCATTGAAAAAAGTGACATGATCATTTTTCAGACTTGCGCAGCTGTACCATTCCCATGATCATGTGATCAAAATTCGATGCTTAGCAACTGACTGATATTTATGACAGTTGCAGTAATCCTGAGGCCTCACGTGATCACATTTTGCAACCTTTTGACAAGCAAGATTCACTTACACACTATATTACTAACTTAACAACTGCAGTGATTCAATTAATAACTAGGGCAAGAAGGGTTGTAAAATGGGGAAAAACTCACTTAACAAATGTTTTATTGAGCAATAGAAATTTTGGCCTCAACTGTGGTCATAGGTTGAGGACTACCTGTATTTGATTCTGATTATTTGGACTTCATGCAAAATCTTGCCTCCCCAACCTTTTTGGCACCAGGGACCAGTTTCATGTTAAAAAAATTCCGCGGACCGGTGGCCATGGCTCGGCCAGCGTAGAGGGGGAGCGGGGGGGGGGGGGGGGGAACAGGCAGCGCATGCGTGGGCGGGGTTTGTGTGACTCGGCTCCCTCGCCTCTCTTGGGCCCCAAATGCCGCGAGTGGCCACGCCTGTGCTCTCCCGCCCCGGCACCATTCTGCCCAGGGAGCTGCTCCCTCCTCCTCCTCTCCGGCCCTTTCTAAGAGTTGCGCCGCTCACTGCGGCCCGGTTCCTATCAAGCCACAGACCAGCACCGGTCCGCGGCCCGGGGGTTGGGGACCCCTGCTTTAGATGGTTGATGATGGAGATTCAAAACAAAATGAAACAAAAGGTCAGGATTTGCAGCGGCGTATTAGATAACATAAATTTCCTTCAGCTCCTATTCTCTTGTCGCTGGACAAGCTAGTTGTTCTTTCTATTGGGAAAATCCTGTCCTATCACTGAAAGCAAATGGGAATGAATGACAGGCCATTAAATGACATCAGCTCCCTGGGTGTATCTTATTTCAGTTGCTATGGCATGTTTACAATAAATGATCTGGCTCTCAAAAAGCCTTAAATGAATGAAATACTTTGTGCATGATGTTGCCCTTTCTACATCCAGGATATCAGCCCATAAATCATTAATTTTCTGAAATGTTTTATATATCATTAAAATGTATTTTTAAAAATTGTGATCAGACATTTTTGGTCCTGCTAATTAAATGAAAGAAATACATTGCCAGGAATTGTCTCATTGTTTGAAAGATTACTTGTCCTTGTTGCAGAGAATTATGGATAGGCAAGGACATCCAAGCTTAGATTTAACTGAATAGGTAATCGGTCATGATTAATACATTGATTAGGTTGATGCATATCTCCTAAAATGTTGTAACTGTATAATTCCATGTTTGCTTCCAAAGTAGTTTAATGTGGAAGAACTTGTATTAAGTTGGGGGTCTTTTGTTTAAAAAAAGAAAAAAAATAGTAATCTTACCTTGACATAATGTGCTAATAATCAATGCTATCAATTTATCTGGTGAATCCATTAAACAGCACCAATGTTCAGATTGTTTGCTAAGGTGCAATGAACATTTACTGAACATTTACTATATGTGCTTTCTCCTTCCAGGCATAAGAAGACAATCTTGGTTAACTTAAAAGCAGTGTAGGCAGGGAACCACTGGAAGGATAGTCTGAATATATTTGGAAGCACCAGATTGAAAAATACCAAGATAGATAATTGAGATTGCAATCTTTTATCTTACTGAGTTTGGAACAAGTGTACAAACGATTAGGTTGTTAGTAACATGTAGTGTTCCTCACTTCTGCTAATCGTGGAAAGTTCACTATTATAGGGGACTACTAATGGAAGTACCTACAACTCTTACAGATGCTTCCATATGGCATGATTCGACATTATAGAACTATACATATGAATGAGAGCCATGTAGTATATAAAATTAGCTTCCACAAAGGACTGATTGCCTAAAATCTGTTGGCAATGGCTGTTGAGATGTCTCTGAGAGGGTGCATATAAAACATATGTTTTCATGCAATATGTGCTATTAAATGAATACGGTAACTTTCTGTATGAGTAGATTTCTGCAAGGCCTTAAACACCTGGTTTTATTACTGAACCTTGAGCCCTGGATCTGTGGTGAGCCCATATCATAGATATGTTGATTGTGTTGGTTGATTTTTTTTATGTTGGTTGCTGTAAATGTTATTTTTTATTTTATTATGTTGTTTTTACCTGGTTTTTTATTCATTGTTAGCCTCTCAGAATCATCTATTTGAGACGGCAGCTATATAAATTTATTTATTTTATTTATTATTCATATTTGTAACCCGCACCCATCTCACCACGAAGGGTGAACCAAACCAATTAAACATCCAGAATCACACAGGTGAGATGAGTGAAGTAGAAATTTGATAGAATGAAATAAAATGAAAAAAACAAACTGATTATGCATTGGGGCCATTTATTTATTTACTTACTTATTTAATTTACTTACTTATTTAATGGCTCGGGACCTAGTTACATGCGAGACCATCTCCTGCCCCATACATCCCTTAGACCGATACGCTCCCACAGAGAGGGCCTCCTCAGGGTGCCGTCGGCTGGACAATGCCGACTGGCAACACCAAGGGAAGGGCCTTCTCTGTGGCGGGCCCTGCCCTGTGGAACGACCTACCCCCTGAACTCTGTACCATCACCGACCTCCGCCTCTTCCGCCAGTGTTTAAAAACACACCTGTTTCATCAAGCCGGCCTAACATAGCCTCCGCTGTGACGAGTATTAGATAGTTTTAAAATGGGGGATTTTAATTGGTTTTAGCACAGGTTTTGTTATTTAATAGGTTTTTAAATTTTTGTATTTTGTATTACTTTGTATGTTATTTTAATTTCCTGTGCGCCACCCTGGGTCCTTTTGGAGAAGGGCGGGATACAAATCGAATAAAATCTAAATCTAAATCTTAATTATTTTTACAAATAATTCAAGATAGCAAACATATCCAACACATTGTTCTTCTCCTATTTTCTCCACAACAGCAGCCCTGTGAGGTAGCTTGGAAAGAGAGAAACTGACTGGCAAAGGGCACCCAGCTGGCTTTTATTGCTAAGGCAGGTTTTGGACTCAATGTCTCTTGCCTGGTGCCTTAACTACTAGACCACACGGGCTCCGCGCAGGCACTGACAATTAATTTAATTCACTCGGACACATTTTTATACTTCTGTAACCGGAGAGTGTAATATATAAAACGTGTGTCAAGCTACACAGCATGTATATTGAAAGCTGGCAGCTGACTCATATTCTTCTTGAAATATTAGTTGAATAAAAAGGTTTTATTTGTAACAAGATGAAAACAAACTCAAGATGAAAGAAAGATGGGAGGTATTTGCAGATTCAAGATCTGCTGGGAATGTCAATAGTGCTGGAAAGTAAATTTGAAGCCCTGTGTAGTTTTTCTCTGTGATAAACAGACACAAATATAAAAATGTATAGCTTAATACTGAGATATTGATAAAAGGCAATGCACATTCAAAGAATTATTCTTCATCAGCTGGAATACAGTAGCACATCTCATTTTAAAGTACAGACTACTCTATCTTTATGACATTTATAATCAATGTAGGAATTGATTTGTTATTAAGAAATCTTCTTTTATATATTTTGGGGAAAAACAGCTATATAGACTACATTAGCTCTCTCCAGTCCAGAAGCATCCAAAATACATTGGATCATAACTTCCAGAAATCCCGTTTATCTGGAAAGTTAGACTGTACATCCTGTACATTTCACTATTAGAGCTATGCAAGTCCTTCAGAATAGTGCTTTAGATTAGAATATGTAGGAGAGCCCAGGATGCAGCTCTTTTAAAATCAATTAATAGATATAATTTCTTCCAACCTTTGTGTGGCTGTACTTGGTTATCTTTGAATATGTCTACATCAGGGGTTCCCAAACTTGGCAACTTGAAGACTTGTGCACTTCAACTCCCAGAATTCTCCAGCCAGCTCTGGCTGGAGAATTCTGGGAGTTGAAGTCCACAAGTCTTCAAGTTGCCAAGTTTGGGAACCCCGGTCTACATGCATAGCTCTGCTGGCTGGAGAATTCTGGGAGTTGAAGTCCACAAGTCTTCAAGTTGCCAAGTTTGGGAACCCCTGGTCTACATGCATAGCTACTTCTTTCAAAACAAGATATCTGTTTAATCATTTTAATGTTTTTTTTACAAATTTATTAATTGGGATTAGATTTTGATTATTAAAGAGAAGGATGAAAGGAATTCAGACTAAATGGAAAGGAAGATTATATATTTATATTGTTATATATTTCTGTTAATTTTTACTGGACCTTTGTTGATTAATAAGTGAAGATTTACAGAGGAGTTAATAGAAAAATGGCATTGGAAAAAAATTAATGCACCCTCATGAAACTACAAACAGGAAAATACTTGAATGTGCAGAAATGGATAAAATGACAATAGAACTAAAAGAAAGAGAAGAATCGGACTTCTATAAAGTATGGAATAAAATGTACAAGTGGCTAGAAATTAGAAGCCAAAACAGAAAATAGAGAATACAGTGATACAAATAATGAATATTATTATGTGTTAATATTATGTTTTCTACATTATAGGATAAGGATATAGTAATAGGAAGGTAATGAAGAAGGAAGAATTATAAAAGCTAAGCAGGAAAGCCGGTATAGAAAGCTGCAGAATTATTGTATATTGTTATATATGTTCTGTGTTTTGTTTTGCTGTTTTGAATTTTTTATACTTGTCTTCTCATTGTTTTAAAGATTAAAACATTTAATAAAAATTATTTAAAAAAAAGAAAAATGGCATGGGATTGAAGATATATATATATATATTATATATATATATATAATATATATAAGCTGATGTAATAGGGAACTGGTTTGGCTTAAGTGTGAGGCCTCTCGCCTTACATGCAACATAGCCCCAGTTCGAATCCCAGTAAGGGCTATGGCCAGTTGATGAGAGCTAATAAGCTCGAAATAGATCTATCCTGGTCTCTTCTAATTTAATTTATTGATCAGCTCATTAAACTAACACACACACACACACACACACACACACACGTAATTGTTTCACAACAACCTGTTATTATTAGGCCCCAATTAAAGGGAGGAGACATACTGTTTCCCTTACTGCCCATCGGCTCATCGCTAGAGACCATCCAAACAGCAAGCCAAGAATTACGTTGTATAATATTTTAGATATGTGTGTTAGTTTTATGAGCTGATCAATTGGGGCCTAATAATAACAGGTTGTTGTGAAACAATTACCTATACTAATATACCCTGTCTAAGCTGATGCAATAAGGGGAACCGGCTTGGCTAAAGTGCTAGGCTACTTGCTTAGCATGCAACATAGCCCCGGTTCGAATCCCAGTAAGTGGTATGGCCAGCTGATGAGAGCTAATAAGCTCGAAATAGATCTATCCTGGTCTCTCTCTAATTTAATTTATTGATCAGCTCATAAAACTAACACACACACACACACACATATATGTATGTTATATGTTAAGAGACAGCGATACATTATTTTATATTGACTATATTTGCTGGGGATGAAGGGGGATAGTTCTTTCTTTTTACCATTTTCTTTATGGGTGGGAGATTTTTTTTCTCTTTGTTCCACCACTTTTCAATGTTTTTTGTATTTTTATATTAGGTTCTTGTATTACTTTTATTTTAATATCAACCTTAATTAAATTATTGAAAGCAGGGTAACATGAAGACAACTGGAATAATTTTTCAAAGTTATTGCAACTGCAATAACTTGCTTTTATGATTAAAAAAACCCCAAAAGGTGTGGGGAGAGGGTGCGGTTAATAAATTTCAATTTCAATTTCAGAATGCACGCTTGCAAGTTCCAAAGCAGCCATTTTGAAGGATTTGCACAGCCTTAATGATTACCTTTCAGTGGTAATTGCACTTCTTTCACCAGAGGTCTTTCACAAGATGGTGCCTGAGAAACCGAGTTCTGGTTGCTACATTTCTGAAGTGCTTAAAGTTGGGGAATATGGGCTTGTTTGTCTGGATTTTTGCTTATTTGTTCTTAAATGCAGTTTGTCAGTCGTACATTGTTTTCAGTCCTTTTTAATCTCTGGTGGATTTTATTCTGCTGTGTCAGTGTAGAATTCCTTGGTCCAGAAAAGTTTTCCTGTTCATTTGAATTAACGTTTAGATACCTATTTAAACATATTGATTAGATCTGTGCAAGGGCAGAGATGCACAAGTCGTTTCATAAAACAAGGATGCCAACATGCACAGAAACACTATAACTGCTTTATACTTATTTGTTTTTGTACTAAGGTACAAATATGTGCTTCCTATCCTATCAAATTTACTCTTAAATTATATTTGAAGGCATTAGCATACTTAAAGAAACAAAGTGGTTTTTCAGCACTGCTCACCTTCCTAGAGGCTTACTTATAATTAAAAATTATCTTGGAAAAACTGCTTGAATACACAGCAAAATGCAGCAGCCTGCATGGTTTTGGGCAGATCTCTGTGTGCACATGTATCTCCCATGTAACATCTCTCCTGCGCGAGCTGCACTGGCTGCCTGTGGCCTTCCAGGTGCATTTCAAGGTCTTAGTGACCATCTTTAAAGCGCTCCATGGCATGGGACCTGGCTACTTACAGGACCGCCTCCTACCACATACCTCCACCCGACCAGTCTGCTCCCACAGGGAGGGCCTCCTTAGGGTGCTGTCCGCCGGGCAATGCCGGCTGGCGACCCCCAGAGGAAGAGCCTTCTCTGTGGCAGGCACCGCCCTCTGGAATGACCTGCCTCCCGACCTCCGCACAATCACAGACCTTCGCCTCTTCCGCTGGGCATTAAAAACATATTTCTTTCGTGCGGCCGGCCTGGCATAGCTGATGTAGCTATGTTACTATTTTAACTGGGTTTTTAAATCAAGCTTTTAGCACGGGTTAACCTTATTTAATAGTAGTTTTAATTTTTGGATTGTTGTATTTTTTATATTTTATAATTCTTGTGTACCGCCCCGAGCACCATGTTCGGGAGAGAGGACGGCATAATAAACAAACAAACAAACAAACAAACAAACAAACAAATAAATAATATCACCTCTCTGAGGGAGCTGCATTGGTTGCCAATTGCTGAATCAGAGTACAATTCAAGGTGCTGGTTGTCACCTTTAAAGCCCTTCATGGCTTGGGACCAGGTACCTGAAGGGCCATCTCTTGCCTGTCACATCTACTTGATCCACTAGAGCAGGGAGGCAAAGAATGTTGCGGGTCCCATTCCCTAGAAAGATGCATCTGGAGGGATCCAGAAGAATGGCCTTCTCTATGGTGGCTCCCTCTCTTTGTAACATCAATCCCCCAGAAATTACAATGGCCCCCACTCTAACACTCTTCTGGAAGGCGCTGAAGACCGGGTTGAGGGGTGGGGGGCTATTATATTATTTTATTATTTTCTTTTATTAATATGTGTCTCTGTGTGTGTGTGTGTGTGTGTGTGTGTGTGTGTCACAACACCCTGGTAAGCCCCAATTAAGGGAGGAAGCATACTGCTTTCCTTTTCTGCCTTTCGGCTCATCACCAGAGACCATCTAGACAGAAAGCTATGAGTTCCGTTGTGTAATTTTTATATATATGTGTGTTAGGTTTTTTGAGCTGATCAATAAATAAGCATTTATTATCCTCCTGTCTCAGCTGATCAGGATAAGAACCAGTAGTCTAGAGGCAATTGCCGCTGCCTCACATGTAATACTTCCCTGGTTCGAATCCCAGTAAGGGTATGGCTAGCTGATGAGAGCTAAATAGCTCGAAATAGATCTATCCTAGTCTCCCTGATTTATTTATTGATCAGCTCAAAAAACCTAACACACACACACACACACACAATGTTTTATACCCATGTAAGTTGCCTTGAGTCACCATGTGCAAATTGGTGGCAATATAAATCTTCCAATAAATAAATAAACATTTCCTCAGTGATTTCAGGTCACTTCAAATATTCAAATATTTTATTAATGTATAATGTAGTGTAATAATATTACACTGAGTTAGAAGAAAGGATGGAAAGTATAAGAAGTAGTGAAGTGGTTGGAAAGGAAAGCAAAGGAGCTAGCAAGAGGAGAGAGCTTTGGATCTCAGTTACTTTTAAAAAGATGTCTAAAAAGAAGATATACAACCATATGAATGTACACAATAATAGAGACATACTTGCTTGCCGACCTGTGCACAGGACTCCCAGAGGGATGGCTGACAAGCAAAACTTTTCCAACTACTGCAGAGCCACGTTGCTAAAATGGGCCTAATTTCAATTTCAATTCAATTTAATACTTATAAACCGCACCCTCTCCCCACAGGGACTTGGGGCGGTGCACAGGGAGAATAAAAACAATAACTATATACAACATTTCATATTAAAAATAAATTAAACAATACCTGTGCTAAAGTACCCATTAAAACTAACTAAACTAAAAATCCCCAATAAACCCAAAACAGAGGAGTAACTATCCCAGGCCGGCAAGGCAGAAGAAGTGTGTTTTTAGTTTAAGACGGAAGGAGCGGAGGTCCGTGGTGGTCCTAATGTCGGGGGGGAGGTCGTTCCAGAGGGCTGGGCCCGCCACAGAGAGAGCCCTTCCCCTGGGCGTCGCCCACTGACAGAGTCTAGTGGACGGCACCCGGAGAAGTCCCTCTCTGTGGGAGCGAATCCTGGTGTTAGAAAAGTATCCTGGTGTTAGAAAATTCCATAACATTAAATATTACAAATACTTAAATGGACAGCAACTTAATCATTATGATTATAAGACCAATTTTTATTATTTTTATTCAGACAACAGTATTGACGATCCATTTTGCTGTTCTAGTTTAAATGTTCTGAAGTGGAAAATAATATGACTTGCTTGTACTGGAAATGTTAGAGAAATAAAAAGAGGAATTTAAAGGTGTAATTGAATATGAATATGAATGCCTTTAAGTAGAAAAGCAACTCAAGATCTACCATATTTAATTGCAACCTAGATTGTAGCTTTGCCCAAAACCATGTTTATCTCTAGAAGGTGTTTATTTATTTATTTATTTATTTATTTATTTGGATTTATTGACTGCCCCCTCTCTCCGAAGAGACTCGGGGCGGTGTACAAGAATTTAAGAGCATATACATATATAACAATTATAAATAATAAAACTAAATTAAATGTTTTACCCTGTGTTAAAATATCTCGTTTAAATTTATAACGTAAAAACCCGATTAGGTAATATTTACTACAACTAGGCTGGTACGGTAGATTAGGTTAGGCCAGGCCGGCGTGCTGGAAAAGATGGGTCTTTAATTGTTGACGGAAGGAGCGGAGGTCCGTAGTAGATCTAAGCTCGGGGGGGTAGGTCATTCCAGAGGGTTGGGCCCGCCATAGAGAAGGACCTTCCCCTGGGAGCCGCCTGTTGGCATTGCCAGGAGGATGGCACCTGGAGAAGCCCTTCTCTGTGTGAGCAAATCGGTCGAAGGGATGTGTGGGGTAGGATATGATCACGCAGATAGCTAGGACCCGTGCTGACCTAGAGAAAGCTTTTGAGTACAATTGGGTATGTGCACTTAAGAATTACCTTATGCTCTGAACTCCTGCAACCTTTGAACTATCTTGAGCTGTGAGACGTGTTGCACAAACAATTAATATGGACAGTTTGGGGCTACTGTCTCTCCAGAGTCTTGGATTCCCTATAAAATTTGAAATGCACATATTAAGAACTTGCTCATTTAATTTGATAATTACTTCATGCTGGTGTGCTGTGTCGACATGACAGAGCTGGTTTTTGATTTAGAGGCAATTTGTTCGGGTCACCAAGGGCAGCATTCTTTGCATACTTAAACTTGTAACTTTGGGTCATTCTCTCTCCCCCTTTTCCCAAAACGAGAATGTGGTTGATTTAAATGCTTGCTCTTTTTGTGGCTGTAAAACATACCTGAATAACGTTTCAAAGACCAACCGCAACCCCTACTCTGCTTATTTGTCACCACCTGAGAAATAATCGATCCTGAATGTTGTGTCCCTGCTTCTCCTTTGCAGAGAGATCTGTGGGACTGAAGAATAAAGTAAGAGGTGGGCAACGTAAAGATCTGTTCCTATTGCTTGGAAGAATTTCAACACTGAAGTGTTAACTGTATCTGCTGACAATGAAGGATAATTTTTAGCTTGCTCTGGTAAAAGAGGAGCACAAGGTTTTTTACAGAGCACCAATGTGCATTGTTCTAAAGGAGATGATACTTTTTCCTTCAACAATTTTGTAGATAGGGAACTTGAAGAAAGTTATTTAGTGAATGATTTGACCACTGGGTATTTAGGAACTCCAACAACAGACACATGCTTTCCCATGATAAAACTTCAGGATAATAAGGAATATTTGAAGCTCTGTTCCAGCTTATAAGAAGGTTTCTCCAGCAATTTGAAAAATAATATTTTCTTCTTGCTTCTTAAGCTCTGTCTTTTTCATAATTTCCGTCTGGTGTGTTCTGCGTTTCTTCTAAGACCGATCTTCCAGCTTCATGAAGCTGGGCAGCCAGCCATAAGGTGAGTAACTTTTCTTGGATTAAGGGATACATTTGCTCTTGGGTGGTTTCCTGAGGATTATGCTCAAAATTAGATGGAGCCAAAATAAAAAAGGCTGGAGTGAACAAAAGAGCCAGCTGTTGATTGTTCATCAATTAATATATGCAATAATAGAATAAATAGTCTGCTTCTAGCATTGACCTTCTAGAAGTAGAAGTGAAAACTTAAACAAAACAACATTTGTTCATATGTAAACTTGTACCAATGTCCCTCCTTTTTTAGAAAAAAAAATCCTGTCCTATAATAATAATACTATTAATAATGTAATAATTTTTATTTATGACTAAAGGATCTGAACGCTATATGTTTAAAATGAAACAAACTGGCCCAATATTCTTACAATAATCATTGAGGGCATTTGAAAAGAAGAAGAAAAAGATTTAAAAATAAACTAATCAAATGTTCAGTATTTCTTGTCCATTTCTTATCTTTAATGATAACTGCCCTCAATATTTTTTTTCATTTGTCAACCATTTTTCTTACTTCAGCCTTCAGTCTTTTCTGACTACTAAAACGGCTTCTAAGCATTTTGCCCCTAACACTTGATGTAGTGATTTGCTGCCAAAACTCAATGTGAAATTAAATTATGGTAATTTGTGTGAGGGCTGAAAGGAAGTGAACCAATACCTTGGGAGGGTGCCTCTGGCAAATAGATTGCCTATACATATTTATCTCTGTGATTGTGCCCAGCATGAGTAATAGATTCTTCAGACCCTAGCACCATACTCTTTAGGACAACACATAAAATATTACCCGTGTAAGAAGGATTTCATATAAAAGTTTTAATACTTCTTAAGGCATATGGGTTGCTTTATTATGTCAGATGTTTGCTTTTAGTTATTTATTTGGGCTTTATATCATTACTTCAGATAAAGCTGATTTTATCTTGTGCAATAGGAAGGAAATTTAGCTTTAAAACCATCTATATTTGTCCCACATTTCTCAGAAAATAAAGAATTGGGTTATTTCTTTGTAGCAGATGAAATCTCCACTGAAAATCTTGAATTCCCTGGTATACCACTCCGAGAAACAAAGGGGAAACACCTCTTGGCAACATACTGTGCAACATACTGAAAGTACATCTCAAGCATTCATAATTTTCTAATCAGTGAGATGAAGTTGGTGGTCGGGTGCAGTTAGTGCAATTAATGAGGAAAATAAAGTACATTTTGAACAAGAGGAATGTATTCTGTCATGCACGAAACAAATACATTAGCCCTTCTAATTGTGAACGGGAGGGATTTAGGTCTTGTCTTCTTTTCTCTCAGCTGATTGCATCTGAGCTTCAGCACAGTCATATCTTCTGCCTGATAGCGAACTCTTGTTCCGA
The DNA here is from genome assembly GCA_039707465.1 of Rhabdophis nuchalis. Classification (NCBI taxonomy): domain Eukaryota; kingdom Metazoa; phylum Chordata; class Lepidosauria; order Squamata; family Natricidae; genus Rhabdophis; species Rhabdophis nuchalis. The sequence goes on from CM077649.1 coordinate 15,995,175, forward strand.
TCCCTCCACATTTAGTAATCTGATTCTCAACCATAGTATCTTAAGATATGTTGCAAAGGGGAAAAGGAAGGGAAAGGAGAGAGGAAGGAAGAAAGTAGAGAAGGGAGGGAGGGAGAGAAAGGAGGAGAGGAGAGGAAGAAGAGGGAAGGAAGATAAGAGATGAGAGGAAGATGGGTTCCGGTTCTGCCTTCCAGCGGCGACGGATGAGTCTTGGGACTCGTCTGCCATTTTGTTCTTTTTTCTGCCCCCCAACGGGGGCGGGGCACCCCTTTTTGGGGTCCCTCCATAAGGCTGGCTTGCCTGGGTCGGTTTATCCCAGCGGCGGCGGGAAAACGGCCCTTGTCTTCGGTCTAGGCGAGAGAAGACATGCTGCGGGGGTTTTTCCCTTCGCCAATGGAGGACGGCAACGCATGATGAATTTGGAGCTGAGTGTTCGGGTCGGAAGGCTTTCCGGGGCTTTGGCGGCGAGGTGAGGAGTGAGTGATTTTAACCTTATTTGTGCTGGCAGCCTGGACTGAAAGAACGTGGAGGGGGGTGTTTGTTTGTTAAACCCCCCCTCGGAGTTAAAGCGGCGCTTGGAAATGGCTCCTCGTTGCGAGGAAGCGGACATTTCGCATCCGGATTGCTTTGAAGCAAGTGAAAGTGTTTTGCGGCTTGTTTCTTTACAATGTATCTAAGTCCGGCTGGCTTGAAACAATTTTTCCTTTGCTACTTTCTCCTGCTGGCTCTCAGACTGGGCGGTGGAAGATGGCTGTCCTTTGTTCCTGAATGACTATTTTTACTTATGGAAAATCACCAACATTTCTTTGTGATTTGGACTCCCTCTCTCTATTAATGAAAAAATTTCTGGATTAATTGATTCCTTCCCTGGAGTGCCTTCTCTGCTATAATTATTGACTGTGAAAAGTGTTTCTCTTCTGGGTCTTGAACTTTTTACAACCCTGATTTGAACTGTTTTCTCCTGACCTGCTTCAACGGCCCCACCCAAAAAACACCATCTTAGTGGCACTGACTTTAACAGCTTACCATGGCATCAAAATCAGAATTGGCAGGTTTGGAACAAAGAATGACATCAATGGAATCAGTGTTACAAGCTTTGGTGCAGGAAATTAAAGCTTTGAGAGAAGATAATAGCAGCTTCAAGAAGGATCTTTTGGAAACACGGAAACAAGTCCTGGAGAACACACAGAAGACTGAGGAGCTGGAAGGGGGGCTGGCTGGGGCAAAGGGAGAGCTTAAAAATGTTAACAGTGAGGTTGGAGAATTGACAGGGCATATGTCTAGGATGGATTTTGAAAGGATGTCATATTTTTTAAGATTTCAGAACATTTCTGAAGAACCTGGTGAATGTCTTCCTGAACTCATGAGCACAATTTTAGCAGACTATTTACATAAACCTAAAGATGAGATCAGGGGGGACATTGACCTAGTTTACAGAATAAACTCGACATATGCCAGGATAAATGAAGTACCCAGAGAGATACATATTAAATTTGTTAGAAGGTCAACCAGAGAGGGAATTTTGAAGGCGCAGAGAGGGGGGCCGCTAATTTACCAACAAAAGGAAGTCACCATCTTGAAGCAGATCCCAAAAAAGATTAGAGAGATGAGAAGGAGGTATTCCTTCTTATCCAAAAAATTGTTTGACCACGGGACTTGGTTTAAGTGGGCGATGCCGGAAGGGATGTTGGTGTTCTGGGAAGGAGGGAGAGTTAGGATTAAAACAGTTGTTGAGGCGGAAGCCTTTCTTAAAAAACATTCCTCTGTCCTGGAGGAAGATTCGGGGGGGCAGGGGGGGCCACGGCTCCGCCCGCTGGGGGCCAGGAAGGAGAAAAAGAAGATACAATTGCCAAGAGACTTAGATCGAAAAAATAACTTTGCTTTTTTTATCAACATTGTATAACCTTTATATCTGGATATTTGCACATGACTGCCAGCATAGAATTGAGAATTTAGGAAGCATGTACTTATTTTCACCTCATAGTATTTTTGAAAAATGTTTTTTTTAATATTTTATTATGAAGCCCTGGAAGGGCCAATGATCCCGACGCGAAAGTTCTCAAAATGTTTCTGTATCCCTTACCCTACCCTTTTGGAAAATTGTAAAAACCAATAAAACTTTTTCAATATAAAAAAAAAAGATGAGAGGAAGATGGAAGGGAGAAGGAGAGAGGAGGGGAAGAGAGGAGGAAGGGAGAGGTAAGGGAAGAAGGAAGGGAAAGGAGGAAGGAAGGAAGTAGAGAAGGGAGGGAGGGAGAAAAGAAAGGGAAAAGAAGGTGGTGTCAAAACAGGCGAGGGATGATAAACAAAGCAACCCAAACGATATGTTATTTTTAGATTTAGATTTAGATTTTATTCAATTTGTATCCCGCCCTTCTCCAAAAGGACCCAGGGCGGCGCACAGGAATTTAAAATAACATACAAAAGTAATACAAAATACACAAATTTAAAACCTATTAAATAACAAAAACCTGCGCTAAAACCCATTAAAATCCCCATTTTAAAACTATCTAATACTAGTCACAGCAGAGGCTATGTTATAACCTTGTAAATGGAATAACAATTGTATAAGAATGACAAATGTAAAAAAGAACAATAATTATATGAATGTATACCTATACTTGTAGATAGAGAACAAAAATAAAACTTTTCAAAGAGAAAAAAAAAGATATGTTGCAATTCAGAGATAATTCTTTATCAAAATAAATGTTAAATCGAACATTTCCGATGGCATTTTTCAGTATAGATAAGTCCGTCTTATAATAAGGTTCTATGCGTCAACAAATGTTTTGCTGATAATTGTTATACCATTCATCTGTTGTAATCTGAATATGTACCTTCCTCTATGACTTTCTTTCGCTGTAACATTTAATTGGAGAGGCAAGGCTTTACAATTAAGAAAAATAATCTGAAGTCAATGGCAATATGATAATTTGGCATGACCAGAGTCATGCCAAAATAATGAAACCTGCATTGCGCTTACTTAGGGCTAGCGTCAGCCTTTCATGTTTGAGTTATGAGGTTACACAGAAGTACATAAGGGGCAGAATTTGTATTATGACATTGTGGCATATTTTCTTCATTTTCCTCATGAATTCCTTCATCTCAAGCATGCATCCAAGCACACTTGAAAGTTCTGATTGTATTCAGACTGTGGTCCTAAACGTACTACAAACAAGCTGTATTGAATGCAAGTCATATTTCTGAATAAAGATACCTAAAGTTGTTTGTCTATCTTGTCTGTTGATAGCATTGCCAAGCCTACCCCTATATTCCTTATAAACTTCACTACTGTCTCACTCAAGTTTAGCAACTTATTATAAATTGGCTGATAAAATAAGGTTCTATATTCATAATAAATTCAATTCACATACAAAGTTTAAATTTAAATTAGTTACAGTATATGCCTAATTATATGGTTATGAATCTGACAACAGCATTTCTGCATATCTTAGTTGGTTTGTGAACACAAGGAGAGGTTTTTTTCAGGTGTCTCTGATGCCGCCTGTTCCTGCCATATTTCTTGACTGGTATTGTTTTGAAAGATGGTCTTTCTATCAGTAGTTCCCTAAACTACTGATAGAAATATTGATTCTGTTCTACTATAGATAATAAATGAAACTGCAGCCAGTTGGCTTCTGAATCCAGGCAGGAATGTTGGAGTCCCAACTTAATTGGTCAAGTGGACAGAAATAAATGCATTAGAGCAGAGCTGGCTGGAGAATTCTAGAAGTTGAAGTCCACAAGTCTTCAAGTTGCCAAGTTTGGGAACCTCTGCATTAGAAGAATAGGAAGACGTTGGAAAAATATTTGCATGGTCAAAACTGCTGTTTGTCTGTCTGTTTCTTTTCATTCAACCAATTCATTAAATGTGTATTTATGAGTGTTTCATGGGTGTACTGCAATGTATCTGTACTGTAAAAACTCATGTTTTTGCATTCCATATCATTTTAGTGTAGGTACTATTCTTCATCCTGGAAATAAAATCACACTATGTGGCAGGGTATTGGGCAACATGCACACCAGAGTTTTCTAAAATTTAGTGTGGGGTTGGCCTGTTCTGAATTGAGATAATAGGTTAGTATTTATTATTTATTATTTATTTATTTTATTAGATTTCTAGACCGCCCCCTCTCCCCGAAGGGAGTAGGAAAAGTAGGAAAAGAAATTTAATATTGTCCCACCCCATTCTACCTTTCTTTAGCATGTAAAATAGCAAAACCCTCTCCACTTCAAATAAATCCCCACAAAACACCCCCCCACACACACACAATTACCTTCCTCAATGATCTGAATCAGGATAGGCTTTCAAGTAAAAGAAAAATCAGAGGTGTTCATTCTATATTTTCTGATCTTGAGGTGTTCAAGTGTTCACTTGAACCTCCTCAGGGTTGTGAGAGTACCATGTTAAAATTAGAACAAGAAGTCTCATTAGTCTCAAAGGGCTATTTGTTTTGGTTTCCTAAAGCAGCATCACACCTGATAGCTTGTGAGGAATGCAAGTCAAAAAGTTTTTGCATTTATCTAGGCTGACTTAACATTATATTTCCTGAGGCAAAAGACTTCATGGTACTCTTCAAATCCCATCTATCAGAGACAAATATCCTCCACATTATGTGAGTTAAGAGAGTAGCTTAGGGGAACAGGAAGGCTGCAAAACATACTTTGCGCTGTCCTCCAACATTAGCCTCTTCCTGCTTCTTAACATCTTCTGCCTCCAGCAGCTGCCCCATTCTGCCTAATTGTAGGGCTGGCCCTGATATTTATAGCTTTATAATACTGGTTACAGTGCATGAATTACATGTACTCTGAACCAAAAATCATTTATGTTGTTTGAAATAAAATCATCACATGATGGCAATTTAATTTCTATGTTCTGGGCTTAGAATTTCAAATCTATAATATGAACAGAACTTATCTCATTAATCATCATTATAGAGCTAGTCCCCTTTCATTAGAACATATTTCCATATTTTTATCTGCATTCTTTATGGCAGGGTCTTTGACCTGTATGCTGCTTAATTTCTAAAATAGAATGAGTTTCCCTATTCCTTTCTTAGAAAGAAATTCTGTCTCTCTGTTCTAATAGGATGGTGTATTCCATGGTGCAAAGGATATGAACATCTTGGTAGCCCCTGGGAATATCTGGAATAGCCCTAGCTGGAAGTATATTAGGACTATTTTGAGATAGTAAGCAGTGAGTAAAATGGGATAGTTTCATACAATTTATAAAGAAGAGAGTGGTGACTGAAAATACAAACTGTTGGTGATATTTTTGGTTCTTCCGATTTTTGAGCTATTAAAGTTTGAAAGTGCTTTGTATGGTAATATAATTACAATGAATTGTGTGCAAAGATGTATTAACAGCTAGCATTGAATTGATCCAAGGGAACTACTTGCTCTCTCAGTTTTGTGGAACGTTAGTTGCTGATGAAGCCCTAACAACTATTCAAGCATTCAAGTGCTCAATGCCAGTTCAGGTTCCCAAACCATCTTCCCACATAGATGATCCTGCAGTAGTCAGATCTGATTTAACACCAACATTCATAACTGAGATTATGATTGCTTTCCTTAGACAAGATCACAGTTATGAAGAAACAAAAAAACCTCTATGTCTGAAGGCAAGGAAGCCGTGTAAAACAACTTCATTTTTCATTATATCAAAAATACTTTTCATGACAAAACTGGATTAAAGTGACAAATTGTGCTCATTATAATGATTAAACAGTAAAGGCAGATGTGCCACTGCTGGGTTTTTGCCATGATCCTGAGAGTCCATTTACTTGTTGCCAAGGAACTGAATGCACACAGCGTGATTCTTTTTTATCATTTTAAAAGCCACAGCTGAGTGATTCTCAATAGAGATTTTAGTTGACAAATTAAAAAGAAATATGTAAAACAGCAGTGAATGTGAATCTGACTTTTAAAAGAAAATCAGGAGATGGCTCTCCATATATCACTTTTCAGGTCTCAAAATTCTTCTTAAGACCTGTAACCATTAAGGGAGAACGCTGTAACCTTCCTTAGTTAAGCTGTTGGCGATCCATTGTTATGATATTATGATAATAATAATAATAATTATTATTTTTAACGTTTCTTCCTGTAGTACTTGTGTTTTGGTCTGTGACTGTAAATAAAAGTATATATATTAAAAGAAAATCTTTTACAAATTCCAAAAATTGAGTTTGGGATGGGATAGATTACTTTCATTTTATTGTGCTATTGTATTTACTTAACTACTTAACTGATTGGTACATATGGATTAAACTACTGTTGTTTTCTAGACATCCAACTTGAAGTCTGCTACATGTAACCAAGTTTAAGTAAAAGGAAACAAAACGGAGAGAAACCACCTTTTAATAGATTGTCTAACAATGTTGTTTAGATCAGGGGTCTCCAACCTTTGCAATTTTAAGTCTGAAGGACTTCAGCTCCCAGACTTCTCCAGCCAGCAAAGCTGGCTGGAGAAGTCTGGGAGCTGAAGTCCTTCAGACTTAAAGTTGCAAAGGTTGGAGACCCCTGGTTTAGATTACAGCTAATGATTCAATTCTCATTAATGAGGATCAATGTATCCCCAATCTGTTTTGGTGAAGCGAGACTCTCAACTACCAACTGGTTGCATTCAAAGAGAAATCATCTTAAGAGTCACAATTTTTGCTTTCAACACCTGAAATATTGCTCCAACCAAAGATTTAAAAAAGAGACTTGATTATAGTGATTTTAAAATGTTTTTCAAGCAATTTATTTTCATACTTTTTTTTTTTAGGAAATAGTAGATTAAAGGATGAAAAAAATGATAATATGGCATTCCAATTAACAATTAGGAGTTTCTAATGTTCTTGTAATGACTACATTTAATGAGCAATCCTGAAAATACAGACTTGTGCAGCTACACAAATCATCTAGCAGTAGTCCCTTAATTTAATATATATCCCTCCTTATCTTAGCTACAGATCAAAAAATAGTGGCACAGCAATTACTGAGTTGTATATATAATCCAGCCATCGTTTCATAGATTTATAAATTTGGAATATCTAAAATGGGAGATCATATGAGGAAGCAGAATGGAAGATAGTCGCCATGTTTGAAATATTACTTTAGTATATAGTTTGAAGGTGGTGTGATGATCTGCTTTCAAAGGGGAAATGGTAATTTAAGGTGTGTATGGCTATGCATGGATCACATGGTGACAACATCTTTAAAAACTGCTTCTTCAAGGAGTTGCTGACAGCTCTAGATGTATGAAATTGTTTTTGACATAATTTCAAAATAGGGGACCAGTATTGCCATAATTACTGTGTATTAAAGGGAACAGTGATGATGACATTAAAAGAAATGTGCATTATTAGGAAATGCCCACTTTAAAATGGATCAGCAAGAATAATTGATAGCTATTACTGATTTTGCACCATTAGGTAATTCTCAAAGTTCATCCAACCTCTAAATTTGTCACTCTTCTAAGGAGGAAAAAAAATACAAAGAAATCCAAAAGAAATCAGCCTAATTTGGGGATAAACAGTCATGAGAAAGGGAAGGGATTCTTTGAATATTTTTTAACATTGCATCTGGATATGATCTAATGGGGCAAAAGGATTTGGCACCAAAATGAGCTCTGGATTTGGGCTGTAGACCATTTAAGTCAGGCAGACAAGTTGGACATATTTTATATCCTGAGGTGATTCTGAATAGGGGATTTCTGCCTTCTTTCCCTCTCCTATTTTTACAATTATTAACTGCTCAATAGCTTTATACCTGCTTGAAGGACCTCAGTTCCTGTTTGTAGCCATGAAGTCTTATAAGTACAAAATGGAAAAAGAACGAAGTAGAAAAAAGAAAGTAAGGATTTTAAACAGCATGCTTTGTGGTTGATAGTTGTGTCCCGTTTGATTTTGCTGTATTAGGTCTTCAGGCAAAAAGGTAGAAAACTGAGTAGATAACCTTTGGCAGGCCATCTCTTTCGATTATAGATTTAGGCCATAAATTCCCACTCCTGTTCAGTGGAGAAATACCAATTAAAGCATCGCTGATAGTCTCTACTTGAACACAACTAATGAAAACAAGCACAATTAATTGCTGGACAATTAGTTTCACTGTTGAGCTGCTCTTACTGTTAGCTTGAATTCACTTGTCCTGCACTCTGGAATGATGACAGATATGTCAAGACTTTTTTTCTGTGTGACACTGCTTTGGGTATTTCAAGAATGTTGTCATATCCCTTTCAATCTTCTCTCAAGGAGAACCATTCCCAGTTCCTTCAATCTCTCTTCATAGGCTCAGTTTCTAACCCTTTGATAAATACTTGCTGTTCTTCTCTGAGCCTGTTGAGGTGACGCTGATCTTTCTTAAAATGTGCCCAGGATAGAACACCCAAGGTATGTATGATCAAGCTCCAAGTAAAGTAGAAACTATTTCCCATGATGTTTGAAATCATATTACTACCTAGCTGTGGTGGTGCTGTGGTTAGAATGCAGTATTGCAGGCTAATTCTGCTGAATGCCAGCAGCTTGATTCTCACTGTCTCAAGGTTGACACAGCCTTCCATCCTTCCGAGACCAATAAAATGAGGACCCATATAGCTGGGGGCAATATGCTGACTCTATAAAATTGTTAGAGACGGCTTTAAAGCACTATAAAGCAGTATATAAGTCTAAGTGCTATTGCTAAGTGCTATTATACTCAGTCTGCAATCAGCTACTCTTCCAAGATCATTTTCACAAGTAATGTTTCCAAGCCTAATATTTCTCAACTTAACACTCCTGAATTTATCTTAGTTCTTTAATTTACCAAGTTTTGCTTTTTGTTGTGGAGGTTGCTATTGTACAGCTAGATTACAATAATTACTGCGCTGGCAGGAAATTATGAGTATGGAGGGACTCAGGCGGTTTGTACTGATTCCATGGTACCTACAGGGTATCTAAGGCATTTTTAAGAAGCACAGTAGCAAATAAATTCAGTTCAAAAGTTCCCAGCATGAACGGTTTAAACACGAGGAAGAAAAATACACAATTTTGTTTTGAATTTAATTTCTTTCTTTTATGGTATTAATTATACCATCCAACACTGTGTCACCTGCAACTTTAACAAGTATTTTGTTTCTTCATCAAAGTCATTTAAAAAGGTTGAATTGAGTAAACCAGGATTGAATCACGTAGCACACCTCTTAGGACTTCACTGGGAGTTATAGTTCTGCACCTGGAAAGTCATTGGTTATCTGTTTCTTAGAGTTGTGCACTCTTTGGTTAATGTAAGAAGCCAAGTTTTCTTTCCTGTATCATGATAGTAAGGCAGGGAATGAACCCAACTGCAATTTGAATGAACAACTGTGTTTGCATTGTTTCTGTAAAATAATTCTTTCTTCTGTTTCCATTCTGCTCACTTCCCTTTAGTTCTCATTCTAAGATCTCCACATTCTTATATGTTAGAAACAAGAGACCATGTAAAACAGTGGGCAAAGTTTCAAGATAGTAGAATATACATTTTTAATGCTCTTTCCCCCTCTACCCTCTTTTATATTTCACCTTTTTTCTTTTACCTCTCTCCTCCTCTGCAGAGGTCTCTTTGCAACCTGTTAGCTTCTAACTATAAAAATTATTTCATTTAGGTTGGGGTCTTAATCTCCCGCTCCAATACTGCTGGCTTCTAGAGATATAGCGCAGTATCCAACACTGTATAATTCCCAGAAGCAATGTGTTTTGTTGACATATTGCATGAATTTTATAATATTAGACAACAGTTTTGAGGATTATACCGCAATGGAAAGACAGTAAATTCTACAAAACAAAATGAGCAAAACTATTCTTGCTTATGCCTAATTTTGAAGGTTGGGGGATCTTTGATGTCTCGGGAGGAAAGGGAAAAGCTGTTCTACTTATCCACTTGGATTCTGAAAAACAGCGATCTCTTTACTTTTGCAAGTTTCCAGTTGTGTTGAAAAATGTAGGTATACCTTCAGCTATTTTTAAAATCGTTCAGCTAATGGAGCCAGTTTGATGTAGTGTTAAGGCAGCAGGTTAGAAATTGAGAGGCTGTGAGTTTTAGTTCTGCTCTGGGCATAAAGCCATTTGGGTGACCTTGGGCCAGCCACTTTCTCTCTGCTTTAGGAAGGAAGCAATGGCAAACCACTTCTGGAATCATGCAAAAGAACAAACCAACCAACAACCCTGTAGGGATTCATCCGGAGAGCCGCTAGGGGCCAACCCGGACTTAAAACGGCACACCCAAAAGTCATAATGACTTGAGACTATTCCCTCATCAGTTCTAAAGCAGCGAGTGTTTTTTAAAAACTCTTTGTCTCTCCCCCTTCTTATAATATGATTTTATATAGTGTAGTTAACACATTAAAGAAAAATTGATTATTTCTCATAAAAACTACTGTTTTATTTATTTATTTTATTTATTAAATTTATACCCCGCCCTTCTCCAAACGGACTCAGGGCGGCGCACAGGAATATTAAAAATACATACAAAACCATATAAAATTTTAAAATTTTATTCAATAAAATCCTGTGCTAAAACCAAATTAAAACCCCCAAATTTAAAACTATCTAAAAGTCAGTAATGGAGGTTACGCTAGGCCGGCTAGATGGAACAAATGTGTCTTTAGACACTTGCGGAAGAGGCGGAGGTCGGAGATGGTACAGAGTTCAGGGGGTAGGTCGTTCCAAAGGGCTGGGCCCGCCACAGAGAAGGCTCTTCCCCTGGGTGTCGCCAGTCGGCACTGTCCAGCCGACGGCACCCTGAGGAGGCCCTCTCTGTGGGAGCGTATCGGTCTGAGGGATGTATGGGGCAGGAGGCGGTCTCGCATATAACTAGGCCCCGAGCCATGGAGCGCTTTAAAGATGGTCGTCAGAACCTTGAAGCACACCCGAAAGACCACAGGAAGCCAGTGCAGCTCGCGCAGGATTGGTGTTATGTGGGAGTGTCTGGGCGCTCCCGTAATCACCCACGCGGCTGCATTCTGGACTAACTGCAGCTTTCGAGTGCACCTCAAGGGAAGCCCCATGTAGAGAAGCCCCTGTGCCCCTGTGCTTCTTACAGGGCTTTTTCTACAATGGGTTAACTCATGGTGCAGACATTAATTAACAGGTGCTTCAGGGTGTGGCAACTCACTGACGTTTATTAGGGTTCAGCAGTGCATCTTCCCAGTGCTCTGTTTCATTTGCATGTACTACAAGTAGATGTCATAATCCCATTTTGTTTTTCACCTTGCCTATCAGCAGTGATACTGCTTTCTTCAGAATGGCATGGGCAATTTAACTGTTGAATAAGTCCTCCGGTTTTTTGCTCCAGAGACGCAGTCCCGAAGTCTAGGATAGTTGCCTAATTTTGAAGAGCATGTTGTCTCCTGTTTTATGGGAACTTGAAAGGATTTTCTTCAATTTAGCTGACGTAAACTTGGGTAAGAGATCTGCATGAAAACAAACAAGGCTTCATTTTAATGCAATGTGTGGAGTTTGGTATGTACGTAAAGAGAATGTTATTTCATTTTCCTCAATAGTATGAAACTGGGGGGAATAGGATGTGGTTAGTTTTATGGGAAGTGATTGGAGGAACCTCCCAGCATGAAAGAAGAGTGTAACAAAAGTGGCACTGAAACTTTTAAAAATGGGCAGAAAGAGAACTGATTTGCTGTTTCAGCTGGAGAAAATGAGGGCACTTTATAGCACATTTTAGAAGCAAAATTGATTAAAATTGTGATCTATCTTTCTCATAATGGTGTCCCTTTCTTGTTTCATCTATGTGTGACCATCAATATTTAGAAGTATGAAGGGGTAGACTTTAGATTATCCTAGGGTTGAACTACAAGTTGTAGATCTGGAGCTCCACAGTTGTAAGGAGCAGGCACAGAGAGAGATAAGAACAAGCCCATGACCAAGGGCAAGTAATGATGGTGAGAACTAGTTTTGTTGCTTCCAACAAGGGTAGGGGGAATGTAGTGGCAGCATGACAGTCAAGTTGCATAGAGGTCGGACTAGCCAGGATAAAGGGCTATTCCAGGATTTCTCAGAAAACTTTCTCAAACCTGTGGCTGCTGCTTAAACAATAATAGAAGGGAGTAGGGGCTTTGTCTCTTAATGCTGCTTTTAAGCAATTGAAGAACAGAGAATAGAGTTTTGAATGGACTGCATTACAGTCCCCAAAGTCTCCCTGAAAATAAAAATCCAAACTACATACCTGTTATTGGAAGCAATATATTGAGGAGAGTTGGTTTTGAAACTAATGTCTTTTAGCCAAATGTGTCCGTCATGAAATCTGAAGTAGGACATGCTGATAGCCATTTGTTGAACATTGCACACATGTGAGATGAGCATTTTTATCAAAAATGTATTTCAGCAGACAAAATCTTCTGTCTCTTCATTCTAAAACAATGTGAACGTTTCTTCTGGACTTTCTCAACTTCACTGGTTATTTAAGAGGATGATCCAGAGTCTGGAAATGCCTGTTTTCAAAATGTAGTGGGCGTGAGTTGACAAGCCACTGTTGTGCCTTCAAGGGTTATTGGCTAAGGTGTCAGTCAGACTCTCTGAATTTTCCTGAACTGGAATGCATCATTTGTGATTTTGGAATATGCTTAGACGGTAATATGTCACCTCCATGAGTCACCTCTTTGAGGGAGGCTGAATTTTAAGCATGTCTACTTCATTTACAGCTGATTCTTACTACAAAGAAATTAATTAAAACATAGTTGAAATGATTGACTAAAGAAAAAGTGATGTTTGGTACAAGAAATTTTAGGATCCTTGCTAAATATAAGATCAAATTCTGTTTATTGTCTATTTTTGACTCAAATTAGTGACTTGTATTTCTTCATGCATCTATTTAATTTTTTGTGTATTTTATTCCGTAAGTTGAATTTTCGTTTTCCTTTGTCATCTAAGTTGTTAAAATAATTCAAATGAAAGGAAATCTGTGTAGATACCTTGAGCACAACATAAATGTAATTCCTGTATAAACATGCAGTAATTAAATAAAATAATGCAGTAGTGTAAATTATGTCAGAGTACACAAGAAGAGAGGCTGACAGCAAAATGGTGTACCCCACTTAATGTCTTAACTCTGCAAAACTATTTAAAACAAAGTTTCAGTAATTTATTTCTAGCTTGCTGCAGTTGAAGAAAATGCTTCTCTTTTAGACTTAACATACATAGATAATTAGTTGCATTTGATATCTGTGTCTGCTAGATATTGCTTTTGATTGAGAATAGAATGCTGACTCTGTAATTTTTAGCATTTCCATTTCTGAATCATTAATAACACTTTCCAGCTGTGGTACCCTTTAGAAGCATTGGGAACACTGCTGTAAATATTGGAAGTGGTCTTGTGGTCCAGAACGGAGATGTGCATTATAAGGTTTTGCTGCCTTTAGTATATGATAAGTATCAGTGAATTATCTATTATAATTATACTTGGAAGACTCTTTTATTTACAGTTGGCTTTCAAGCATCAGGGTTTAAGCATGTATAAGAATTGCAAAGCATCTGCTATACTTTATCTTCTTTAATGGCATATATTGCACATTCCATATATTTAATTTGTAATAGAAATCTAAGTAGGGATTTATCCATTTTAATTTCTTCAGTGCCAAGATGTCAAGATAATCATAGTGTCCCTTTTCTCTACCTTAAAGAATCATATTCATGAGTTCCGTGAGGTACACATTGCAATGTTAATTTTGCTGATGGTATTCCTCCCAGTAATTGCAAGTCTCTTTGCCCATTCCCTAAAGGCCCAGGGATCTGAAAGGCCAAGTGGTAGCCTGCCCTCAACTAATGTATATGAGAGGGAAAAAATATGATGATTAAAGACTTCTACCTATGACCTCTTAAGAACATGAGAATAATTAGAAAGAGATATAAGGTACTGTAAAAATGAATTAGGTAGTATTATAATATGCATTTTTCACAACTGTCAAATTGCTTTGATTACATTTAATTAAAAATTGAACATGATGCAAAACTGTGCCTCTATGAAACATATGTGTATCCATTTTTGGATGGATGGAAGATTTAAACCTTGCCTGTATCTGTCCAAGATACAATTTGGTTTTTAATCGAATGAAGTAATATGGCTACTGTGTTAAAATCCTGCATCTGCACTAGGAAATAAGCGATGTTCAGGAATGTGTGACACTTTCTTGAAGGCTTAATAATACCTACCATTTAATTTTATAATTGTTTTGTTTTTTGTTTGTTTTTATTTTTTATTAAAAATCTTAAGTAGAATAGTAAAAGCCAATAAAATTTAAATTAAAGAATAAAAAGTTCAAAAAAGGGAAGAAACATTGTAACCATAACTTACACATTCAATATTACGCATGGACCACTGTTTCAGACTCTCCTAATGTAGTTCTGCTAATGATTACAAATGTGACATGATAATATTTTCTGAATCGGTGTAGGGAACCTTTGACTCTGCAGATTTTGTTAGACTATTAATTACCGTATTTTTCGGAGTATAAGACGCACCTTTTTTCCTCTAAAAAGAGGCTGAAAATCTGGGTGCGTCTTATACATCGAATACAGCATTTTTGGCCGCCTGAAACCCTGCCTCTTCACCAAAATGGCTGTACACATACCCTTATGGAGGCTTCCAGAGAGCTCCTGGGGGCTGGGGAGGGCAGAAATGAGCAAAAAACAGGGTGTTTTTGCCCCTCCCAGCCCCCAGCAGCACTCTATAAGCCTCCATAAGGCTATGCATGCTATTTTTTGACCAAACAAACAGCCCATTTTCACGAAAAAAATGGGCCATTTTTCCTCATTTTGCCCCCCCCAATCTTTCCAGGAGCACTCTGCAAGCCCCCCAAGGCTATTCATGCCTTTTGTTTGAAACAAAAGGGCCCATTTGTTCAAAAAACGGGCTGTTTGGGGGAGGTTTGCACAGTGCAAAAAGGGTTTTCCCCCTCTTTCGAAAAGCTGTTTAGTTAGAGTGATTGATGAGAATTACATTGGTCAAATACTGTGCTTGCAGAAACAAAGATTTGTTCCAAAGGTGGTCAGTGATTTCCTTCTCCAGCACATGGGTAAGTAAATACACCTGGAAACATCTACCTACCTACCTACTCTCTCTCTCTCCTTACCTATCTAATGTATTTCTCTCTCTCTCTCTCTCTCTCTATTTTTCTCTCTCTCTATCCCTCTACCTACCTACCTTCCTACCTACCTACACTCTCTCCCTACCTACCTACTGGATTTCTCTCTCTCTCCCCTCTACCTATCTACCTACTCTCTCTCTTCCCCTACCTATCTACTGTATTTCTCTCTCTCTCTCTCTATTTCTATCTCTCTATCCCTCTACCTACTTATCTATCTACACACTCTCTCTCTCTACTTGCCTACCTACTGTATTTCTCTCTCTCTCTCTCTCCCTATCCTTTTATTTACCTACCTACCTACTCTCTCTCTCTCCCTACCTACCTACTGTATTTCTCTCTTTTTCTCTCCCTCTCTATCGCCCTACCTACCTACCTACTTTTTTTTTAAAAAAATTGCGTCTTCTAAACCTGGGTGCGTCTTATACTCTGAAAAATGCGGTATTACTATGGGTAATAGTAAAGAATGCTGGGAATTGTAACTGATCAACATTGGAAAACTTGAGTTGCTTCATATCTTCTTTTTCCTTTTTCCCTTTTCTCCTTTCCTTTTGCTTTCCACCCATGTCATGCACCATATCCTGGGAGGTTTTCAAAGGCCAATAAAAAATAAATAAATAAATAAACAAAACATAAACCCTCACAAAAATTGCACAAAATGCCTCAAAAACCATACTCCTCTAAAAACCAATATTCAACTTTGCTGATCTCTAGCTTTGCTTTACCCTGCTGCTTCTGGGAATTGGCATTCAGGTCTTTCCAGAAAGCTAGGCGAATAGGGGCCTGCTGGTTCTCCAGGGAAAAGGGAATTTATTAGATTTGTACTCTGCTACAATCAACAAGACTCTTGGCAGTTGAAGTGCAATTATTCATCCATGATAAAATATTTTTTTCCATTAAAAGCAAATAATCACACAATATTCAGATAGTCCATCAGGTAGACTACCGTAAGTAGAAAACATGATCAGATCAGCTAATGCTACTTCAATGTAACACTATATTAACAGAATCTTTGTGAGTCTGGAAGTACAGGTATCCTGCCATCTCCTTTACAGCCTGAGGAACTAGGGAAGGTCTGTTCTGAGCTTCTTGCTACATCCTCTATGCAGCCGTGGCTATGCTGTCTCTTATCTTACCATTTCCTAGGCAACTTCTCTTTGCCCTGCTCCTAAGGTTCTTCCCACAAAGCTTTACAGACGGCACATCAATGAGTATCCCATAGCAACTAGCCACTATATTCTGAACCAATTGAAACTTCCAAATGATCTAAAGAAGTCATAATGTAGTCATAGCAAGTGAGGAGGACATGAGTTACTGTCCCAAAGTCATCTTGCTCTAGACCGGGATTTAGTTGGCACATCAGGTGGAGCTGGACCAATGGACCTCTTGTTCCTGGCCTCTACTTGCCCATGTTAGAGTAATATAAAGCCTTCCTCAGCAATTCTATGTAAATGTTAAAAAGCAGAAGGGAAATGACCAAACCATGTAGCATCCCACAAATGAGCAGCGGCTTGGTTGATCTTTCCTCTTGCTACCTTCTCTACTGAATGAAATTTATTTTGAGGAAGGAGTAAAACAGGGGTGTCAAACTCACGTGGTCACAGCAGTGTCATGTGACATATTGGGACTTTCCCCCCACCCTTCGCTAAATCGGGAGGGGACAGGGCCAGCATGTGATGCATCTGGCCTGCGGCCAGCGAATTTGACACCCCTAGAGTAGAACAACTATAATTCCGACCCCTTTCTTGTTAGCAGTCCAAAAGAATACCATGGTTGATGGTATCTAAACCTGGCGAGAAATCTGAAAATACCTATATGGATGCATTGTCCCCATCCAAGTCACAACAAAAGTTTTCCACAATGAAAAGTTCACAACTTTTCAAAAGAAGGGAAGATTCAAAACTGGACATTTGTTGTCAAATACTGATAGATTTAGAAGTCGGTGATCTACAACCAGTTTTAAGATTTCAAGAACATTACCACCTCCAAAATGGGGAATGGACCACCTCCTAGATCCAAGTTGTCATGTTTTCTCTGAAGGAGCCAGGAGGGCCAAGGGCCAAGCACATGAATGGCCGGGGACAAACAACAGTTCACCATTCTTATCCACCATCATAGTTTACAGACCATAAAGAGTTCCAAACAATCTGGAATGAAATCTTTAGATTTTGTCCATGAAAAAACAATTTTTTAGTGAATCTGAGTGTTCAGCAAAGTTCTGTGATAACTGGCTATAACAACCAGATAGAGCTCTACCTCTTGTCTTTTCTCTGAAAGGAAATTGACCATCTGAAACAGGCAGATGGTTCAGTCTGGATCGGGCTAACTGGTAGTAGCGGCAGCAGGAGGCTCTGCCTACCTGCCCAGAGGCATTTGTGCATGCGCAGAAGGGTGCACGAACACACGATCGAATCGGTAGGAAAAAAATTGGAAACCCACCACTGGAAACAAGGCTTCTGGATGACACTGTCAATTCGGCAATACATTTGGGAGGAATTGTTTGACTTTAGAAGTGAAACCTTCTGTAAAAGCTAAATTCAAATTGCAGTTATTAAAAAGGATGGATGTAGAATTTCCCTTCAGGGTGTGTTAAAAACAAGATTGCATATTGGTACAATGTAAATTGATGCAGTGGGATTTAATTTCTTTTATTTAAAAGAAGTTTAAAATCCTGATGATCACCAGTTAGAAACAGAAATAATTTCTGCAGCTAATAGTTGACTGGAGTTTTACAGTTTAAATTTGATGGCGCCAGTAGATGGGAGGAAATTTGGAAGTTACAGAATGGACCCATGTCTTTTTCCACTGACTCCCTTTACTGAGAAGCATAACAGGTTTTTAAAGGATACCTTTTCTTTAAATATAAATAAAATACATCCTTTAACATTTTTAAAATTCTACCTAAAGATTTATTGAGCAGACAAATAGAGCCGCAGGAAAATTATTGCGGTGTCACATATTAGATACTAGGCAATATATCAGACATTTTGATATGACCATCAAAAAGCTTTTCAATTTTCTAGCAGAAAAATTCAGATTTATATAATATCCTTTTCCCAAATGACGCTTGTCTTGGTAAATTTCCCATGGTCTTCCAAGTGTTAAAAAGAGCATAAATTGAAAAGGGTGTGGCAGGAAGGCATTCTTTATTCCACAGTTGGTTGGCAGAGACATTGTGACACCTAATCCAGTTGTGAGTCAGGAACTGCCTTTGCCTGCTCTTTGTATTGTCTTTCCTGATCGACCTGTTGCCTCGCCATGTGTCAAAGACACACGGGAGCCATTTCTCACTTGTGGACCAGGCTTCCCTCTCTATATCTGTTGCATTACAGCTGTCAACATCTTTGACAACCCAACACTCCTGGAGAGCAACGGCCTAAGAAGGTTGACCTGGCCTTTCATTCAGCTCACTGTGTTTCTTCAGTGATTCTCTAAAGCTGCAGTTGTTTCCCAGATTCTTTGTCTCTGCTGTGAGGTGCTGTTCGTAGGTATTTAGATTCCAGGGAACTGAAGGAGACCCCCAGCCTGCTTTCCTCTGTATGACAAAATGGGTGAAAAAAAGAAAAGCTTTTATCCTAGAGAAAAGGAGGGGGAGGAGAGGAAACTTTACAAATACACCCAAATGACCCATTCCGACTTAGCATGGAACTTAACAAGTTACACCCACTTTCTGAGCCAGAAACGGAATGAAAGATTCATGCTTCCTCATTTTTGTTGCTAGAATTGGCTGCTTTCTGAAATGAGAGCAGAGAATATGTCTCTGCCACTGAGGAAAGAGGTAAGCAGCTACCAGTAGATATTCTCCTATTGGGTGTGCTTATAGCCCTATGCAAAAAAGTGGGATTGGGGAAAAATGTATAGGAGGGGTTGCTGTGATAATTGGTATGCCTTGTATTCCTTGTGTTTTCACATGTCTGATTTTCTTCCATGCTAGAAGCTGAAAGGTGTCCTTTTCTGTTTATTTTATACCAATAGGCCTTAGAGAATTTTCTCCTATCTTTTCATTCATTTATCTATAGAAATGTGAGATTTTTTCAAAAAGGAAATTTGATGCAGTGGGAGGGAGTAATTGAGCAAGCTATTTCCAGACGGGCAGGGAAGACAGTAAGTTTCATGTTACATATTAAAGATGCGCATTTTCCCTGAGCTGCTTGCCTGTATAATTATAGGTTATCCACCTGAGTTACCTTTAAAGCTTACCTTGTGCAAGTTTCTAGTTTCAGTGAAGAGTCTGCTGTGAGTACTGAGAATGTGGGAATATTTATACATGCTTTCTGCACCTTCATGCCTTCAGGAACCTTAGCTTATTCCCATTCATCAAGGCCCGCAGAATGATTCCAACGATATTTTTCATGGCATTGGAAGTGATTCTTCCCAGGGAAAGCTGCATTTTAGTTACAAGAAGTGCTTGGATCTGTCCCATTTAGATTTTGCAAAGTATTCCAAAGCACAGCTGTTTAAAATCATTTTGTGCAATTTTTTCTTTACAAACTTTTAATATTAATTTGAAACGTTTCCTTTCAAGTTGAAGTCTCTTTCCTTTAGGAGATAAGGAAATGTGAGTAGCAAAGGTTTTTGACTTGTGTTTCTTTTCCTATTTTTTAAAGTCAACCTTGCTATATTCACTCTTCATTTTTCTGTTTGCTTGTTTTTGGTTTTCTTTCTTTTTTTTAATTTGTAACTGTTCAGATCATTGGAAGCTGGGTAGGATATAATTTTAATTATTAATAATAGCTGGATCATGTTCAAAATTGATAGCAAAGTTGAAGGAAAGAAATTACTTGGACACTGCAATAAAATGTATTGTACAAAGAATGGATTTTAAGCTGATATCAGTATCAAAATGCAATGAACCTGAGTTACGATAGAATGGTGTAGACCAGGGGTTCCCAAACTTGGCAACTTGAAGACTTGTGGACTTCAACTCCCAGAATTCTCTAGCCAGCAGAGCTGGCTGGAGAATTCTGGGAGTTGAAGTCCACAAGTCTTCAAGTTGCCAAGTTTGGGAACCCCTGGTGTAGACCAATGTAGACTCCAGTCTGGTGCTGCTGGCTGGAAAGTTGTTACCTAGTGTATTCAGAGAGCAATAGGTTGAGGTGTTAATTCTGACTCAGATTGCCTGATATTATAGCAATAGCATTGTTTCTTGATTTGTTATTTCTTCTGTGATTAAAGCAAATTGCTGCTGATTTTATTAAGTGCCTTAATATAAGGCTGCTACAAAATGTTGACTTCTGTATCTTAAATATGCAGTTTTATTTTAAAATCTTAAAAATAAAAAATTTCCAGTAGATGTCAGTGTTCGGCATTCCTTTCCCCTTCCCCTTCTTCTCTCGTCATGGCACTAGAGTGCAGTAAATTATGATCTGTGCAAATCTTATGTAGTATGTTGAGCCAGAACAAAAGTTGAGTTGCTAAACCCAAACAATATTGGATATCTGAGCAAAGCAATATTCTTCTTTCTTTGCATTGCAAATTTGTAGATAAATTTCCCTGATGTTATTCATAATATTATCTCTTACTTCCTGGAGAAACTGCACATACTTGGTTCTTTGAAGCAATCTGAGGCACACCTAATAATGTTCAAGAAAGAAATGCACTACATTGACTTTTGTGACCCTAATGAACTTGGAGATTTATTATTGGAAAATGTCATGGACCGGAGCCATCTTTATCAGATGTGATTCATGAGTTCTCTTGCAACATGAAATCAGTTCATTTTTAGGATACCACAGTGTGTCTTTGCTGTAACAGAAGTAACATTATCTTTCTGCATTATGCATATAGTATAAATGATAAGTATTGTCTCAAGAACTGTTTAGTCTTTCTTCAACTTTTCCTCCATATGTGGTTATGATTGAAATTGGCAGTATTTCCAGTCCTAGGATATCTGGAGGAGGTCAGCTTGTGAAAAACTAATTTATCTCCACCCTGTTCTCTTCTTCTCTTTGGCTTTATTATGAAAACTGACAGGGCAAGTAAACCAATACAGGTAGCAATAAAGCTGCATAGACGAAATATCAGGTTATCAACTATTGCAACATTCAACCAGCTATTTGTTTTTAATCAGAATAAGTTTTTTAAAAAAAATCACTGCTATATCCAGGATCTTTAGATTAATATTTAAAATAGGGATGCGCAGGAATGGACATTGGTTTCATCATGTTTTCTTCGGAATGTCTTTCTGGGTATTTGTGCGTGAGTGATTCCAGCATGTTTCAGTGATTTTTATGGAACAATAATCCATCTCTGGATGAGAGAAATAAATTATTAATAGAGCTGAATGTTTCAGCATGGGGCTTTTAAGGGAGGTCAGGAGACAGAATGCTCAGTTCAAAATTAACACAGCCGGGCTGCAATGCTCCTGGAGCAATGAGGAGGAAAATGGGTAGAGAACAAGTTTAAGAATCCTGAAAGCATTTATACTTTAGTCACAGATGGTAGAGAGGGCTGCACCTGATTCCATCTGATTCCAAAAGCATCCTGCCTTTAAATGGTTGTGTGGTTATAACCTATTCCAGTCTTAATAATATAAACAAAAGCGAGGCTTTTATTCTTTTAATTCAGCAGGTATATCCTTTGACTGTTGGTTTAATTACGCTGCAAAACATTGTCATGAGCCTTTTAAGAAGCCAGAACACAAAACACTCCTAACAAATCCAAGCCTCAAGAGGAACACTTTATAAAGAATACATTATAAAAATGCTGTGGAGAAATTGGACTTGTTTTCCCCTTCTTTTAGAGAGTGAACTTTTTATTCGGCAGTATTGAGAAAGCTTGACATATCTGAGCCAAAGTTAAGTCCTGCAGTTTCGACAAAGCTAACTAACATAGCCCTTGTTTAGGCACATAACATTAGAAAAATAATTTAGCTGACTTTTTTTCAACGAAGAGGTAAAGAATGCAATCATATTCATCCCTGTCAATATAAACAGAGTCACTCTAATGTTGACAGAGTCAGTGTGAAAGTTAAAAGCACGAAGCTTGGTAAAATACATCAGCCAGAATCACAGATGTTAGCAGAGGAAGAGACCTGAACTCAGAACCATAGTAGCAAAAGTTTCTCTGGTTAAGCCAGAATTCTGAAGAATCCTGGCTTATATCTGTTTGTTGAGCCCCATTTGTTATTTTTCCCCTGCCAGTGAAAGCAGTTAAAAAACTTGGAAATATTTGGAATGGAATAGAATAGAATATGTCTGGATATGGTTTGGTACAAATATGCAACATGATTTGTTAAATAAATCTTTAATTCAGTATTTCATGAAGAAATGAATGAAATAATATTGATCCTCCCTGATGGACCATTATTTTTAGAAGGTTTTATCTATTTTTCCATAGATTGTGATTTAGTTTGGTAGATCTTATACACGAAATCTCACATTAACGTTTATGGAGTTCTTTCCTTTTTTATAACCAGGGTCTGAATAATCCCCGAACAGAAATTTGCTCATGGGCTATGTAGTGATAGCAACACGTACTAATTTCACTCTTTAGAAAACCTGTTAGGAACAGTTGCATTATTTATCACAACTGAATAGTGGATAGCAACAGAACAGTTCCTACAGCATGTTAAGTATAGCCTTTAGATATCCAAGAGAGATGGCATTTTGATCTGTTTAAATAATATAACAAAGCTTACCTAGTATAGGTGATGAAAGGCAAATGTTTTTATAATAGATTAAAAAACCAAAGCTAAACTGCAAAGGATTATCTAATTGAAAGTGCACCTTCAAATAATATTGCTGCACAACACAGAAGAAATGGTATATTTGATCATATAACATATTATTGAAGTGCATTCTCTCCCAGTATTAAGCAAATTTACCAAAATGGTTTGGGACTGACTTGTATCATCTAATACGATAGTTTACATTATCTTGAGATTTGTTAGTATACACAGTGGTGTAAACCAGCACTATCTCAATCAAATTCATTTTGCATCTTTCATCATTCCAGAGATTCCTTAACAAACTGGAATATTCCTAGTTGAAGTATCACCAAATCTCTCCTTTTCTCTGTGGCTTTTTAACCGTCCTGCCTGATTAACATATATTGGAAACTCAATATTTCCTAACTATCTTGTAAACCTTTACAGTAGTTAGTTTAACAAAGATATTCCCAGTTGATGCTAATTTTCATAGGAGCATTTCTACATACATGGAGATTAGACTATTAGCATGAAGAGGTTCTGATAGGTCATCTTTGATTAGGTTTGCCTAACAAGGTAATGTCGATTTTCTGCAGCTAAAATCAGCAACAAAGAGACATTCATCTGTGTCTGTTCTCATTTTCTCTTTCTGAAAAAATGGAAACCAATATTTTGATTGAAATGAGCATTCTTGCATACTCTGAATTTTTTATAAGGGAGAAGATGCATTTAAGGACATTCAACATGTATTTGAGAAACTAGCATTAACTTTATTCTAAGTTTTTATTATTTAGAGAAGGGCTATAAGCCTTCTGTAGCTACTGTAGACCCGAGTTTATATATCCCCTCTTGCAAGTCATGGGTTTATAACAATAATCATCACTAACAGTCTGTTTCTAGATTACCCATTTAATGATCGCACCATGAACACCATTCACACTAAGAAAATCACCCTACGTCAATTGAACAAGGTAGTTTTACAGGTAACGTCCTGTGGCATTTCTTTTACTATTATTAAACAACATCTGCCTACCTCAGATATTTTGGGGTAGAATAGGTGGACAAAAATGCCAAATACAGTTTAAATATCTCACTGATTGTGTAGCCAACTGTAATAATGCTATGGAAAAAGAAATTTGCTGTTAAACCAATTGCAATTGGAGCCCATGGAGAAATATCTAAAGCAACCTTTTTGGCACCAGGGACCGGTTTCATATAAAAAAAATTCTGCTGGACCGGTAGGAGCCTCCAGCGGGTGAGTCAAGTCACGTGGGCCACGCGTGCATTCGGTGGTCACGTGGAACCCGAGATGGGAACCTGCATCTCGTGGGAACGCGACCCAGGGAGGGCGCCTTGTGTGCAACTGGGTGGGAAAGCTGCCAGGGGTCCAAGGCGAAGGATCCTCAGCTGGGGCAGAGAAGGACGGGCTGCGTCCCGGGCAGGAGGGCCTGGTAGCCCCTTCCCCCCACGCAGGGCTGGGTGGTGTCCCGAACCCCCCCAATGCAGGCCGTTGCCCCCATCCTGCCCCCGAGGAGTGCCCCAGCCAGCCGCCAGGATAGCAGAGCGTTTGCTACACTTTCCTAAGAGTTGCGCTACTCTCTCCGCCGCTCACTCCGGCCCGGTTACTATCAAGCCACGGACCGGCACCGGTCCACGGCCCGGGGGTTGGGGACCCCTTATCTAAAGGACATCTTCACTATCTGGAAATTTTGAATTTTTCAGACCTGAACATCCTAATTTTACCCCTTGCTTAGAACACTCTATATTCTTAGTCACTTCCTTAATAATTCTTTGTCCTTGGTTAGGACTTCAGTTATTAAGTGTTTGCAAATCTTAGACTGTGAATCTAAGTGCAGGTTACTACTACTATTACTATAACAACAACTCCTAATGATAATACTGATAAAAATTGGAACTGCTTTCTTTTATTTATTTTATTTTTTGAAATCTGCAAACGATGTCTTTATGGGCAGACCACTTTCCAGCAGGCACGCCTTCATTTGAAGGTGCTTCTATTTGAAGGGGTGGTCAATCCAACCCTGATTTCTTTCTTAGAAAATGACTGGGAGCTGAAGTCCTTCAGACTTAAAGTTGCAAAGTTTGCCCACCCCTGCTCTAGTCTAATCACATCAGCATCAGTACCTGGATAAAAGAGCTGGTAAATGGAAGATTTGCTGGCTGCACTTTCCCACCATAGTGAAATGTTCTGTATTTCTTGCTAAATTATAGTAATTATTTCTAAATCTGCACCTGCATCTATATATAAAAAATAACACATGCTGACCTTAGGCAACCTGGCATTCTGCTTTGTTCTCTTATGTATTTTTTCCTCCTTTTTTTCTGGGTGGTGAGCATCCCTTAGTAACTGCTTTGGTTTACAATGACAGTGGTTTTTTGCGTGTATTGTAATTTGCTCTGTTTAGTTGGGAATAATAATAATAATATTTATTTTATATACCGCGTCCTCTCCCCAGGGGGACTCGGAGCGGTGCAGAGGGAAAAATTAAAACACTATAAAATATACATACAAGAATAAATACAATAAAGTAAAAACGAATTAAATTTAATTGTCCCTGCACTAAAATCCCCATATTAAAACTAGCATTCCCTAACGCCCTAAAGGTAGAGACTAACCTAGGCCGGCCAAGCAGAAAAAGTATGTTTTTAATTTTTGACGGAAGGAGCGGAGGTCCGTGGTTGTTCTAATGTCGGGGGGAAAGGTCGTTCCAGAGGGCAGGGCCCGCCACAGAGAAGGCCCTTCCCCTGGGCGTCGCCCGCTGACAAAGTCTAGTGGACGGCACCCGGAGAAGTCCCTCTTTGTGGGAGCGAATCGGCCGTGAGGATGTATGGGGCAGGATCCGATCCCGCAGATGCAAGAGATGAAAAAGTTAGACAGTGAGGAAACATTACAATGACATCTCATTATGCTTTTAAAATCTCTAGGTGTGGCGTCAGAAAAATAAGGCTGAGACCAAGCAGATTGTTTTAGTCTGCTTCCATAGATTATTTCTCATCTCCATCATGTCTGCACCACTAGTCCCAAGGGCCAAGAAGATCTAAGCAAGTCATGAATGGCATCATGGCTGAATACCTGCATCTTTTCCAGCTAACCAGGGCTATTAACATTTAAATTGAGAAGGATGGGGAGAGGGGGTGGGGGAAAGGCAGTCTAGACAGAATAAACAAACTCAATTTCATAAAAGTATAACACAAAAGGCAGGAGATGAAGTAGAACCAGAGCCGTCTAAGAATTAAGCCATGTATTTCAGCCATGGATCAAAACAGTAATTATTCTTTTAAAATATATTTGTTTTAGGGAGAGGGCACACTGAATCACTTAGTTGTAACCAAAATAAAGGTTGATGCTTTTATAGCAGCCCAGATACTAAGCGCTATCTAAATTTTAAATCGCTTTTGTAATGTGTTATCTAGGACCTAAGATTTAAAATTAATGGTTCTATACTGCAGGGGTCTCCAACCTTTGCAACTTTAAGTCTGAAGGACTTCAGCTCCCAGACTTCTCCAGCCAGCAAAGCTGGCTGGAGAAGTCTGGAAGCTGAAGTCCTTCAGACTTAAAGTTGCAAAGGTTGGAGACCCCTGCTGTACTGTATACAGTATTCTCTCCCCCCCCTCTCTCTCCCCCTCCTTCTCTCATTAAAAATGTCTTTTAAATAAATGCCTATTTCATATGGATGCAAGTCAGAAGGAACACTTAAAAAACAAAGACAGATGGAAAATTACCTGGTTAGCTCTTGGTTTAAATGCTTTATGTATTAATATTTTGATTGTATATTTTGATATTTATTGTATATCCTGATTTCTTGTGAGACGCTCATACTTCTGCTTGATTTTTCATGTCAATTTTATTGTGAGGATAGGTATTTGTTTACTACCTGATCAAAGTAAAAGCTGCTTGAGGTAGGGCATGTTAGGACATCCAAGAAATATTAGAACCTTTTTGGAATGGGCTATAGTTGATCAAAAGGTTCGGCGGTTTGAATCCCTAGCATCATGTAATGGAGTGAGCTCCCGTTACTTGTCCCAGCTTCTGCCAACCTAGCAGTTCAAAAGCATGTAAAAATGCAAGTAGAAAAATAGGGACCATCTTTGGTGGGAAGGTAATACTGTTCCGTGCACCTTTGGTGTTTAGTCATACCCGCCACATGACCACAGAGACGTCTTTGGACAGAGTGGCTCTTTGGCTGTGAAACGGAGATGAGCACCACCCCCTAGAGTCAGGAACGACTAGCGCATATGTGTGAGGAGAACCTTTACCTTTATTTTACCTTTATAGTAGCAGAATTGTGAAAGCTCGACAGAATTTCTCCTTTCTTCCTCCTCATATCAAGGAGAGTCAAATGAGACAATCGACTTAGTTTTTCATGCTTTCCTATTTCCAGGATTAAGTTCACATTTTCCTAATGGTTGCTGCATATTTTCTTTCTCTGGGCTGCTCTACAGCATCTTATTCCGTTCTCCAGTTATTCTGAATGGGCATTAAACTAATGATAGACCAGTTCCGTTTCAGTAGTAAAATGTTTCCAAATCTGTTTTGTTGTTTATTTACTGACATTTGTTTATAGCTGGTAGAATACTAGGAAACTTATTTTGAAAATGCCCAGATCCGACATCCAGATCTGGTGGGTGGAGGCTAGACCCAGGATAGAATCTGGGAGATTTCTATATTATGAGAAGGGAGATTTTTTTTTTCTGAAAAAAATCTGACTCAATTAAGATTGTGGGTGTTTATTTATTTAAGCCAGAGGCCTTCAAACTTGGCAACTTTAAGACTTATGGACTTCAACACCCAGAATTTTCCAGCTGGCTGGAGAATTCTGGGAATTGAAGTCCACAATTGTTAAAGTTGCCAAGTTTGGGGACCCCTGATTTAAGCAATCCTGAGAGAAAACGTTTAGCTAAAACACTGCAGAGAGATGACTTGTTCAGTCAGAGCTTGAATTGCTCTTGCTGTCTCCTCTTCACAGCCCTCTTCTCCATCATAAAAGGTAGTCAAAATTGGTAGACCAGGATTTTCTTTTTTTTAATGGCTTATCTTAAATCTCAGTTTAAAGTTGAGTCTAATTGTAAAAGATAAAATAACCATTAATTTGGTGGAAGTGTTTTACCTCTAAATTTGGTAGTGGTCTACAAAATAAATTGGAGATCTAATGTTTGATCTGTAGGTCACTTGCTGCTCCTCTGCCTTACTTGAAGAACTATTTCATACAAAGAATTGTAACAATCATTCCATTTATTAAAGCAGAATAGTAGAACTTCATCTTTGTTCTTAATCCTCTCTGTTCCTAGCCACAAGAAACAAAAATATTTCAGATTATTACAGTTAAAACATTATGGTGATAATGATGATAACACTGCTAATTAATACACCATCTATATAAATAAAAATTTAAAATAGTTTGTGCAAAATTGCTAATCTCAGAAAGTACTGCACCGATCGGCACCAAATTTTCACACAATGTTGCTAAGAAAGGGAGTAACAATTATATGTACATTTTGTGTGGCTGCCACATCTGTGTCATGTGCAAGCAACACAAACGTAAAAGGTATGCACTTCTCAGTTATTTTTCTCTCTTAATCTCCTACCATCCGGCTGCTTCTTATGATGCGTCATGCACATGCCCCTCACATTTCCAACGGTCGTTTCCTCAGCAACTGAATAAGCCTCCAACGTTCCACACTGCATGGAGGCCTACTAGGCCCAAAACACACACACACAGAGAGAGGGAAAAATACAGTAGGTAGGTAGGTAGGTAGGTAGGTAGGTAGGTAGAGGGAGAGAGGGAGAATGGTAGGTAGGTAGGTTGGGGGTTATACGGTGGTTGTGTGTATGTGTTTGTGTATGCAGGTGTAGATCTACACACAGATTTGTTGGCCATTTAACCAGACTGGGCCACAGCAACGCGTGGATGGGAATGGCTAGTAATTAATAATGATAGAATATCCAGCTTTCCCCCTTCTTTTTTGTATCCAATACCCTTTTTTTCTTTTTACAATCCTGTAATCCCTTAATTCAGGATAGAATCAGGGTTACTGGCTGGAGCTGAGCATTTACTGGCTGGTTGCCTTTCGTGATGCCTACATGGAGTTTGCAGCAGATATTTTTCCTTTTTGCCCTAGGAGGGAAACATGTGCCAGTACCTAGGTTTGAACTCTCAACCTTCTGAATGGGAAGAGAGCAACTTCATCACTAGGCTACCATACCGCACTTTGATACGAAAACAATGGAATGCTAACAACTTAAAGTATATTATATAAATATAATTGTACTGAAATAACAATGTATCAAGAATTATATTTACACAATAAAAAGACTCTCCCCCACACACAATTGTTATCATTATTGACAACTGTAGAGCTAATGGTATCTTTTAATTACATCACTCTTCATTGTACCCTACTGTGTTAGCACATCAAAGGCCATTGATGGTCATTCTCCTATCTAAAGTAGCAGATATGAACTAGTGATGAGAAAAGTCCCAACGGGAGAGAGGGCGGTATACAAATTAAATTAATAATAAATAAATTAATAAAAATATCTCTAGTGCTTTTCTCTGCAGAGCTCCATTCTTCTTTGTCTGCTTTGTATTTTATTCCCATTGTCTATTCTGACTATGGATTCTGTGAATTGGAGATCAAAATGTCAGCAAGTCATCAGGTTGAAGAAGGCTGCCTAATGACCTTAATATTGTAATGCATATGGGCTATTCCAAACGCCTCCTTTTTTAGATTATTAATTCCTATTTCTCAGTTGCTGATTTTATTGTTGTTTGGAGGATGTGACATGTCAGTTACATAGAGATACAAGGTCTTTGGGGAGGGATAATTAACTTTCTATTTATAGTTTTGTGTAGGATTGATCTTCATACTGGGATGAATCATTTATTTGACAGTTTTATCTGCAGCTTTATTTGCGAATGTTCTATGAATAGACAAATATGCCCGAGAACGATAGCTGCTTTCTAAAGAGAGAGAGAGAGAGAGAGAGAGGAAAGAAATCTTTCCATTTATTCTTTCAGAACATCTACTTGTTACTGCAATATATTTATGGAATGGGAAGTTATAAAGACTTCTGTGAAAAGTTCCTCCTTTGGACATGGACATTAACATCAGATTTATATCAGCTATAGTTTGCAAAATGAATTTTTGCTATGAATGTACTTCGATTCTCTTTGCATATTGTAAGCTCAAGATTCTCAACCATATATTCCAACCATAGGATTGTTTCTGCAATGTAATATACTACACAAATTTCCTCAGAAATAAGCATCATAGCACCACACCTACATTTTGAAATCCATTATCAACATAAAAGTAATCTCGAATAGCAGGTTTTTTTGCCTGGTGATAATCTGAACTCAGGTCCAATGTTGATGATAAGGATAATACATTGCATGAGATGGATTGCAAGATGATTACACTTTTGAAATATCTGAATATCACTTTTCCATGCTCTAAATCAGAGGTTCCCAAACTTGGCAACTTTAAGACTTGTGGACTTCAACTCCCAGAATTCTCCAGCCAGCATAGCTGGCTGGAGAATTCTGGGAGTTGAAGTCCACAAATCTTAAAGTTGCCAAGTTTGGGAACCTCTGCTCTAAATCATGAGCAAAACCCAAACAAGCCAATTAAATAATAATAAAAAAATCAGAGGATCCAACAGTTTTGGAGTTGTAAGGAAAGACAAGGATGAGGAAAGAGAGAGCAGGGACATTCCTATGTTGCCAGTAATTAAAAGGAAGGGGAAAAAGGAAACAAAGGGAGAAACTACTTACCCAGTGCCATATAATTGCTGTTGTTTGGCAGTTTAATAATAAAATAAAATTAGAAGGCAAAGTGAGCTGTCATGCTGTGGTAATATAGCTGGAAGCTTGTATCTTATAAATCAGGGGTCCCAACCCCCGGTCCGCGGACCGGTGCCGGTCCGTGGCTTGATAGGAACTGGGCTGCAGGGCCGGAGAGGAGGAGGAGGGAGCAGCCCCCTGGGCAGGGCGCACGCCGGATGCGGGAGAGCGCAGGCACGGCGGTTCGCGCTGTTGGAGGCCCTAGAGGGCCGAGTGAGCCAACTCCCCCCCCCGCGTGCGCATGCGCTGCCTGTTCCCCCTCCCCCCCCTCCTCCTCTACGCCAGCCGGTCCGCAGAATTTTCTTTAAAATGAAACCGGTCCCTGGTGCAAAAAAGGTTGGGGACCCCTGTTATAAATGGTAGAATAAAAAATAATTTAAAACTTATATCTTAAAGCCATGTACAGTGGTTAGGGATGTATTTTACAGATACAAGTAATATTGTGTGTACTTAGTTGGTATAGTCCACATACTCAACATTCAGTGGATAAATAACCCTTTCATTAAAGCAGGGGTCTCCAACCTTTGCAACTTTAAGTCTGAAGGACTTCAGCTCTCAGATTTCTCCAGCCAGCTTTGCTTTGCTGGCTGGAGAATTCTGGGAGCTGAAGTCCTTCAGACTTAAAGTTCCAAAGGTTGGAGACCCCTGCATTAAAGGACTTGCTTGATTGGCTGAAAGAAGAAATGCTAGCAACCTATCCAAATCTGCCTTTGGATTCTGTGTCATAGCCCCTTCCTCATGCTTAGAGGATGGGGAAGATCAAGGAAGATCTTGGAGAACAAAATCGATTAGCAGTGGTCCAAGATGACTAGGCTGGCAGGTTTGAACTCCATTAACAAAATACTTGTTACCAGCTCTGATTGGAACTTTTAAGCGCATCCTCCAAGTCATCAACTCCAGGTGAGATGTCAGAGAGCTAATATATATCAGAAATGTGAGAATGGACAGTTCCTGTGCTCCTGGAATACACTGACATTCTGAGCTGAGTGAATGCAGCCCAGCATGATTAGAACAGAGATGTGAAATCTGGACCTAAAGCTTATCATCTGGATGTGAGTCAGAGCTGGGTTCATCTTTGATGTGCTTCACTAAACAGCTGCCTGAAATCCTGCTAACCTTGATATTGTTGACTTTGCTTTGACTTAATGCCATTTTGGATTTGGAAATTTTAGGTTGATTAGCTCAGTTCAAATATTGGGCTGTTTTGGGGCTAATCCTTTGCATAATTGCCTACTTATTGTAGTTTGTAAATTTGTTTAACCTCCCAGCTTAGTTTTCTGTTTATGAGAGGTTAGATAGGAAAAGGAACACAGTAATTGCACTTTCTATGTGCAATGCTCTCTAGTTTCTGAGTAACTGGCTAAGGAAGAAAAAGGGCTAACCCTCCACTCCATATTAATAAAGACTGCCTTATAAATGGATAGATTAAAAGGCCTCTATTGTATTGTAAACTGATGCACTAGAATTAAATTACTGTTCATGCTTCTAAAAAGGAGTCTCTGTTCCTAGGGTTGGCCTGGGGCAAATCTAAGCACAGCACCTGAGCACAGGTGTCCTCCAGCTAAGTGAAATGGTCAAATGCCATATAAACCTATTAATC
Organism: Rhabdophis nuchalis; assembly: GCA_039707465.1. Classification (NCBI taxonomy): domain Eukaryota; kingdom Metazoa; phylum Chordata; class Lepidosauria; order Squamata; family Natricidae; genus Rhabdophis; species Rhabdophis nuchalis. The sequence goes on from CM077649.1 coordinate 16,027,373, forward strand.
TTTCCTAGGAACTCAGCTGTTTGGTCTAATTGGAATGTTTCTCCAGTGGGTCTCCTTTGTTCCTCATGGGAACAGATTTTTCTTATCCCTTTTTGAGGTTGAGAAACCAGAAGCGCTTAGCTTTGAGTGATCTTTCTTGTTAATAACTGTTATAGTTCAAATTTAGCATTTCTTTAAGAGCCCTTTAATTAGCTGAGATGAAGAGATACGCGTTGGCTTGTGAAGTAGACCTTTTGTATCCCACAGTGATGAGTTCATAAAAGTTTCGATTTTGAGCATGGGCTTTTTTTCAGGCACAGTTAATTGAATGCTAAATACTGATTGCAATTGAGTTACGGTTGTCTCTGGATATGAGCATTTAGAGGCAGATGACAACTGCAACTTCCAAGCAGTCTTCAAAAGTAGCCCCATATAAAGTACGTGACAGTAGTTGACTTTAGGGGTGGTAATAGAATGGGAAGTGGTGAGATTACAGTGCCTTGAACCAGCAGGACCCAATAATTAGTCACTTCATTTAGGGGATGGCCCAAATAATCACAGAAAGTTATTCAACAAAATGCTGTAATTTAAGGATATGGTCTTAGGTCGCCACAGCAATGCATGATGTGCAAATTGAGGTCAGTGTGACTTGGTATAGAGTTGAAATAATAGCTGGTTTCAGACACAAACATTTTAGCAAATGAAGGTAAATATGTGTGTCTTAGGATAATGTTGCAGGATCCAATCTGAGTCGGTCACTCGGATCAAAAGTTTTTTCTTCCAAGCTTTTGGGCTGGAGCCCGTCAACAGGGAACTTCTCTCCAGAATATGCACACACATGAGAGAAGTTCCCTGTTGATGGGCTCCAGTACTAGTTCAAAAGCTTTGAAGAACAAACCTTTGGTCGCAATGACAAACTCAGATTGGATCCTGCAACAAACCCTTTAATTTGGTTGTGTCCTGGTGATTTCATTCTTTCTCGCATGTTCCCGCTTTTTGGCAAATCATATCCTGTCATTTACACTTGAAACTTTTAATTATTTTCAACTTCCTTGTAAATTAGTATTCCATTTAGAAAAAAAAGAGTCACAGGAAGGACAGAAGGCTATCTAAGTGCACCCCTCTGTCACATAATTGCAAACTCTGATTTGTGGAATCATTGCATCCTGAGGGTTTGTCTTAGAGCAGTGTTTCTCAACCTTGTCAACGTGAAGATGTCTGGACTTCCACTCCCAGGATTTCTGGGAATTGAAGTCCAGACATCTTCAAGTTGACAAGGTTGAGAAACACTGTCTTAGAGGAACAAACCTGTGCAATAATCTGGGAAAACAGTTACAATATTCTGTTCCCAAATAATTTGGTTCAAAGTAGCAGGTACCAAATATTTTCTGTTATCATTTATTTTATTATGTATTTATTTTATTATATTTCTATACCACCGTCTCTCCTCAATGAGACTCAGGGCGGTGCACAGGAACAATAAAAACAGCAGTCATAAATACAATCAAACATGGTTAAAAATAAATTAAATCAATTTAAAAGCCCGTGCTAAGATTCACAGTTAAAACCCTGACTAAAATCAATAATAAAAGACTATGCCAGGCCGGCCATATGAAAAAAGTATGTTTTTAATGCCCAGCGAAAGAGGCGTAGGTCCGTGATTGTACGGAGGTTGGGGGGCAGGTCATTCCAGAGGGCGGGGCCTGCCACAGAGAAGGCTCTTCCCCTGGGAGTCGCCAGCCGGCATTGACCGGTCGACGGCACCCTCAGGAGGCCCTCCCTGTGGGAGCGGACAGGTCGAAGGGAGGTATGTGGTAGGAGGCAGGCCTGCAAATAATCCACATGTATACATAGTATCTATGATATGTATGAATAATAATGTAAAGTGAATACCCAAATCTAGGCGGATGACTTGCAAAGTGTTGTGAATCTAGATTGTTGGCAACTGGCATGCTAATGAAACTATTTAAATAGGAATGATCTGCCCATTTGTTAGACTTTAAGGAACAGGTGGTGTTTTCAGTGTAATAGGTAACAATGATATCAAAATATCACACCTTCTCTTAATTTTGGGATAATTCTTTTCTACTGAGAACATTTTTTTTTCTACAAATGTAAATGTTGCCTTTAATGTAAAAGTGTACGGGAAAATCTGGTCATATGTGTGCCTCATTCAGTTTCACCCTATACTGTTAAGTCATTTTTTAAAGTGTGCAATGAATTTCAGTGAAGCCAGTCAAACCTGTTTCTCCAAGTGCTGCCTTTTAAATTCAACTTGCAGGTTCTGAAATTTAAATGAACGTAAAAGGCATTTCAATGGGTTTGTTTCTTTTCTTATTGAGGGGGCTGTGTGAGAGCTGCTTCATACAGTGATTTGTGGAAATAGCAAAGAAGGTCCGTCTAATTAGAATCTTCTTCATTTTTTCACTTCGTATCTTTGCGTTGTACTCCTATTAAAACCAAGAGATACCATTTTAGGTTTGCATTCGTGTTAGACCAGGGGTGGGCAAACTTTGCAACTTTAAGTCTGAAGGACTTCAGCTCCCAGAATTAAGTCCTTCAGACTTAAAGTTGCAAAGTTTGCCCACCCCCGTGTTAGACTATTTTTTAATGATAATTCTTATAAGTCGACCCACCTCCCATCTTTATAATACAACAGAAAGGTAACTGTTATGTACTGTAGTGTGGTTTTATAACATCAGCACATAAAGCAGGGGTCTCCAACCTTTGCAAAGCTGGCTGGAGAAGTCTGGGAGCTGAAGTCCTTCAGACTTAAAGTTGCGAAGGTTGGAGACCCCTGACATAAAGGATATATGAAAATGATGAAAATGGAACTTGATACCCATTCTGGTTAAAGCTTTGTTTTGCTTCTCTTTTTTTTTCTTCCCTACCAGGATTTTGGCATATATTCACAGGCTCCTACAAGACAATAATGAAGCCTTTGAGTGGCAGGTGTTGACATACATGCAGCTCCAGTAACTGCTCATTTTGTTAGAAATCTAAATTCCACATTTTTCCCTACGAGAGTAGGGTCGTGCTTCAGGACTTGCTGGGTGAGGTATGTAGATTCTATGCATTTTTGTAGGAGAGCTTTCTATCAGGAATGACATTTTTGAGATCAGAACATAGCTTATCATCATTATACCTGTTGACTTCCCATCCACTCCCTATTGATAGCACATACAACCCTTTCCCCTCCAGGTTTGAATTGCTTACCAGCCCATCTTAGAATGCGTTTTGATCTTTAACGGATAAATAGTAGATTACAAATGGCCACAGACCATTAAAACTGAAACATTTGCTGCTGTGGCATGCTAATAAAGATTAATGTAATCTGTTACCAATAAGCCACACAAAAACACAAAGTTAATATGACTTCTGAAGATTTTTCATTTTGTACAAAATACAGATTTGCTAGAACAGGGGTCCCCAACCTTTGCAACTTTAAGTCTGAAGGACCTCAGCTCCCAGAATTCACCAGCCAGCTTTGCTGAATTCTGGGAGCTCAAGTCCTTCAGACTTAAAGTTGCAAAGGTTGGGGACCCCTGTGCTAGAAGATAAATTGAAAATGTCACACACACACCATCACTATTCCCTTTATTTCACTTTGCCAGCCTATTTTTTTTAGAGTGGAAAGGGCAGTGAACACACTTTGCAGTCACTGACCTTTTCCATTTGGTAAGAGTACATAGAGGGTCTTATGCCATAGCTCCAGAAGTGGTAGATACTCATGCTTTGCTTTGCAGAAGACTAACTATCAAAGGAAAGAATGGGCTACAGCAGGGATGTCCAAACTTGGGAACTTTAAGACTTGTGGACTTCAACTCCCAGAATTCCCCAGCCAGCATATGCTGGCTGGGGAATTCTGGGAGTTGAAGTCCACAAGTCTTAAAGTTCCCAAGTTTGGACATCCCTGGGCTACAGATATTAGACAAGGGTCCTGGAGTTTTCAAATAAGGTATCTGCTAGCATCATTAGCCTTGGAAACCACCTTGTTTTTCTCTGTTAAAAGTAATTAAGACAGATTTGGCTTTAAAATAATTAGCCTGCTGTGTTCATATACAGTTTGAGCTGAGGCTACATTTAGTTCAGGGGACAAAAGTTTTATATTGTTGAACCTTTCTTCCCATTTTCACAGTCTTAAAACTTAGCTTGCAGCAAAAAGTACAGCTCTGATGGTAATAGCCTCCCACCAGAATCTAATTTAAGTTTGCAATCTGCTGTCTTGTAAGGTACTTCACATTTAATGGTGGTGGTGTAAATTCAGGAGAGCTAAAACTTTGGAGATTTTAATTTAGCTTGTAATTTCAAGTAAAGTTAATAAGAAACAAAAAAAAAACACCCAATAACAATATGCTTAGTAAAAAAAACAATTTGTTAGGAAAGCAAGGGCTGGGAAAACATTAGATTTCATTTATAATTAATATATCAGTGTGTTGTTCTGTAAAGATTTACCATGTAAATAGCTGAGATGTCATAACAATAAAATCAAGAGCTGTAATCTAGAAAGTACCCAGTTCATTTTTTATTAATTTAGTTATTACTATTAGTTCATGTTGATTAGATGTGCATTCCATTTTCCCTTGAGGACTTCAGAGTTATAAACTGAACAGTCTTATGGGAGAGGGAGAGTTTCAGGATCACCCAGCAAGCTTCATCCTTAAACAGGAAATATCTGAAAGGAAGGGAAGCAGTCGTATCTTCAAGAGGAGGCATCTTTTGTTTGTAGGAACAAACATAAAAAAGTTGGCCAAATACTTTCATTGTATTGTTTTTGAGCATTTATCAATCTATCAATGATCAATCACAGTATTGAAAGTCTTACACCTGGAATGTGTTAGATTAAAGAGGTCTGCAAAGTTGGCTCAAATAAAATAAAATTCAAATAAATAAATAATTCAAATAAAACCGAAATAGATAAATAAGAATGGAACCCACAAATTACCTCAGCATTGCTCTGAAACAATTGCCTAGCAGGGGTCTGCAAAATTGGTTCTTTTAAGACGGGTGGACTTCAACGCCCAGAATTCTGAGAGTTGAAGTCCACCCGTCTTAAAAGAGCCAACTTTGCAGACCCCTCTGTGTTAGAAGGACTACCAAAACAAGACTAATATTCCTTATTACGGAAGAGGGGCCAAAACTGAGAAAGGGTGGACTGTATTAGTTTCCTAATAAATTAATTGCAGAGTTGAGATTCAAAAAGCAAAGTTATTCTTTTTTCCTTTATGAGTTTTGAATGTGAAAGCTCCCGGGAAGTGGGAAGGCCCAAACACCATCTCCCCACCCCTTTTTTTTTAAAATTACAAAGGCCATTTGCCTATTATGCTAAACAGACTTTACTTCAACATTTATTTTAGACTGCTACCTTTATTTACCCAACAGATATATCATAGCAATATGCCTCCTTTCATTGAAATGTTTTACCTTGGAAATGTGTTGGCCTAAGACAGGGGTCTGCAAAGTTAGCTCTTTTAAGACGGGTGGACTTCAACTCCCAGAATCCCCCAGCCAGCTACGCTGGCTGGGGGATTCTGGGAGTTGAAGTCCACCCGTCTTAAAAGAGCCAACTTTGCAGACCCCTGGCCTAAGAGAGACTTTGAAATTTGGGATGGGGTATGTGGGTGTGTGGTACTGCTTATTTCGCTTTTTCAATTGTTTTATCTCAGATACATAGCCAGAATGTAGCCTGACTAGTATTTTACCTCTTTCTAAATAATTGAACAGTGCAAAAACTGTAGTAGGAGTAACATTTTCTTTGTCCTCATAACCTTTGAATGGTGATGAGAAAATCTTTAAAAATTAAAGAATGTGTTTTGCTATTTGAACAGCGTCTATGGCACGTTACAGGCACTAAGTCTATATAAGCTCCAATGTACTAAAGTTGCTTAGGTCAGAGTACTGTCCTATTATCGTATGATATTGGTGGCGAAAATGTTTTCATTATTTCCTCTGTTTGCATTCCCAAACATAGCAGTACGCAGGGAACCATTATCTAAGATTCTTTGTGCTAGCAAATATATTTCTACTTGCATTAATGCGTTTTTCTCTTAGCTGCTTTTATTTTTCATTCAGCATAGATTACCCTAAGATTACTTTGTGGGGTAGGGGAATAGAGAACCTTTTTGCATTTTGTGCATTTATGTTCATTTTTTATATTTTATGTATGCTTCCTGGTAGGTCTGAAATGAACAGCACATTGTCTCTCGTTGTCTTTCTGAGAGCAAGTTTTGACATGTCTAAGGATGAAGTTTCTGTATTCAGTCAGACTAGAATGAGTAACTTCTAAAACTTCTTCATGCTTTTTCTCACACTGTGATCTCATATTCTTGAGAGTGATCTGTCACAGAACAGATTTTTACAGCTTTGAAAAACTAAGGGGAAATATGGGGCTCTTGAAAAAACAGTGCCTGGTAATTCTCAAATTTTATCCGATTTTTAGGGGATTCCAGGGTGGGGGGGAGGGATAGTCAGGTGGGAGGGCGACAGATTATAGGGCCGGCTAGCGGAAGTAGGGAAACGGAGGAGGGGGAAGGGGGGGTCGTTTCCACTGAGGTGTTTCCCATCAATCTGGTCTTGGGGAGGGGCAGGGGCGGTGGGAGACGGGAGGAACATCACCAGCTGGAGGACCGTGGCCGCTGGCTACGGGCGGTCACGCGCTCCAACCCCCCATACTCCCATCGCAGGCTAGGAGGGCAAGAACCACAGACCCGGGGCCCTAGGCTGATGCTATGCAACGCCAAGTCCGTGGTGCAAAAAGCCCCCCTCATCCATAACCTTGTGTCAGAGGGGGACCCGGACCTGGTAGGTATTACGGAAACCTGGTTGGGCCACGAGGGAGGTCATCCCCTCGTAGAAATGTGCCCACCAGGCTACCGAGCCTTCCATCAACCTAGGGTCCTAGGGAGGGGTGGGGGGTGGCGATTATGGTTAGGGAAGGTCTTGAGCCAAAGGAGACCACGATCCCCCAGACGACCGGGTGCGAGTCCCTCCTCGTGAAATGGGGCCTAGGGAGGCAGTTGGGCGTGTTAGTTGTATACCTGGCTCCTCGCTATGCAACAACAGCCCTGCCCGAGCTCCTAGAGGTGATAGCCGAGACGGCGGTTGAAACCCCCAGACTTTTGGTCATGGGGGACTTTAACCTGCCATCGGTAGGCGAAACCTCTGGTGCTGCTCGGGAGTTCATGGCTTCCATGGCAGCCATGGACCTGACCCAGGTAGTTTTGGGCCCTACCCACGAGGGTGGACACACCCTGGATCTCATCTTCGTCTCGGGACAGTGGAGTCGTGATCTGGGAATAGGGAATTTAGGGAATTTAGTCATGGACAGATCACGCTCTCCTTCGGCTCGACTTTCCGATCGCTGCATCCCATCGCGGGGAGGCGGAACCGGATATTCCTATATGGTTCCGCCCCAGGCTTCTGATGGACCCGGTAAGATTCCAAAGGGAGCTTGGGCCAATTCCTGTGGACTTGCCCTGCGACTCGACTGAGGACCTAGTGGCCGCATGGTTAAGTGCAGCCACGGGGGCCTTGGACCGAGTCGCGCCCGTGCGGCCTCTCTTGCGGCGACGATCCACCCGGGCTCCTTGGTTCACCGAGGAGCTTAGGGAGATGAAGCGCCACAAGAGACGCCTAGAGAGCAGATGGAGATCCTCTCGCTCCGAAGCCGACCGAACACTAGTGAGAAACTACATTAGGACTTACCTGGTGGCGATAAGAGTGGCCAAACGTGAGTATTGTGCCACTCTTATTGCATCCGCAGATAACTGCCCTGCCGCCCTGTTTGGGGTGACCCACTCCCTCCTTCAACAGAGGCCGCGGGAAGCCCCTCTACAGGGTCGAGCAGAGGAATTTGGGATTTATCTGCAGGAGAAAATCACTCGGATTCGGAGCGAGCTGCCCTCCATTGACAGTGGTCCAGCTGAGCGGTCCGAGGTTGCTCTTGAGACACCATCTTGGGAGGAGTTTGATTTTGTTACTACCGAGGATATGGACAAGTTGTCAAAGAGACTTAGGGCTACCACATGTTTATTGGACCCGTGTCCCTCCTGGCTTGTACTGGCATCCTGGGAGACGACACGAGGCTGGCTCCAGGGCATTGTCAACGCATCTTTGAGTGAGGGGTCCTTGCCTGCCGTCTTGAAAGAGGCGGTAGTAAGGCCCCTCCTCAAGAAGCCATCCCTGGATCCAGCATTACTAGAGAACTATCGTCCCGTCTCCAACCTTCACTTTTTAGTGAAGGTTGTTGAGAGTGTGGTGGCCCAACAGTTTCCGCGACACTTGGAGGAAGTTGATTATCTAGACCTGCGCCAGTCCGGCTTCCGACCCGGGCATAGCACCGAGATGGCATTGGTCGCATTGGTTGCATCTGGAGGGCGCGGGATAGAGGATATTCCTCTATCCTAGTCCTATTAGACCTCTCAGCGGCTTTTGATACCATCGACCATGGTATCCTATTGCGCCAACTGGGGGGGTTGGGGCTGGGAGGCACCGTTCTACGGTGGTTCTCGTCCTACCTCTCTGGTCGGTCGCAATATGTGTTGGCAGGGGGGCAGAGGTCGGCCTCGAGGCCCCTCGTATGTGGGGTACCTCAAGGGTCGGTCCTCTCGCCCCTACTGTTCAACACATACATGAAGCCGCTGGGCGAGATCATCCGTGGTTTTGGGGTGGGATATCATCTGTACGCTGATGATACTCAGTTGTACATATCCACCCCAGACCACCCCAACGATGCCGTCGAGGTCATGTCCCGGTGTTTGGAGGCCGTACGGATCTGGATGGGTAGTAACAAACTCAGGCTCAACCCGTCCAAGACTGAGTGGCTGTGGCTTCCGGCACCCCGGTTCAGCCAGATTATTCCAACTCTGGCCATTGGGGGCGAAACACCGGCCCCCGTGGAGAGGGCGCGCAATTTGGGTGTCCTCCTGGATTCCCGGCTGTCCATGGAGGACCATGTGGCGGCCGTGGCCAGGGGGGCTTTCCATCAGGTACACCTGATGCGCCAATTGCGGCCCTTACTGGACCGGGCTGCCCTTCGCACAGTCACTCAGGCCCTCGTGACCTCTCGACTCGACTACTGTAATGCTCTCTACATGGGGCTTCCCTTGAGGTGCACTCGAAAGCTGCAGTTAGTCCAGAATGCAGCTGCGCGGGTGATTACGGGAGCGCCTAGACACTCCCACATAACACCAATCCTGCGCGAGCTGCACTGGCTTCCTGTGGTCTTTCGGGTGCGCTTCAAGGTTTTGACGAGCATCTTTAAAGCGCTCCATGGCTTGGGGCCTAGTTATATGCGAGACCGCCTCCTGCCCCATACATCCCTCAGACCAATACGCTCCCACAGAGAGGGCCTCCTCAGGGTGCCGTCGGCCGGACAATGCCGACTGGCGACACCCAGGGGGAGAGCCTTCTCTGTGGCAGGTCCAGCCCTTTGGAACGACTTACCCCCTGAACTTCGCACCATCTCTGACCTCCGCCTCTTCCGCAAGTGTCTTAAGACACATTTGTTCCATCTAGCCGGCCTAGCGTAGCCCCCTATACTGACTTTTAGATAGTTTTTAAATTTGGGGTTTTTAATCTGGTTTTAGCACAGGTTCTATTGAATTAGTTTTTTAAATTTTATATGATGTTTTGTATGTATTTTAATTTTCCTGTGCGCCGCCCTGGGTCCGTTTGGAGAAGGGCGGGGTATAAATTGAATAAATAAATAAATCTTTCTGTTTCTTTCTTAATTCAGTATAGAAAATGAGTGAAGACTAATCCTGTAAACCAGAGGTCTCATTCTCGCAGCCCACGGGCCAATTGCGGCCCGCAGGACGGTATCTTGTGGCCCCCACGGTGATATGAAAGTATAATATTAGTATTAATATTAGTATTAATATTAATATAAGGAATCCCTTATGTGGCCCAGTCTCACCCAGACTCTGCCTCCAGTGGCCCCCAGGTAAATTGAGTTTGAGACCCCTGCTCTAAACACACTAACCTTGGGATAATTGAACACTGTGGAATTTCTGAAAAGGTGACCTAGGATTGTCTCAGATCTAGTAATTGCAGCTGAGAGACACATACTCACACACATTCTTTGATACAAATTAGCGATAATAAATCTTTAAAACTAAACTTTTGTGCTTCTGTTTAGGATTGTTAAATGTTGTTGTTATTGTTAGTAGTTGTGAAGTCGTGTCCGACCCATCGTGATCCCATGGACAACGTTCCTCCAGGCCTTCCTGTCCTCTACCATCCACCATTCAAGCTCATGCCCACTGCTTCGGTGACTCCATCCAGCCACCCCATTCTCTGTTATCCCATTCTTCTTTTCCCTCCATTGTTCTCAACTGTTAAATAGCAAGGCATATATTTTTTGTTTTTTAAACTTTGGAAGTTTGGAAAGGGAATACCATTTTCAAGAAAACATTTAAAAGTATGAAACATGTGAAGGAACTATTCTCTTCACCATTCATAAACTTTGTCAGAAAGAAAAGCATGGGACAGCTTTTCTCAGACTGTAATTCATATATTTGGACGATATTAGACTGAGAAAACACTCACATAATTTTATCAAGGCTAGTGGAAAATGTTTCACTGCTTAAAAAGATGGTGCTTCTCAACTAACTGCAAACAGTTTCAACTAAACGAATCAACAACTAGTTAGCAGGCTAGAGTCTGTGCCAAAAGGAGAAATACAGAAATGAGAAATCAGTCAAGCAGCAAAGATCAGTGTGAAAACAAGCACTGCATTTCCTGCATCTGATGAGGAGAGCACATCTCTCTTCTTCTGTCCTAGCCATTTTTTACAGAGGCATGATTGAGAGCATTTTAACAAACTGCATCACTGTTTGGTTTCATGGCTGCAGTGCCTCAAGAGAGAAAGGTATTCAGAGAGTGGTAAGGACAGCTGAGAAGTTTACAGCTCGCTTCCTGTCATTCAGGGCACAGCTTATAAGCGCTATGTGCTTAGAGCTCAAAGCATTGCTAGAGACCCCACACACCCGCTTCATGGTCTGTTTCTGTTGCTCCCTTCTGGGAGGAGATTTCAAAGTATTTCTAGCAGTACACGATTCTTTAACAGCTTTGTCCTTTATGCCATCCATTTGGTAAACTTGCAAGATTCGTTTTTCTCATCATGTACCGGTACAGGACTGTGTTGTTTCTCTGTGTCATATTCTATAAATATATATATAATAATAGCTCGAAATAGATCTATCTTGGTCTCTCAAATTTAAATTTATTGATCAGCTCATAAAAAACTAACATAACGATGACAAGTGAGATCTTGTCGAAATGTTGCAATAACATTTCCATGCCTTATACACGGGAAAATACCCAAAGCAAGCATAGAAAGGCTTGCCTCATATGCTGGAGAGCGCCGGTTCAAATCCCAGTAGAAGGAGGATGGCCAGCTGAAGAAGGCTAATAAGCCTGAAATGGATCCATCCTGGTCTCTTTATTTTCAGCCCTTAAAAATCTAACACACACACACCCACACACACCCACATATATATATATATAATTGTTTTATTGATCAGCTCATAAAAACTAACACACACACACACACACACAGACATACATATATATATATATATGTTACGTTTTTGAGCTGATCAATAAATCAGTAACACACATATAAAAAAATTACACAATGGAATTCTTGGCTTTCTGTCTAGATGGTCTCTGGTGATGAGCCGAAAGGCAGAAAAGGAAACAGTATGCTTCCTCCCTTAATTGGGGCCTAACAGGGTGTTGTGGAAACAATTATATATATGTATGGCCTCATTCAATAAAGGTAGTTTTGCTTTGTGGCAGTCTGAGTTATCCTAACAGACTTGGGATGTAATGCCTCACTTTTTTAGGTAAGATATATAATCACATTTTACTGCTTAAAAGATGCGTGTAGCTAGTAAATAATATTTGGATTGCTTCTAATAAAGCTATTCTTTTTTATCATTTCAGATTTTCCCAATAATTGTGTTTATAACTTGTTTTTAAATGTTAAAAAATGGAACCAATGCAAACCTTAATTATGTTCAACCAAGCTAAATCTTGCAGCTTTTCTTTATGGTGCGAATTAAATAACTGTTGATCATCTGCTAAAATATAATGTTAAAATGTCATATGTAATCCTAAACTTGCTTGAGATAAAAGAAATAATAAGAAGGAACATCATATGGAATGATACTAACATGCAAAAGGAGATTAAGCGATACTGTAGGAAAATGCATTATCCTAATGATTAATAATTATAATCACTTTGGTCAAAGTAATAATTACTTTCTAGGAAGAAAATAAGAGCTTATAATTATATCTATGTAGACGTAAGATATGCAGGTTACCTATTTGCAAGCGATACACAAGAATATATTTAAAGAAAGGAAAAAGTAACATTTTAAAGTTTATAAGAGCATCGATCAAACACCATTGTCTTTTCAGTTTCTAACACTTACGTTTTGCATTCTTGCAGGTATTAAAACAATGGGAAATGCAGAGAGCCAAAGTGTAGAGCATCAATTTTATGGTGAGAAACATGCTAGTTTGGGTCGAAAGCATACATCACGTTCTCTTCGCCTTTCGAATAAAGCAGCACTCCGGACCAGACATGCATCCTCAGGAAAAATTATTCACAGAAACTCAGAAGTAAGCACAAGATCCAGCAGTACTCCAAGCATCCCTCAATCATTAGCAGACAATTGTTTGGAATCTTTTACTCAAGAATCCAATTTAGGGGGTTTTGGAAGCCCAATCTGGGGGGACAGAATGGATATGGGCTTGAGGCCAGTTTCTTACCACACTGATTCTTCTGTCACTCCAAGCATGGATAGCAGTTCGGCCCTTATGGCAGCTTCGGTACAAAGCATGCCAGATTCAGAAGGTGGAAGACTCTACAGAGACGAGTCAACATATTTGTCTGAAGTAGGTAGTAGGCAACATTCTTACTCAACAAACGGGACCACGTTTTTGGAGCCTATGACTTTCAAGAAAAAACGTTCAAAGTCTGCAGATATCTGGCGGGAGGACAGCTTGGAATTTTCCCTGTCTGATCTTAGTCAAGAACATTTGACAAGCAATGAAGAGATCCTAGGGTCTCCTGAAGAAAAAGATGGCGAGGAGACTCCAGGGAGAGAACCTACTAATAGTCGTCAACCATTGGTCACATGCCAGCGTGCCAATTCCATGAGTGACTTGTATTCTCCTAAAAGTTCAACTGTTACAATAAATGGCGGACCACGTAACATGCTAGGAGGGTATTGTCGGAATATAGGGTCTCATATCCCAGATATGGAAAACCACAAAACATCACCAAACATAGTGGATAATGTGTCGTCTTATAGTACTTACAACACACTTCCCTGTCGGAGATCTCATTGCCTTTCTGAAGGAATCGGTCACATCAAAATGAACCATAGCAACACTATGCATGGCAGACGAGCAAAAACAACACAGGTAAGAAGCCCATATATTCTTTCAACATAGATAAATACCAGGTAGGCTGATAACACTTTTACTTAGATAACTTCAGGTAAGTCATGTTTAGTTTCAGATCTTTTATAGGTAATAAAAGGACAATATAGGTATTGACAGAACTGAAGCAATTCCTATGTTTAAAAGAGAACTTTGTTTTCCAACATTTCTTATCTTACATTAACACTTTTCTGAGAATAGGACTCTCAAAACATTCCTGGTGGTAATTGAACTTAAGCTAAATCATAGAGAACAGCAATTCCCAAACTAGAATTTTTCAGATGACCTCCAAGGTCCCTTCCAACTCTGCTATTGTAGATATACTGCTATTAAGTCCCAAATTTCTCAGCTGGGTTGGCCAAAGGTATGTCCCAACAAATATAGAAGTATTTATGTTAGCTAGTTCAAAGGAAGTGCATTTTCACTCAATGAAAAATTTATGAATGGTGAAAAAAAATCACCTGTTTAATTATCAGTATATACACAGTCCATGATGTTTGTATTTTACTACTAATGTTGGGAGAAGAAAATTTGCCTCTTCTACTTAAAAAAGAATTTATTCTATTATACAGGAAATAGTGTTGCTACCCATGCTACCTGTTGTGTTTTTTAAAATTTGTTTAAAAATAAATATGCTTGATAGGGAATGAAACAATATAGAAGTCACACTCATCAAAGCTGATTATTACAAAAATCAAACTAATCTTGTTTTTTTAATCAGAAGTATTATATGATTGCCTGATAAGATTTCCAGCAGCTACTTCCTGATGAACCTCTATTTCTCCTTGCAAACGATCAAGCTTTCAGTCAACTTACTTTTAAACTAAGATTATACATCTGCATTTGATTAATGGAAGCAGTCTGAGAATTCATTCTTATTCTAGAGATGCCATATGAATTAATAGCCAAATGTAAAAGAAAAAGGATTTTTTGAAGCTTTTGTAAACAGTATTGATTGGTGAACCTAGAAAAGAAGAGAAACATAGAGCTTTCTTTCATTTTTAATAATTTTTATTCCTTTTACCCTGACAGGTTAGCATTTTTAGAAATAGTCATTTCAAATGTGCATTTGTGTTTTACTTTGAATTAACGTTTTTCAATGTTGTGGGCTGAAAAGGTATATGAACCAAGGGCTTAAAAAAATGAAAAAAAGGATATCCCATGCAATTTATGCTCAACCTGTAACTCTTCCAATTGGAATGTTTTCTGAAAATATCCTTTGCAGAGTACAGATTTAAGGAATAAGTGCTATGATAATCTTAGCATAACGTTCTTCAGTAATCTCTAATTGCTTTCTTTCAACATTTGATCTGAAATGTAGTCAGTGGAGTGAAACAGAATAGTCCAGTGGTCTGCAAAGTCGGCTCTTTTAAGACTGGTGGATTTCAACTCCCAGAATTCCCCAGCCAGCTTTGCTGGCTGGGGAACTCTGGGAGTTGAAGTCCACCAGTCTTAAAAGAGCCGACTTTGCAGACCCCTGGAATAGTCCCAAGAAAACAACTTGAATAGGTCAAAGCTTGATATGATTTCCTAGTATTCTGATTTCCTTATATTTTCAACCTTGATAATAGTGGGAAGGCTTCAATGGCCCTGTGAATGACAGTGACAGGAACATGAGCTGATAGGACCCTGGTGGGATCATCATATAAACTTGGTCAAACAGGAGAAGTATGAAGCTCACGGAATT
This sequence comes from Rhabdophis nuchalis, assembly GCA_039707465.1. Lineage (NCBI taxonomy): Eukaryota > Metazoa > Chordata > Lepidosauria > Squamata > Natricidae > Rhabdophis > Rhabdophis nuchalis. Next base: position 16,042,494 of record CM077649.1, read on the forward strand.
AACCATCAGATGAGGGCAGGTGGGACTTTGCAGTGTGAGGGAAGCCAACAAACTTAGGAAATGGATCTGCAGAATCAAACATGGAAGAAAGCAAACTACTTTTGTGTTGCTGCCAGGAGAATAGTATAGACATGGCTGTAACATTGTACACGTTTAGGTGCCAAAGGGATCAGGTGTCAGTGTTCTTCTCCTCTGTTCTTCATTATTATTATTATTCACATGCATTACTTATAAATTTATTATAGTCCACAAACATAGACTCTGGGTAGCTTACAAATAAATATGCAAATAATATAATGCATTAAAAACACACAAACCATTGGCAACCAAGACTAAAATTGTCAAACAATCAAACAAACTAAACCAAGATCCTCACCAACATAACAATCCTAGTCCTGAGACCAAAGCTAGGACTTAAGTGCTTTTCAGAACACTAGGAGAGAGGCCTCTGTCTGTATATCTGAGGGAATACTCTTCCAGAAGGTGGAGTTTGTGACAGACCCATAAGGCATACTTCCTTCCCATAAGTTGGCATCATTGATTAAATGGCTGTGGCTTTCGGCGTCACGATATAGCCAGTTGGTACCATCTCTGGCTATTGGGGGCGAGTCATTGGCCCCTACAGAGAGGGCTCGCAACTTGGATGTCCTCCTGGACTCTCGGCTGTCTCTAGAAGACCATATGACAGCCGTGGCCAGGGGGGCTTTCTATCAGATTCGCCTGATACGCCAGTTGCGCCCCTTTCTGGATCGTGACGTTTTACGCACGGTCACTCAAGCCCTCGTCATCTCCCGTCTGGACTACTGCAATGCTCTCTACATGGGGCTTCCCTTGAGGTGCACCTGGAGGCTCCAGTTGGTTCAGAATGCGGCCATGCGGGGGATTCTGGGAGCGTCTAGATGCTCCCACGTGACACCTCTCCGGTGCATGCTGCACTGGCTGACTGTGGCTTTCCGGGTGCACTTCAAGGTATTAGTAACCACCTTTAAAGCCCTCGATGGCAAGGGACCTGGTTATTTGCAAGACCGCCTCCTGCTACCAAATACCTCCCACCGTCCAGTTTGCTCCCACAGAGAGGGCCTCCTCAGGGTGCCGTCGGCCAGGCAATGTCGGCTGGCGACCCCTAGGGGGAGAGCCTTCTCTGTGGCAGCTCCTCCCCTCTGGAATGACCTACCCCCTGACCTACGGACAATCACGGACCTGCGCCTTTTCCGTTGGGCCTTGAAGACTTATTTATTTCATGCAGCCGGCCTGGCATAGTTTTTAACTGGCATAGTTTTACATGGTATAGTTTTGAATGGTTTTTTTAGCAGGGATTTTAACAAGGTTTTAAGACAGGCTATTTATCATTTAATGTATTTTTAAAGGTTTCTATGTTTTTTACTTGTGATTTTATTGTTGTATAGAAATTTTAATAACAACAACAACAACAATAATAATAAGGTCCTGGAGCATCCCCACTCTGCTGCAATGTGCCAGATGAGCAGAAACAGCTGGAGATAGTTACTGGGGAAGAACATTAACATTTTACGAGAAAATTTAAAAATGATTTGGAATAGGGAAGGAAATGAGACAAGGATGTGTTTTATGCTATATTTCTATAATTTACACAACAAATATGAGTGGTAGAATCTGGAGAGTTGTTTCCTGGAATCAAAATTAAACACCAAACCACTAACAACTGAGATCTGCAAATGTTGTCACTTTGTTAACTGAAAGCTTAGAAAGCTAGGAAATTCTGATTATTAAAGTAAAAACAAAGAGGGGAAGTCTTGTTTAGCATTAAATATTAAGAAGATAATGTTGATATTAACTAGCAAAGCATACACTATGGCTTCAATTTTGTTTGCTGTAAAGCCATTTATTTAGTCCTGTTGTTCCTGTGGGCTTTGCCTTTAGTGAATTCCTTAGTCTTTTAGGGTGGAAATTTATTGCTGAACCGGGCATGAAGTCTGGCACTTAGTGAACTTACAATTTATAGGAAACAAATGAAAGTGCAGAATTTTTTTATCCTGAACAATAGAACAATCTCGGAAAGTCAGTAGAAGATTATATAATGCTAGAGAGAAAGATAATCACAAGATCATGAAGGATAACAATACTATTACTATTACAACAAAATACAGAATAGCTAAAGTTTTAACTCCAGTGATTATATGGTTGTAAAAGCTAGATATTGAGAAAACTAGACAAAAGCAATACCTTTCAGTTATTTCAGTATGTAGGTAATTTGCTAAGAATAGTAAGAGTACCATGCCTGAAAGAAAAATCGGTCTGAAGCAAAATAAATGCCAGTTGTTTCTTGAGGCAACTATCAGTAAGCAGATATTCCCATACTTTGCTATTCATTTGGAAAACTATCTACATTTAGCATAGGAGAGGGAATGGGAAGGCTGTGTGTGGGGAGGCAAATTGAGATGGCGTTTGCCCATACAGTTATCAAGTCATCTGCCTCAGCTTAGTTCTACCAAACTAACCATATGTGACAGGGAATATAACTCAGAAAAGGAGAAATTCTGTATATAAAGATAAAATGATGGTAGATTTTAGATTTTTTTTTTTAGATTTATTCAGATTTATACCCCGCACCTTCTCCAAAAAGGACCCAGGGCGGCGCACAGGAAATTTAAAAACATAACAAATATAACAAAAGGTACAAAAATTTAAAAAACTATTAAATATTAAATATACCCTGTGCTAAGATTGTATAAAATCCCCCAAATTAAAACTATCTAAAAACGGTCAAAACGGGAGGTTATGTTAGGCCGGCTTGTTGGAAAAGGTGTGTCTTAAGACGCTGGTGGAAGAGGCGGAGGTCTGAGATGGTACGTAGTTCGGAGGGTAAGTCGTTCCAAAGGGTAGGGCCCACCACAGAGAAGGCCCTTCCCCTGGGTGTCGCCAACCGGCATTGCCCAGCCGATGGCACCCTGAGAAGGCCCTCTCTGTGGGAGCGGATCGGACGAAGGGATGTATGGGGCAGAAGAGGGTAGTGGGGTGAGAAATCTTTCAATTGGCGCCCATATTCCTTGGGCAAGGGGGCTCTTCTAAGTGCTACTCAGTTTAGGAGTTTTAAACCTCCTGCAGTGCTTGGAATCTGTAAAGAGAATGCATTAGATAGAGAAGCCCACTGAGTAATGAAAATAAGTCTAAACAAACAGAGAATTTGGACAGGAGGGAGGGAACACATGTCTCCATTGACACTGAGGCAGCTGGAGGTGGGTTTCTGGATATGTTGCCTGTGCTTCATCTAAGAAGATGTGCTGCTTCTATATATAACTATGACATTTTGAAACAGATGCTGCTGTTTTCACAGCAGAAGTTCTATAGCTTTTTAAAAAAAAATCATACCAACCTTTTTCTTTTTGAGGTTATTTATCCAGGACAGATCAAAGGTCTGGTTAAAGATTGGAAACAAGCTGAGAAGTCCTTAGAGATATCTACCTTGGTGTCTGCTCGACTACCCTTCCCTTGGATTAATTTTTTAAAAATACTTTTTACTTAAATATAGAAAGGAGCATACTGCAAAACATGGTGCCAGCTTTTAACATTTAAAAAAAGAAAATCTGAATTGCCTTAAATCTACATATGCCCCATGGACATTTTAAAAAATAATAATAAGGAATGACCGCAGCCTAGTGCTTTCTGTAGAGGTGTACCTGTTTGGTCAGAAAAAACCAAACTGGAGGATAGATTGGAGCACAACTGGAGAAATATCCTTCCTTTATGGCCAAGGGCATGGCATTATAATGTAGAAGAGGGGCAGTAACTTGTGTTACAATATCATGATGCTGCTTGCATCACTCTGGCTCCCTTTGTTATCCTCCTGTTGTCATTGCTGCTCTAGAGAGGGTCAGGGAGCTGTATCTTTAGCAGTTTGCCTTCTGATAAATTTATTTTTTTATTTTTTATTTTAATTTTATTAAATTTATACCCCGCCCTTCTCCTACAAAAGGACCCAGGGCGGCGCACAGGAAAATTAAAAATCAATACATACATAAATACACCTTTATTAAAACCCTATTAAACTTAAGTTACCCCGTGCTAAAAACATTTAAAATCCTCTGATTAAAATTTATAGCTAATAAAAAGTCCATATCGAGTGGTTATGCTAGGCCAGCTTGTTGGAATAGATGCGTTTTAAGACGCCGGCGGAAAAGGCGGAGGTCCATGGTAGTGCGGAGTTCAGGGGGCAGGTCGTTCCAGAGGGTTGGGCCCGCCACAGAGAAGGCCCTTCCCCTGGGTGTCGCCAACCGGCATTGCCCGGCCGACAGCACCCGGAGAAGGCCCTCTCTATGGGAGCGGATCGGTCAGAGGGATGTATGGGGCAGGAGATGGTCTCGCATGTAGCTAGGCCCCGAGCCATGGAGCGCTTTAAAGATGGTAGTTAACACCTTGAAGCGCACCCGAAAGGCCACAGGTAGCCAGTGCAGCTCGCGCTTGCATCACTCTGGCTCCCTTTGTTATCCTCCTGTTGTCATTGCTGCTCTAGAGAGGGTCAGGGAGCTGTATCTTTAGCAGTTTGCCTTCTGATAAATTTATCTTTTATGATAGGCCAGGCTCAGTCAACCGAGTTTCCTCATAGCAACCATTTTGTTGGCATTGAAAGAACAGTCTCAGAACTCCAAAAGCTTATTTCTGAAATAAATGCTTTTTATTACTATCACAAAAGACGTCCAACACAGAACATAAAAATTAAGAAAAGAACTAGTCTTGAAGCATGTCTAATAGTCTTTTTTAAACAAAGAAACACAGAACAACATCTGAGTTTCATTTTGAATCTTGTAATTGTTATCCATTGGGAATAATATGAAACAGTTCAAACCAGATTTGTTTCTCTACAATCATTGACTACAATTATATATGTGAAAACGAAGTCTAATTTCAGTAGACACTTATTCTGTGATGTGCTTTCAGTAGATCTTTATTCCTAAGCTTGTCTTTCAATTCTGGGCTGTTCTTATATGCTGTTCTGTTGATACTTTGCCATTTATTCTAGAAAAAAGAAAACAGAGCTACAAATCTGAATGCACTGACAATTCCCTTTGCTCTTAGCCAGTGGTCGGCAAACTCATTAGTCAAAAGAGCCAAATATCAACAATACCACGATTGAAATTTCTTTTGAGAGCCAGACGGTGTGGCCTGTTTTGTGGGAGTGGTTCAGCGGTCATGTGACCGGGTGGGCATGGCCGACTTGGAAAATGTGGTGAAACTTACTTAACAACGGTCTTGCTTAGCAACCAGAGTTCTCTCATCTCTCTCCCACTTTCTTTTTTTCTTTTCTTTCTTCCCTTCTTTCTCTTTCTCTCTCTTTCTGTTTCTCTCTGTCTCTCTGAGTCTGTCTGTCTGTTTGTCTGTCTCTGTGGCTCTTTATCTCTCTCTCTCTCCCTCCCTCCCTCCCTCCCTCCCTCCCTCTCTGTCTCTTTCTGTCATTCTCTGTGTCTGTCTCTCTGTCTCTCTCTATCTCTCTCTCCTCCCTCCCTCTCTATCTCTGTGTCTCTCTCCCCTCCCTTCTTCTCTGTGTCTGTCTGTCATTCTCTCTGTGTCTGTCTGTCTCTCACTCTGTGGCTCTTTGTCTCCCTCCCTCCCTCCCTCTCTCCCTCCCTCCCTCCCCGTCTTTCTCTGTTTTTCCCTCCCTCCTTCCCCTCTGTCTCTCTCTCTGTGTATCTGTCAGACTCTGATTCCCTCCATACGTCTCTGGTTTGCCGACCACTGCTCTAAGCTATAGAAATGTAATAAATAAAGAGATGACTTAAATTCCTAGCTTTCCCCAGAATGATTAGATCTACCTATTATTTTCATATTTTCTTCAGATGTGGAGAAAACTGATCCATCATATACCGAATTTGTGAGGTAGATCATCCATGAGTCAAACTTGCTTCTAAAATAGAATAGCAATTTGAAATGCTGCAAATAACATTTACAAATTATACCAACCCAATTCCTAATTTCACTGAAAGTATATACAGGCATATAAAAAATCCTTGTGACTAATTTTTTTTAAGTATTTAGTTTTCTTTATTTAATTTAGAGGTTAAACATGACTATAGATTTTGAGAACTGGAGTGCTTTTTGAGTGCGCTGAATGTGAATGGATGCAAGTGATTAACATCTAAAATATTGGGGTAAAGGTAACTACACAGCACTTAAGAATTCAGCCTAACTGACAAAGATCCCCTGGAGATGGGGAGGAGATATTGCTTAGATTTTGCAGCTTATGTTGGCATAAAAGCTCTGAAGGAAGCCAGCTTTTCGGTAGCATTCTTTTCTTTAACATAATGTTCCTTTTGGATAACCAGGTTCTTTCTGATCTTTTCAAACAAAACTCTTATTATTCCAGAGTAATCTCTAGACCTTTTGCCATCCTTTCATATCACTTGAGAACTGCTGCCTATGCAAACTACCCCAGCTTGGACTGACCTTCAAGATGAGAGAGAAAGATTGTTTGACCTCAGTTGCTTTCCTGTCTTTTCTGAAAGATTCAGATTGGGTCCACAACCATTTCTTCTCATTAGAAAGGAAAGGGAAGGGACAGGATTGTAGTTATAGAATGGAGTTAGTTGTTTTTCATTTTTAGCAGCCATTACTAAGCTTGGTATGTGTGTGTGTGTGCATGTGCGTTATATGTACTTCCTGAAAAAGATATATTTAGTAGATGATTGCATTCTCCTTTTTAACAATTACCATAAATTGATTTTCAGCTAGCATAGCTGTTCTGCAATCAATTGTCCATTGTCAACGCTCATGAATTGTCCTTATGCAATAACTGCTTATAACAGGAACAGATATCTAAGTTGTTATTGCGATTACAAGATAAATCGCTATATTTCAAAATAAAATTTAAATTGTTACTGTGAGTAGGAGCAGATTGTCACATAGCATAAAAGAATGTTAACAATGTTTCAAGTAAGTACATACTGTTCACATTTCTGAATGAGATATCCACAGCCTTGGTTTTTCAAGCTGTGTATTGAGTTGTGCAAAGAGCAAATTGTAAATTGGATGTGTGAGATAGCCATCAGTTGTTGACAAATCCGCTTCCAACTTGGTGGACCCAACTCTAATTTTATTAAAAATAATAAAGATTAGAAGAATGCAATATGAATTGTCCCTTTATGGGTTTTTGAACCTTCCTAACTAAAGAAATAATAATAATAATCTTTATTGTCATTGTAAAAATTACAATGAAATTGGTTTATAAACAACCCACATTGAAAGGGGATTTGTCTGTGCTTCTAGTGACTTGCCTACAGAAGAGATTTTGTACACTAATCCCTCTGGGCTTTCAATAATGGTAATTAATGTGTATTTAGCAGCACTAATTAGAGTTTGAACATTGAGATATAAATATTAGAACATAAAGCCACATTGGGATTCAGATGGAATTCCAAGTGTACTTGGTGAAAGTTAGATCTATTGACGCAATTATTTCCAAATTAGGGTTAATTGAATGAGGTTAAAAGATTATACTTTAAACATACTTATTAGACATTAAAGCAGGAATAGATTTATTTATTTATTTGATTTGCCCATCAGGTGAAACATATCTCTGGTCAGTTAATAGCAATAATAACACAACAATAAAACAATCCAATAACAAATAAGCAAAATATGGCGCTCACTCACTCAAAGACATCTATCCAGCTATTCAGTCTCCTGAGGTACAACTTTATTATCTCAATGCCTGTTGGAAAAGCCTTCCAACAGGCTTAATGACTTTCTGAAAAGCTAAGAGGGTGGGAGACTCCCAAACACCAGGGGGAGGGTATTCCACAGGACAGGGACTGCTATAGAAAACGCATCCTTCCCAAGTCCCATTAGATGGCAACATTTGAGGGAAGGAACCTGAAGCATGCCTACTTTATCTGACATAGTGGGATAAGCATATACACTGAGAGAGAGAGGTGGTCTTGCAGATAACCTGTTCCTGTGCCATTTAGGATGATGGCTGACAGTTTGAATTATACCCAGAAAGAAACTCACAGCCAGGGCATCTCACACTGCAATAGTATAATCTGGGTAAACAGAGAGGCGCTCAGTGTGGTACACGTTGTATTCTAGAGCAGCTGTAATTCCCAGATGGTCTTTGAGGCCAACCTCATGTGAGGCCAACTGGAAAGTGACCAAAGTATGAGTGAGCGCAAGGCTTCTCAGTTGAGGAACGAGAATAATTGGCATGCAAGACATGATGTATCTGTGCAAAGGTCCCTTAGCCATGCTAAGTCAGTTGCAGCATCTCTATTGCTGAGTCCTCTAAAGGTCATCCATATGCATTAACAATGATGTTTCTGTATTATGTCCTGTGTCTTAATGAAATGTATGGATGACTTTGGGAGATGAGAGAAAGAGATGCTGCAAAAATGTCAGCAAAGGTATTTACCTCTGGATAAATGTGGGAGGAGACATGGCTTGATGAGCTAAATCTACTTGATTGTATGGCTACATTAATAGTAACCTGCAAGTCTGAGAGTACAAAACTTCCCATCTCTACTTTTAACTGGTTGATTCATTAGGGTGAGACTTTTCTAAGTTTCTTTCTCGGATTGTTAAGTCACTAGAGGCTCCTACCTTTCTTGTCTGATTACTGCTTAGACAGCATCTCCTCCTGTCTTTCCCCAAGGTCATTCTCACATTTCATTATGCTAGGAAACAATCAGACAAAAAAAGGAGGAGCCCCAATGGATTATCAACTAAAGAAGAAAATTGGGAAGAATTTGTCCATAACAATAAAAATATAGCTGTGTCCATATATTGTACTTGGAATTTCTGGGACAAGTTTTGAGGAAGTCAAGATTGAAATTTATAATTTTATTATATTTTATGAAAAATAACGAGTATAATAAAATATGGGATTGATTTGAACTTGGTGACTTTCTTTAAATTCCATATTAGAAAGGACAGACTCAAAACTTTGTCTTGATATTGAAGATAATAGCTTTCCCCTTTGCAAGTATAGAAAACAAGACCTACCTTTCCAAGCATTCCAGAATGATTTTCTGCATAGCACAAAGATGAAAAAATTATCCTTCTGGTCTGGAGCTCTTAAATAGGGTTGACCAAATTTCTGTAATCTTTTTTTGTCAGAGTTTTGGCAGTGTGACTTTATTATGAGCTAAACCCAGGAGCAATACACAGCACACAGAGCTTTTAGACAATTAACAGTGGTTTATATACAAAATATATACAGACATGTTGTGGCCCAGCAGGCTCCGGATGAGCTGCTGATGGACTCCTCTAGTGAGGAATCCTATGAGTCTGCTCTAGAGGAGGAGGCCGAGAGTGAGAGAGCAGAGAGCCCGGCTAGGCATCAGGAGGCACCTGGGGCTTGGTGTAGTGGGGAGGAGGAAACCCAGTTTGTCCCTGATGTCAGGCTAAGAAGTATTGAGAGGAGGCAACATCAATTAGCAGAAAGACGCAACTGGAGGATATAATGAGTATCAGCTGCCTAATTGACCGGCCCCTCCCAAGAGGCTTTAAAAGAAATCCTCTGTGAAGAGTAGGTTTGCAGGAAACAACATATCATCTGAAGAGTCAAAGCTTTCGTGTGTGTCAAGTTATTTCATTAAGAATCTTCAGGCCTAGTCAAGGTCAGTCCGGGCAAGCTGCCAAATATCAGTCAGTTTAGTCATTTGTCTTGTGAAGGAGGGAGTCAGAACACAGACATACATGCAGGAGATGAATTCCCTTACTACTCAGCTTGGACACAAGAAGAGAAAACTGAGATACATGATGAGAGAGAGAAACACCCTTTGATGACCATCTATACATATAGACTTGTGAGGACCTCCCATCAGAGTCTTAAAAGCTGCAGTGAGTTAGCCTCATTGCATCAACGTTGCCTTACATTGTATTAGCATAGTGATTATAGCTTACAACCTTTCATCAGCTGGCAGCTATTAAATCCTCAGTACCTTGACATTTTTGTTTGCTTGGTTTGAATAGCTGACTTCAGTATATTGCTTTAAAAACTAAAGAACATTGTTAAACGTAATGTATCAATATTAGTATCAATAGTCAGAACAATATAAATCATAAAATGAGATTACCATATTTTTCAGAGTATAAGACACACCTTTTCCCCTCAAAAAAGAGGGTAAAAATATGGGTATGTCATACACTGAATACAGCATTTTTGGCCTCCCGAAACCGAATCCCCTTTGCAAAAATGGACATTCAGAGGGTTTGGGAGGCCTGCAAAGTGCTCCTGGAAGCTGGAAAGGGCAAAAGTGAGTGAAAAACTGATCCTTTTTGCTCATTTTTGGGCCCCCAGCCACCAGAAGCACAGTACAAGCCTCCTAAAGGCTATGCATACTCTTTTTGTTGGTAAAAAAACCTGGCCGTTTTCACAAAAAACGGGCTGTTTTTTGCTTGTTTTTGCCTTCCCAGCCCCCAGGAGCACTTTGCAGGCCTCTCAAACTCTCTGCATGCCCCGTTTTTCACAAAAAATGAGGCGTGCAGATGGTTTGGGAGATCCGCAGAGGGGCAAAAACTTTTTTAAAAAAATTACCTCTTCAAAATCTTGGTGCGTCTTATACTCCGGTGTCACTTATACTCCGAAAAATACCATAATAATTACGGTACTTTCTATCCAGCAAATTAAAAATGTTATGTTAATAGAAATCTAGTACAATATAATTAGATGTAATGCAGGTTCCTATGGAGAGTTCCTCTCCAGAAATGGTTTCAATTTGAAGTAAATTCTCTATTGGATTTACTTGTGAACCATAAAGTTATTCTGGACAATAAGGTTCATTAGAGAAAGAATTCTGTGTACTTTTAAATAGTTATAAACCTTAATTGTTACATTACAGAAATTAATTTTACCAAATTCCATATTTGATTTAAAAAATGTAGGCATATGGGGTTTGATAAATAAAGTTGGACAAATTCTCAAATCTGTTCATTATATTTCAAGTAATTGTTTTCATATTTAGAGAACTGCCCTTTTTAGTGATCAGACTGGATTGTTACACCAGTGCTAAATTATATTCACTGTAAATATTTTTCTCCCATTGAAATACTCATTGCATATTCATTATTGTTTGTAAATTCTTCATTTAACCATATCTTTGCTGTGTTATAATTTACAGTAGACAAGGTAGAGACTCATATTTAATCAACAATTTCTAAACAAGGCCCAATGAATGCTTTGAAATTTATGTTACAAGGTTTTAAAACAAAGTCTCAACCTCCATAATGTGCTTTGCTGTGCTCTCACTGGCTTTTCAGGATAGTGACTATGGGAACTGAAATGCAATATATCTAGAAAAAGGAAAGTTTTTGTTTAAAAAAAAAATCAAGATACCTCAAATGGGCTAACTTAGACAGAGTATGTCTAAAATCCACAACCCGCAACTCCCCTGGAATTGAAATTTGGCAAATTTTATAAAAATCATCATGAAACAAAACAAAATGTCACAAAACATTTTCTCTGGTGATGTTTGTGCTATGCAGTTCAACATGGACTATTTTTAAAGCAGATACATCTTTGAATGTATCCCCACATTTCTAGCGAAGGCAGCACATTAGAAGTTCTGTCATTGCTGAAGGCAGTTGAAGAATCTGGTAAGGAAATGTCTTTGAAATGATGACCCAGTGAGGCATGAGTTGCCTAGTGGCTATTACAACCCCCCCCCTTCCCATATGTGTGTGTGTGTGTGTGTGTGTGTGTGTGTGTGTGTGTGTATGTGTGTATGTTAGTTTTTAGGAGCTGATCAATAAATAAAATCAGAGAGACTAGTATAGATCTATTTCGAGCTTTTTAGCTCTCATCAGCTAGCCATACCCTTACTGGGATTCGAAATAGATCTATACTAGTCTCTCTGATTTATTTATTGATCAGCTCATAAAACTAACATATAACCAATTTCATTGTAATTTTTACAATGACAATAAAGATTATTATTATTATTATAAATATATATATGTATGTATGTATGTATGTATATATGTATATATGTATATATGTATATATGTATATATGTGTATATGTGTATGTGTATATGTATATGTATGTATCACGCTCTGCCATTTAATTTTTCTATGGCATCTAACATAGAGCTAAAATACAGCAATACAAAATATAAAATATTACAACAGTAATACTATTTTCCTTCATTAACTTAACATGAAATTCTACTGTATTGTGTAAATTGCTCATTTTACTATTTTTGCATATGTTCCTCAACTGAACTGAAGGTTCAAGGACTTATTTAAAAATACCTTTCCTCTGGCAATAAATATTATGCCAGGATGAATGTAAATTATGGCTAAAGTTAAAACGATGCGTAAATCATATATTGGCCAGGTAGGTAGTATTTAGATTTACTATGCAGCAGCGTTTCCTTTTTAAAAAAAAAAGAAATTTCCTGTGAAGATTCAGGAGGAATCTGCACTTTCACTTACGGCTAACGTAGAATAGATATTAAAACTTTTCATCTGGGGAATATAAAAATGTCATTGTTGCTGCTCTTCTGAAACAAATGGCAGGTTGCCTTTTTTTAATCTAGCACCAAAGACCTAAAGAGGGAAAAAGAGGATTCAAAGAACTGAAGAGAGACAAGGAAGTGAAGAGGAGAGTTAGACGTTATTGCTCATGAACACCACTTAGTGGTATTAACAAATCTGAAAATCTCTTCTGTTATCTTAATAGTTGAATATTTTGAAATGATTGGAGTTTGAAAGCGGATGTTTCATCATGTGTTCTATTTCTAATGCTCAGGTGTGAGTGTCACTGCAGATGTAACAAAAATCAGTAGATGGTAATGGCTTAAAGTCTGGGGACATACAGTAAACCAGGGGTCTCCAACCTTCGCAACTTTAAGTCTGAAGGACTTCAGCTCCCAGAGTTCTCCAGCCAGCAAAGCTAAGTGGTGTTCATTGCTGGCTGGAGAACTCTGGGAGCTGAAGTCCTTCAGACTTAAAGTTGCGAAGGTTGGAGACCCCTGCAGTAAACCAAGGGGACCTCCACACATAGGTTAATGAGACCAATAGCTATTGTCTGTGATGTCTCAGTAGATGGTAGAACTATCTGAGTTTGGCTGAACCACTCCCTACAAAACTAATCAGGAATGGCTCTCATTAGCACTTGGGTAGGAGTTTACCAAGAAATCTAACAGCCGGAGGTTCAAAACAGAAATATTTTGGTAGAAAGCCATAGCAACTCACTTTTATGTCTGCAAAAAAGTTTTCCAAGAGTATATCCTTTCAGTGGCCATCATTAAAGCTCAGCTTAAGAATCTTGAGGAAGCTCAGTTTGAACTCAGCTTAATGTTGATTTCCACCAGGTTTTCTTTTAACAGAGGACCTGCTTTTTCAGACCATTATGTTCTGAATGCTCATTGCAGAAACAAAATATGAGTGCCAGTACTGTTATTTTTCTTGCAAATAGGATGATTGACAGGGCTACGAAACTCAGAAGTTTGAAAACTGGAAGTACAGAATAAGAATGATAGATGTTAGAGAACAAACTGGAGGAACAAACCACAATTGCCATTAAAAAGACCAGAAATGTTATATGCACATAGAGAATGGGAAGATTTTGTTGCCTGAGCCGAGTTCCACTGGGAAGCAGTCTTATATTTCTTCTTTTTCAGAAGAAACTAGTGGCCAGTCTAAGAGCAGCTAATCCCAAAGGTTTTTTTTAAATCAAGAACTGTGGCTGTTAGCCTGGGCAGTGCTTCCACAAAGTATTTCAAAACAGGTAATCTCTGAAACTACTGCACCGATCGGTTCCAAATTTTCACACAACGTTCCTTACAAATACGGCACCAATGATATATATAGATTGTGTAGATGTCACACCTGTGCCAGGTACACGCAATGGAAATGTAAAAAATGTAGGTAGATGGATACAGAGCAGTAAGCCACAGGATGACATAATACAAAATGTCATAATACTGTATTTCAATACAGTGGGTAGGTAAGCAGCTATAAGGAGAGAGAGTGGGAGGGAGAAATGCAGTAAGTAGGTAGGTAGAGGGATAGAGAGGGAGAAAAACAGTAGGTAGGTAGGGGAATAGAGAGAGAGAGGGAGAAATACAGTAGGTAGGTAGGTAGGTAGGTAGAGGGAGAGAGGGAGAAATACAGTAGGTAGGTAGGTAGGTGGATAGAGAGAGGGAGAGAGGGAGAAATACAGTAGGTATGTAGGTAGAGGGATAGAGAGAGGGAGAAATACAGTAGGTGGTAGGTAGGTAGAGGGATAGAGAGAGAGAGGGAGAAATATGGTAGGTAGGTAAGTAGGTAAGTAGAGGGATAGAGAGAGAGGGGGAGAAATACAGTAGGTAGGTAGGTAGGTAGGTAGAGGGATAGAGAGAGGGAGAAATACAGTAGGTGGTAGGTAGGTAAGTAGAGGGATAGAGAGAGAGGGGGAGAAATACAGTAGGTAGGTAGGTAGGTAGGTAGGTAGGTAGGTAGGTAGGTAGGTAGGTAGAGGGATAGAGAGGGGAGGAAACTCCACCTTTGAGTTGTGTCCCTCCTGACTGGGCCACAGCAATGCGTGGCCGGGAACGGCTAGTATAAAATAAATTATTTCAAGCAGTACAATAGACATTTGTGATTCTTCCTCCTACCCTGGAATCCCATCACTGCATGTACTGTATATAATCCAAATATAATGGCCTTAGATAATTACAATGATTTGGCTTGCTTTTTGTATTGAACGTATACATTTCAATTTTATGCACACAATTCAAGTTTTTGAGTTAGGGAAATCTCTTTAATTATATATTATACACTTCAAGGACATCTTGTGAAAATTTACAAAGAATCCCTACAACTGATGAGAAACTATGTTCAATGAGGTGAGTGTTGCTTGAAAGAGTTAACATTTCCAGTTAAGTATATTTTTCAATCTTTTTTTCCTGAATGTTTTTTTTTTTACATTTTTCTATGACTGGTTTGACATCTGGTGCATCATAACTAATTTCTGTCTCAATTCACTTATGAAATTGTTCAGACAAGCTGCTTGTATGCAACTAGTTTGCTTCTTCAGCATTTTTCTTGTTCTATCTTGTACACTTTGAAAATATATTTAAAGGTAAGTGCAAATAATCCTCATATTTTGCTGAAAGGCAAGACTGTTTGTTCCAGCCTTAAAAGGAAGGTTTTATTTTTGTAAACCTCATAAAATATGAAAACTATCTATTTAGCATGTTCTTGCAGTTAAGATAGCTTTCATATAGACCACCTTAACAGTTTCTTAGGGAAACAGGAAAATAACAAGTCCTATTAACATATTTCACTGAGATGAACTTGGACTTTTGTCATTGAACATTTAATCCAAAATAGCTGCAACCATTCATAGTGCTCTGGTAATCTTTCCATGCAGTGCACATGCTTGCAAAGCATATGTGCCCTATTCATATTTTACATTTTAAGATACATGCATAGACTCAGAACAAGTATGAAGTACACAATGGTCTGAATAGCTTCTTTAATAGTTTGATAACATTGATTTGCTATTATTAACCATAGGGACAACTAGAAAATCCACTCTTGAGTTATATGTTAAGGTGTAACACAACTGTTATGTGAAAGTACCCCTAGGTCACTGATGGTTAACCTTTTTGACACCGAGTGTCAAAACTGGAGCATACATGCATGCGCCAGAGCACCGGAACCTGGAAGAGACCAATTGGCTGGTGCGCATTCCGGGGGCAATTTGTTCGAGAGGACAGGTGCTCTCACGGAGAAGGCTCTCCCCCTGGGTGTCGCCAGTCAACATTGTCTAGCCGACGGCACCATGAGGAGACCCTCTCTATGGGAGTGTACTGGCCGGTGGGAGGCTCTTGGTGGCAGAAGGCGATCTCGTAAGTACCCCAGTCCTAATGTTTATGCTGTAAACTTGATGGGGCATAATAGCATATCTGTCTCTATATCATAATGAAGATTTAATTGTCATGAGGGCCCTAAGATAAAACAGATATTGCCAATAGTAATCATACTGTTAAAAGTCTATTGGCCAATTTCTACTGTTATAATTTTCATTATTTTCATCAAATACTTCCATTCAAATCTGAGCTCTATCTGGATGCAGTTCATCTTCCTCAATCTCATAGTTCCATTGTGTAAAATAACTGTAGCTGCTTCTCAGAATGTGATAAAATCGTGTTTACTACTGGTAAAGCTTAGGAGTGGAACATCTGCTAGCATCATAGGGGCCAAACGGATATGGTGATCACCCAATTCTATAGACTTAAAACATGGGCGTACATGGAATTATAATTTTTGGCAAATATGTAGCAATTTAACTATTTAACCAGTTTCCCTGGAGCAAGCCAGGTCTTATTGTGTCAGTATTTGTCTGAAAAACTCCTGCATTAATATAGGATTATGGGTGTTGCTTCTGGGAGGAGGCTATCAGTTTTGCCTGTGGCAATATTGCTGAAATTTTTACTGAGAAACAATAATGATTCAGCATATCACCTTGTTCAGTTTTTGACAAAGAGGGAGAAAAATGCTGCACTTCATATCCTATCCATTGTTTCACATAATATGAATTCTGCCTATAATTGGCTGAGCACCAGAAGCCTCAAGGAGAAGGACTGAAATACTGTATGTATATAGTCATTTAGAGGTTCCCTAAGTGATGCAAGGAGTCCTGGAAAGATAGGGAGAAAAAATACTTTAGGAAAACATCAACCTAAGGATTATTGCTGCTTTTCCTTGATTCTTGGATCCAGAGGAAAAGTTGGTGGTCATGGGGGAAGAGCTAAAGGATAGGCATTTGAGAACAGGGTGGGGAAAAAACACTTCACCAAAAAATTCCATACAGTGATACATAGAATAATCAGATACCAATATTTTAGCTAGAATTTATAAAATTGTATTCCTAAATTGTGAGTTTTGAAGCTTGCATGGTAAATTTTGTGGGGGAGAGGGGAAGATGAGGGAGGGTATTTGCATAAAATCAATATTAGTATAATATTGATTAGTATAAAGGGTTTTAAGGTTTTAAGATTTTAAACTTTTAGCGCAGGTAAATTATTTAATTCTATTTTAAATATGGTGTTGTTGTATTTATATATGTTTTTAAAGTCCTGTGCACCGCCCCGAGTCCCTTCGGGGAGAGAGTGCGGTCTACAAATCAAATCAAATAAATAAAAATAAAATAAATATAGACCCAGATGCTTGTATTTTGTATTAAAGCCTCTACTGATATCATGATGCCATATCTTAGTTTTCCAAAAGATGTTTTCTAAGATAAAGTTTATACAGACAAAAGCTGATTTAATCAATTTAATCTCAATGGCATTGGGAGTTTTCATGGTTGAAAACCAGTCTCAAGCTTAGTACTTTATGTTGGATAATGTAAATAACAAGTTTGAAATTGTAAGTAGTGAGGTCTGTAATTACAAAGAAGCATAATAAAGCTTTCAGTTCAATGGAACTGCCAGATTCAGGACAGATCATCTTGGAGAACATCTATATGGTCATTCAGAGTCAACATTCACTTGATGGCATTTAGTCCAAGTGATGCACTTGGAAGGAAAACACTAATTTTGATTTCAAGAGGAAGAAAAGCGCTTGCTACTTTTGGCTGACTGGATAAGTGTGTCCAATCTGGCCAATATTTATTAATTAATGATTAATAAATATTAATGAATATTAATAAATTAATGATTAATAATAAGATTCTTATTAATGATTCTTACATAGACTGTATGTAAGAATCATTTCAATATGAAATACTCTGCATTAGCATTTTAAGTAAACCTGTGATTGAATTGTAGCTGTACCTATTATTTTTACACACTGGATGCTTCTATACATTTTATGGATATGGTCACAGAGAACATAAACCATGTAATGTGCTTCAGTGATGAAATTGTTTGCACAATTGACTGATGTATTAACACAGGGGTCCCCAATCTTTGCAACTTTAAGTCTGAAGGACTTAAAGTTGCAAAGGTTGGGGACCCCTGTATTAACAGAAAAGAGCAGAAATGTTGGAATAAGAGTCCACAGCCTTCATTCATTTTGTAAATATTTTTTTTAATATTCCATTTTTGCTACTTTTAAATAAATTACTTGAGCAAGATAATCTTGCATTAACTTTCTATTTGAAAATTTCCTCCAATAATGCAGTGAAATTGCACCTATTACATTTCACACAGGCAGTAGAGATGGTATAATTATGGGGGTATGTTTGTTTAAAGGTCGTGGCTTGAAATTCCTTCCCCAAAATTATAAAGTACCTGGCCACTTTTCCAAATTTGACAAAGATTGAAATATGTGAGTTTAGAAAACATGTGATTCCTGCCTGTATTTTTGATATTTACTACCAGTGAAGTAATGTACAGCAGAGCAAAAATAAGCTGTAGTAGCTAACATTGTCATTAAACAGTTTATGACATAATACAAAATGTCATAAAACATTTCCTGTGCTGACATTTGTGTTACACAAATCAACCTGGACTATTTTAAGACAGGTACATCTCTAAATGTAACCCAGCTTTTCCAGTCAAGTTAGTACATTAGAAGTTCTATCGTTGTTGAAAGGATTGAGGAATCTGGTAAGGAATTGTCTCATCTGAAATGATGATCCAAGGGATCAGAGGTTGTCTAGTAGCTAATTAATTCTGCCTTGTCTTAAAAAGGTTTTTAAGAAAAGATTGGACAACCATTTGTCTGAAATGGTGTAGGGTTTCCTGCCTAAGCAGGGGATTGGACTAGAATACTACCAAGCTCCCTTCCAACTCTGTTGTTCTGTTATTCTTGTTTGCTTGAATAAAGAACAAGCCACAGTTTCCTATTCAGACTTAACACTAAAGAAATCTTAACTACAACTGTCCAAATTTGTTAGCTAAACCTACTGGTAATGGAAGCCAAATATAATCAATCAACCACACATTAATGAGTCCCTTTGTGGGAGATAGGGCGAGATAGAAATTTAATAAAAGTTTAATAAAAGTTAAATGGTTCCGGTTTGCTGTATTCTGCCTTACTGTTGAAGTGTTATGTGTGAACATAGTATAGTTTATATATGTCTTTCGTAACTATTCTTCTGCCTTATAAGCTGCCTGCTTTTATCTGAGACCTGCATCTTCTGCAGAATACACAGAACAGAGGAAAGTCAATTTTTTTAATGCTAGCAGCCTAGAAAACCATTGAAAAACAATACGGTCTAAAAATCTTTACTGCTTATTTACTGATTAGTACATTTATATTACCTGTTACTTCTTACTGGAATTCAAAGTGGCATATAGATATAGGTTTCCTGCCTAGGCAGGGGGTTGGACTAGAAGACCTCCAAGGTACCTTCCAACTCTGCTATTGTATTATTGTATTATATATGGAGTTTCCATATGAAATCTCACCTGGTGACTGTCCAGACTCAAACCCATATTTGTTTGGCTAACTTAGTAACATATTAAGGCATATTTTTGAATATACCATATGCATATACCATATACCCATGATGGCGAACCTATGGCACGGGTGCCACAGGTGGCACGTGGAACCATTCCTTAGGGCACGCGAGGTATTCTCCTGTCAGCTCCAGTGCGCTTGTGTGCGCTGGCCAGCTGATTTAGGCCTTCTTTTGAGGCCATTTTTCATCCTCTGGAGGCTTCAGGGAAGCTCCTGAAGCCACTGGAGGTTGGGGGGGAATGCTGTTTTTACCCTTCCAAGGTTCCTAGAAAGCCTCTGGAGCCTGGGGAGGGCGAAAAAAGCATGCCAAAAGCAGGGGGTCATGCGCATAGCATTATGGGTGTGGCACGGCCATGCACATCACCCCTGCGCTCCCCCCCGCTTTTGGCATGCGAGCCAAAAAAGGTCATATACCATATGCATATACCATGAGCATAATTCTTGGGTGCTGATACTTACGTTATGAACAGCAGTACTGTCACTGTCCAAGATGGAGATGTTAGAACAAAAAAATTCCAAGACTTGTAGATGTACTGAAAATAGTTAGCAGGGGAGAAAAAACTCTGAGAGAACTTGCAAAAGAAGCTATTACCGTATATAGCTATCTAATTGCCATAGAATATTCTGCTAAAGGAAGAAAGGATGGCAAATTTTGCAAGGTAAAACTGAGGACAATTATTTATTTAGAACATTTATATAACCACTTATCTTATACCCCTAATAAAGAATTTAAAACAATATAAAAACCATATTAAAACCACAAAAACACCAGCAATTCAGTGTATTATGAGCTGACTGCAGTCTGAACATGAGCACCCCCTTTATAACAGAGTTTGGGTGTACAGAATTCATCCAAATGCTATGACTTAATTCTTGATGTATATATGATTCATGCATTTCCTTTGACATCAATCAGTTTGTGCTGCTTCTTGCTAATATGGCACATACAAAAGATTAGAATTGTGATATTCAAATATTTGGTATCTGTCAAAAGGATGCCAGTATACGGTTTTTCTGTGCCATGCCACACATACAAATTCCAGAATCTTATTTCTTACATGCAGGTCAATCCCATGCAGAAGAAGGCATATCACACAATGTCATTTTTCTGCCTTAAAAACACTGACAAGAATAACAAATCAAACGAATATACAGTGAAATCTCTGTGGAATGTCATAATATAGCTTGTAAAGAACTCTAAATTTAAGCTTACTTAGAAAACCACTCCCATTTGTTGGATGGAGTGATTTATTGGTCATAACAGCTGAGGCTGGGGAACAATAACTCACCTGCTTGATAACTGAACTATACATATATTTTAAAGGATAATGCTTTATGTGACCTTCTAATGAACCCCTTTCAATTCAATGTAATTAATCATAACGTATTGAAATGCCAGTTGAAATATGTCATTGTTTTCTTAGTTTTAATATAGTGTTTAAACAATGTTATGGAGTACAGCCTGAAGTCAAAGTTACTCGGTGCCTGAAGCTGCAGTAAACTTTTTTGACAGCCATTTTTTAAAAAATGAGGCAACTCATGAAAATGAATAGAAAGAGAAGCAGTGATTGACAGCTTGCTTGAAGCACCTGAGTTGGAATAAGATGCAGCTGAAACAGCATTTGATGTAGTGTTATCTACATCTGTTATTCAAACTGTGAAGCTATGAGTAAATTATGGCTTCACAGCTGAGGAGCGCATTATAGATTCACATTTTTTAAGCATCTGTGTCCATTAATCGATGCCACATTTTTAAATGGGTCAAGTACATTTTCTCTAACTTACCCAAATCTCTAGACTAGTATTTCCAACCTTTTCCTCTGGGTAGATTGCTACATTATCACTGAAAATTTGTGTGTGTGTGTGTTGCGTTTGTGCTGATAAATAAATGATAATAAATAAGGGAGACTAGTATAGATCTATTTCAAGCTTTTTAGCTCTCATCAGCTAGCCATACCGTTACTGGGATTCGGACCAGGGAAGTATTACATGTGAGGCAGTTGTAATTGCCACTAGACCACTGGTTCTCCTCCTGATCAGCTGAGCCAGGGGAATAAGTATATACTTGTGTCACAACATCCTGGTAAGCCCCAAATACGGGAGGAAGCATAGTGCTTTCCTTTTCTGCCTTTCGGCTCATCACCAGAGACCATCTAGACAGAAAGCTATTAGTTTCGTTGTGTCTTTTTTTTTACGTGTGTGTTAGGGTTTGAGCTGATATATATAAAATCTGAATTTATTTTGATAGCTGTACTGGAGACAGTCTGCCATAAATGTGTACTATGATCTATATATCACAAATGTGAAAACACTGTGTTAGACCACTCATAAAAGAGATTAAGATCTCCAAATACTACATCTGGATATTCTAATGTGAGTCACAGTTCATAAACAATGTTTACTTCATTGGTATTTTTATAGCATTCCAGACTTGCTAGAAGACAGAGAAGGCGAGTAAGCTGCCATCTTTCTGGCAGCTTAATGAACCAGTGGTAGCTGATGGTTTCCAACTGTCACGTACAATGTGTGTCTCCTCTCTTCCCATTGATCAATCTGACTAGCTAGCTCATCAGAAAAACAAAAAGGTTTAGCTGACTAGTAGAAAATGTAGGTAGTTCTTCAATGCCACACTGGTTGCAGTTTTAAGCCACACTGCTCAACTATCTCATAAACTGAATGTTCTGATTGCTTGTCATATGTTTAATCAATCAATCAATCAATCAATCAATCAGGATTGCGTTTTCTATTATATACAAATGACAGTAATCTGAGAGTTTTCAGCATCACCTTTCCCCCTGCTAATTATTTGTTTGGAGATATTTCTCATTTGACTTTTTTCATTTTTAACATTATTTAAAAATAGAACTTAAAACCTTAAAGCAGAACAAAATCATAAGTAGGACTGATGCATAAGTAGAACTGATGCTAACCTGATTTTCAAAATTGTAAGCTAACACAATTCATTTTGAATTGCCATTTCTATTATAAAATTAAATTCAAAATGTCTCTAGTTTATATTTTAAATATTTATAGCCTAACTCTAATTGTCTATTCTCGTGTTAATATTCTGGATTATTAGAAAAATGAAAAAAAAACAATCCATCAACACCTGAAAAACTGTTTATCAAAATAAGAAAAGAAATGTTATTTAAGTATCTATACTTTGTTAAACCAGAAATGTTTAAATCACCCCAGTAAAGGTGGTTTAGTGACAGAATCATAAAATAATTACTTATAAAGTCGACCCATTTTTCCTTATACTGTAACTAACCACAAGAAATATATAATCCTCAGAGAGATTCTCATTTTTAATCAAGTTTGACAGTTTGGCCTGAGCTCCAGGGTTTGTGTGGCTCTAAAGCTGACATAAACCCGACACTGAAGTAAAGCTGATAGTGTATTCATGGCTAATCACCAATCACTTGTCCAGTTCCAGAACTGGAATCCTCTGATCCTGATACCACAAAATAGTTAAAATAAACTCACCACCTCCTATTTACATCTTTTCAAAACTTTTGTTATCATTTCATCCTGTATCTGACAGGGAACAGTAATTTAAAATAATTTGTTTCCAGGAACCGAGATCTTGTTTTTATACAACTGTAATTAAACAAAATAAAAGCTCCAATTCTCCAAGTTCCTGTTTCTCTTTATATGCATGGAAAAGTATGACAATGCAGCCGTTTGCATTTTCAGATTTAGTCCCTAACAGTCTATTTGAAGGTCATTCAGACTGTTTGGGAACAGCTGATTGCTCTAATTTCACTGAATGTAGCACAGTCCCACAGTTATGCACTGCTACTTATGGAAATCTGCCCTGAAAGTCCATATTGCTGTTTCTGTGCTCAAGGGACTGAGTTATTTTGTTTATATCAGATTTCCAAAATGTTTTCAGGATATGCAAAGGGAGTATTTATTCTTGAATGTATTCCTAATCAGCCAGACACGATTCACAATTTTACAGGGATTCAGAAATGTCTTGGTTGCAATTGATGTGTTTATTCCTCACCACTTCAAATGGAATTCTGCCTAAGGATCAGTTCAAGCATTTGGTTTATTCACAGCATTCAGTAGTATTGGGAAGAAATTAACTTTGATCCTCTAGCTGGGGAATTTGTCTCTTTATTTTTGAACTCAACTGCTCCATTATTATGGTTATATTGTAAGAATATATAATTCACTAACAAAACTAGCCATATGAAAATGAATACTGCAGCTTTTTACATGCTTTCTAGAAAAATAATCACATGACAGACTGAAGAGATATAATATATGAACTTTAATATATAAGAATGTATCTAAAAATGTGTATCAGGCATTAGACAACCCTTACTATATTAAGGTTGATTTTAATCCCACCTCAAAAAAAAGGTCTTAAATTTTTGTGTTCTTATGAGTATGATTTCAAATTTAAAGAAATTAGCAATATGTTACAGTTGTTGAATATTAATAAAATCCAAAATTTATTTCACAATAAAATATTTTATCAGTTTTATATTCTAGTAATTTGTATTCATGAGATAAAAACAAGTCCAGCGCAAAGTTCCTTAAGAAATGTTTAAAACTCTACACTTCTGGTTTAAGTTTATATCTGTCGATTGCTTTTTAAAGGTGGAAATTAGCAGATATGGAGATTTAAGGGAGAAAAATAATACTTCTCTGCTGAATAATTCTAAGTTCATTCATACATACACTCATATGCATATGTGTAAATCACATATGCATATGAGTGAAACTAACTGGCTGAAAAGTCACTCAGTTGGCTTTTACACATAAGGGAGAACTGCAACCTTTATTCCAGACTTTAACCACTACATATTGATGTCTATATGTGTACGGTGGTAGTATTGGTTTGGTTAACACATGCACATTAAGGCAAATTATAATAGTTTTTGCATTTGCTGCCTAGTACAGGAGGTTGAAAACAGATTACTGTACCAGAGGGCCTGTTATTTAAGTAATATAACCATAAAAACTGTATCAGATATCCAAAAACCTGAAGGCAATCTTTGTCAATAGCAGTGATTGATGGGATGAACCATCAAGTCCCTCTGGCAGAAAGATTCAGTCTACTTGAGCCAATTCCAGACTAAAAAAATATGTCTCGTTATTTGTTTTATTATCCTTTATATTTATCTCTGCAGGGGAAAATAAGATCTCTAAACAAGTTACCTGTACAGTATTTTGTCATATATATTCTAAAAGACATGATTTTCTTCTTATGTTATCATTTGTGTTACCAAGAATGTGTAGATTGTTTTGATGCTGTGACCTTAAATATATAGATCAACTGATGATCCTTAATCAAAATTAACCGTAAAGAATATTCTGCATTTAGAATTTAGATGCCTGCTTGGCTAAGGACCTTAAATCTTTACCGTATGCTAGAAATTCTTCCTTACTTTCTTTCATTTCACATTCATAGCAATTTTGAATCTTGTATTTGATTGTATTGCATTTATTTTAATAATTTTCTTTTCTACAGCACTTTTACCTGATGACGTAGAAAAAAGCACCAATATATTTAAATAAATATGAAATATGATTTGAGTACTTAAATTTGATGAATTTATCTATCCTTTAAAATGTTTTAATTTACTACATAATTATTACTATTATTAAGATAATACTTTCATCAGCAACTGCAAGAAAACAGCCATAAAATTCAGCATTAGTAAGGACTAGAAGAGCTTTCATTTTCATTTTCTGTGTTATATTACCATTTCAAATCAATTTAAAATGCTGAATGGATGGTTTAAAACTTAAGGTCAAGTGGTTAAACTTCTCCCTCTGAAATCCACAACAGCTAAACTTTTAAAATGCACTTGTTTCCAATAAATGTATTAAACTGTTTGATTTGTTAATTTTTTTTAATAAAAAAGGTTTTTTAACTAGCAACTAGATAAATATACTTTACCTAGAACAGGGATGTCCAAACTTGGGAACTTTAAGACTTGTGGACTTCAACTCCCAGAATTCCCCAGCCAGCATAGCTGGCTGGGGAATTCTGGGAGTTGAAGTCCACAAGTCTTAAAGTTTCCAAGTTTGGACATCCCTGACCTAGAACTATAAACGGTATGCTCCCTGATTTTTGAATGAAGATTCCTGTACTAGGTGGCCATAATGAGTGCTACGTTAGATGGAACTGCTCTATGTAGACAGCAAAGAATAGAATTCAACTGCAAGAATAAAGGTTTTTTTTAAGTAACTAGACAGAGTTGGAACACTTTTTCATGTCGCTTTTATTTTTATCTTTAAATAGGATGTTAATACAGGAGATGGAAGTGAATTTGCTGACAGTGGAATTGAGGGGGCAACGACAGACACAGACCTCCTTTCTAGACGTTCCAATGCCACAAACTCCAGCTACTCACCAACAACCAGCCGAGCCTTTGCTGGTAGCGACAGTGGCAGTTCTTCAACTGGAGAAGGGGCCCGTCAGGGCATCTATGAGAACTTTCGGCGAGAGTTGGAGTTGAGCAGCACCAATGACAATTTGGATGAGGCTGGCTCTACCCTAAGTGATGAACAAAGCAGTGGGACTTTGAGTTCTCCGGGACAGTCAGATATTCTTCTTACCGCTGGGCAGGGAACAGTAAGGAAGGCTGGCGCTCTTGCAGTGAAAAACTTCCTTGTCCATAAAAAGAACAAGAAGGTGGAGTTAGCCACACGGAGGAAATGGAAACAGTATTGGGTTTCCCTGAAAGGTACAGTGAATATGTTTTGGTTTATCTGCACATTGCAAAAATATAGAAGCACCTAAAAATTATATAGGCTTGCTTTGAAATTTAAGAATGTGTTGTGTGTTTGTGAGAAATATTGTGTGTGTCATGCTATTTGTCAACAGATATCAAAATCATATATACCTTTTGCAGGCTCATTTTGGGAAGCGATCAATATTCTTCTCTAAACATATGTGTTGAAAGATTATATGCTCTTAGCATGTCTGTTTTGAAGCGCTTGCTTGGTGAGATGACAATTCTACTAGATTGCAACTGAAGGGAGGCTTGGTCAAAGGCAGTATGACTAATTTGCCAAGCATCATCAATAATAATAATAATAATAATCTTTATTGTCATTGTAAAAATTACAATGAAATTGGTTACATGGAAACATGTATCAAGCATAATACATGCAAAAAAGTATATTTTGTTGCATGATTGAGCTTTTCTTCCTTTCTTAACATGTTTGGAGATAACAATACAATAGCAGAGTTGGAAGGGACCTTGTAGGTCTTCTAGTCCAACCCCCTGCGTGGGCAGGAACCCTATACCATTTCAGACAAATGGCTATCTAACATCTTCTTAAAGACTTCCAGGGTTGGGGCATTCACAACTTCTGGAGGTAAGCTGTTCCAGAGGTTAATTGTAATTGTTAGTACAGGTAGTCCTCAATTTATGACCAGAATTAAGGCCAGAATTACAGCTGTAAGTCATTGCATTTGTAAGTTAAGACAGGGGTCTCCAACCTTTGCAACTTTAAGTTTGAAGGACTTCAACTCCCAGAATCCTTCAGACTTAAAGTTGCAAAGGTTGGGGACCCCTGAGTTAAGGCATCACATGCCCAGGCCCAATTTTTCAACATTTTTTGTGGCAGTTGTTAAGCAAAGCCACTTTCTCCAATGGGTATTTTTTGTTGGAAAACTAGAAGCAAATGCCACCAGCAAAAAAATGTTACAAATTGCAGTAAGTAATCATGGACTACTGGAAATGGCCATAAAAGTGAGCCAGGTACTAAGTGACCCAAATGTTTCAAAATCATCAACACTTGAAGTTCATTTCCTTTATCTGTTAAAGCAAGTGTTACAAGCTGATATTTGACAGTGGTTATTTCCATAAAAAGTTGTAAAATATCTTTATGGATTAAAATATAATTTTTGTATTGGAAAAAACTCCTTTACTTTAGCAGAAACAGTGGCATATAGTGACGAATGATAACTAGTGTGAATTAACATTAGCTCCCAATCCAAAGTACATTTATTTGGAAATAATCTACTTATTATAACTTGTGGTGATTGTTTCTGAATACATATTTATTTTTTATTTTTTTTATTTTTTCAAATTTATACCCCGCACCTTCTCCAAAAAAGGACCCAGGGCGGTGCACAGGAAATTTAAAAAACAATACAAATATAACAAAAATATAATTTTTTTAAAAAGCTATTATATCCATGTCCTGTGCTAAAATCGTATAAAATCCCCCAAATTAAAATCTATCTAAAACAGTCAAAACGGTAGGTTATGCTAGGCCGGCTTGTTGGAAAAGGTGCGTTTTAAGACGCTGGCGGAAGAGGCGGAGGTCTGAGATGGTGCGTAGTTCGTTCCAGAGGGTAGGGCCCGCCACAGAGAAGGCCCTTCCCATGGGTGTCGCCAACTGGCATTGCCCGGCCGACGGCACCCTGAGAAGGCCCTCTCTGTGGGAGCGGATCGGTCGAAGGGATGTATGGGGCAGGAGGCGGTCTCGCATATAACTAGGCCCCGAGCCATGGAGCGCTTTGAAGATGGTCGTCAGAACCTTGAACATATGCTAGACTTGAATTCCCCCCCCCCTGATTTTCCTTATGATTACAGTTGTTTTTTCCTCAGATTGCTGAATAAAACTGACTCTTACTCTTTTCTCATATCTTAAGCAAGTGTAGTATAAATGTGATAGTTTTGCTCACTTAGACAGTATGTCTGTAATTGCAGTCTAGTTCCACTGTTTTTCCTTTCCAAGAGCCCCTTTTCAACTGTAGCTTAAGATGAAACAGATAATAGAAACCACAAGAGCCTGAAAGAAACAGAATACAATCCACAGTTTTAAATCATTATTTCCCTTAGAACACTGAATAAACTCTAGGAGAACCTCGTATCAGAATAAGTCATCTTAGCCTAAATGAGAGAATTCCCATATGGTATTTGTAATGCTGCCTATACAAGAATTAGGTGATGGTGGGGAAAGTATCAGAATGGAATATGGCTCAAGACAGATCAAGGAATAAGGGACATGGCAGCTAATTTCTCTGTGAAATTATTCTTTAAAAAATCAACATTGAAATACTAGTTAATAGCTAGATCCAAGGAATAAGATGGTGGATCCTGTGATTTATTATTTTATAGCAAGCTTTAAAGCTTATAGAGGTTAAGTGTATGTACAGATAATCCTTGACTTACAATCACAATTGAGCCTTCTGTTGCTAAGCAAGACAGTTGTTGAGTGAGTTTTGTCCCATTCTTGCCATAGTTGTTAAGTTAGTAACATGGTGGTTAAGTGAATTTGGTTTCTCTATTGACTTAGTTTGTTAGAAGGTTTCAAAAAGTGATCACAAGTTCCCGGGAACCTGCAACAGTCATAATTGTGCAAAACAATCATAAGTCACTTTTCAGTGCCATTGTAACTTTGAACTGTTGTATGTTGAGAACTATCTGAGTCCAGAAAACCTGATCAACTGAGGCTAGCTAAGGATTGGAGAGAGCAGTAATTCGTTTAACCCAAGCAGTGCACAGGAAGACACTGATAGTGTGTCACAAATCTGGAGAGAAAGAGGGGAAAAGATGATTAGAAAAGAGTTATTATTTTGAAGTGTGACTCAGATTGGATTACTGAGGTTTAGTGAAGTTAGTATTTAAGTTTTGAAATTAACAACTGCTGTGTCTTGCTGACAATTGATTTCTGAAGTCTTGGGTTAACCTGGTAATTATAACTTGAAAGTGGAAAATATATATATTAAATTGAAAAATTCATCTGAAAATAATATAAACTTTAAACTGCATCCTTCCACACTATAAGAGTCTAGCCTAACTGAAAAATTGAGGGTTTTTTAAAACTTGAAACTGATCATTAGCTAAAATACTGTGCTAATTTTTGTTCCGTTTCAGTGAGGCTAGATCAGGCCACAACCTTGTTTTCCATAAAATTCTCATTGTTTACTTTAAGTCATCTTGGAACATGTCATGTTTCAGGGGTGTGTATCTTCTTTTGCACGTCTAATTACCCCCAAATGATTTTATTTTAGGAACCAGTGATTATATCTGCTGGTTCTTTCATTATAGAAAGGCAGGGAAGGGTAAAAACAAAAAAGATGTTTAATTTATGAAAACACATTCCATTTCCTCTTGCTAACTCTGACCAAATGGGCTCCAGTTCCAAAAAAATTAATGACAATCAAGAGGTGTATTAAAGAGATATAGGACTCATTCAGTATTATGCACACATGTTTTTCATCTATTTTCATCTATCCAGTCTGCCAGTGTAATGGAGATTTTAAAATTAGGATAACATATCTGACTCACATTCCTTTCCCCATATGAAGTGGCTTTACCTTTTATGCATTCCTTTGCAATTAGATACTCCTTTGAGAACCAGAACTGTATCAGCTTAATTTATTTCCAAAGGGAAAAAAAAAAGAATTCATGAGAAATCTTAAATAATTGCTTCATGCAGGAGTTTGTTCTTATATTTCTCATCTTCTTTTTGAGGATTTCATCAACTCCATCCAACATGACCTCAGTGTTCCACTTCCTTTCCACTCATTTCCTTATTCTTCCTTCATAACTTGCTTTGCAGTTAAATCCTCATTCATCCACTCTATATGACTTCGCCAATGTGCTTATTTCATACTGGTTACCCACTTTTATTCAATCCACAATACTTTCCTATAATGAAGTGGACAGAGGTACCCTGTTAGCAGAGCAATCTTTACTTCTCAAAGGCAGTCGTTTCTCGCCGCCCTGGGTCCGCTTGGAGAAGGGCGGGGTATAAATATAATAAATAAATAAATAATAATAAACACATTGCTCTCTTTCTAGTAAATCTTAATTTTAAAAAAAATCTATCTTAATAAACTTGCTGCAGTGTTTTATGTTTTATGCCTTGAAATGTTTTACTCCATTTTCCCAATTAATATGAAAACTATATTAACTTTCAGACCAAAACTATTGGTTGCATGTAAAATTCTCTGCAAATTATTTGGATCCTGAGCCAACAACACAGCATCAACAATAAGACTAATTATAATAAATGTTTTAGTTAATGATATCTATTTGTTTATCTTTAGATGGGAAGCTATGTTATTTAGACGGTTATAGAATACTCTTGGTAAATGATCAATTATTTAACAGCCACCTATAAAATCCTAGACAATTATATGGAATCTATAGGGATATGATGGGATTAAATAAGGGATATTAATAGCTAGCCAGGATCTAAAGATATTATTAAAGAAGAAATAGATTGAGGTTAAAATACTTGATAAGAACTGTGGATATTGATATTAAATTACATGATAAAATTGTTAGATTTAAAATTAATAAAATGAGATTACTTATGAATAATAAATATTCCAGAGGAGCACAGAATTTATGGATACCCGACTACTACTACTACTACTACTACTACTACTACTACTACTACTACTACTAATACTAATAATAATAATAATAATAATTTAATTTATAACCCGCTCTCTCTCCCCGAAGGGACTCGAGGTGAGGCACAATACATATAAAATACATATAAAATCACAAACATAGTACAATATTAAAATAAAATTAAACTAACCCTGCGCTAAAATCCCATATTAAAACTAAAAATTAGTCGTTAAAAACCCTAAAAACAGTTGATTACCCCAGGCCGGCCAAGCAGAAAAAGTGTGTTTTTAATTTTTGACGGAAGGAGCGCAAGTCCGTAGTTGTTCTAATTTCAGGGGGAAGGTCGTTCCAGAGGGTCGGGCCCTCCACAGAGAAGGCCCTTCCCCTGGGCGTCGCCCGCTGGCACAGCCTAGTGGACGGCACCCAGAGAAGTCCCTCTCTGTGGGAGCGAATCGGCCGTAGGGATGTTTGGGCAGGACTAGAATGTCCTTTATAGGACATTATCCAGAGTGGGCTTTTCCTTCTTAAACTTATCTAAATCTATTTATCTGTCGATATTGTTTTTCTTCTTTTTTTTTCCTTTTCTCTCTTTTGATTGGTTTTATAAATAGAATGCCATTATACAATTATGTCTTATATAAACGGATGTTAAAACAACTAGTAAGATTGGAATTGAGATATAAGAATTGTAATAATTGATATGAAAAATAAGTGATAAACTTTGAAGAACATTATAGAAACCTGCGATAAAATGATACATTCTTAAAAATTTATCGTTTGTAAGGAAAAATGACTTAGTGATATTGGCGTTTTTTTGTTGTGAAGTTTGTATTATTTGTGTTTATGTCAAAAAATAATAATAATAAATTTTTATTAAAAAAAGCACAGCATCATCTGCCTACAAAAATGCAATGCAGTCATGGCATTCTTTTATTCATCATAGCTTTGTTAAATAATCAAGGAAGTCCTGCACATCACAATTGATTAAACTAAAATGTACAAAAGTTTCTTTAAGCAAATGTGTTAATAGGTTGCATGTTTCTCAGGTTGTTGAGATGTACAGAACAATATATTGCTTGCAAGATTGTCTCTGGATTAGAGATTTAAGCTTGCATAAAATAGTATTAGGATACTCGGTGTAAAATTGGGCTTTGGTTGAACATTTTCCAACACTCCAAATATTCCACAATTGACCATTACTATTGTTCTTATTATCCTGAGGGAATGCTACATATTGCCCAGATATTGAAACTGGTAATATAGTTTCTATATTGTACTTCTTGTATCCCTGTATTAATAAGTGTCATATGAAATATTATTATTACGATGTACTCTGAAAAATCTGTAATACTGATCATTATGTTGCCAAACTGGCATTAGCTCTGGACAGAAGGTGAGGAATCAAGATATGAGTGATTTTTAAGTTGGTTAAAAATTCAAGTTTTTACGAGAAACACTTTCAGTCCACAGAAGGCACAGCATGCTTGGTGAACATGGAATATTAATTTTTGAATGAATAGGAATGGCAAATATATACATTTGTATAATGTATGACGTGGAACATACTGAAGGTCATGGCTAAGTGAATGAAATAGTAGATTTACATGATCCACAGCAGAAGAGACTTGCTTGCTTATTTATTTATTAGCACTCGTACTGGCTATTATTTCTACTGCTTCATCATTCTGAATACTGACATTTCATAATTATGAAAAGTTATATTCTGCTAACCGTATTATTATTTTGTCAGATACATAGATTGCTAATACGTTGCTGTTTTTCTCAAGGTTGTACTTTATTCTTCTATGAAAGTGACGGAAGATCTGTGATTGACCACAACAGCATCCCAAAACATGGAGTCTGGGTGGAAAACAGCATCGTGCAAGCAGTACCTGAACATCCAAAGAAAGATTATGTTTTTTGCCTCAGCAATTCTCTTGGAGATGCATTTCTCTTTCAGGTTAGTTCCACCCACGCATGTTGTTATTGCTGCTGCTGCTGCTGTTGATTTCCTTCTTGATCATATCCTTCAGAGAAAGCCCTGAATGATACTTCAACATTTGACGAGAGCACCTAATTATTGTCCTGCTTAATTATTTATAACTATATAGATTATAATCACAAATGATATTTAGGAGTTTTCCTTTATTTACCACCCAGAGTTTTATTCCATAAATATGTGGTGTAGATAGATAGCATAGATAAATATGGGCTCTTTTTATAAACTGGGCAAGGTTACACTACATCACATCATTCCTTGGCTATGCTGTGATATATTTGGGGCTCATGACCTCCCATATAATAATAATAGTAATGTTGGGTCACAAATAGAAATGTAGAAAGCATGTATTTAATACCTCATTTAATATATGGGGAAACATAACATTAGAACCCGTAGCATATTTTACTACAGTTCTTTAAACACTGTTTGAGATACTGGTTATAACTCTGCCCTGAACTTTGCTTTCAAGTATGCATATATCTTTTCCACCAAAGAAAACATTGCCTAAAGACTTCATAAAATATTTTTTCCTATAAAGATTTATTTGCTTTAGGTGGAGAGACCCTCTTCTATTAAAAAATAAGTTGTAAGATTGTTTTGCCATCAAGTGAGCAATTTCACATCTGCCAAGAATCTCTGGATATTGCTGAAGATTGTTAAATATTGAGGACTAATTGGGTACTAATTCATGTGTGTTTCAGCCTATTTGATTTTTACATAACCTGCATGAATTGAGAAGCACCCTAGAGGTGCTTCTCTTAATTTTCTGCATATCTATCCTTGTGCTTCTGGATCTCTTGGTAGTTTTCAACTCTGCTGGCCAAGATGTCCTTCTGAACTGGCTCCACAGGTTGGGGATTGCGTGAATCATTTTATAATAGTTCTCATTTTATCTCCGGAATCATTTCCAGGCATGAAGCTGAGGGGGAGATTGCTCCCTAGGACCCTCCTTTGTGGGGTGCTTCAGGTTCCGTTTTCTTTCTCTTCTGTTTCATTAGTTACATTAAATCACTGTATGAGGTCCTCTGCTGATTTGGGGTTAGGTATCATCAGTATGCTGATGGTACCAAATTATATCTTTTGACCCAAGTGGTACTGTCAGAATTCTTTTCCAGTGGCTAAAGATTATAATGGGATGGAACCATCTCTGATTCACTCTTATCAAAACTGAGTGGCTGTGAGTGTTTGGGCTGCCCAGATTTAGGGATATTTCATCTCTAACCTTGCATTTCACTATTAAAGGATGGGATGCCATTTGAGGGTTTAACTTAAACTCAGAGCTCCTGCTCAATGAGCAGGGGGCAGCTGTTGCCAGGTAGAACTTGCAAGGCTTCATCTGGCATGCCAGTCATGC
The DNA here is from genome assembly GCA_039707465.1 of Rhabdophis nuchalis. Lineage (NCBI taxonomy): Eukaryota > Metazoa > Chordata > Lepidosauria > Squamata > Natricidae > Rhabdophis > Rhabdophis nuchalis. Next base: position 16,076,566 of record CM077649.1, read on the forward strand.
CTTTCCTAGTTAAAGGAAGCCTTCAGGTAGTTATGACTGGCTTAATGCTACAATGTGTTTTATATGGGGATTCCCTTGAAGGTCATCCAGAAATTTCAACTGATTCAGAAGGTAGCAGTGAGGGCAGAGATGAACATGTCTTGGGTTGTTCACGTAACCCTTTGCTTTGCAAGCTGCACTAGTTACCAGCTGGTTTGCAGGTATGAGTCAAGGTGTGATTCAAAGTGCTTTTCCGTTACCCTGTGGGGCAGAGGGCATGGTTACTTGAGAGACTGCCTGCCTTCTTTAATATCTACCTGGCTGCTTCAATCTGGCAGAGTTGACATGATCAAGGTTCGTTTGATTAAATAATATCATCGATCAGAACCCCAGAAGTGGCCTCATCTGTAACAGCTCCTGCCCTCTGGAATGAGATTTGAATGTCCCCTACCCTACTGTTTCCTTGAAGGGCTTTGGAAGCCTGGTGGTTCAACCAGGCCTTTGGCAAGGATGGGTAAAGTCCACTTTGGATTGCGTGGTTTTATTTTCTGTTTCTGTCTGCTTTTTACTATCTTTACTTTTCTTTTACTGATACTGTTGGTCATGTGACATAGATATTTAATAAATTACAGTAATGATTATTGTTGTTATTATATTAGTAGGGAAGATTAGTAGTGAAAGGCAGTGTCCTTCAGTAAGTTTACTTCTTTTTTGTTTCAGTGAGTTTGCCTCATGTACCAACCTAATAAGTCTCCAATGATACAAAATGTTTTCAGAAAGAAGCTTAGAAAACAATGGGCCAGATAGTTGCTAAATACATAGGGGGCCTCCCAGAGCTAAGCCAATTATAATGTTTTGTTTTAATTATAAAGTGACTTCTGTCACTATATCTATTATATATATATTCCTACCCATAATTTCTTTCTAATACAATACAAGTTCTAATAATACAATTTATAATACAATATATAAACAATAAATAAATATATAATACAATGTATTATGATAGAATTAATCTGCATATTATTATATCTCTCCAAGTTTGATTTGTTATGCAAAAAATTATAAAAATATGCATAATTTAAATGTAATAATCTACCTTTGCCAACATAATTCATAAATATTTACAACAGCATATAAATGGAATCAAGTAGCATATAAAGTTAATACGAAAGTTTTATTCATGAGATGTTATTGCTTATAATTTCAGATATAAAGATCCTTGACCATTTTCATCTCATTTAGGACTTCAGTATATAGCAGAAACTGTTGATGAAACTGAATGCAAAACAAAACTGTAAAAATATTGCACATGCAAAGAATTGATGTTATTTATTGTGGACTCAGAGATAACTTTGAACAAGGCCTCTAATAGTAGTTATGGAAAGAAAAGATGGGAGGAGGTGAGGAAGAGACTCAAGCTTGTCCTTCCTTGACTCTCTTGAGCATAAGAGGGAAGAAGAAAAAAACACTGTCAAGATTCTGTTGTTATTCTACATAACAATAACACTTGTACAGTTCTTCTGGTGTCTATTTCCTGACCTACCTCAAAGCACTGACACAATTTTTGCTGCCTTGCTTTCAAATGTGTCATATACTCCTGCTGATTTCCTCTTCAGGCAGGCAGCGACCATGGATGCCTCTGCGGATCCATTAAATTTGAAAGACATCTGGTGTTAATCAGATGCCTGTGACATCTTAAAATGACAGGCTCATGTTTCAGGTACATACATTTCTTTATAAGGTACATACATTTCTTTTGGAGACAGAACAATAGAAAACCAAACTGCTTAGTTTGTAATAGCTCAGTCCTCCTACTTCACTTAATTCTGAGACAACTTAAATAATAGTTACATTCCCTTTCTGTCACTGACCAGTCAAAACACTGACATAACTGATAACTGAATTCTTTGATGCAGTAAAGCATTATAATTTAAACTTCACTTACAGTTGTCTATATCTAATATCAGCCAGAATTATTCTGGCTTTTTCCAGCTAATGAAACTTGTTATGTACTCCTTCCATAGTTACCCCATGTCAATTCACCTAAAACAGCTATTATTGTTATTATCTGCGAGATCGCATCCTACCCCATACATCCCTCCGACCGATCCGCTCCCACAGAGAGGGACTTCTCCGGGTGCCGTCCACTAGGCAATGCCAACGGGCGACACCAAGGGGAAGGGCCTTCTCTGTGGTGGGCCCAGCTCTATGGAACGACCTACCCCCCGACCTCAGAACAACCACGGACCTCCGCGCCTTCCGACAAAAGCTCAAGACTTATCTTTTCCAACAGGCCGGCCTGGCCTAACCTACCTTCCAGCCTTTTTAGTCTGATCATCTAAATTGTTTTAATTGGGTTTTTTAAGGGTTTAGTTTTTAGGATTTTAGCTTTTTAGCGCAGGGATAAATTGTTTAATTTGATTTTATATATTTATGATGTATCTATGTTTTAACTCCCCTGTGCACCGCCCCGAGTCCCTTCGGGGAGAGGGAGCAGTCTACAAATTAAATTTATTATTATTAGTAGTACAGTGATGGCGAGCCTTTTTCGCCTCAGGTGCCAAATGCACACACGCTCGCGCTATTGTGCGCACTCATGTGCCTCCCATGCTGTGTCCCCTGAGCATGCACATGTGACACCCCATGCTGCCCTGTGCATGTGCACACGGCTTTTTTGGAGCCTGGGGAGGACAAAAAAAGGCCCAACACACAAACTGGAAGTTCAGGAATGGACTTCCAGGTTGCCCGTTGGGCCATTTTTCTCCCTCTGGAGACTTCAGGAGGGCAAAAACTGGCCGAAAATCAAGGCCAAAACTCAGCTGGCCAGCATGCTCATGTGCGCTGTAGCTGACAGGGCAACGGCTTGCGTGCCCTCAGAAATGGCTTCATGTGCCACCTGTGGCACCCGTGCCATAGGTTCGCCATCACGGTTATGGTAGGTCACACAGATGTTTAGACTGAATTTGCATTTTTATCCACCTATTGAGTCCTTCCCAAGGACCTGGTTTATCATATTGTTGTTATTATTTCCCCAATATTTAGCTTGTTCACTGAAAGTTAGTATGTATATTAGATATGAATAAGGAAGCCTGAGGAAAACAGGCTATGTTTCTGGAAATATTATTATTATTATTATTATTATTTATTGGATTTCTATACCGCCCTCTCTCCCAACATGGGACTCAGGGCGGTGCACAGGAATAGAGATGTTATTCAGTGAAACATTTTTTTAAAATATAAAACAGGTAAAAGAAAAGTAATGAAAAGGTTAACAAATATTAGTATATAGTTAACAGATTTGTTTGTAGGTAGGACTTTGAAGCTCAGATATTTGTAACATTCTCTGTGTGTAGATCTTAAAACTGGATCCAGGAATTGACCCTCTATTCCTTTTTTTACACACATGATCTAATTGCAAGTTTTCTCATGCATCTTCCAGTTATATCTGCATCCAAATTAATTATAGTTAAGGGTTACAAGAACTTACGCTTAATTGAAGATTTAAAAAGAGAATTCAGATCTTATACGTCTTTTCGGGTTTAAAAAAAACAAACGCAGTGATATGCTGAAAAACAGTAGCCAGCGGATAATTTATGGAAATTTATTAACTAAGCAATTGGTTCTTCATTTTAACTCCTATTTATTTATTTATTTTATTTGCCACCCACCTCACCTTGTGGGTTTTATATAATAGATATACAGCATTCTGAGGGGGGAAAAACAAGGTCACTAGCTAGAAGTGGTTGTTCAGTCCTGAGTTATATTTTAAGGGAATTTAAAATAAACTTTTGTTCATTTTTCAACCTTCCCAGGAAATAAAACAGGTAAATCGTTTTATCTCTATGTCAGGGACATAAGCGTTTCTTTTCATAAATCTATTATCTATTGTGCTTCTATTGTTTTCATCTTCTTTTCCTGCTTCTTCATATTTATTGCTATCTATCGTGGTAGCAATGGTGGAAATACATGCATATTATATAATAAAGTCATATAGATCTAATAAAACTTCATGTCACTTATTCTTTGATATGGTTATTCTGTCAATTAGTTGTTTCATATTTAATCACAAAGCTGATAAAGATATTATAGAATAATTACCATCAGTTATAAAGTTGCTAAATGATAGTAATATTAATGGAACTATATTTAGTTTTTAGTATTAAAAACAAATATTTATGCTATAAATATTCACCTGCTGTCTCTAAAATGCCAGTTTAAATCACTGAATATTCCTTTGGGGATGTTCTAGGAAGCTTTCTTTAACACAATGATTCTTTAGTTTTAATGACACATTCTGCAGTTGTTAGTTTGGTTCTAATGCTTAATAGAAGGTGATAAAACAACATATTTATGAATATCTACAAAGTTTACTGAAGCAAAATCTTTGAAAACAGCTGATATTAAACAAGATGCTTCTGGCCTCTCTATTTTATAGACTTCTAGCCAAACAGAATTAGAGAATTGGATCACAGCAGTTCATTCTGCTTGTGCAACAGCAGTAGCACGACAACACCACAAAGAAGATACTGTGAAACTATTGAAAACTGAAATTAAAAAACTTGAGCAAAAGATTGATATGGATGAGAAGATGAAGAAAATGGGAGAAATGCATTTCCTCAGCTTGTCTTCAGTTAGAGACTCTAAGAAAAAGAAAACGATTCTTGATCAGGTAGTTTTACTTTAATGTATTCAATATGCAACTCTAAAATTAATTCAGGTGAACTAAAGTGCTTCTTACATAATACTAGACTTGTCTTTTCTACTATGCTTCCCAAAATTTGTATGTCAGAATTTTGTAAATGAGCAACAATCTGGTTTCTGCTTTGAAACACAAATTTCCAACCTGAAAAAGATCACTTTCAAACTGACTTTGCTAAGGATTAAAATCAAATGTAAATTCATAGAGCACAATCTTTTTTTTTGAATTCATTTGGGGTTGCTAATTAATATGTATGTTTAAAATTGCAGTGCATGCCATATTGAACTCCTGAAGGAAACGCAACAAAAATAAACAAATAACAAAGCTTGTATTCAGTAAACATATTTGACCTGTGCTGAGTTACTAGCACTACTAAATGTGTACAGAATATTATCCAGGGGAAAAATGTATCATGCAGAGAGTCCTCATTTAACACTTATTGGGATCAGAAACTCTCTCATTGTGATAAGGGCATACATTGAAAAAAATCACATTAAGGTGCTACTTAGTGATGGCAGTTTTGGCAGCCTTTGTTGTTGTTAAATTGAGGTCATTAAGTGAGAACCTTATGTGACCATGACATGCAACTTTCTGCTAGCTTTCCCACTGACATTGTCAGAAGTGCCAGGGGGTTGCATGACTGTGCTGTTATATGAGTACCGATTGAGAGTTCTACTTGTTCAAATTGCCTAAATTGTTTTAATTCTGATTTTAAGGGGTAGAGTTTTAGGATTTTAAGGTTTTAGGATTTTTAGCACAGGGTATTGGGATTTAATCTATTTTTAGTATTTATTAATTGCTATGTTTGTATTCCTCTATTTTAATTTCCTGTGCACCGCCCCGAGTCCCTTCGGGGAGAGTGGCGCGGTTTATAAATTTAATAAAATGAAACAAAATGAAATTGGAATGATTGTTGAATGATTGGTGATTAAATGAGGAATACCCGTGTAATGGGGATTTCCAGCCAATTGGAAATATTTTCTATTAGCAAGGTGAAGAAATGACAATACAACAAATGATGATACAACTGGTGAAATTTAATACTCCCCCAAGTATTTTATTTATTTTACATAAATAAACATTGGCTTTAAACTGATGATATATGATGATAGTTTAGAGAGTCTTGGGTCCTTTTTGGAGAAGGGTGGGATACAAATTGAATAAAATCTAAAATCTAAATCTATTGAAGTGGTGTCTTCATAGCCTTATGATATTGCATAAAAACAGTTTCTAAGTGATTTTGAATCTTTGAGGGAAGAATCTGGCCACAATAAAGAAGAAATTGAAACTGGATATCTGTGGAAAGCATGACGAACTTAACCCACTTCTGCTTTTTAAAATTGTAATCTTAATTAACATCCAAGTAACAGCTGTCTCAAAATCTCTCTCTCTTTTCCTTTCTCCAAAATAAATGTATTTACTTTGTTCTCATTTAGTACATCAAATTCTTCCTTCTTCATGCAAATGTGATCTGTTTGTATGATATAAGATAATACATTTTCTTCTTAATTTATTTTGTTTTGTTGTAGATCTTTGTTTGGGAACAAAACTTAGAACAGTTCCAAATGGACCTCTTTCGATATCGTTGCTACTTAGCTAGTCTTCAAGGAGGGGAACTGCCAAACCCAAAAACACTGCTTGCATTTGCAAGTCGGCCAACTAAAGATGCAATGGGTCGCCTTGGAATCTTTTCAGTGTCCTCCTTTCATGCACTGGTGAGTTTAACTTGAAGGTTATTTTTTGTTAAACTAGGTATCACCTGATATAGAGTGAATGTTGTTGCTATGCAACATCTGGTTTCTGCTTCTGTAGCCATAAAAAGCCAAATGTATTCTTTGTGACAAATGTTCTTCTCTTTCTCGTCTAAATTCCTGACTAACATAGCTTTACCTTAATAGCTGTTTTTCTTCTGTGTTATAAATTTATAATTCCAAGACTGCACGGATAAGAGGTTGGGGAAATGGAGAGGATAATACAATAATAATAATACAATAGCAGAGTTGGAAGGGACCTTGTAGGTCTTCTAGTCCAACCCCCTGCATGGGCAGGAACCTTATACCATTTCAGACAAATGGCTGTCTAACATCTTTTTAAAGACTTCCAGGGTTGGGGCATTCACAACTGCTGGAGGCAAGCTGTTCCAGAGGTTAATTGTTCTTACTGTTAGGAAATTTCTCCTTAGTTCTAAGTTGCTTCTCTCCTTGGTTAGGAAAGGGAAAACAGTAGTAAAAAAATATCTGCTCCAGTTTAATAGCTTAATAGATCTAAGTGTCATCAATCAATGGAAAAAACTCCTGTTGTAGAAAAGAAAAGAACCATTAAAACCAACAGTATAAGCAGCAGCATCAGTACAACTCTCATATAGTTATATATGAGAGTTATATGCGAGACTGCCTCCTGCCCCATACATCCCTTAGACCGATACGCTCCCACAGAGAGGGCCCCACAGAGAGGGCCTTCTCAGGGTGCCGTCGGTTGGACAATGCCGACTGGCGACACCCAGGGGAAGAGCCTTCTCTGTGGTGGGTCCAGCCCTCTGGAATGACCTACCCCCTGAATTACGTACCATCACCGACCTCCGCTTCTTCCGCCAATGTCTAAAGACATATTTGTTCCAACAAGCCGGCCTAGCCTAACCTCCCATGGGGACTTTTTAGGAAGTTTTAAATTTGGGTCTTTTAAAATTTGGTTTTAGCATAGGATAGGATTATTTAATAGTTATTTTAAATTATATTTATTGTATTTTGTATGTTTTTTAAATTTCCTGTGCGCCGCCCTGGGTCCTCTGTGGAGAAGGGCGGGATATAAATTTAAATAAAATTTAAAAAATCAAATATAAAAAGTTTTAATTGACCTATTGAACTAAGTGGCCTTCTATTGTCTCTGATTTGTTCAAAAAAGGCAATTTATTTATCTAGGACTTACAATGTTCTCTATTAAAAATGACTTACGCGGCTTACAGTCATTATAGTAATTTGGTTAAAATAGAAATTAGAAACAAATAAAAATTCAAAGGCACAGCAACAACACAACGGTAGTAATCAACAGTACCATACCCATTGCAATCAGAAATTTCCTAGTACCATTTTTCAGCGGCAATTCAACTATCAAAAGCCTTCTAGGAGCACCAGATCTTACTTGCCTTCTGGAATAATATCAAAAATGGCTGGCTTCTGCAGGAAGGAAGCCACCATAAAGAAGGATCACCTTTTGGATCTTTGTTGATCCTTCTTTGCAGTGGCTTCCCTTCTGTGGAACATCACCCAGAAAGAAACCAGCCATTGGTGATATTATTCCAGAAGGCAGTTAAGATCTGGTGCTCCTGGAAGTGGAATCAGTCCATCCAGTGAGATGCAGTTGGGAAGAGTTATTTTGGCTCCCAACGAAAGGCTCTTCCCAACTGCATCTCACTGGATGGACTGATTCCATTTGGACAAGGCAATCTTCAGATTGTATAACTTAATCCTCCAATTTAAGATGATAAGCATTTCTTTGATGATGCTGCAGTATTCGTATTGCCTTAAAATACTCTGAAGAGACCCAAATTAAGTTTGGGTCTTTGAAAATTTTAACTTTTAAAAAAACTGATGCAGTGTTGTTATGGCACATGTGCAATTGCTCTTTTCACAGGTGCAGTCAGAGGTGGTATTCAGCAGGTTCTGACCAGTACTGGAGAACCGGTAGCTCGGAGAACCGGTAAATACCACCTCTGACTGGCGCCACCCCCATCTATTCTCTGCCTCCTGTGTCCCAGCTGATCGGGAAGGAATGGAGATTTTACAGTATCCTTCCCCTGCCACACTCACAAAGCCACACTCACAAAGCCACGCTCACAAAGCCATACCATGCCCACAAAGCCACAGGCACAGAACCAGTAGTAAAAAAAAATAAATCCCACCCCTGGGAGCAGTGTATGTGAAACCCAATTTTGAGCACATCTCTCTCATCCTACATAATTGTTTGTGTAATATGTATGTGAAGCTATGTATTTCTTGGCATTATTGTGAATCTCTTAGTTGAGGATTTTTATTTTTATTTTGGCTGATAGGTGGCAGCTCGCACAGGTGAATCTGGTGTCAGAAGACGAACACAGGTAATGTCAAGATCAGCAAGCAAACGAAGAAGCCGGTTTTCTTCTCTTTGGGGTTTGGACACTGCTTCAAAGAAAAAGCAAGGGAGGCCAAGCATTAATCAGGTAGCCCAGATGGTTTAATAATTGGAGGCTTTGAAGATGGTCCTTTTGATATTACATTCTGTTCTTTTCTGTTGGGATGCAGGGCAGATATGAACTATAATATTACACAAAAGTAACATTACAAAATATAAAATACATTATTGTTTTTATTTTGTCTTTCAACCTTCTCCACAATTTTTAAAACTTTGAATATATGTCTGTTTTCTGTGTCACCAAGATTTATTAGATGGAAATTTGTTGCCCATCAGGCTATTTCCCATTCCTGGGTCATGTAATTTTGAAGCTATGATGGTTTCTTCTATGATGGTTCTTTTCCGCAGGAAAAAAGTATGATTAATTATTAGTCAAGTCTCCAAGGTTTATTAAAAATAAGCTGTATTCTTAGTCAATTCAACTTTCTTAACTTTATATTAAAGCACAAAATGTAACACATTTTCCCATTAGAAAGAGGCGAAGGGGGAAGAGAGCCTTCAATTCTAAATTTCCAATGGGAAACAAGTTGGAATCTGGGCTTTTGAACTGCGAAATAGCAAGTCCGTATCCTAGCTTTTCTAAGAAGGGACATGTCATTTTGTAGATACTTTTTCAGACTTCATATTTCATGTGCTGAAAAGCCTGGGTGGGATTAAGCATATGTACGAGCTGCCCCCCCCAATATAATTTCATCAATTTACAGATCTAGCATTTTAACACCACAGAAGAATAATCTATTGCAAGTATTGATAAACTTGGTGTCCACACCAGTGGTGGGTTTCTGCAGGCTCACACCTACTCGTGAGAGCCGGTTGATGAAATTTAGAGAACCGGTGAGAGGGGGTTCCACCGGCATACCTGGAAGTAAATCTGGCCCACCACTGCCAGTGACCCAACGGAAAGGAAAGGAAGAAAGGAAAGAAAGAAAGAATTTATCATCACAATTGAGTCCAAAATTTTGGTTGCTAAGCAAGAGCGTTGTTAAATGAGTTTCACCACTCCCACCCTGTCACATGACTGCCAAGCCACACCCACAAAATAGGCCACACCTACAGAGTAGGTGCTAAAAAAAATTGAAACCCACCACTGGTCCACAGAAAGTCTTTTTGGGACCAGAATTAGCTTAAAGATACTACTTTACAAAATAGAGAGAATATTTGGCTACAATTTATAAATGCTGCCTATTAGCCTCCCTCACTTCTGGCTTGAAAAATGTTTTTCTGTTTCTTGCTTGTAACTCTCATTTTTTCCAAATGGCTGCAGTTTCGAATGAGTACATTTTGTACTTCGTTTGAAACGACCAGGTAACCAGTATAATTTAGCTATTTTTGTACTTAGAAACTAATTTTATCCAAGTATAATTGATATGCAAATTTTCCTCCTGAGCCCTTCTCCATTTCTTCTATCAACATGAAACGTTTCCAGATTTAGCAAGTATTTGCATCATCTTGCTGTATTTAAAATAGCACACTTTCTTTGTGTTTTGAAGGTTTTTGGCGAAGGAACTGACTCGGTAAAGAAATCTTTAGAAGGAATATTTGATGACACTGTGCAAGAAAGTAAGGTAAAAAAAAGAAGAAGAATATAATTAATTTACATAAAAGGAGTTCAATTAGCTTGTGACCCAGAACCCAGTACAGTGAAGCAGAGCGAAGTAATGTGAAATGAAAATCTGAGTTGAAGGGGAAGTGAAGAAGAAGCAAAGAGCGAAGCATGATGACGGCTCTGTTCAAAGTCTGTTTGCTAGAGATATACAATACAATACAATAGCAGAGTTGGAAGGGACCTTGGAGGTCATCTAGTCCAACTCCCTGCCTAGGCAGGAAGCCCTATACCATTTCAGACAAATGGCTATCCAACATCTTCTTAAAGACTTGCAGTGTTGGGGCATTCACAACTTCTGGAGGCAAGCTGTTCCACTGATTAATTGTCCTAACTGTCAGGAAATTTCTCCTCAGTTCTAAGTTGCTTCTCTTCTTGATTAGTTTCCACCCATTGCTTCTTGTTCTGCCCTCAGGTGCCTTGGAGAATAGTTTGACTCCCTCTTCTTTGTGGCAACCCCTGATGCCCACAACAGAACATTCATTAATTTTCTATCTGTGCCATTACATGTGACTATGTCTGTTTGTGTCACCAGTAATATACTTTTCTTAAGTAGGAATTGGAAATACTGATTTTTTTCACAGCTAACATTAAACTTATTTGAACATATAATAATAACATTTCAGAAAATATCAGGTTTATGCTGCCATAAAGTCTAAATATGAATGGAGTATTTTCCATTTCATATTGAAGAATCTTCACAGATTTAGTTGATCACCATGTATAGTTTACTGAGATGTCTTTTTTGGTATATACAGTTCTGTTTTACCTTGTTCGTATTGTATGTACATAACCGAAACTGGGTTTTGAAACATTATTACTTAGCGCCAGGGGACATATTTTTAATTGAGCAAATGGGATTTAACAGATTGAACCATTTAAAACTAATGGGAATTCCATACATCTATCACTTGATAGAAATGGTAACCTCAGGGTCTAGTTTAAACTTAGAAAAGCAGCAAGCATTTGAAACGAATGCCGCAGTTTGCTACAGGGCATTCATAACTCTAAATCAGCCAATTCCATAGTGAATTTATCACCTTAATTTATTTCTACCGTATTAATACACGAAAATGTTAGCTTTAACTTCAGGGACGCAACTCCAACATATGCAAGGGATTTAGGAGAAACAGACTTCCCATTGGGAATCCAATGCATGTGTAGAATTGTTCCTTCAAAGTGAGGTGTCCTTTCCCAAATGTTGGAAAATTGCTAAGAAAACTGACAACTGGAGATTTTTCTATTCAGCATCAGGTGACTAATTTCGCATGTGTAATAAAAACGCAGTAGATTTTATAATTTAATTCAATAGAAAATAACTCTACCTTAATAAGCTTGTTTTTAATAGAAAACCTGAGTTCCACTTAATCAGAAATATTTTCATGGCATTTTTCAGAGAGAAAAAGAAGTAACTCTCACTACTGTCCATCCTCATAATCCCGACTCTGACATCTGGGTTCATGAGTATTTTACACCATCATGGTATTGTCTGCCGAACAACCAGTCGGCTTTGACTGTCATCCATCCAGGAGACACAGCAAGAGACATCCTGGAAATGATTTGCAAGGTAATACATTATACATAAATAAATAAAATAGTGTGTGTGTTTGTATGTGTGTGAAATGAGAGTGTGAAACGAGGACTTTATGGAATCGGTATTCAATTGGTAATTCAAATAGTATTATTTGAAATGGTAAGTAATTGATTGGTGGTTCCAATTTCAAAGCATTTCCACTACTAAACCAACAGTTCTGTGATTTCCCCCCCCTTATGTGCGAATAAATTACACAAAAAAGTAAAGGTGCATTTTCCATATTTGAATGATCCGTTTTTAATAAATTCTGCATGCAAAGCGCACACTTGAAGGTTTTGAGTTTGAAAATCATACTGAAATCTGCTTTCCTTCCTGATGTATTATTGGAGGAGTTGGAGAAATGCTTCAGTTTTCATTCATTGTACTACATTAGGGATGTCCAAACTTGGGAACTTTAAGACTTGTGGACTTCAACTCCCAGAATTCCCCAGCCAGCATAGCTGGGCTGGGGAATTCTGGGAGTTGAAGTCCACAAGTCTTAAAGTTCCCAAGTTTGGACATCCCTGTACTACATTATCTTTTCAACTAGCTTTAATGCTATTAAATTCAATGTAATCTGAATTCAGATGATTTAGTGGAGAACATTTCTAAAGGCCATAAATATTGGAGAAAATAGATGCTCTGATATACTTGCATTTCACAGCTTCCTCTAGTTTACCTCTTTGCATACAGGGAATTACCTTGCTTTAAATAAAATGATGAAACCTTGATCATGTCAGAGATTCATACTAATAATGTCTGCACATAGTTCTTGGTTACAATCACTTGTTCAGCAATTTTCTGAAGTTAAGTTAAGTGCAGAACAAGTGGTGGTTTTGACTAGTTCTCAAAGTTTCAGTTGTCCCAATACCCTTGTGGCAGTGGTGGGTTCTTGCCAGTTGGGACCGGTTTGGCCGAATTGGTAGTTCATGGTCAGCATGGGTCACTGGAACCATCAGTGACCCATGCCTGCCGTGCCCCTGAACTGTTTTTTCCGCCGGCACCATAGGCACCGCCCTCTTGTATTTGGCTTCTGCGCATGCGCAGAGCAATTTTCGTTCTACTGTGATGTGTGCGTGGTGTAGCCCTGAGCGAATCGGCAGTAGCAGCTGCCGGAACCCACTGCTGCCTTGTGGTCATGTGATCATGATTCAGGTGCTTCAAAACTGGCTCACACAGCGTTTGCACCACTTCAGTGTCACATGTGTCCCATTTGTGACCTTCCCTGCCAGTTTCCCAAAACAAAGTCGATGGGGAGAATGGCAGGGAAGGTTTCAAGTTGCTCAGGTAAATCTCCTCCACTACTGCATCCTCCCTCAGCCCCTCTTTGCTCATGCACCCACCTTGGCCACCTGTGCACTCCTATGCACCTTCCTTGAACTTCATTATGCTTGCACTGGACTTCCCCTACCTCAGCAACCCCTTCTACATCTGGCATTAGCATTCGAAGCTCTGCCACACTCATTTTATTTTTTATTTTTATTAAGTTTATACCCCACCCTTCTCCTAAAAAAGGACCCAGGGCGGCGCACAGGCATCATTAAAATCATACAAAAATACAAAATTGTTAAAAACTAATTAAATATTCCCTGTGCTAAAATAATAAAACTCTAAAATTTAAAAATTATCTCTATAAAGTCAGAACGGGGGATTATGCTAGGCCGGCTTGATGAAATAAATGAGTTTTAAGACGTTGGCGGAAAAGGCGGAGGTCCACGATGGTGCGTAGATCGGTGGGCAGGTCGTTCCACAGGGCAGGGCCCGCCACAGAGAAGGCTCTTCCCCTGGGCACCGCCAACCGGCATTGCCCGGCCGACGGTAGCCTGAGAAGGCCCTCTCTGTGGGAGTGGATCGGTCGAAGGGATGTATGCCGTGTTTCTCCCACACCTTTCTCCTCAATTGTGCACCCTCTCAATCCTTCTTCCACCTGGCAGCAGCTGGGACTTGCTGTCAGCTTTCCCACTGACTTTGATTGTTGGAAGCAAGCAGGAAGTTACAATGATCCACGACCCTTGCTTAATGATGACAATGAGGATTGTAGGGATTATTTTTTCATGTAGATACTAAATAATATTATATTTGAAAATGATGAACAAAAATCTCCATAATCCATTAGTGGCTCTGTTCATACAAAACAAAGCAGAATTCAGAAATCTGCTTGCACTTTTGGTACCCAACGACAAAAAGGTTAGCCATCACTGATATATACAGATGTGAATATAGATCTTGGCAGGCAGGTTTTTAGTTGTTCAACTTTCCTAATACTGTCCCTTCACATTAACAATTTATTCTCTAGCTTTGTCCTTAGGATATTTCTGCTTGTAGAATTCAAGATTTATGTAATGGAATACTCGCTATTTGTAAATTGATAGCATAAACAAACAAACAAACAAACAAACACATACATACATACATACTTCTGGAAGTAAATTGAGAGAGAGGGAGAGAGACACGATTTGCTGTAATGCAACAAATTGAACTAACAATTTGTTTTCCAAATCAAATCTTTACACTTGAGAAAAGAATAATTAAAAAATGATGCACATTGTAATTTACAAAGTATAGGAGGAATGGATGTATAGTTATAATTTAGAAATCATCACCATTGTTATCCATGGTGTTCATCCCCAATAACACGAACTAACCAAGTAAACTGAAGTACTAAAACCTATGTACATGAAATTTTGTATTCTCTATATTCAAATTATATCTCAAGGGAGATTTGCATACATTGTGTAAAAAGGTTCTAATTTAGTTATATATCATTTAGCAATATCGATTCTGTAGATCGATATTCTTGAAGAAAAATGTTCTATTAACACTTATTATTTATCAAAATAAAGTGATATTTTTAAAAGATACACAATAGAAAGCATTAACAGTGATCTTAGCAATAATTTTTATTTTTAGAACTTTTGTATAAATAGTAATTTCATATAGATAGTAATTTTTATAGATAGCATAGGTCAGGGGTCTGCAAAGTTGTCTCTTTTAAGACTGGTGGACTTCAACTCCCAGAATTCCTCAGCTGGCTGAGGAATTCTGGGAGTTGAAGTCCACCAGTCTTAAAAGAGACAACTTTGCAGACCCCTGGCATAGGAAGAACATGAGAAGTATTTTCTCTTTTGTTTATAATATGTGAAACCTAAGCGTATACTTTTTTTGACACCAATGTTAAATTGCTTTAAATGAATTCACTTTGACTAAACTAGTTTGTGATTCACGCTATGTGTCTGTCTCTTTCTTTCTGAATTATCTACGTATGAAAATGCTGATGGTTCTGTCTGCCTTGTAACATCTACTAATGAATCTTTCTCTTCTATCTCTTGCATTCAGCTCATTCTTTTTCCTTTAATTCTCTGAACCACATCATTTCACATCAGTTTGCCATCTGCCATCTGAGAATCAGTCGAGTTCTGGTATAGTAAACATTTCACGCTCTACAGTTCATATAGCTTCTTCATGCTCTAGATGTTGTAAAGACTCCCTATATTGTAATTTTCACCTGGTTCACGGGAACTAAAGATGAAAATTCTAACCTTTGCTAAATATTCAGGAGTGCAATTACCGCTAGCCGTAAATATGCTTTGATTTTGATGTTATGTATTATTCATTCATGTATCAAAAGGAGCCCCAGTATCTCAATTTAACACCATGTAGTCTATATATATATAGCTGTGTGTTCCAGCATAACTCTGGAACACCTTGAGCAATTTCAACCAAACTTGGTACACAGATGACTTACTCTCTGGAAACAAATACTGTGGGGGTAAGACACCTCTAACACCCCTCGGAGTGTGTGTTCGGCCTAGGTTAGTCTCTACCTTTAGGGTTTGGGATTATTAGTTTTAATTAATGGGAATTTTAGTGCAGGGACAATTGAATTGAGTTTAATTTGGTTTTTAACTTAGTGTATTTATTGTATATGTATTTTATGCGTTTTAATTTTTTCCCTGTACACCGCTCCGAGTCCCCGTCGGGAGAGGACGTGGTTTATAAAAATAAAATTATTATTATTATAAAAAAAAAATTATAAGATATAGCCTGTTGTGCCTTAAATGGCTTCTACTGTACTGCCGTAAAATGGCTACTACTGTACAGCGCAGTGGAGTTGTCAGTAATGATTCACGGTACTCCACAAGGGGGCTCCCTCTGGTAAGGGGGAAAATTCAAGATTAGAAATTACGTTTGTTCTGCACATTTCCCCCCTCTAAATAAATACCTGGGCAATGCTGGTGTATATCAACTAGTTTTATATAAAAAGGACTCCACTCCTACCATTTCCAAGAAGACATGGAACAGATTACTGTCTAAAATTGCACCTACCCGTATTCAGTACACAGAATAGATAGCTAAATGGATCTGTTACTCTGATCTGATTTTCATGTCATAGTGTAACTTGTTTGGACATGGCTTATTGCCTTGTGAGAGCCAAGCTGATTGTAGTATTCTGTAGATGAGAATTAAACAAATCATGAGTTTAGCTTAATGTGTGAATTCAATCATTGGAAAGCAGTTTGATCCTATTCAAGTAACCACTAATAAATAATGTATTGTTTCACAATTAAAAAAGACTATTCTATGTTAACAGTATCAGTCCTAAAGTTTGAAGTCCTGGGGAAAAGAAATACCTTAACGCAGTGTTTTTCAACCTTTTTTGTGCAAAGGCACACTTTTTTCATGAAAAAAATCACGAGGCACACCACCACCATTAGAAAATGTTAAAAAAATTTAACTCTGTGCCTATATCGACTATATATAAAGTAATTCTCTTGAATAGGAATCAAATAAACACAAATAAATTATTTTATAATTACTTTATTGTGAAATAATAAAGTATTTTATAATTGTTCATATTTCTGTTTACTTACTCAGTGCGAAACCTGGGCCTGTTTGGCTGAACACAAAGCTGATATTCTGGCAGGAATTTTTCCCACGGCACACCAGACAATATCTCACGGCACACTAGTGTGCCACTGCACAGTGGTTGAAAAACGCTGCCTTAACGTTCTTTCCATATGCCTCATACAAAATAAACTATAAATCCCTCCCCCAAAGAAGTTGTCCAGAAACTGCCTTTCATCAGCAAATGATAGAGATATCCGTATTTAGCATGATGTTCCCAAGACATTAATTTGTTCACTTTAGAATGAATTTTCCTACCATGTTTTTTTTGGTTCCTACATTTAGAAGTTGAATGAGATGCAGAATGTACACAAGCTTTCCATGGATCAGTAACTTCCAAAAGGTTATTGGAAGGTCTTCGGTTCCATTTATGTGGTTTTATTTCTTTGTTCTTATAGTGGCCTCGGAAGTTCTGTTTTAATGTGTTTGAGAAATATGCAAGTTTCTCAAACAATTTCTTCATCAATACATTTTGCATCTAATGTGCTTTCATATTCCATTAAGCTTGAACACGTTATGTTTAGCTGAAAAAATGTCTACTTCAGGGGTGGCATTCACTTACCTTCCATACCGGTTTGCAAATATGAGCGCACACGTGATTTCCCCGACTGGTTCGGGTGAACCGGTCCAAACCGGTAGAATACCTTCTCTGGTCTATTTCCCGTAAATCAAGACGATTTAATTTAAAATTGCACATCTTAGAGTATAAAAAAAAAGAGAAGATGAGTTTTTATTTGAGATACAGTGATCCCTCGTTTTTCGCGGTTAATGGGGACCGGAACCTTCCGCAAAAACTGAAAAACCGCGAAGTAGGATTCGCACCGGAAACTTGAGTTGGTGGACATCGTTTAAAGCAAGCACTAGGGGGCGCTTGCCTCCTACCGATGCATTTTTTTTCTATTCTGTATTTTTGAAAAACCCGCAAAGCACTGAAGCCGCGAAACATGAAGCCGCGAAAAACGAGGGATCACTGTAGTCTTCTTTTGAGCCGGGTGGGTGGGTGGAGATCTGGATGTGTGAAGTTGTAATCAGTGGGCAAGATAATATCTTCTGTGTTGGTATAAATGCAATAAGACCCACTGGAACTCATGCTATAAGATATATTAATTAGAAAACACTGCAGGAGAAATGCTGTGTTAATCTGTGGTAGCATAGAAGTAGGAGTCTAGTACATCTTATCTATCTAACAAAATACTAAAAGCATACACTTTCATGAGTTGCAGCCTTTTATTAAAATCTGTTAGAAAAAAATGCTACCAGACTCCCATTGTGATTGTTTACTGTTAATTTCTGTGATCCAGAATAGAATTTGTGCAGGCTAACCTAATATGAATAATTGTTGTCTTTAGGGGTGTAGGTGAATAGAAATCCTAATTTGCCCATCTTTTTTCTCCATGACACTATCATTTTCTTTGTGCCTAGTCAAGAAAACAACAAAAAAAGTGTGTGTGTAAGTTATCAAGCATCCTTTTAATTCCACGGTACTGTAGATACAGCCTTGCAGCTTCTGTACTGTTATTTTTAATCTCAGCAAGAACAGGGCAGTGCTAGTCTTGATTACATCTCTTGGGCCTTTGATTCCAGAAGAAATGTAAGATTGCCATTTTTTTCCAGCATGGAATTTCCTATTGCATTATCATATGTGGTTGCTGCCTTGGAAAGGGCAGGAACATAGGTCTCTTTAGTTGAATCACAGTGGGCAATTCTTTAAAGAAAGGATTCATATTTTTTTCATTTGAAGGAAAGAATGTTTGAGGGCATTCAAGAGTAGAAAAGAGAAATATGCAAGTTAGTGGTACAATAATAAGGATATTGGCTAATAAAACTGGCTAACTTAACATTATGGCAGATTTAGGCTCATACTGTTTTCGATGAGAAGAAAATACTCTTCTGTGATTTAGTTTTGTAATTCTTTTAGCCCATTAAGAAATAACTTTGGAATGGCACCCAGGGTCATCATTGATCAACTCTATTTTTAGTCTAGTTCAGGGGTTCCCAAACTTAGCAACTTGAAGACTTGTGGACTTCAACTCCCAATTCTCCGTTGGCTGGAGAATTCTGGGAGTTGAAGTCCACAAGTCTTCAAGTTGCCAAGTTTGGGAACCCCTCGTCTAGTTTAATCAATAATGGGCAATTAAATTAGAAATACCATAACGCATGGCTAATTATAACTAATCAATTTAATGTATATAAATTGTTTTAGATGAGAAAAGATTCTAGGAAATCATCAAGTATGGTTTCAGAACAACATTTTCATAATAAATGGAATTTGTTACTAATGTTCCCCTTTATATTCAGAATTATAATATATTTTATCACCTAGAGACAATGGATACAAGTAACAAACTTGTACTATATATATAACCATTAGGGTTTTATTGGGAAAGAAGAGAAATAAACTTGTTAACTTTAACAAGTATGTTTAGTACTTTTATTTCCACCCAGATCTGAATGTTGGTGATATTTCCATACAGAATAATGTTGTTGTGTTTTTAAATTATGGAGTCAAATATGACCAGTTCTCTTTTGAGCATCAATAAAGTATTCTTTTGCGTTGTTTAGACAATAATTTTAAACATTTCCTTTTAAGTAGAACAGACTTTTCCCTCCATTAAGAGATGCATTTCACTAAATGAAAATGGTTATTGATATGGATATTTATTTTATTTTTTCTTTCAGGCACATCAGTTGGATTACTCAACTCACTATGTCCGTCTCAAATTCTTCGTAAAAAAACAAATAGAATGTTACATACCAAAGCCAGAAGAAGATATTTATGAATTGGTAATGTTAAACTCATTCGGATGTCTTATAATGGTTTTAAATAGAACTTAGAAAAAAAAAAAGAGATTGCTATTACCATATCTTGTCTCTTCGGTAGTTTTGATATTAAGAACTCTAAATATAGACCAAGATAAATTGGGCTTGCATGTAGTGGAACAAAGGGGTATCCTTACTTTTAGTACTTTGTAGAGTTCATAGAAGTGAATAGGCGGAGTGTTTATAGTTAAGCTAAGATTACTAGTGAGCATGGACTTTGAATTCAAGTTCCCTTGCATTTAATAATGAGATCTAAGCTCCTCAGATATATTGGGGCTAGGATATCCAGAATTCCCAGCTAAGGCTGGATAATAATAATAATAAAACTTTATTGCGGTCATAGACCAAAAGACAAGATAAACAAATCACATGTGGATGTACAGCCGGGCCCCACTGAAGGGTGGGAGACAACAGGCAAAATCGATGGCAAGGACCATTCTGTCAACTGTACCATCTAACCATTATAGAGATCTAAATCTATGGTTTAGGAGTATGACCAATTCGAATTGAGCGTAAATAGAAGATACCATGTAAAGATTTACATGCGATCTACATGTCAGCACCTTGATACGGCCACCGAGTGGTACGCTGCAAACAATCAGCACAACTGGCCTCAGCCAGTGGGACCAACCCGACCCTTCCCACGGTTCTTACAAGATAAGACTGTAGCAAAAAAACTTGCAACCTTCAATGTGGTCCTCAAGTCAGTGTCCTGGATAATTGTAGTTTTAATACATGACACTAGATTAGGAAATACTCTTTTAGGACATGCTGACATTGCTGTCACTCTTATTCACTAATAGCTTAGTTTACATTGAGAAAGGGAAGGAAAATGGCACTATGAAAAGGAGGAAAATAAATATTGTGGAAGGAAGAACTAAATGTAGACATTAAAGATGAAGAAAAAAATATAACTTCAAAATATTATTAAATTTACATTTTATAATCTTACAATGTTCTGAAGTGATGTGACTGGGAAAGGCATATATACTGATCCCCAGAGGAAATGGTTGAGATTATGTGATAAAGAAGGAATATTGTGTAAATTGGCTTAATCAGCTGAAAACTACATGGTGTACGTCCACGAGCGCCACATAACCCAATTAGAACTTTACCATACTGTGTTTTTTTCCACCTCTGTCTTCTCTCTACATTCAAAAGGGATGCTGCATGAAAAATGACAAGGAGCAATATAATTCTATGTAACTAATTCTTTTTAAAAATATATTGTCTTTTCAGTTATATAAAGAAATTGAAATCTGTGAGAAAATTATACAGCAAATTCAGCTTGAAAAATCTGACACATTGGACAATTATGGTGAGTTTGGGATATGTATATTTGTATACATTTGTATATCAAGTTTTCGCTTACACTTGTATCATAAAATACTTCAATATTCACAACAGCAGCTTTCTTCTATCTACTTCTATCTAAGAGCACCTAGAGGTATTGATTGCAAGCCAGACTTTCTATCCGAGTAATGGGGGTTTAGAATTATGAACCTGAAATCTTTAAAAGCCTTATTGAGTCTAGTCACATCTGAGGACAATCATTTTAGGTGGATAACGTTGATACTATTGGCCAACTTTCCATTTTTAAAATACAAAAAGGGGCCCTATTGAAAAATAAGCCACGTCTCAGAGGAGAAAGAAAGTAACTTTTCACAGTGAAGTTAGGACAGGGGTCTGCAAAGTTGGCTCTTTTAAGACTGGTGGACTTCAACTCCCAGAGTTCCCCAGCCAGCATAGCTGGCTAGGGAATTCTGGGAGTTGAAGTCCACCAGTCTTAAAAGAGCCGACTTTGCAGACCCCTGAGTTAGGAGATAAAACTGCACTGTTGAGTGTGAAAACGTTAATCTTCAATGCTGAAACTTCCAGGAAATGTTACATTTCACATATAGCATGGTTATTTGATACGTACGTATACCATCTTTTCAAAACTGCCATTTGTTTGGATGCAGTATATCTCTGAGTTTTTCTACTATTGTTATTAATCTATTATTATTAAAAAAATAATTGCTTTTGAATTTAACAATAAATCCAGACAAAATGCCGTATTATTATATTGTGTTTCCAGTCTATTTCAGTGAGCAAACCCTTCACATCTGTAACATTTATCTGGATTTCTGTGAGTTCTTAATATTTAGCATTTTAAAATCCGTAAATGGCTTATTATACAGCTGCAGGGCAAAACATTGAGATCTGGTACAACCCAGCAATGCTGGATTCATTTGAAGGTAAAGGCTTATATGATGAATATGTATTGGCTAAATTTTGACATTGGTTTGTACAGTAGCATGTTAATATATGCTTCCATGTAGGAGATATATATTTTTCATCCAAGCTAAAAATACTCAAAAGCCTTCCAAAATGCTCCAAATTAGAAACAGAAGTTTTTAAACTTGAAGTTTTCAAGTATTAGAAAAGAGTGTTATATTCCATCTTGCACAGCATCTCTCAAGGCTAACCCTACTCAGCTCCTTCAGTCTGCCTCTATGAGATCTCATATTTAGTCCTGTCATCCTTGTGTTCTCTGAGCCTGAACCAGTTGTTTTGAATCTGTCCTAAATTGTAGTGCCTGAAGTGGACATAGCACTTAAGATGGCAGCTGATCAAAGCAGAGTGAAATGGAATAAATACTTTCCATGATTTGACACTTGATGTCAGGATGCAGCCAAAAATTGCCTTTGCTTCCTTTGCAGCTTTATCACTAGAATTACAGTAATCCCTCGTTTTCCGCGGTTAATGGGGACCGCAACCTTCCGCGAAAACCGGAAATCCGCGAAGTAGGATTCGCTAGGAAACTTGAATTGATGGACATGTTTAAAGAAACCACTAGGGGGCGCTTGCCTCCTACCAATGCATTTTTTCCTGTATTTTTTACAAATCCGCGAAGCACTGAAGCCGCGGAAAACGAAGCCGCGGAAAACGAGGGATTACTGTATATCAACTATTATTTCAATATCTTTTCACAGGTACAATCATATAGCAGGGTATGCTCCATTTCTAAATGTCATGTGTCAGCTCTAAGCAGCATTTTCAAATGCTAAGAACATGTTTTTCCTAGTTGACCTTTCTTTGGAAGTTCCTTAAGAAAAAGATATTATCAATTTATTAAAGCTTTCTTTTGGACCGCTAACCATTTATCCTTTCAGTTATTTTCAACATGTTGATCTTTGCAGCTGGCAAATGGTTTTCAGAGTTAGGGTTATTGACCTCTAGTTGTGCTTTTTCATCAATATCATGTGGTTCTGAGGAATCCCACTTGCCTTTGCACAGTCACCTCCAAAACGTTCTTTTCTCTCCTTTCTCATGGCTTGGTGCATATTTAGGTGTAAATTATTTTATTTATTTATTAACCAAATTTATATAGCTGCCCAGTTCACATATAGCTGACTCCAGGTGGCTTAGATCAATGTTCAGAGAATTTACTTTCATTGTACACCCTTAATTTAAAAAATAAATAAATTCTGTTAAATAATTTCTTGAAGGGAAACATTTCATCTTCTACATAGTCTGCCTGACAGAATAATTTCATTTATCAATCCAAGAAAAGCCCATCCTGCAAATGAAACATTACTGTAGCTTTGAAAGTAATGATGCTATCAATGACATCTTTAATAAAGGCAATTAAGCTTTCAGCACACTTTTATAAAGCAGCAGATGGTCAATGACAGGCCTAATTCAGGCCTAATCCTATTACTGTAGAATAATATAGATAATATTTCTAGCCAATTCCTTCCTTTCTCTTCAAGGACAATGTCCTTGCATTGTATACTGTAAATAATTCCAGATTTCTTTGTCTTCAGTCTTTTGGTTTGCTTAAGATGTTTTAGAGGAATTTAGTTTTATTTATTTATTTATTATGTATTTATTATTTACACTTATATACCGCCCTATCTCCCGAAGGACTCAGGGCGGTGCACAGAGGAATAAAAAGTAGCAAAACACAATGACAATATAAAAATTAAAAATAGATTAAATACTAAATCTGTGCTAAAAACCTATGGTTAAAAGCAGATAAAAATTATAGAATTGTTATAAAATTGGGACTATATCGTTAAAAACTATGCTAGGCCAGCCGCATGAAATAGATATGTTTTTAAGGTCCGGCGGAAGAGGAATAGGTCTGTGATGGTATGAAGGTCGGGGGGCAGGTCGTTCCAGAGGGCAGGGCCTGCCACAGAGAGGGCTCTCCCCCTGGGGGTCGCCAGCCGGCATTGTCCAGCAGACGGCACCCTGAGGAGGCCCTCTCTGTGGGAGCGAACAGGTCGGAGGGAGGTATGTGGTAGGAGGCGGTCCCGCAAATAGCCAGGTCCCAAGCCATGGAGCGCTTTGAAGTTGACTGTGTGCTACAGTGATGCCATGTAGTTGTAGTCTGTTGGTTGTTATTGAAATCTTTTTGATTTATGGGTGTACTATCCTTTTCATAGGTTGTACTGGTTGTGCTGAAGCAAATTGTGTGGCTTTGCACTTTTTGATAAAGTTGTCTCCGTATCTATTTTTTTGGTAGGTATTTTATAGGTCTATTTTTTGTTTCTGGCATACTGGGTTGCTGCACTGCAGTGTGCTTGCACTCATCTGAATTATGTTCTTTTATAGTTTCTCTTATGGGAGTTGAGTTGTTGCTTCGGTAGCGGAGCATTTGGTTGCTTTAGGTCAGGGGTCTGCAAAGTCGGCTCTTTTAAGACTGGTGGACTTCAACTCCCAGAATTCCCCAGCCAGCTGGGGAACTCTGGGAGTTGAAGTCCACCAGTCTTAAAAGAGCCGACTTTGCAGACCCCTGGTGTAGGCAATTCTGTTGCTGGCTGGGGAACTCTGGGAGTTGAAGTCCACCAGTCTTAAAAGAGCCGACTTTGCAGACCCCTGGTGTAGGCAATTCTGTTGCTGGCTGGGGAACTCTGGGAGTTGAAGTCCACCAGTCTTAAAAGAGCCGACTTTGCAGACCCCCAGGTTGTTTTCTGATAGTCCTGGGTTTCTGATTTGCCATGATTTCCTGTTCTGATGAGGATATCCAGGAAGGTAATATGTTCTTTTTTCAGCTTCTCTTGTGAATGTTGTTTCTTTGAAGATATTTTGTTAATTGTTTCACGGACCTGCTGTAGTTGATCCTTTTTTATTATGATGATGAAGGCGACAACTACATAATGGACCCATACTTTGAATTTTATTTTAAGCTTCTAGATATTGCACCAAAGTCTCTGCTATGAATCCTAAGACTGATCTGTTTTTACATTTTATAATGTTCCACTCTAAATATTTTATACCTGAATCTCCAAACTAGCATCCAATCACTAAAGCTGTTTCCCTCTTATACATACTGCTGATTTTTCCAATGACTGCCAGATTTTAAAGCTGAATTTTAAAAACCAATTTACATGCAGTAGTAGACGTACTGTAGGTGATTGCAATGGAGTACACAGGCTATTTAACATACCCAATTTTTCAGTGTTTTCCCAAAATGTATGTACTTTGTATGTGTGCAAAATCTGAAGAATAGAACCATAATGTTTGACTCTAAGCAAAGAATATTAATGCTGGTAAAAGTGTTATAATCTGGAAAAATGGTTGTATAACTTAATGTCATTTATTCTATTACTCTATTATTGAATAAGGTGGACTTTTTTTTCTTGTTTTCCTTTTTGGGGGGAAGAATCAGCAAAGAAAAATAGTTTGCTTGCAGAGAACCAAATGCTTCCTTTAAATACTATTGCGTAAAATATTAACAAATATTCTTATTTTTTTTTGTTTTAACAGGTTTTTCTCTATCCTCAATAGAAGAAGAGGGGATTCGTCGTCTCCACATCAACAGTGTCAAAGAAACAGGTCTGGCTTTTAAAAAAGGTAAGGTGCTAGAACGTGTGTCAGATGTTCTTCTCTAAAATGTCTTCAGCATTCAAGGATTTCACCCTCTCTATTATTCAAGAGTATACCATCTCTTGTACTCTGCAAAAATAATTTGTGAGTGGCTATAAGAGGCTGGGATTCTTCAAAAGTATATATTTATCCATCATCTTTTAGATATATATAATAATGGGTTAGTGTACACTTTCTTTTTGCCATTGAAAATTCATGATTGTAAATTTACTGTATCTTTAGACATCTTTCTAATTTATCAAAGCTGCCCTAACTGTAAGAATTCAAGAACTTAAGGATCCTAGAGCAGGGGTCTCCAACCTTTGCAACTTTAAGTCTGAAGGACCATAAACCATGTAATGTGCTTCAGTGATTAAATTGTTTGCACAATTGACTGATGTATTAACACAAGGGTCCCCCAACCTTTGCAACTTTAAGTCTGAAGGACTTCAGCTCCCAGAATTCTCCAGCCAGCTTTGCTGGCTGGAGAATTCTGGGAGCTGAAGTCCTTCAGACTTAAAGTTGCAAAGGTTGGAGACCCCTGTCCTAGAGAACTCAGGAGAGTGTGGGTGGGTGTAGAATGTTCCCCTTTAGTTGTTTGTCTAATTACTGTATAAGGGCAGGAATATCTTAAAAATCAGAGAAAAAGGAATTTTAAATGCTAATAGCAATATACCATCCTAAAGACATGTGCAAAAGAAATTATATAGCCTGTATTCTAAAGCCGTGATGGCGAACCTATGGCATGGGTGCCACAGGTGGCACTCGGAGCCATATCCGCTGGCACGTGAGCTGTCAGCTCCAGCATGCATGAGCACACACCAGCCAACTGATTTTCAGCCTTCCAGAGGGCCATGTAAGGCCGTTTTCACCCTCCCCAGGCTTTAGGAAAGCCTCTGAAGCCTGGGGAGGGTGAAAAATGAGATGAACAGGCCAACAAAACTTCTGGTTAGGCTGTTGGGCCTGTTTTTCACCCTCCCCAGGCTCCGGAGGCTTTCATGGAGCAAGGGAAGGATAAAAACGGCCTCCCACGGGCCCCCCAGAGGAAATACCAAGCTCAGCTTGGAGGCGAGTAGTGCGGTGCACGTAGGGGTGGTGGTGATTGTGCACGTATGCACATGTGGGGGACGCTTTGCATTATGGGTGCCGGCACACAAGCATGCTATCATGTGCGGGCCCTAACATTTTTGGCACCCAACAACAAAAAGGTTAGCCATCACTGTTCTAAAGGAATCTACCCTTGAAAACCTTGATACTTTGTTTCCTGGGAAGATTATATATTGAATTGGATCCATACTTAATTATGTGTAGAGTTAGACCCACTACAATTACATTTAATTTGGCATGACTAAATTGTTCCAGATCTCGTGATCTATTCTGACTGTCCTGGCATAGCTGCAGTACCAGATAGAGTCGGCATGTCGTTTATATGTTAGCACTGCAATGTCAAGTGAAGTTTGTGTGTGAGTAAGTCTGGGAATTTTCTAGAACTTAGATAATATAGAAGAAGGGTGGAATGTTTCTCATTGGCAGATACAGATATTCAGCAAAAGAGAGAAGACGGTTAAAGAATTAAGCCTGGCAGAACCTGATGGTCCTATAACTTGATTCCTGCTGGCTTTTGACTAATTGTTAAAGAACCTCCAACACTCTGAAGCATTTAAAGAATAAGATAATCTTGTTGGAACTGGAAAAGAGGTTTCATTCTCAAAATCTAAGTCAAGGCTCAAAGATCCTAAGCTTGGGAGGGCATGGAAGGTTATTGAGGGCTCCTTCAAATCAACTATGTTCATTGAATTCTGAGTTACTGTATGTACATGAGGTTTAGTTTATTCAAATTTATACCCCGCACCTTCTCCAAAAAGGACCCAGGGCGGCGCACAGGAAATGTTGCTGTGTTTCTGGCCAAACGCTACAATATATAATCTTACAATTTTTCTATCTAGACCAGGGGTTCCCAAACTTGGCAACTTTAAGACTTGTGGACTTCAACTCCCAGAATTCTCCAGCCAGCTATGCTGGCTGGAGAATTCTAGGAGTTGAAGTTCATAAGTCTTAAAGTTGCCAAGTTTGGGAACCCCTGATCTAGACCTATGCAATTTAACATTCCTGGAGTGATGAACAAATTGTGTATGGGAGTGGGCAGCTCTATTAAATTGTGATAACAACAATATGAATAAATCTATGGAATAGACTGGCTTCAGAAGGAGTAGGCCGGGCTGTATACTCTCCCCTCATTTATTCACTCTATGTGATTGAATACTTATTCACTGAAGTCATCTTGCAAACTGCATAGTTCTGACCATTCTCATGAAGCACTGGCTGATTTTCTCACCAAAGTGGTACCTATTTATCTACTCGCATATAACATGCTTTCAAACTGCTAGATGGGCAGAAGCTGAGGCAAGTGATGGGAGCTCACCCCACCACTCAGTGCCTGATCTCGAATCTCCTGAGAAAGACCATCTCTAGCATCATTAAGTCACAGTGTAGGACATTCCTACATTTGTGTAGGAATAGAATAGCTGAAGTGACGTCTTTACAATCTGTGCTTGGTATTTGGCTGTCATATATGCCAAGGTTTACTGCGACTCAAATACAGGAAATGAACGGATTTTTCTTTGGTGTCTATGGTTTAAGGAAATTAAAAATCCTAACATCTAGGTATAGGGCACTGTTAGGATGTTTATCCTTATGTTGGGTTGACGATATATATAAGCCAGTATTCTTAAAGAGTATATGAAGCTTTAAGAACTATGTTGAATTCTGATTGGCTGTGCTTCTCAGCTCTACCATATAAGGAAGCTCAGAAACACAGTTCAGACCCTTTTCGATTCCCTTTGATTGCTGTGTTTACTGTTTGCTGCTGAGTAGCTGAAGACTGAAGAAAGAAGAAGTATTTGTTTTGCATCACCGTAAGATAACTATGTTTTGGTGAAGGACTGTTATTGTTTGAGAAGTTAGTATTACTAGTCGGAAGAAGTATTTTAGTTGCTACAAAGTAAAGACTGTTTATTTTCTTACTATCAGAGTTTTAGAGTTTGTTTGTGGTTAAAGCAACATATCTCTTTACTGTCCGGTGTATTACACTATTCCGCATTTACTTTCAAACGGGGGTGTTTGTTACCCCGAACACTGGTTACGGGACCAGAGTTGTAACACTGGTTCTGAACCCAGGATTGCTAACCGGCACCCCTTGTTGAGCTTTAATATGTTCCTTTTCAGGTCTGAAAGCAGGTGATGAAATTGTTGAAATCAATAAGAAGGCTGCTGAAGACCTGAACTCAGCCATGTTAAGAGATGTTCTTGTTCAGCCTTCTCTGTGCCTTATTGTACAGACTTATCCTGAGAGAGAGGCAGGCCAGAATCGAATGCACTTACCACCTCGGCGGATAGATGGTTCTTTTGACTTGACTGACAGTCCATTAAAATCTGTATGCAGCACCCAAGGTATTCATATTGATTGGCATGAAATTAGCTTACATTAAGATCTCTCTCTACTCAAGCATGCTGTATGAAAACACTTAAGAGTACAAAGTGTTCTAGACCTTTGTGTAAGCAAATTCCAGGTTATGCTTGTTGTTTCACCATATAAAAGTGCTAGATATCAGTATTATTTAATAGTTCAAAATGGGATAGCTACAGTTGGAAGTAACTGCAGTGATTTATCATATATGATATTAGTCATTTCAGGATAATCAATCATAGTGCTGGATTAAAAAGAGCAATGACTTTCTGTTTATCTGCTGGACTACAGAATGTTAAGAACAAATTCCAATTTTTAAATTCTTTTTTTCTGTGTATAGAAATTCACAATTGGATGGTGAAGAGTATAACAAAACATATCTGTGGGGAATTTTACTGCATACTTGTCAGAAACAGTTTAGCACAATTAAAGAACTTGTTGAGTGTAAATATAAGCTATATGGACTGGCTAAAAAAGTAATTTACAGTAATTATATGAATATAAATCTCATTGTAAAAATATGGAGTATATCTGTAAAAGATGCAGAAAATGAAACAGAAGTAGCTATATTTATAAAATCAAATTTAAAAATATAGGTGAAAACTATACATCTATCTCCCTGCTAGGTGGCAGCACCCAGCCAATCTTGAAACACTAAACAGGTTTCATCGATTTTGTATTTAGGACATAGAAGTCAGCAAAGGCAATTCAACGTATGGGAGTCAATATATGGAATTCAATATATGAAAGTCAGTAGGAGTCAATCTTGACTTGCGGACATTTTACCTTTTACACCAGGGATGTCCAAACTTGGGAACTTTAAGACTTGTGGACTTCAACTCCCAGAATTCCCCAGCCAACTATGCTAGCCAGCCAGCTATGGGAATTCTGGGAGTTGAAGTCCACAAGTCTTAAAGTTCCCAAGTTTGGACATCCCTGTTTTACACCATTACTTTTATTCTATATCATAGGCATGTTCTGAAGAAACTTGATAAAAATATAGAAAAAAAACCCTAGGAAACTACAGCTTGGTCTTCTGGGTCTCATATATAGGACAAAAACATACTTACATCAAAATATATTTGGCCACAAGATGTCAGTACTGACCTATATGGAAATTCACCATTTAGAAAGCTAAAAGGGAGTTATTTACAATGCAATGAAAACAGGCCTTTCAGTGTACTGTATGCACATTTTATACAATTTAGGAGATAAATCCCTTTGTATTCACAGGATGTAGGCTGTATGGGTCTAAACAGGAGTGGGAATTTGATTTACCGCATAAGATATAAAGCACATTAATTGCAGAAAATTATTTACAGAGTATAGAATGTTTCAGCATGCCTTCATTCAATATAATCCCTAACATGGAAAAATATAGTAATAACATTATCATACTTGTTAATACTATACTTAGGTATTTATATGCCTTGTATGTTTGCAAGCAATCAGGGCCATCCAGAAATAAGGATTGATGTATATGTGTGTGTGTGTGTGTGTGTGTGTGTGTGTATATAACTCTGAGTGTTCATATATGTACATACATTAATTCAGCCATTCCAGGAGCCACCCATTATACAGATCTGTTCTGACTCCCTCCTTCACAAGGCAAATGACTAAACTGACTGATACTTGGCAGCTTGCCCAGACTGACCTTGACTAGGCCTGAAGATTCTTAAGGAAAGAACTTGACACACACGAAAGCTTTGACTCTTCAGATGATACGTTGTTTCCTGCAAACCTACTCTTCACAGAGGATTTCTTTTAAAGCCTCTTGGGAGGGGCCGGTCAATTAGGCAGCTGATACTCATTATCTCCTCCGGTTGCGTCTTTCTGCTAATTGACGTTGCCTCCTCTCGATCCTTCTTAGCCTGACATCAGGGACAAACTGGGTTTCCTCCTCCCCACTACACCAAGCCCCAGGTGCCTCCTGATGCCTAGCTGGGCTCTCTCTCTCTAACTCTCGGCCTCCTCCTCTAGAGCAGACTCATAGGACTCCTCACTACAGGAGTCCATCAGCAACTCATCCGGAGCCAGCTGGGCCACAACACAGATCATAGTGATAAGAATATGCAACTGTATTTAATATTATTTAGGGAGGCAATAATAATAATAATAATAATAATAATAATAATAATAATAATAATAATAATAATAATAATAATAATAATAATAATTTAATTTATAACCCGCTCTCTCTCCCAGAAGGGACTCGAGGCGGGGCACAGGGTATTTAAAATACATATAAAATACAAACAGTATACAATAATAAAATGAAATTAAACTAACCCTGCGCTAAAATCCCATATTAAAACTAACCCCAATCTAAAAAGAGACTACCCTAGGCCGGCCAAGCGAAACAGATGTGTCTTTAATTTTAGGCAGAAGGAGCGGAGGTCCGTGGTTGTCCTGATATCGGAGGGAAGGTCGTTCCAGAGGGCTGGGCCCGCCACAGAGAAGGCCCTTCCCCTGGGCGTCACCCGCTGACAAAGTCTAGTGGACGGCACCCGGAGAAGTCCCTCTCTGTGGGAGCGAATCGGCCGTGAGGATGTATGGGGCAGGATCCGATCCCGCAGATAGCTAGGTCCCGAGCCATGGAGCGCTTTGAAGATGATGACTAACACCTTGAAGCGCACCCGGAAGACGACAGGTAGCCAGTGCAGCTCGCGCAAGAGCGGTGTTACGTGCGTGAACCTAGAGGCTCCCATTATTGCTCGCGCGGCTGCGTTCTGGACCAACTGAAGTCCAGAAGATGTTCGCCCCCTATGGCCAGCGATGGAGTCAGCTGGTTGAATCGGGCAGCCGGAAACCACAGCCACTCGGTCTTGGTCGGGTTGAGCCTGAGTCCGTTACTTCCCATCCAGATCCGCACGGCTTCCAGGCACTGGCACATCACCGCTACGGTGATTTGCTTTAATCTCAAAGATAGCCATAGGCTGTGGTTGAGTCCCTACTCTGCTAACATCCTATGTTTCTTCGTTGTTTTTCCTGAGTAACAATCATGTTCAGTCAGAAAAGGCAAGGAGATGTTAAAAAACCAGGTCCTCCAGTTTGCATCAATATAACAACTAAGTTGAGGTGATTTAAATCTCCAAATTCTGAATTTGCAAACTGATGAAAAAAACAAAGGAGGGTGGAAAAAAACAGGAAAATAGAACAGGAATAGTGTTTAGCTCTTAGCAGCAAGTGAATCTTGGAGCTAATACTGGACTGGGAGAGGAAAGTTTAATTTGGTCCCAAGTCACCCCAACATCTAAATATCATGTGGAGCCTCACTCCAAAGGCAGCAGGCCTCCCAAACATATTGTAAAAGTAGGTAGGAAAGATAAGCTAAATGAAATATTAATATTAATTATTTTATTTTATTTAGATAGCTAGTTAAGAGTATGTAGCATCATTTGTGTTCAACAAGAAAGCTTTTATTGAGAGGCAAAAAGATTTAAAGCTACAAAAGGCCTATGGAGATTCTCAATCAACCAGGTGATGGTTGTCCCAAAGGTGCTTTTTCAAGAGGCAACTGGACTTTCTGGTTTTCTTTGAAGACGTTTCACTTCTCTTCCAAGAAGATTCTTCAACTTCTTCGGCTTCTTGGATGAGAAGTGAAACATTTTCAAAGGAAAACCAGAAAGTCCAGTTGCCTCTTGAAAAAGCACCTTTTGGAACTACAAAAGACCCCTCAACTTTGATTGACAGCATATCTTTGTTGCATAGCAATAAAGCACTTGGATTCAGAACATTTGGCAGCATAGATTATGAGTGTATTTGTGCTCTGTCACATACCCTGTTTGTCTAAAAATAAGACCTCCCTGGATAATAAGACCAATCGGGCTTTTGAGCGCATGCGCTAAAATAAGCCCTCCCCTGAAGATATTGCAACACAGCAGCAGCCATGAGGTGATCATGCTTGCTGCCTCCTGCACCTCAAAAATAATAAGATCTCCCCGAAAATAAGGCCAAGCACTTATTTCGGGGATCAAAAGAAAATACGACGCTGTCTTATTTTCAGGGAAACACGGTACTAAAAGGATATTAAGTGTGTGGATAACAGAGGTAATATTTTTTTTGAAAAAAACAAAGTTTAAATATGAATAGCATGTATTAGCTTATCACTAATCATACCTTTAGTGAAGCAGAACAATTGTCAAATATACTCCTTGTAGAGACCAAAAGTTTAGTCAGTCCTTCATTTAACAACTGCCTTATTTGGGCTACCTGAAATTTAGTTTAGATAATGGAGTGTTTTAATGTACTTGTTTACATTTTAAAGGTGTATCTATATATACACACACACATACACTTACATACATACACAAGCACACTTACTTTAAAGAAGAAAACATATATTAAAATTAAAATTACATGATTTATTTCATTTCAACAGTGAATTAAATCTAGACCATGTTGCCCAGTTTTGCTTCTCTTTTGGTTCAAAACTAATTTGAAGGATGAGAATTGACAAGTTTCACTAAGCAAAGTCTTAGATTTGTAATATATACATTCGTCCATGAATATATAAACACTTTTTATACAACAATCTAAGATTGTTAAATCCTTTATTCTTCGATTTGATGGACAAGGTTTAACCAATCATTTATATTTTTTACTCTCAATTGCTTTCCAAGAACCTGGTTCACTATACTAATAATATTTAATATAAAGAATCTTCTCTGAAATTCTGTAGAATAGATTTGGTAACCATAACACAAGCTAATTTATTTATTGTTTACTACCATAAAAAAAATTTTTTTTGAAAAGAAAAACTATTGAACCTTGCAACTATTGTATAATTAATATCATAAGGTAAACATTAAGAGACCTATATTTGCTATCTTCATTTGCCAATATTTTACCTAATTTTTCATCAATGTCAGCTCTCCTTACCCAGTCCACATACCTTTAATATAATCCAAAGATAATTTATTTTTTAATGGCCAAGCAGGAAAGCTCATAGTCTGAAGCCAATGCTACAGCTTCTAGAGCATGAACAGATAAATAAAAATGAACTATAAATACAAAATAAATAGGGCAAGTGCTTTACTACAGTTGGTAGAAATTGTATGAATAGCTTGTATTTTTAAATAATAGCATTAATCATTGCTAGGGGATAATTGAATTAAAAAAAATTATGTTTTTAAGAATGAAAGGCACTACTGATTGTTCTTTATAACTCGATAGATAAAGAAGATGTTAGATAGATAGATAGATAGATAGATAGATAGATAGATAGATAGATAGATAGATAGATAGATAGATAGATAGATGGATGGATAAGAAGATGTTAGATAGCCATTTGTCTGAAATGGTATAAGGTTCCTGCCCACGCAGGGGGTTGGACTAGAAGACCTACAAGGTCCCTTCCAACTCTGCTATTGTATTGTATTGTATTGATATTAAAAATAACTCTTTGGAGGAATAATGTCTCTATTGCAGGAAGCAGATTATTGTGTGGTATATTTTTGTGTAACAGGAAAGAAAGTGCAGATAGCTATAAAAAGTTCATTAGCATCAGCTAAGAAATTAATATTGACTTAAAGCCACTTCTCCATATCAAATGAAGTTATTACAGCCTCATATATATGACATTGTTTTAACTATTTCTATAGATGCTTTAAACTTTTTTTTTAAATAAAGGAGTCCACTGTTAGTTGAAAGCTGATTATTTTGATATCTCAGGATTGGAATTCTATAAACAGATGAAATGGAATATAGAACAGAGTAAAAATGCATCTCAGCTCAGATCTATTTATATAACCATACTCTGATCTACTTTCAAAAGTATTCTTGTACTCATAATAGCAACATGGTCTAATAATATAAACATAATGTCAATAATGTTTCTATGACAAGTAGACACATTTTTTATTTTAATTCTTTGGAGTTCAAAAACCAATTTTGTCATATATTCCAACATGTTTGATTTATAGGGTTTGTTTTTAGCGAGTAAGAGAGAGAGAGGGAGAGGAGAGAAGAGTGAGGGAGTGAGGGAGGCGGAGAGATACCAGGTATCCAATTCTATAGTTTTATTTTGATCTGAACCTATCCTATTTATATGATATTAGGATCCGGTTAAAAAAAACCACATTTTTGAGAGTTTTGCCAACATTAGAGAAGAGAATAGGATATTTTTCTTTTCTTTTTATTTCTTTGTTTGTTTGTTTATAAACTCTTTTTTTGTATTGGTACTGAAACGTTGCCCATTTCATCCTTGTTTTGCACCCTGGCAGGACCTTTGCTCAGCAGTGATCAAGACAACTGTATTGAGGTATCTCTAGAAGATACAGAAGTGAACATCTTGGAATCCTCTGATGACAGTGATAAAACGAGCAAGGTGTGAAACTTTCATTTTCACATTGTAAATAGCTAAATCTCTGGTGTCTCAAACTTGTCATGCCGATTTCACAAGAATGTGATTGGAGTATTGCTTCCAGGAGAATATTGTTCTTTTTCCCCCTCCTTACAACAAATATGAAATAAAACCAATTAGTGCCTCAATTATAGCTCATTATCACCTGCTAAATCCAAATGTTTCTGATTTGCCCATAATAAGTGCAAGAGCTATGGAGTCCTAAAAACTACTATGACTTTCAAATGGTTTAGATGGTATGGTTGACAGAATGGCACTTGCCATCGATTCTGGCTGTTGTCTCCTACCCTTCAGTAGGGCCCGGCTGTACATCCACATGTGTTCTGTTTATCTTGTCTTTTGGTCTATGACCGCAATAAAGTTTTATTATTATTATGACTTTCAAATATTAATATTTCCCCTTTTTAGTGCGTCACTGCTTCTTTGAATGGCACAATTTTACACACATGTATGCAGACCATCATTTTTAATATATGGTATGTGTGTGTGAAGTTGTATCACAGTTTTCATCGAAAGAACCTAATTGGAAAGTTATTTCAGGCCTATCTACCTTTGACTGAAGCAGAAAACAACAATTGTATTAAAGTGACTGAACAAATGGATTTCTAATTGCTGACCATTAGCATATGAGCGTGTCCATTTAATTTTCTTATCTGATAGCTTAGTATGAGGTTTGTTATCTTGAAATTCTTCTAAAGCAGGGGTTCCCAAACTTGGCAACTTGAAGACTTGTGGACTTCAACTCCCAGAATTCCCCAGCCAGCTCTGCTGGCTGGAGAATTTTGGGAATTGAAGTCCACAAGTCTTCAAGTTGCCAAGTTTGGGAACCCCTGTAAGGTACATGTATGTGAAATGTAATTTAAAAAGACGGGCATCCTACATCATATGTGAAAGGTAATTTTCATCTGATGAATCCAACTTTACATGGGAGGGATGGGGTTATGCAAAAACACCCACTTCATCATATCTTCAATATGTTCAGGGTCAGGAGAAGGTTCTGTCTGAAGGACAACTATATAGGTATTTGCATATGCTGCTACAGCTGGTTCAATTGCTTCCAGAGCATTTACTGTTATTTATGCAAATTAGAATATGGTTCTTGAGCTGTCCAATATATGGGCGTGAAGTCAGGAGTCAGGGCGTGCTCTCTGCCGACTTCACATTCTCGAAATAATGTCTCTGTGTAGCTGATCTGGTAATAAGACCCAAATGAGCTAAGGAAAAAGATCTTAGCTCCCTGAATCTTTAAAAAAAAATATTGTGTGTGTATTTTTTATCACATGTTACTTACAGTTGTTTTAGAATTATTGCATTGATGGCACAAATACCATCATTTGGGTTAATTCTGTAATGATATTTATGATACAAGTGCCACATTTGGTTTTTATTAGGAATGTTATTAATATTGGATTTTCATCAAAACTAAAGCTTATTCTATTTAAATACATCTTAAATAAAATAAACTTCACTAATTTAATTTATTTTTATTTTAATTTGATACTTTTTGTCCACCGGTCTTTTCCTTTGAGACATAGCTGTGCTTGCTGTGAGAACACAGCCCACAATCTATACAATCCTGATACTTGGAAATGATACAACCGCCAAGTTGCTTTATGCAATATTCATCCCTTACATAAACATTATTCTTCTAAAACAGCTTGTGGGTTGCGACCCTTTGGGGGGGGGTTGAATGACCCTTTCACAAGGGTCGCCTAAGACCATCGGAAAACACATATTTTCGATAGTCTTAGGAACCGAGGCACCAATTTTATGGTTGGGGGTCACCACAACATGAAGAACTGTATTAAAGGGTCGTGGCATTGGGAAGATTGAAAACCACTGTTCTAAAAGAAGCGCCTTGTCTCGTACACGAATGCTGCCATATGGGAAGAACACATTAATGCATATTACTATGAGGCAGGAAAATATTTGCTGATATTCCAAAGCATGAACAAATGGCAAAAAAAAAAAAAGATAAATCCATTGGTATGTGTAAATCGTCCCTGTGAGAGAGATGGCATATCTACTTGAAAACACAATAATGTAATGAATTTGCACTGTGAGAGTTGGGTCTGACCTATGAAGTAATGCACTAATAGTGTTGCCATTGTATCATAGTGGAAAGGAAGGAAAACGCACTTGGCCTCTGACTTCCTTACACTTTGACATATAAGCCTGTAGCCTTTCTTCTGATAGCTGGTTTTAGACAGTGGAAATGAGCTAGCAGAAGGCAAACCCAAGTTTGAAGCAGCTGCAGCACTCATTCCAGTTGCTAAAGGCTCAAATGCTTTGTCTTGCAAAAAACAGGCAGTTTGTCCTTAGTTTTATGGAAAACCAATTATAGAGGTAAGTGATGCTGAATGTTTTAAGTTCAAAAGAGAAGAGAAATATTAATTTTTTGTTAAGGCATGCCTGAGTTATATTACTGTGAGCTTGGGCATTACACCATTGTTAGTTTGATGTTATTTACTTTTAAAGTGATTTATTAATTGGAACAGTTTCTAAATGTTCTAGTGCTATTATTATGCCTTTTAAAAATTCTTGTATTTCTCAGGAACTGTTTGGCGTGTTTCTCAAGGAGTTAGCTTCCTTTCTACTTAGTTTTTCGTACGTAAGGTTTCATTTCAAGCTCTAAAAATAGCAAATTAGGAAAAAAATTGGAAAGTTTAGTAAATGATTTATGACCAACTTACTTAAAGTAGTTGGGTCATTAATAATCACTTGGCTTAATTATACCACCCATTGTATTTGTAATTGTAATCTCAGGGAGAATGATACATTTAGGAATAGAAAATTAATTCAAGATTTAGTAGCAGAGAAACACTTTGTATAAATGAAGAATATAGTGTGCTCTCATAGGTTGAAATGCATATTTTGTTCTTTTAAATGGAGGATATAGAATGTTAAATTATTTCTGGACTTTATTAAATCAGTTATAGGAAAATGGGTTATGTGGCATATTCTACAATATCTACTTTGGAATTGATGTTAAATGTATACTTAACATCATGTATATATCCCTATATGATAGAACTATATAATTTAATTTAGTTCCTGATTATTATTCTATCTTATTGTGCTCATACATAATTTAAGAGGATTTCCTAAAGTGGTTAATATCAATGTCCAAAGATTTTGCTGTTGTTACTATTATTATTGTTTATAATACTATTAGTTAAAGTAGTATTTATTAAATTATTTTCATATATTAAATGTTTGGGGATTAATGAACAATCTAAGACTCCATGGAGGGATTAATAGCTGAAAAGTTTAGATTTTCTCTGGTTTATGCTCAAAATATGTCAGCATATTACTCCTGCCATCATGTCTGATGAAGTAACTGTAGAAAGTAAGGAACCTGCTTACCTTGAGGGAAATACACTGGAACTGTTCCCTAGCCCAGGGGTCTCCAACCTTTGCAACTTTAAGTCTGAAGGACTTCAGCTCCCAGAATTCTCTGGGAGCTGCCTGGAGAATTCTGGGAGCTGAAGTCCTTCAGACTTAAAGTTGTAAAGGTTGGAGACCCCTGCCCTAGCCAAAAGAAGCTGAAACATTTTTAAAGTCCAGAACAGATGATGCCTCCCTAACCTGCTGAAGTATAAGAAAGAAGAGGTACAGCACAGTCAGAATTGCAAGATTCTGTTATTACAACTAATTGAAATAAAAATAGCCTTCTTGTGATCTCGTAGTCTGGTTTACCTAGTGCAGCTGATGGTAACTATTGCCTGACACTTATGGATTGCACCAGAATTTGGAAAGGCTATTCATTGGGTTAAAATATTTTACTTTATTTCTAATTCTGCTTTTAGTATAAATTATTCTAGGTTGCACAGACTACTAAAGAATAATATTTTCCTGAAATACCATCCAGATAGCTGAATTGAAAACATTTGAGAAATTTTACATTGAATTACAGTATTTAATAGTCAGGTGAAAGTACAATTTTCATTATGGTATTGGAAATGGAAAAAGGCATTTCTAATCCAGTCCATTGTGTACCTTGTTTTGCAACCACCTTTTTTGGTGTTTTTGAGTCAGTGTTGACTCCTGGTGACTACCTGAACTGCTTTCTGCAGGGTTTCCCCCCCCCCCCCCCCACAAGTATTGTGCTTGATTGAGACAGTGAGTGGACCAAAGTCACTCAGTTGGGATTATGCCATAGGCAAGTTAGAATCACAATCTCATGGTTTTTAGTATGATGCCTTAATCACATCATCAGGCTGGCTCTCTTCAATTGACTATGCACACTATCAACGCAAATGCTGTACATTTGAAGACAAATATAAGTAGAAAAATAATATTTTCTTTGGCATGTAAACTTTTGCAAGGAAGTGATATTTGTCAAATGGTAGCATATAAAATATGCTTGTTTGTTTTGTGGAAACGAGATTGTGGGTCAAGGAAAACACAAACAATAGGTTGTGTGCAGTAGGAATAGGTTTCTTTAAAATGAGAGTAGTAAAGCAAGAAGATTATAGCATCATGAATGAATGTGGGCAAAATGAATAAGAATTGAATGCAAATGTGAGTGACCAGTATGAAGAATGTAAGAAGTATATTATTTGGCCATTTACGATATAAGGTGAAGGAATTAGGATAAAACTATAAAACACACATATGAAGGAGCGGGAAGAGTGAATGTGGATTGAAAGGAAGGAAAACACTGAAAAAATGGTAGTTGGATGGTTCTGAAGTGAGGCAGGGCATTGGCATAAAGTGAGACCTGGTTGTTAAGTGTGAAATGAAGTGGGGCACGGATGGATGATCCAGTGGGGCCCCAGTCAGCTCAGCTTTGTAAGAAAATATTTCTTAGAGTTAGCTAGGCTGCAACAGGAAGTCTGGAAGCTGCGACAGGATGTCTGAGATGTTGAAACCGCAGAGGGGCCTTCTGCTAGAAATGGGTCGAATTTTGACACCTAGCTTACCCACATCGATATATTGAAACTAGAAGCAATAAATCCCTGTGCCTGCAAACCCAGATAAGGGGGTGCAAGATGTATGGGGGGAGGGACGCGAAGCTTGTAGGTTTCCTGCCTGACGTCTTCCCATGTAACAAAGTATGCGTGTTTCTGTATTATAAAACTGGGTTAAAAACATTTCTCGGGGTTCAGAGGGCTTTATGCAGTCTGCGGACTGACACCTCTGGACTTGGCCAATAAAACTTCTCCTTTCCTGTGAAGTCCAAGTCTCGGAGTTTTTTTTCTGCAACAGAAGAGTTCATCAAAAAGACAAAAGTGAGAAGTTTAAGGAACAAATTGCAATGTATAGACATTCTGGAACCAAGTATAGAAAGCATGGAGATGTATAATAAATGGGGTTTACATAAATAAATTTGATTACTTTTCTTTTTTCCTGCTACTTTGGATTTCTTTTGCTTCCTACTACCTTTTACATGCTTTTCATAACAGTTCTTATTCCTATGGAACAGCATGATGGATATGGATATGGATATTCTGGAATAAATTGCTGATTTATATATTTTTAAGTTTTGGTACAATATATCACAGTTTGTTTAATTTGCATTTCTTAGAACAGGAAAATGTACTTTAAGATGGATAATTCAAAAGAATTATAATTATGACATTATGAATTCTGGAAATAATCATTTGTTTTAATTTTATAGAGTACAGAACAGGTTGCTGCTTTTTGTCGCTGTCTCCATGAGATGACTCCATCTGACCCTAATGTGACCCTTCAAGAATCTACTGGACCTCAGCAATCCACTACGAGACAGCTAACTGATGCTGATAAACTGCGCAAAGTTATTTGTGAACTCCTTGAAACAGAATGCACATATGTCAAGGTAATGCCCTGTTATGTGTTAATTTGCACGTCAAGAAGTATAGACAAGAGCCACAAACATGACCCATTCTAGCATTTTTCTAGAGTTAACCTATAATGCTCACGTGTATCATCTCTGCTCTTCTCTTCCTCTATCCTGTCATGCTAACTTCAGCTTAAGCAGAAGTGAGGTAACACTGACTCTTTAAACATCATATCTTCAAAGAAAAAAGACCGAGTGCTTTGCTATATCTCTTCCCTGTTTTCTCTTTATTCTGCTGCCATCAGCTCTTTGAAAAAGCCCTTTGCAGTACATCAGGAGTGCCTCTTTGTTAGCAGTAGAAAAATCAAAGCTGCTCACAGTTTTCTCTCTTTCTTTAGAATGAGGGCTTTCTGGCCTTTACTCCGCTAATAGAGGATCTAAAGTTTCATGCATTCAGTATAGTCGTGCTTATAATAACCAGTTGATGAGGGTTGATTGGAGTACAGTTGGCAACTGCAGAAGGGGAGTAAGTTGCGCATCTCAAATATAAAATAAAAAGTTAAATACTACGCATACTCCTCATTTAAAAACAAATTGGGACTGGAATTTCTGTTGCTAAGTGACACGGTCATAAAGTATGATTTCCTATGACCATGCTGCTTAGAAATGGCAGTTCCAATACTTCTTATTAAAATGAATCCTATGAATCCATTATTAAACGCAACATCATGTGTCACCATTTGCAACCTCCGGGCAGTTTTCCCACTGAGCTTTTTGTGGGAAACTGTCAGTGAAGGTTGCAAATGGAAATCACATGACTGTGGGATGCTGTAATGCAGGGGTCTCCAACCTTTGCAACTTTAAGTCTGAAGGACTTCAGCTCCCAGAATTCTCCAGCCAGCAAAGCTGGCTGGAGAATTCTGAGAGCTGAAGTCCTTCAGACTTAAAGTTGCAAAGGTTGGAGACCCCTGCTGTAATTTTTTTTTTAAATTCAATTTATATCCCGCCCTTCTCCAAAAGGACCCAGGGCGGCGCACAGGAATTTAAAACAACATACAAAAATAGTACAAAATACACAAATTTAAAACCTATTAAATAACAAAAACCTGCACTAAAACCAATTAAAATCCCCCATTTAAAACTATCTAATATTAGTCACAGCGGAGGCTATGTTAGGCCGGCTTGATGAAATAAGTGTGTTTTTAAACACTGGCGGAAGAGGCGGAGGTCGGTGATGGTGCGGAGTTCAGGGGGTAGGTCGTTCCACAGGGCAGGGCCCGCCACAGAGAAGGCCCTTCCCCTGGGTGTCGCCAACCGGCATTGTCCGGCTGATGGCACCCGGAGAAGGTCCTCTCTATGGGAGCGTATTGGTCTAAGGGATGTATGGGGCAGGAGATGGTCTTGCATGTAACTAGGTCCCGAGCCATGGAGCGCTTTGAAGATGGTCGTCAAGACCTTGAAGCGCACCCGAAAGACCACAGGAAGCCAGTGCAGCTCGCGCAGGATCGGTGTTATGTGGGAGCATCTAGAGGCTCCCGTAATCACCCGCGCGGCTGCATTCTGCACTAACTGTAGCTTTCGAGTGCACCTCAAGGGAAGCCCCATGTAGAGAGCATTGCAATTGTAATGTCATACTTGAGAGCTGGTGCCTCAGCACCTAGATTACAACCACGTGACTGTGGAAATATTGCAATCACAACTACGTGGACCAGTCATAAATACTATTTATTCAGTGCTGTTGTAAGGTTAAAAGGTTGCTGAATAAGTAGTCATTAAGCAAGGACCACCTGTGTTTCTTAATGCATATCAGGAATGCCTATTTCTAATGTCTGATTTTTCCTTGTGACCTGGCAAGTTCTTAAAAGTAAGTTGAAAGGCCTCTTTATTAGAGAGAGAGAAATCCATTTTGCCCTAAAAAAGAAGGTAAAACTACCTAAACTAAAGAAGGTCTAACTACCTAAACTAAAGTTACCATGTGGTAAGATGAGAGGACAATACATTTTATAAACAAATATACTATTTCCCTTTTAAAAAAGAGTATAAAGTTTTGAACTGGAAAAGGATTGCTCATGGGTCTTGCTTTTATCATGTTTATTAAGTGGAGACAATTTTAAGACATCAAATATAAATCTTGGTAATATTAATATAATATTATTTGACTTTCAAAATCTACTTTAATGTTTTTCCAAAATGTACCTTACTGTGATAAATGCAATGCATTAAGTGCTTCAGCCTTCCCCAACAAGATATCTCCCAAGATGTCTGGAAATTCTGGGAATTGCAATTCCAGAGTATTTAGTTTTACACTGGTAAAGGCTGATTTAACGTTTTCAAGTTGTGTTTTCAATAGCAATGGTTTTCCTTTTGCCCTTTGATGATTCATGATACTTTTAGGTTAACATTTGTCATATTTTTCAAGTTATATAGATGCTTATTTGGGCCCTTATATCAGGCAACATTGAGTTAGGAATTGGCTGCAGTAGGGGAAAAAAACCTATGCATTCCCTATGAAGTAGATTAATGCTCCAATAAAGACAATACAATAATTATTTATTTATTTATTTATTTTATTTTATTATATTTATACCCCGCCCTTCTCCAAGCGGACCCAGGGCGGCGCACAGGAATATTAAAATACATATAAAAAACATATAAAATTTTAAAAAACTTATTCCAATAAAATCCTGCGCTAAAAACGAATTAAAAATCCCCAAATTTAAAACTATCTAAAAGTCAGTAATGGAGGTTATGCTAGGCCGGCTAGATGGAACAGATGTGTCTTCAGACACTTGCGGAAGAGGC
Source organism: Rhabdophis nuchalis (assembly GCA_039707465.1). Taxonomy (NCBI): domain Eukaryota; kingdom Metazoa; phylum Chordata; class Lepidosauria; order Squamata; family Natricidae; genus Rhabdophis; species Rhabdophis nuchalis. The sequence goes on from CM077649.1 coordinate 16,120,567, forward strand.
GGAGGTCGGAGATGGTGCGAAGTTCAGGGGGTAAGTCGTTCCAAAGGGCTGGTGCCACCACAGAGAAGGCTCTGCCCCTGGGTGTCGCCAGTCGGCATTGTCCAGCCGACGGCACCCTGAGGAGGCCCTCTCTGTGGGAGCGTATCGGTCTGAGGGATGTATGGGGCAGGAGGCGGTCTCGCATGTAACTAGGCCCCGAGCCATGGAGCGCTTTAAAGATGGTCGTCAGAACCTTGAAGCGCACCCGAAAGACCACAGGAAGCCAGTGCAGCTTGCGCAGGATTGGTGTTATGTGGGAGTGTCTAGGCGCTCCCGTAATCACCCGCGCGGCTGCATTCTGGACTAGCTGCAGCTTTCGGGTGCACCTCAAGGGAAGCCCCATGTAGAGACCATTACAGTAGTTGAGTCAAGAGGTGACGAGTGCTTGAGTGACTGTGCGTAAGGCACCCCGGTCCAGTAAGGGGCGCAATTGGCGCATCAGGCTTACCTGATGGAACACCCCCCTGGCCATGGCTGCCACATGGTCCTCCATAGACAGCCGGGAGTCCAGGAGGACACCCAAATTGCACGCCCTCTCCACGGGGGCCGGTGTTTCGCCCCCAATGGCCAGAGTTGGAATAATCTGGCTGAACAGGGGTGCCGGAAGCCACAGCCACTCAGTCTTGGTTATTAATTAATTATTCCTCCCAAATCAAAGCAATATGCTTTATCTAACACAGAATTTATTTGACAGTAGCCAATAGATGCTTCAAGAAATTTCCATATCCAGCATTAATGATGGATATTAACTGACTGAAAATCCTGCAAAGGTATTTGGAATTTGAAGTTTTTAAATTTCTCATTGAAAACTGCTAAAAGTATAATCTTTCATTTTCAGGATCTAAATTGTCTAATGGAGAGATACCTGAAACCACTACAAAAAGAAACTTTCCTTACTCAGGAAGAGGTATAATATCTTTTGTTTGTTAGTCAAAATAATAAAGATACAGTAGATTTTATGTATATACTTCTAAGAACCAATTTTCCTGAAATTCTTCAGTGATTTTTTTAAACAGTGGCTAACAAAGCCAAACTTGGCTAACATAGCACCTACATTTTGTTATTGTTTTTATGAAAAATATGTTTTTTATATTTTATTCCTTGCTAGCTTGATGTTCTTTTTGGGAATCTGACTGAAATGGTGGCATTTCAAGTAGAATTTTTGAAAACACTTGAAGATGGAGTAAGATTGGTGCCAGACCTGGAAAAGCTTGAAAAAGTTGACCAGTTTAAAGTAAGCCTTTAATTGCAATTCTTTTATTAATAACCAGAAATCCTGCCACGGTAGTCATAGGAACATGTTTTCACAATTTTTAATTTGTTTTTGCAAACATTTGCTAAGATACAACTTTGATGAGAATGAAATCTTAAAAATAAAGTACATTAGTACTGCAAGCTGCAACAAAGAATAATTGCAACTCCCGTAAAGGCATACATAATTATATATTTAATCCCATGTCAATTTTTGATTAGGAAGAGTTAGCGGCAAAAACATTGCTGCCTGAAGTCTTAGTTCAGCAACTCTAACATATCATTGCCTACAAAATAATTGAGACAACGTTTCTGAATTATAATTGTAGCTTGAATGCTCACTGAAGCAGGAGGAAAGTAGTTAAAGTGCTTGCTGAAAGAGTGGAGGTGAAAGCTATTAGCCTCTGACACTTCTTTTTTTCTTTATCAGGAATTGTCTATCATTTAAAATGAAGGAAAGGGTAACTAAACAAAGTAGTAAAAAACAGGGCTGAAAAAACACCAGAGGCATTAAAAATGGCATTAAGTATTACTGTAGGCAGTAATTTACGATAGGGCAATGGGTGCATATTCCATAATTCACTGTGATTATGATTTCAGTGCAATTTAATTAATTTAACTTTTAAAATGTTCATCTGATCTCAATAACGTGATGTGTTTGAATGATATTTGATCCACAGGTATGGGTTTCTTGTAGGACTATGCGTTAAATAAATAATAAGACCAGCCTAGCTGCAGCCATCTCTTCCTTTCTGTGAGATTTTAAATCTAGGAGCTGATGTCTGTCACAATGCAGCTACCCAGAAAAGCTCCCACTTTCCCTGTAGAAGCAGGGGAGAATTCTATAGTGGGATAAGTTCTTTTTTTCCTAAATGGAAAATTCTCCCATGTATGGGAATGAACATAGCCAAAAATTCCATATCAATCATATTCTTTTAAAGCTTAGTTTAATAAAGAGGAACTTCCTAGTGACCCAATTCTATGCAATATTGTCTGCTTTTTAGCAAGAATGTATCTCAATAAGGTTTTTCCTCCAAGCTTGTGGGATGGTTTCCGAAAGTTTTGGAACATTTGGAAACCAACCCACAAGCTTGGAGAACGAAAATTCACCCTCGTCCTACACTCAAGCTACAGATACTTGCCACTGTTGCAAATGTATATTTTGGTATTTAATTTCTATTTAATATTTTAAGTGTTCTTTCTCGCCCTCTGTCTCTTAGAATGTATAAACAAAAAGCATTGCTTTAGTACAGGGGTCTCCAACCTTTGCAACTTTTAAGTCTGAAGGACTTCAGCTCCCAGAATTCTCCAGCCAGTGGTTCCTCTGCTTGACTATAGTAGATTGTATTATCTTTAAGGTTAAGTCTGGGTATTTTACAGATTATTGTTAATGGTTTTTTAAAAAAAAAAGATATACAAAATATATGTGGGAATCAGATAAGAAAGCAAAGCTGGCTGGAGAATTCTGGGAGCTGAAGTCCTTCAGACTTAAAGTTGCAAAGGTTGGAGACCCCTGCTTTAGTAAATATGAAGTCAAAAGTGATCAATTATTAGTTGGAAAATATTTAATTTCTTTTATGATGTTAAGATCAGCAGCCTGTCTCTCTTCCCCCTCCCCAAAATCTATTCCAACATTCTGATTTATATTTTCTTAATCCTAGAAAGTGTTGTTTTCCTTGGGTGGGTCCTTCCTGTATTATGCTGACCGTTTCAATCTATTCCAACATTCTGATTTATATTTTCTTAATCCTAGAAAGTGTTGTTTTCCTTGGGTGGGTCCTTCCTGTATTATGCTGACCGTTTCAAGCTGTATAGTGCCTTCTGTGCAAGCCATACAAAGGTTCCAAAAGTCCTAGTGAAAGGTAAGAGTGGGATATACACAACTTTCCCTGTCCCATGTAGTGTAATGTTTCTCAAAATTCAGAATTGTCTCAGTGTTTGAAGATCAAGTTGATGTTGGAACGTCAGAAGACAAATGGGACAAAACTACTTTTCTAGAGAGTGAACGAGGCATCCTTTTGTCAATAATTCTTTATTGAAAACTTAAAGTGTAGTAGGGAGCCGTACTTCATGGCAGCTAAGGTACCTTCAAATTTTACACTTCTCTAATAATATTACTATAAGTAAGGTTACATTAGGTAAGGTTGGTTGAAAAATACTTTGAAATGGAAGACGTTTAAGTTAAATGTCTTTTCAGCAACATGAAATGTGAGAGCCTGATTTCTTTTATGTTGAAAAAAAATAAAGAAAAAAGTAAGCACAGCATGAATTTCTTCCTTTCTTCCTATTCCGTCCAGTATGATTATTTAACTACTAGTTCACCTGTTGGCATTATTCATACACAAGTAGTAGATCAAAGTTAAACTACATCATTTTGACTACTTTATGTATTGAATGACCAATAGCCATTTCTTCAGTTTAATATACCAGAAAGGATGAAAGATGAAAGATGGAATAAGTTTTATCTATAATTTGTATTTGCATATCACAATACGATATCATCTTAAACATTTTTATTTCAATAAGAACAATTAAGAACAATTAAAAAATGCAGAAAGTAGTGACTCATTTTGACTCTTGATTACATGAATAAGCTAAGTTCTGACTCGTATATGAAATGCACTTGAATTTAAGGACTTCCTGAGATGAAAAGTCACACAATGGCACAATAAAGTGAACACGGAGAGCATTTTAGTCCAATGTGTTTTCAGTCCCCAATGGATGGGGACTGAAATTCCTATCATGAGTTTTATTTTGTTTGTATGGGTTGCATTTGTCAATATTTACCATATTAAAAATTAAAATTGATGTGCCTACTGCTGCTATTGCTTCTCACAATTGTTTGATGGAGACTGGCAGATTATTTTTGTGGACCCCTAAGAGCTTCTTGGGATACTCCAGGAATCTAAGGACCATATTTTTTTAAAAAAACTTCTCAATGCTATTTTGAGAGCCTCTTACAGAAATGAACAGCTAAATAATATGTAGAAATATTCTGTAGTAGAGCTAGTTAAAACATTATTTCTTGAGATATCTTTTTTGTTTTCAAAATATAGCTAAGACAGACACAGCATTTAAAGCATTTTTAGATGCCCAGAATCCCAGAAGACAACATTCATCAACATTAGAGTCTTACCTAATCAAACCAATCCAGAGGATATTGAAGTACCCTCTTTTGCTGAAAGAACTGTTTACTCTCACTGATGCTGATAGTGAAGAACATTATCACCTTGATGGTAAACTATTCTTCTAACTTTTCTTTTGTTGATACTTTTGGTTTTGCCATTGTTTCTGATAAAGTTTCTTAACATATTAGAAAGTTACCAACCTCTTTAAGAGATATTAATGTATCTGAAAGTATATAAAGAATGGAGCATCAGTGACTTGGTGATAAAGAGGATGGGCTATGATGAAGCAATGTTTATTGTATGTTTTCATACTTAAATAAGTTTGCAAAAACCTCAATTGCATATTTATTTTATTTTATTTATTTAAATTTATATCCCGCCCTTCTCCACGAAGGACCCAGGGCGGCGCACAGGAAAATTTAAAAACATACAAAATACAATAAATATAATTTAAAAAACTATTAAATAACCTATCCTGCGCTAAAACCAAATTTTAAAAACCCAATTTAAAACTACCTAAAAGTCCCCATGGGAGGTTAGGCTAGGCCGGCTTGTTGAAACAAATATGTCTTAAGACATTGGCGGAAGAGGCGGAGGTCGGTGATGGTACGTAATTCAGGGGGTAGGTCATTCCAAAGGGCTGGGCCCGCCACAGAGAAGGCTCTTCCCCTGGGTGTCGCCAGTCGGCATTGTCCGGCCGACGGCACCCTGAGAAGGCCCTCTCTGTGGGAGCGTATCGGTCTAAGGGATGTATGGGGCAGGAGGCGGTCTCGCATATAACTAGGCCCCGAGCCATGGAGCGCTTTAAAGATAGTTGTCAGAACCTTGAAGCGCACTCGAAAAACCACAGGAAGCCAATGCAGCTCGCGCAGGATCGGTGTTATGTGGGAGCATCTAGTGGCTCCCATAATCACCCGCGCGGCTGCGTTTTGGACTAGCTGTAGCTTTCGAGTGCACCTCAAGGGAAGCCCCATGTAGAAAGCATTACAGTAGTCGAGTCGGGACGTCACGAGAGCTTGAGTGACTGTGCGAAGGGCAGCCCGGTCCAGTAAGGGGCGCAATTGGCGCATCAGGCGTACCTGATGAAACGCCCCCCTGGCCACGGCCACCACATGGTCCTCCATGGACAGCCGGGAATCCAGGAGGACACCCAAATTGCGCGCCCTCTCCACGGGGGCCAGTGTTTCGCCCCCAATGGCCAGAGTTGGTGTAATCTGGCTGAACCGGGGTGCCGGAAACCACAGCCACTCAGTCTTGGCAGGGTTGAGCCTGAGTTTGTTACCACCCATCCAGATCCGTACGGCCTCCAAACACCGGGACAGCACTTCGGCGGCATCGTTGGGGTGGTTTGGGGTGGATATGTACAGCTGGGTGTCATCAGCGTACAGATGGTACTCCACCCCAAAACCACGGATGATCTCACCCAGCGGCTTCATATATGTGTTGAAAAGGAGGGGCGAGAGGACCGACCCCTGAGGAACCCCACATAAGAGAGGCCTCGAGGTCGACCTCTGCCCTCCCGTCAACACATATTGCGACCGACCAGAGAGGTAGGATGAGAACCACCGCAAAACGGTGCCTCCCAACCCCAACCCCCCCAGTCGGTGCAATAGGATACCATGGTCGATGGTATCAAAAGCCGCCGAGAGGTCTAATAGGACTAGGATAGAGGAATAACCTCTATCCCGCGCCCTCCAGAGATCATCAACCAACGCGACCAATGCCGTCTCGGTGCTGTGACCGGGTCGGAAGCCGGACTGGCGCGGGTCTAGATAATCAACTTCCTCCAGGTGTCGCGGAAACTGTTGGGCTACCACACTCTCAACAACCTTCACCAAAAAGTGAAGGTTGGAGACCGGACGATAGTTCTCTAATAAAGCTGGGTCCAGGGACGGCTTCTTGAGGAGGGGCCTCACTACCGCCTCTTTCAAGACGGCAGGCAAGGACCCCTCACTCAAAGATGCGTTGACAATGCCCTGGAGCCAGCCTCGTGTCGTCTCCCAGGATGCCAGTACAAGCCAGGAGGGACACGGGTCCAATAAACATGTGGTCGCCCTAAGTTTCCTTGACAACCTGTCCATATCCTCGGTGGTAACAAAGTCAAACTCCTCCCAAGAAGGAACCTCAAGACTAGTCTCGGACAGTCCCACAGGACCACTGTCGATGGAGGGTAGCTCATTCCGAATCCGAGTGATTTTCTCCTGCAGATAAATCCCAAATTCCTCTGCTCGCCCTTGCAGAGGGGCTTCCCGCGGCCTCTGATGAAGGAGGGAGCGGGTCACCCCAAACAGGGCGGCAGGGCGGTTATCTGCGGATGCAATAAGGGTGGCACAATACTCACGTTTGGCCACCCTTATCGCCACTAAGTAAGCCCTAATATGGGTTCTCACTAGTGTTCGGTCGGCTTCGGAGCGAGAGGATCTCCATCTGCTCTCTAGGCATCTCTTGTGGCGTTTCATCCCCCGAAGCTCCTCGGTAAACCAAGGAGCCTGGGTGATTCGCCGCCGCAAGAGAGGCCGCAAGGGCGCGACTCGGTCCAAGGCCCCCGCGGCCGCACTTAACCATGCGGCCACTAGGTCCTCAGTCGAGTCGCGGGGCAGGGTCACAGGAATTGGCCCAAGCTCCCTCTGGAACCTTTCCAGGTCCATTAGAAGCCTGGGGCGGAACCATATAGGAATATCCGGTTCCGCCTCCCCGCGGTGAGGTGTAGCGATTGGAAAGTCCAGCCGAAGGAGAGCGTGATCTGTCCATTTGTAGGGATCTTGCTTGAAAAGTGTTCGTGTTATTTTTTATGATGGCATATAAAGACACACAATAGGACACTTTGATTAATTGTACCAGATATTTAGATGTGTATTACATTGCTTCAATTCATGCAGAGCATTCAGTTTTATATGAATGAATGATGGTCAAAGTGTAAGTTAACAAGGACATGCAGTGTGATAACACAAATTTGGTATGATCATCATAAGTGTGAGAACAAGGTGCAAATAACTTTTTCCAAGGCTGTTGTAACTTTGAACCATTGTTAAAACCTGTAGTCCTTAGATTTTATGAAACTGTAGTTAAAAATGCAACTTGTTCACTTTAACTGCTGTTCCTTTGCTTACTAGAGACTCAGTAGACATCTCCATGTAGTTGATAATCAGAATACTAAACTGACTGAGGCAATAATGCAAAAGAAAATCCTCCTAACCAATATAGCATAATATAATATCATCAACATGGGACCATACTAAAGTATTTAAATTATGATAGATTTTTTAAAGACTATGACAGAAAAGAGTTTTTCATGTTTACTAATATAATTCAGGTCAACCCTGCGGTAATCTTTTTATATCTTTGCTTGTTTTCTAGTGGCCATAAAAACAATGAACAAGGTTGCTAGCCATATCAATGAAATGCAGAAAATCCATGAAGAATATGGAGCTGTGTTTGATCAGCTCATTGCAGAACAAACAGGAGATAAGAAAGAGGTACCCAGCTATGAAAATCCTCTCTCAAAGTGTAAATAATGATGTTTAACCTTTGTTAGATTGTATTAGATATTGCCACCTGGATGTTGTAGGGAGATGGGCTCATATATTATAAGGAAAGAGAAAATAATTGGAAATAATTCTCAGCTTACCCTATAAGCGAGTCGCTTAAATAAAATCCTCAGTATTAATATGTTGATGAAGATTCTCAGTCATCCAGGTACTTAGACTGAGGAAGTTACATGGTTAAGCAGTGAAACATCACAAATTAACAAAAATAAATCCAGCTGCCATGACTCAATTTTCAGATAACTCTAACTGGGTGACTGAGAATCTTCATGAACATATTGCCACACACTTTAGGGAAGAAACCCTGAATTTAATGCATTGCAACAACCCTCTGCCTAGCTGAGTTGTTCAGACCGAGGAACGAGCAACAAAGCATCTCAACAAAAATAAATCCAGTTGCCCTAACTCAATTTTCAGATTCAGTAATTTTTGCATTTAATACTGCATGTATAATCTCATTTCTTCAATCAGGATAGGCATTCTTAGGTCAGCTACATTGGGGAAAATCTGCTTCAGTATGTTATACATTGTGTAACAAAACATTTATACGGTGAAATAACTGGGTTTTTAGTTTTTTTGTTAGACATTCTATAAAGAAATGATATGATTGATAGCTAGAATTTTTAAATACATTTGAAACAGTTTTAATATCTACAGTATAACGTACCTGAAAATTGTTAGGACAATAGTTTTAAGATTAAAAGGTACACAATTTGCTTTTTACTTTTGCTTGAAGAAACAAAGTATGAAAAAAGCAAGTCTTTTTTCCTTTTGCTTTTAATCTCTTTTTTCCTCTTTTTGTTTCTTTTCATGTTTTCTTTGGATAATTTAGATAAAACATTAAAAAGGAAACAAAAAGAAAAGAAAAAGGAAGAAAATAGATTAAAAGAAAAAGGGTGAAAGTGAAAAATTTGGGCGTATGTATACATGTTAGCTCCTGGCCCATTTTGGTCCTCTCACAAAGCAGGGCTCATCCTGTTTATTTCCTTATTGGGAATGCAGCCAGGACTGTGGTTTCATGTTCTGGAATGTATGAATTTAGCACCTGGTTGCAACACCTTGGAGCTGCTCTGTTCTTTCTTGAGCCTATGTGGCTAAAACTCAAGAGAATCCCAGGAAAAGGAGGCTCAAATCTATTGTCAATTTTTTATTTTTATTTTTACTATGTAAAGAAAGAGCAGCAATTTCAATGTCTATATAAACAGTGTGTTGTCTGGTTACAGTTAATTTGAACAATAGACATCATCATCATCATCATGTTCATTAGTAGTGATCCTATAACAACAGTATTTTCTCCACATAATATAAATACTTAATTGTTAATATTAAATCATATTGATAACAAAAATATCATAATAAACTCTCAAGGTAAAATTAATCCGCTTATAATTTTAAATATTTTAACTTTGGTTTCTGTTATTTAACCATAGATAAAATGAACCCCATGTTTCAAAATATTCCGTATCTTCCTTCTCTATCATTTCAAGTATTAATCTATCTATTTCTGCACATTCTTGTATTATTTTTTTTACTATCTTCTCATCTGTGGGGTTCTCCACACCTTTCCAATGTTGTGCAAATACAATGCTGTCCGCTGTTAACGCATGTAATATTAAATGCATAGTCCCTTTATTATATATCAAATTTATTTTCAATGACTTTATTAAATGCCTTTTTAAAACTCTCGTTTTCTTTTGCATGGACATGTGACTGGCAGGTGGCAGATCTTTCTATGGGAGATTTGCTATTGCACACCACAGTCATCTGGCTTAATCCTCCTGCGTCACTTGGAAAGTGGAAGAAGGAACCTGAACTGGCAGCGTTTGGTACGTGCTTCTTTTCAGAGAAAAAGCAAATGAGTGTTTCATGTAAAAATTAAATAAAACTTGCATCTAAAACTTGCAATGACACCACTGAAAGTGTTTCTAGAAGGGCATGCTCGGGGGTTGTTAGGATATTATCCTTATATTGAGTTGACAATATATATAAGCCAGTATTCTTAAAGAGTACAGTGGTACCTCGGATCACGAACTTAATTCGTGAAATGACTCTGGTCGCGATCCGATTTGGTTGTGATGCGAGGCACAATTTCCCATAGGGTTCAATGTAAATCCGATTAATCCGTTCCGACCTTGTTTTTTGGTTGTGATGCGAGGCACAGTTTCCCATAGGGTTCAATGTAAATCCAGTTAATCCGTTCTGACCTTGTTTTTAAAATGTCCGCGGCTCCGGTTCGTGAAGCGAAACGGAGGTTGTGAATCCGGGCATTTTTACGAACTTTTCCATTCGTGATGCGAGGGCGGAGTTCGTGATGCGAGGCGGAGTTCGTGAAGTGAGGCAGAGTTCGTGCAGCGGAGCATTTTTTACGAACTTTTCCGTTCGTGCAGCGAAACGGTGTTCGTGAACCGGGGCACATTTTTTGGGAAATTTTTGGTCGTGAAGCGAATTGGACGTGATGAGAGGCGTTCGTGGTCCGAGGTACCACTGTATATGTAACTTTCCAATGTTGTGCAAGCCGGATCTGAGCTTGACACCCCTGTTCTAGAGTAATCCTGTTAAATGAATGAACTGTCTCTGTTGGGAAGATCCTCATATCACAGTAAAAGTTTAAATATATGATTACAATTTATAACCCTTTATCAGTGAAGTAAGTGCCATTGACTGTTAAAAACATTACGTATTTTTTTTTGTCCAGAATAGATATTACTTCAGTTCATCTGGCTATCACATATTTAGAAAATTATTTCTTTTTGGCATATGAGGAAGGCTATTACATGGATGCAGAGGAAGAAACCTTGGATGTTTTCCAAAAAATTAGTAGCGGATATTATTTTCTGGTTGTACATTGACCAAATGTTGACTTTCTGTATTTGGATTTTTTTTCTCTGTGTAGTGTTCAAAACTGCTGTGGTACTTGTATATAAAGAAGGAGTGAAACAGAAGAAAAAATTGGTAAGTATATCAGCTGTAAATAATATTAAGCAACAAAAAAAGTGAAATATTCTATTAGATTGGGCTAATTGGACAGGTCATTCTAGCAATAGAATGAGCTGCAGTAGCTCAGTGGTTAAAATGCAGTACTGCAATATTGTAGGCTACTTCGCAGACTGCCACTTGCCTGCAATCTGGCAGTTCAAATCTCACCAGGCTCCAGGTTGACTCAGTTTTCCATCCTTCTGAGGTGGGTAAAATGACCCAACTTGTTGGGGGCAGTATGCTAACTCTGTAAACTGCTTAGAGAGGGCTGTAAAGCACTGTAAAGTGATATATGTCTTAAGTGCTATTGCTGATAATTATTGTAAACTATTTTTAGTTGTAAACGTAATGCTTGGAAAGAGCAGTCAAAGCTTTCCTTTTTTATTAGAGTCATTTATTATTACTATCAGTTTCTTCAAAAGCAAACACCTTGGATACACATATTCTGTTTAATTATTTGTAACTCATTTCCATTAATATATGCTCATACAGCTCTCCTTTATCTGCTTTTTCATTGTGTCTTTTACTTTCTTATTCATTGTTTGTTATTGTTTTTACTGTTTTATGATTGTTTTATTTATTGGTTTTATTGTTGTTGTGAGGTGCCCAGAGTGGCTTAAGATGGACGGCCTTATAAATATTTCAGAAAAATAAATAAACCATGCAGATTAGGCAGATTTTGATTGAAATATTCTTTGCTTGAGATAGAATTGCATTTAATAGAGTTGGAAAAAGAGCTGTTAGGGCCACTCTATATGATAATCCAAACTTTTAAAATAGTAAAAATTCATTATATCAGATGATTTATCATCAGATAATCAGATGGTTATCTGTTGAATGGTAACCAATCACTTCTCTGGGCAATTGATACCTTCCTAAAATCTAACCAGAATTTGGTGTTTTGTAAACTAAATATATTATTCTGTGCCCTGCTGTTTGTGGTGATTCAGAATAGAGCTTTACATTTTTAGGGCGAATCTTTTAGATCAGGGGTCTCCAACCTTTGCAACTTTAAGTCTGAAGGACTTCAGCTCCCAGAATTCTCCAGCCAGCAAAGAAAAAAATTCAAGTCTAGCATATGTATTCAGAAACAATCACCACAGTTTATAATAAGTAGATTATTTCCAAATAAATGTACTTTGGATTGGGAGCTAATGTTAATTCACACTATTTATCATTTGTCACTATATGCTACTGTTTCTGCTAAAGTAAAGGAGTTTTTTCCAATACAAAAATTATATTTTAATCCATAAAGATATTTTAAAACTTTTTATGGAAATAACCACTGTCAAATATCAGCTTGTAACACTTGCTTTAACAGATAAAGGAAATGAACTTCAAGTGTTGATGATTTTGAAACATTTGGGTCACTTAGTACCTGGCTCACTTTTATGGCCATTTCCAGTAGTCCATGATTACTTACTGCAATTTGTAACATTTTTTTGCTGGTGGCATTTGCTTCTAGTTTTCCAACAAAAAATACCCATTGGAGAAAGTGGCTTTGCTTAACAACTGCCACAAAAAATGTTGAAAAATTGGGCCTGGGCATGTGATGCCTTAACTCAGGGGTCCCCAACCTTTGCAACTTTAAGTCTGAAGGACTTCAGCTCCCAGATTTCTCCAGCCAGCAAAGAATTCTGGGAGCTGAAGTCCTTCAGACTTAAAGTTGCAAAGGTTGGAGACCCCTGTTTTAGATTGTTAAACCTAAGTGCCCCACTCACCCATTCTCCTTGGTTTTTTCAAAGCCAACTGCTTCTAGTTTTTTCATTATCTCATTATAGGATTTGATTCCTGGTTTTCTATCCCCGCTGACCTTTTTGGAATCTGTTCTGAATTGTTCTTGAAATATTTATAATGTACTTAGAGAAATTAGACAAAAGTGAAGTAAAATTGTATCTGCCTATATTTATGAAAGTATAGTTCTGCTGATGTAGAAACTGCACTTCCCTTTTTTGCAGCTGTAACACCCCACCAACATATATTTAATGCAGAAAACTTTTAGTTCTTTGCTGTGTCAGATATAAAAATAAAACTTTGATGGATCATTATAAGTGCTCTAATTTTGGTATAAAAATGACTCACAAGGCAATACTTGTGAGATGAAACAGAGATCTTCTATTACACTTGTGTGACATTTGATCTCAACCTGTTTCTGCCTGAGACAGAAAAACTATTCAGCAAGATAATGGTTGCTCTGATAATCAAATTAAGGGAATAATGGAATGACAGTATAGTTACTTTTTCGGGTGGGAAATTAACATTATGGAATGAAACAATGAAGCCCTTAGGGAAAACGCCTATAAACTTCCTTAATTCCATCACTTTCCTTCACTATGCGTTGATCAAGACTGAAGGCTTTTGTAGATATTTTAAACATTCGATATGAATAAACCAGTTTTCATACTGTTTATATAATATCATTAATAATAAAAAATTCTTCTTCCCTCCGTAGGGTGGATCTCATAGGGCTTCCATTTATGAAGATTCAGACCCATTTCGTTTCCGTCACATGATTCCCTTGGATGCTTTGCAAGTCCGAGCATTGGCAAGTGCAGGTAGGGTTAAATAGGTTTGTTTATGATTTTTTTTAAAAATGTGGTTATTGTAAAACTTCTCTTTTGAAGAAATACGTCCTGGTAATTACCAAACTACAAGTATGGTAAGTATACAAACTAGCAGGTAAAGCCAATTTATCAAATATAATAAGAATTACAAAGCAAACCAAAAATAGCAGAAACAATAGCAGGATGTTCCATTTAGATCAGAGGTCTCATCCTCGCGGCTCGCGGGCCAGTTGCGGCCCGCGGGCCAGTATCTTGTGGCCCCCACCGTGATATGAAAGTATAATATTAGTATTAATATTAATATTAATATAAGGAATCCCTTATGCGGCCCAGCCTCAACCAGACTCTGCCTCCAGCGGCCCCCAGGTAAATTGAGTTTGAGACCCCTGATTTAGATTATATTTGATAACATCTTTAACTGTCCAAATGGACTCTTTTATTTGTTAACTATGAGTGTTAGCTTGAATTCTTGCTGTTTTCCTATTTTCTGAATTTTAGAACAGAAACCTCAAGAGAGCAGGAATTGGGTAGCTCATTTGCTTTCTTCTTTTAAAGAGAGTTAAAAGAAGTGATTTAAAGGAGTGGGAGCCCATCATTATTTTAGTGTTTGACCTAATGCTTTCTAAACAGGGCTTTGGGGTGCTATTTCTGCTTGTCTCATTTTTTTTGTGTTTACATTGCTTATCAATCTTCATAGCATCATCATTTCTTTAATTGGCCAGAAAACCTCTCTATCCATCTCCCACAGCCCTTATCTCCTCTAGAATTATTCCCCTCAGTCAGTTTCCCAGCCTCCTTTCCCCATGAGGCAAAACGGGCCATTAACAAGGTTAACATAGCTTTCCCCAATGACTCTTGTTCATGCAGATACATTTAATGCAGGGATGTCCAAACTTGGGAACTTTAAGACTTGTGGACTTCAACTCCCAGAATTCCCCAGCCAGCTATGCTGGCTGGGGAATTCTGGGAGTTGAAGTCCACAAGTCTTAAAGTTCCCAAGTTTGGACATCCCTGATTTAATGTTTAAAATGTAAAGAAAATGGAATCTCACCTGCCGGTTCATCTTTCTAACAATTTTTTCCAATATAAAATCTGTAGCCACAAAGTATAACCTGAGTGAAAAAGCAGATGCTTTTCAATTCCTAATATGAGCTGCTGATGTGCACTGCCTGTGGTGTGCCTGTAGGAGTTTTCAGATTCACCACTGAGAGTTTTAATTGTGATGAGAGCTGGATCAAGCAAGGGAACAGCAAGATGTCTTAATTAAGTCACTGAAAGTTTTCATGACCTATGAGATTGTTGTTCGTTTTCAGGTTGTACCACGAGTGACATTGTAGGTATATGGATTGTATTGTATTTGTAAATACAATAGCTCCTACATTTATATCAATATAAGTGACATTAAAGTTTCTTTTTAGATCACTTTTGTTGCTTTAAACTTTGAAATTTTCACTCTGTGGTTTCTCTTTGATTTGATTTGATTTATTTAGATTTATAAAACCGCGCCTCTCTCCCCGAAGGGACTCGGGGTGGTGCACAGGAATTAAAAGACATATAAAACATAACCATCAATAAATATTAAAACCAAATTAAATAATGTTCATCCTGTGCTAAAAATCTTAAAATCTTAAAAACTATTTCCCCCTAAGATCCAAATAAAACAGATTAGGCTTCAGACTACAGGCTAGGTGAGATGGATTAGGCCAGGCTGGCCTGATGGAAAAAGTAGGTCTTCAACTTTTGGCAGAAGGAGCGGAGGTCCGTGGTCGTTCTAAGTTTGGGGGGTAGGTCGTTCCAGAGGGTTGGGCCCGCCACAGAGAAGGCCCTTCCCCTGGGCGTTGCCCGCTGGCATTGCCTGGTGGACAGCACCTGGAGTAGTCCCTCTCTGTGGGAGCGAATCGGCCGAAGGGGTGTGTGGGGTAGGATACGATCCCGCAGATAGCTAGGCCCCGTGCCATGGAGCGCTTTAAAGATGGTAATCAGCACCTTGAAGCGCACCCGAAAGGTCATCGGCAGCCAGTGCAGCTCACGCAGGAGCGGTGTTACATGGGAATGCCTAGAGGCTCCCAAAATTGCCCGCGCGGCCGCATTCTGAACTAGCTGAAACCTTTGGGCGCACCTCAAGGGGAGCCCCATGTAGAGAGCGTTACAGTAGTCCAGACGGAATGTCACGAGCGCATGAATGACTGTGCGAAGGGCGTCCCGGTCTTTAACAACTAAACATCCCATTTAGTGCAGCCAATGGAAAGATACACATGGACACATACAACACAAATAGATTTTAACACATTCAAACCATTTATTATTTATTTTGTATTTTATAGTAAATAAAACATAAATAAATTTATATTTTGTGTAAATTGCTCATTTCTCTCAAGGAAATTTATTAGCCTTTCTTCAGGTTTATCAGTTCCCCAAGTTATATCTTGTCAGATTTCACATGTTTCATTGTGATTAATTATCAGCCAATGGAAAGTGGTCCAAAGGTGTTTTCTACAGGTCTTTTTGTACAGGTCTAGAATTCATGATTGTAGAGTTTCAATAGATAATGTAAAAGTTGCCTATTTTAGCTTATATAAACTTCCTTGACTGTACCTTTTAGATTTTCGTTTTCTGGCTTTTAAAATAATATTATCAGTAAATGGTGTATATTCACCCACAGCATAGGAACAAAATTGTGTTGACAAAACAAAATGGCATTTGCTTTAGAAGATCCCTTGAAAGCCAACACAGTTCTAGGCTGCATAAACAGAGGGATAGAATCTAGATCACGTGAAATGTTAATGCCACTGTATAGTGCCTTAGTAAGGCCACACTTGGAATACTGCATCCAGTTTTGGTCGCCACGATGTAGAAAAGACGTGGAGACTCTGGAAAGAGTGCAGAGAAGAGCAACCAAGATGATTAGGGGACTGGAGACTAAAACATATGAAGAACGGCTGCAGGAACTGGGTATGTCTAGTTTGATGAAGAGAAGGACCAGGGGAGACATGATAGCAGTGTTCCGATATCTCAGAGGGTGCCACAAAGAAGAGGGAGTCAAACTATTCTCCAAGGCACCTGGGGGCAGGACAAGAAGCAATGGGTGGAAACTAATCAAGGAGAGAAGCAACTTAGAACTAAGGAGAAATTTCCTGACAGTTAGAACAATTAACCTCTCGAACAGCTTGCCTCCAGAAGTTGTGAATGCCCCAACCCTGGAAGTCTTTAAGAAGATGTTAAATAGCCATTTGTCTGAAATGGTATAAGGTTCCTACCCACGCAGGGGGTTGGGCTAGAAGACCTACAAGGTCCCTTCCAACTCTGCTATTGTATTGTATTGTATTGTATTGTTTACATTTCATTACATTAACAAAATGGTTTGAATGGGAGTCATATACAGTCCACTCTGAAATGAATGGAGGGTGTCTGTGGAACTGGCGTCAGCTGTTTATTATGCTGCAGAGGCAGAGGCCTCCTTGTGAAAGGAATATTGTTTTCTTGGGAATGTCTGACTGCGATGGTCTTTAGAATCATTCGTCATGTAAGCAAAGTCAGGATAAGAAAAATTATACGACCTTGTAGTAGCAGTCTTGGACATTGCTAATGGGAAGATGCTTGATGGGATGGGATTGCAACCATGTTAAGAAGCTTTTACATGTTTCGGTCATATAGAAATGTGAATAAATTAAATTAAATTAAAATTAAATTAACTCCATGTATTCAGCACGGCATGGAAATTACCCATCATTTCACATCACCACTCCTGGGGCTATAATTCTTGAACCAATTAATATTATGTATTTCATTCACTAAGCTAATCATCAGTAATCTTCAAATTTCAGATGAGTTTGATTCTGAAATGCTTCCGGTAAATAACAAGACAAAATGTCGCTTTTAAAATGTTCTTTTCTCTTTGTCTAGATGCAGAGACCAGTTCTGTCTGTGAGATAGTTCATGTGAAGTCGGAGTCTGAAGGCAGGCCAGAGAGGTCATTCCATCTTTGTTGTAGGTAAGGAGTGATAGTTTGCAAAATTATATTGAATAAAGAAATACTAAATAAATAAACGTCAATATTCTACTGACAGATCAGCACGTAACAGCTGTGTGTTCTTTCTTTCTTGTCTTCAGTTCCCCAGATCACAGGAAAGATTTTCTGAAAGCTGTGCATTCAATTTTACGAGACAAACACAGAAGGCAGCTTCTCAAAACTGAAAGTTTGCCCTCATCACAGCACTATGTCCCATTTGGAGGGAAAAGGCTGAGTGCACTGAAAGGGGCGAGGCCAGTTATGAACAGGACAGGTACTCATGGTTAAAGTTTGTTAAAATACTCCAGAAGTTTAAGAGCTTTTCCTCATTAATATTTTTATCCCACTAATTGTAGCTTCAGAAATGTGTAATAAGATTGTTAGGGGGAAAAACACCCCCTTTGGAAAATAAATGCGGAATAGTGCAATATACCGGAGATATGTTGCTTTTATTATTATTTATTTTATTATTTTATTAAATTTATAGACCGCCCCCTCTCCCCCATGGGGACTCGGGGCGGTGCACAGGAAATTAAAAATCCAATAAATACAACAATATACAAAATATTAAAACCGAATTAAATTACCCCTGTGCTAAAATCAATATTAAAACCCCTAAAACCCTAACAATTACCCCTTAAAATTCTGATTAAACAATTTCTTTCTGCGGCTAGGTATATAAAAAATTAGGCCAGGCCGCCCTGATGGAAGAAGTGAGTCTTTAACTTCTGGCGGAAGGAGCGGAAGTCCGTCGTTGTTCTGATTTCGGGGGGTAGGTCGTTCCAGAGGGTTGGGCCCACCACAGAGAAGGCCCTTCCCCTGGGCATCGTCCGCTGGCATTGCCTAGCACATAATAACTATCAAACACTGATAGTAGAAAAAATAAATAGTCTTTACTTTTGCAGTAACTAAAATACTTCTTCCAAACAGTGATACTAACTCTTCCAACAATAAATAGTCCTTCACCAAAACCACAGTTATCTTACAGTAATGCAAAACAATGATACTCTTCTTCTGTATTCAGGTTCAGCTCCTCCTCAGTGGCAATCAGGAAGCAAAGGAAAGCAAAAGGGAATGAACTGTGTTCCCAGCTTCCTTTTTATGATTGAGCTGGGAAGCACAGCCAATCAGATTCAACATAGTCCTTAAAGTTACATATACTCTTTAAGAATCCTGGCTTATATATATTATCAACCCAACATCAGGATGATTATCCTAACAAAGATCTTATTCAATTAATAATTATCTGCCATATTGGCAGACTTATGTAACACAACTGTCATTTAACACTTGAATGTTGTGAGGTGTGAAAGGAAGCTGAATTAAAAAAAAACCCACATCAGATATAGGGCAAGACATCACATTATATATCAGCTCTCTGTATTTCATCCCATGACTGCTACTTTTGCTTCTCTTCAAATAGTCTGACATGCAGCACTATTGAAGCATTACTGAATTGCCTTATCTACTACCATATCTTAAAATGTTTCAGCTCCAATAGTTCCAGAATTAACTCTAAGACATTTCTATGTAGTGAAGGAAGAAAAAATTCCATTATCATATCTAATGTTAACTACAGGATATTTTAAAATTTACAAGGCAAATGTTAACTTTGTATACAACTTAATTTCTCTGCCTAGAAGATTTAGGTATAAACATTTTCAATGATTATTAACAGCATCATCACTTTATTTCAGTCAGAAATATATGTCTGTGTACAGATACACATGGACATATACAGCACAAATAGATCTTAACACATTCAAACCATTTATTATTTATTTTGTATTTTATAGTAAATAAAACATAAATACATTTATATGTTGTGTAAATTGCTCATCTCCCTCGAGGAAATTTATTAGCCTTTCTTCAGGTTTATCAATTACCCAAGTTATATCTTGTCAGATTTCAAATGTTTCATTGTGATTAATTATCAGCTAGTTTAGCGGGGGCATGATGGCTCAGTGGTTAAAGATGCTGAGCTTATCAGCTGGAAACCTGAGCACTGCGCAACTGGGTGAGCTTGTTCCATCTCCTCCCCACTTAGCAGTTCAAAGGCCTTCAAATGCGAGTCGATAAATAGGTAGCAATTTGGTAGGAAGGTAAGAGCATTCCATGCCCCTTTGGTGTATAGTCATGCTGGCTTCCTTGGCCAAGAAAGGGAGATGAGCACCCCCCACCCCACTTAGAGTTGGACATGACAAGGGAAAACTTTACTTTTACCTTTATTGTGAAAGGAAGTATGCAAAGGCTGATTTTAAAAATATTCAAATTTCTCTTTATTTATTTTATTTATTTATTTATCAAATTTATACCCCGCACCTTCTCCTAAAAAGGACCCAGGGCGGCGCACAGGCAATATTAAAAAAACCATACATAATTACAAAAATACATTATTAAAAACTATTAAATTATATCCTGTGCTAAAACACTTATAAAACCCTATAAATTAAAATTTATACGAATAAAAGTCAGAAACGGGGGGTTATGCTAGGCTGGCTTGTTGGAATAAGTGCGTTTTGAGGCGCTGGCGGAAAAGGCGGAGGTCCGAGGTGGTGCGTAGATCGGGGGGCAGGTCGTTCCAGAGGGCTGGGCCTGCCACAGAGAAGGCCCTTCCCCTGGGCGTCGCCAACCGGCATTTATAAATCTGGGATTTTATTTTTGTGTATGCACAGTGTCTGCCCCGAGCAAGTCACTTGGGAGGAGAAGGCGACGTCTAGCTCGAAACAGATTTACCATTGATTCAGATGCTGTCTTTGCCAGCAGTCCTGAGAAAGAGACCCACCAGACATCCAACAATAAAGACACTGACCGCTGGGTAGAAGAGCAGTTTGATCTTGGTCAATATGAAGAGCAAGAGGACATAAAAGAAACAGATATTCTCAGTGATGAGGAGGACTGTTGTGAGCCTTTGAAGGGCACCATGGTTGAAAAAGAACTCCAGGAGCAATTGCAGTCAGCCTCTATTACAAACAACCAGTCATACCGGGGTACCAAAACACGGTACACTATGAGCACACACGCATCCAGAATGTCTCAGTTAAAGAAGCAAGCTGCTCTGTCTGGAATTAATGGTGGCATGGAAGGCAACAGTGAAGAAGTCATCTGGGTTCGCCGCCAAGACTTTGTACCATCAAGAAAATTAAACACGGAACTTTAGAGCCAAAACTTTCTTGTTAGATGCTAGGTGTAGGTGAGCCCCAAATTTAACCCTTATACATTGTGGAGAGCCATCCCTTAGAATGCATACTTGCACATATAGTAATGGCAGCTAAATTCCTTGAAACTACAGCCTCTCCTCCTGTTTTCTCCTTTAAAGTAGTATGAAAAGGAGAAGTGAAGCAAAATTTGGAAATAGAATGAGCTTGAGTCCTTCTCTATATAGTACCAAGGGCTTTATTTATTAAAAAAAACAAATCAGGGGCTGCATAATATAACGGGCTGCATAGATATTGCTAAAAAACACAATGCTGTGGGTGTTTTTCTTAAAATATATGCGTGCAGCAAATTAGCTTAAGTAATAGCACAACAGCAAATGAATTTTATATGTGATAAGTAAAATCATAGGTTCATTTTAAAAAAAAGTTGCAGCAAACAAGGAACAATTGTCCATGACTGCAGCAGATTTCACTCTTCAGCTCAAAAACTATTCACCCTTATCCAGCAAGGGCAATCTGTTCTGTACATGGAATTTCCTTCTTTCTGAGGTACCACAAGTGGGAATGGTGTTGAATGGAGGGAATAAACTTGCATTCAGCATTCAAGGACATACATACAAGGGATGATCTGCATTGCACATGCACTGCTAACCAGATGTTTGACATCACCACTGCTGAGTAGTCCAGTCGCTTATTTGCAGGAACTGGAACCAGCCTTCCCTTTTTTTTCTCCTTTAACAAGTTGTAGCCTTTATAGCTCCAAACATCCCTAGTAGCTGAGGTAGCTGCATGCAGTAGCATTCACAAAGCTTCCTGTTGCGAAGTGAAAGTCTCTGGATTTGGTGACGCCATGTGTATTTTAGGGATGTGTGAGGGAAAATCTGGAATTTATGTTGTGCTGAGTTCTTTTTTGGGTCTGTGGTTAGTTTAATGTCAATGTTAGAATTTCTAGTTTTACATAAAAATTATAACAACGCAGAACTTTTTTTTTTCCAACTTTAGAGATCAACATTCAACACTTGAAAATAGTTTTCTGTATGGTACCTAAATTGCAGAGGCAGAAATGAATGGGGATTTGATGGTGTTAAACTGCAATCTTAAATGCAACAACTAAGGAATAAGACTGACTTTCAAGTAGACACGCAGAGGGCTCTGCTGTTTGGTTCCAAGTTTGGTCTATAAAGCAAACCTTTCAGAAAGGGTATGAAGATGTTGGTTGTATAGTCTGAACTGCAAACGTTTATGGACAAACTCTCATTTCTGTAAAATATCGTGGGCAGCTACACATTTTTGAGACTGGAATTAAGTTAGCAATGTCAAATAGCTGAACATCCAAGGACGTTAAGTTAATCCCTGCTGTGATTTTGCTGCAGTTGGTAGGATTTCACCTTGGGTGAGTTTGATCCTCCCTGCCTGATCAAGTTAGGCTCAGGAAAAATTTAAATATTTTATGGCCAGAAAAGCTGACCTCATCTTATCCACGTGAGATTAGTGTACATTATTACTTGATTCCCTCGGCACACTATTAGATATGAACAATATACTAAACAGGCAACTTGCAATTACATTTAAATTTTCCTATTTAAGCATCTATAACAGGGTACAGGTACAACTTATAATCAAAGATTTCCAAATAATTTTTAAAGCACTTTTTTCTTTTTAAATATTTATATGACTTACCCATCTTAGTTTTGCTCTGCAAAAATGGGAGGATTTGGGGGTTTTTTGTTTTTCAAGTGGGATTCTTTTCGGACCTCCTGATGTTTGACACATTAGTGGGTATATTGAAAATCTAAAATTTTGTAGTAGCTTTAGGGAATACATTTTGTATAATTAGCTATGGCTATGTTTGGTGACATGAACAGGAAATATTACCCAGTACCATCTGCTGTCTTATGTCCCAACCAGTATTGAAGTGTCACCTGTTTGATTCTCAGTGCACTATATTCAGTATTTTGATAGTTTTATTCTCTCAACTTTTGCTATTTTTTAACCGTTTTATTAAAAAGCTTTCTAAGCCCTGTGTATCTCATCATATTAAAATTAAATCAGTTGTGTACCAACTTATTAGACATTACAATGCTTATGCTGTCCCCAGTGGAATACAATAAGCCTGTGAAATGCTGGATGTCCTGTGCTTGGAGGGTGCCATTGTTCTTGTACATAATATAATGACCTGCCAATGTCAAAAGTTCTTATATATTTCTTTTATAAGCTGAAAGAAGGTCTATTTTTATGTTTTTAGGCATATGAATGGAACGTTGTAAATGCCTGTCAAATAAAATAATGCTGAAAAATATCAGGGGAACATGTTCTTTTTATTTTATTTCAGTATAAAGCATTTTGGTTATATTGCCTGGAGATTTGCAGAGTTAATACCAATTTATCTGGACTACCATAGGTTGGAAAGATCTTGTAGTAGACACAAGGACAACAGATACAGCCCAAGAAAATTTAGCACCTTTCTATATCTTAAATTAAGAATAATTAAACCAAAATCACCCATATTGAATTTCTAGATGCTAGAGCACCTACGGAATCCATAAATGGCATTCATGGACCTCAGGTGAGTAAAGGGTAGGATAGATTCTCCAGTAATTCATAAATAGATTGATTAGCAAGCACACTGAAAACAATGCTTGATTGTTTACCAATACGTATACAACATGAATTTGTTAAAAATAAGTCTCATCAGAGTAATCTTTCCTTTAAAAAAAGGTAATTTAGTAAAACATTTCACATATGACTTGATATTCAATTTATTAATTTAAGTAAAAAGATTTAATTAGCTTGAAAATATTTCAGTGGGCTGAAATATTGAGGTTACCACAAATGCTTATCTTGGAACATCTACTTTTCAATATATATGTCTATGTCTTCTCAGAGCTGAAGAAGCTTCTGGAGTTAGAAGCAAAATGTCTTCAAAGAAAAACCAGAAAGTCTAGTTGCCTCTTGAAAAAGCATCTTTAGGTTTTCAATATATATCCTGCATGAAGATGCTTCTATGCATGTGACACAAAACTATACAAACTGGCTAATACCATAGAGTAGATTTTGTTTCCTTCTGTAGATTATTACCTTGTAAGAAGTCATAACAAATTTGCAGATGACACCAAGATGGCAGGAATAGCCAACACTCCAGAAGATAGGCTTAAGATGCAGAAGGATCTTGACAAACTTGAACATTGGGCACTATCTAACACAATGAAATTCAATGGTGAAAAAGTAAGGTTCTACATTCAGGCAAGAAAAATAAAATGCACAGATACAGTATAGGCGGTACCTTGCTCAATAGCAGTAACTGTGAAAGGGATCTTGGAGTCCTAGTGGACAACCATTTAAATATGAGCCAGTAGTGTGCAGCAGCTGCCAAAAAAGCCAACACAGTTCTAGGCTGCATAAACAGAGGGATAGAATCAAAATCACATGAACTGTTAATACCACTTTATAATGCCTTGGAATACTGCATCCAGTTTTGGTTGCCATGATGTAAAAAAGATGTGGAGACTCTAGAAAGAATGCAGAGAAGAGCAAGATGATTAGGGGACTGGAGGCTAAAACATGATGAATGGTTTCAGGAACTGGATATGCCTAGTTTAATAAAAAGAAAGACTAGGGGAGACATGATAGCAGTGTTCCAATATCTCAGGGGTTTCCACAAAGAAGATGGAGTCAAGCTATTCTCCAAAGCACCTGAGGGTAGAACAAGAAGCAATGGGTGGAAACTAATCAAGGAGAGAAGCAACTTAGAACTGAGGAGAAATTTCCTGACAGAACAATCAATGGAACAGCTTGCCTCCGGAAGCTGTGAATGCCCCAACACTGCAAGTCTTTAAGAAGAGATGGGACAACAATTTGTCTGAAATGGTGCAGGTTTTTCTGCCTAGGCAGGGGGTCGGACTAGAAGAACTCCAAGGTCCCTTCCAACTATGCTATTGTATTGTAAGTTGGACTTATTTTTTTTTGAGTTGAGGGGGTTGAATTGCTGCTAGAACTTGCTCCTGTTCTTCCTCTGGCCTCTAGGATGGCCTCCTGTGTTTGATAAATATCTGGGCAGGAAAAAAAGAGGCCTTAGATTCTGTTCTTGAAAGCTCCAGTGTGGTCTTGCAGAAATTCAGCCTTTGCTGCCCATGTAGGGCGGGGAAAGACCTGCGGTCCTAGCCTGGGGCACACTGTAAATTCATCTAAATCTGGAACACTATTGCAGGTTGCTTCAGAGGTAGAGTTAAGATTTTGTGTGACTTCTCATGAGGGTAAGCAAATGTTGATTGTGCTGTAGGGGTAAGTGGCTATTTTGAAGATAAAGCCTGAACTTCAGAGACTTATGTGAGGATGAATGCATCCATAACTTCACTGAGGGATATTTTTTGAATCTGATTTTTTATCTGATTCTGTTTTGTGAGGTTGGATTTTATTATTGTTTGGCATTGTTTCAGTTATATAGTTTTTGCCAGTTTGTTATTTGGAGGGAGTCACAACACCACTGACCTTAATAATCTCTTGCAGTAGAAGACAGAAAAAAAATTCAGAATAAATGATAGATTAGAGATGTAAATAGAAGGAAATGCAATGAAATTCAAACAGGTGAAGCTCTTGAAATAGGAAACAAAGATGAAAGAGAAAGTACAATATATTATGGGGAACAGCTGGCTTAATGTATTTGAGAAAAAAGATCTTGCTAGTTAATTGCAACTTGAGCATGCATCAGCAGTGTGATGTAACCACAAGAAATGCAAATACCTATCCAGGCTCATGGGCAGAATTATAGTTTTCAAGTCATGAGGAGTGCTATTGAATTCTGAGTGTCCCACTTTACCATGCAGAGAAATTAGAACAGGTGCAGTAGTACAATTGGGATAATCGGTGGATTGAAAATGAGAGCTCTCTGCAGGTGATATATTTAACACACACCCCCTCTCCATATTTTGCTAGTGAAGTCAGTGGAAAGTTGATCTTGAGGAGTATAATGTTGATTGCAACAGGGTGCTTCCCACATGAATGGGAGTGATTCAGGTTCATAGGGAAGAAAGGTTTAAGTGACGTCACATGTAATATTACATATTTTATACAATATGTTGTCCAATCCTAATTTTCCCCTCTCTATAGGGTGATTTTCAGAATTTATTTAGGATATATCTTCTCTGGGAGGTTCATAAAAGTAGCAGAATAAAATGAAAGCCATCTAGGTGCTATCCTAGTGGAATGTGCTCTACTACTTTGGGTGTGGGGGTATGGGATGGGGGTTAATCAAAACTGATTCTGCAGAAAATATAAAGATATAGGTAGAAATACTCTATATTGATGATTGTCCCTGATTATTGATATACAGTATCTAATAATATGTTATTGTTAGATCTGATCTACTTTGAATGCATTAAAATGCATGCATCAATTATCTGAGCTGCTCACATCTATCTATATAAAAATAGCTGTGTGTGTATGTGTGTGTGTGTGTGTGTGTGTATGTATGTTCCAGTATAACTGTGGAACACCTTGAGCATTTCAACCAAACTTGGTACACAGATGACTTACTTTCTGGAAAAAATAATGTGGGGAGTAAGACATCCCTAAAGCCCCTTGGGGGATGTTCTGTTAAGATACAGCCTGTTGTGCCATAAAATGGATTTTATTGTGCAGCGCAGTGGAGTTGCCATGGTAACAGCTTCACAATACTCCACACGGGGGCTCCCTCTGGTAAGGGGGGAAATCCAACATTAGAAATTATGTTTGGTCTGGATAGATTCCCCCTATAAATAAATACTTGGGCAATGCCAGGTTATCGGCTAGTAGTAAATAAAATATTAATTCTAACTATACTATGTTTTGTATTTATGTTACCCAAATGAAGGAATTTACAATATGATGGTGAGTCAATAATACTGAATACACAGAGCCTTTCAATCAATATCATTGCAATGAAGTCTGTATTAAAAATAAGCAATGTAGGAATGATCAGATGAAATTGTACACCTGAAGAACTAGCCACATCACACTGAACAAGATACCACATCAGTTGGGTTTAGAGAAGAACCAATTACACTTTACTCTTTCTAAATAAAAATACACAATCTTATATTTTAAATAGCCTAGATTTAAATGCAATTTAGCGTTTGCAAAATGTATTTATTTATTCAATGTCTAGGCTGCCAATCTTGTGGTTTCCAACGATTGCTGGGCTTACATACTGGTAATACTAAGCCAAAATGATGTGGAAGATAAGACTTTCTATTATAATGGCTCATAAGTTCAAAATCATACTTATTTAGTTTGTGTAATGAACCCAGCTGTGGTTAAGTAAACCATGGCTTAATATACTAACTAAGATAGTAGAACTATTGTATAATTAAACATATCTTGAAATAGCAGAGCTACTTTAAATTATGAAAGAAAATTTCAGAAGCATGCACGGAGCCTTCAGTCTACATTTATGAAGCCCTGAGCTTAATTTAAAAGTACCGTGGAATGAATCATTTAATGTTTTAGATAAAATTGTCTCTCCCTTCCTTACAGCCTATTACTCTTTTTGAAGCAAACAAACCACTAGCTCAGTTTGTTAAGTATAGATAGATGAGTTATTAATATAGGTAGAAAAGATAACCAAAAATGAAATGGATTACTAAGGAAATAGGAAACATTAAAACCATTAAACACTGATTTGTAGTATCAGTGTTAAAATAAAGAGACTCTGGTATTTTTTTTAATGCAGGTTATTAAAAATGAAATATAACCTTAATTTTTCTAGCTTGACTGAATAGAATACTGCATGAGACCATTTCTCTCTCTTCCCTCCCAGAGAGAGAGAGAGAGAGAGAGAGAGAGAGAGAGAGAGAGAGAGAGAGAGAGAGAGAGAGAGAGAGAGGATACTTGACATGATCACTTCAAGAATGGCTTTAAAGACACTAGCAAAACCAGTTTGAGTGCATTCTTAAATTTACATTTTATTTCACAACATACTCAGGTGTGATCATCAAAGGACTGATGAAGCATTCTATATTTTGAGGCATTCTAACCCTATGTGTAAGACTGAGAAATATTTGTTGGATTGCACATAAATGAATTTTAGGTGTGGCTGTGCAACAGGTTTTCATTAGCATCATACTACTTGTGTCATCCAGTTGCATTAAATCTGAATATAGGGATAAAATATACCTGTATATTGGGAGTATTATTCTTATACTCCACACATTCAGACAGATTAATACAATAAACATGTATTTTAATTGATTGAAACAATATATATGAATAGGTGAAGTACATCTAGTGCATATTATATCTGTATAGTAGAAACTATAGTTTGGTAGCTGAATTTATCTGAATTCTCCAATTTCTTGCTCTGCAATAATTTTTGTTAGAAAAATTGCTTCAGTTACACTTCATCTTTGCCCACCAGAAGATGGCATTCCTCCCTCAGAAATAAATGTGCAGTTCTCTACTCGTTTATAAAAAGAGGGAGACTATTTGGATTTTGATTAAAATTAAACCCTTATTTTAGATTATGGATTTTCTAGTAGAGTGGAACCAAATACTGGATAATTATTCCTTCACATATGTTAACTTTTATATAATTCAATCAGGAAAAGCAATTTCAGAGGATGAATTTAGAGGTGCTTTCTGCTTGAAGAAGATTATTTTTTAATTAATTCTTCAATTACACTTTAGAGTACTTTTTGCTATTTCAACTTCCAATCACAAAATGATCAAGCTGTTCTGATGCAACAATATCCATGGAAAGTAGTGGACACTTTAAGAACAAAAAAGGAATTTTGGGGTCAATCTAATACAGAATTGCCTTCTTTGATTTGAAGTTGCGATCCAGAATCTTAGCTAAGAATCTCTCATACCACTTTTTTTTTAATGTAGTTATGAGGGACATGAACAGTGAATTTTGTTTCATGGAAATAACTATGCCAGTACTTACGGAGTGGTACCTTGGAACTTGTTAATTGATTCCAGGAGGCATGACAAGTACACAGAATACTGAAAACAAAATTTTCCTCTAAGTAATATAAGTAAATGGAATGCATCCCAAACCAAGGACAACGCACGTTTTAAGGCCAAAAAAAAAAAAAAAAAGGGTTGTATAGCATTACTTTACATGAGAAATAAACCTAAAAATCAATAAATATTTAGATTAAATAAAATAAAAACTTTACTTTTTAAAAGCAGAAAATGTGCAAAATGATCACAGAAGCTAAGGTAAGATCACAAGGGAATGTTTACAGGACAAGAGCTATTGCATCTGGAACGACCTACCCCCCGACCTCCGTACGATCACGGACCTTCGCCTCTTCCGTCGGGCACTAAAAACATACTTCTTCCATGCGACCGGACTGGCATAGTTATTTTTATTACTGAATTTTAGTTGGGTTTTAAATTATGTTTTAGCACGGGCCAAATTTATTTAATTCAATTTTAAATCTATTTGATTGTCTGTATATTTATATTTATATTTTTATTATTCCTGTGCATCGCCCTGAGTCCCACTTGGGAGAGAGGGCGGTATAGAAATTTGATAGATAGATAGATAAATAAATAAATAAATAAATAAATAAATAAATAAATAAATAAATAAATAAATAAATAAATAAATAAATAAATAAATGAATGAATGAATGAATGAATGAATGAATGAATGAATGAATGAATGAATAAATAAATTGCATAACTCACGCGTAACCCTTTGTTTTGGCTGGAAATGGTAGCGAATCATGAGGCAACTGACACTGACAAGTTCTAGCTTGCATATTGAGTATCAAACAAATGACGAGTACTGGGACAATATTTTCTTGTCAAAATGCATTGAGTACCAAATTTGACGAGTTTCAAAGCAGTCAAGTAACAAGGTATGACTCTACTTTAAGATGGTGTTTGGAAACACAGTAAAAGAAAGCAAGTTTTTTTTAATTCTTGTTACTTTTCATTATCTTTGCTTGGGACTATGATAGCTGTGTCATTTAGTACAAGACAGTAACTATGAAGTTAGGAATTTCATACATTGGTTTGAAATTAAATAATTGATTAAAATAATGTGGTGACATAAAAAAAGAGAGATGTTACATAACAATTCCTAACTGGAACCTAGAGTACATATCAAGAACATAACAAATTCTGTTTCTGACCATCAAAATAATGTTAGTAATCTTGAATATGTAGTGATCAAATCAAACCTTTTTTTTTGTTAACCATACACTTCTATTTTGAATGTTTAAAAAATGAATTGTCCATTTTGCAAAACAGAGTAATCTCAATTTATATATGGTAGCACCCAGTCCAATAGAGTTGAGCTTAATTGGATCAGCTGGAATAGTGACTGATGAATGCTAATTTCATCCTGACTTTTATAGCTTCCAGAAAACAGGATGCAACATGCCCCAACCTAGGGATCGGATAGGGAAGAAGAATATAAGTATTTGTTAAAGAGCATTATAAGATCAGTTTTTCCTTTTTATGGGGAGACATGCTAGCAGTGTTCCAATATCTCAGGGGTTGCCACAAAGAAGAGGGAGTCAAACTATTCTCCAAGGCACCTGAGGGTAGAACAAGAAGCAACGGGTGGAAACTAATCAAGGAGAGAAGCAACTTAGAACTGAGGAGAAATTTCCTGACAATCAGAACAATTAACAGAAGTTGCCTCCAGAAGTTGTGAAGGACCCAACATTGGAAGTCTTTAAGAAGATGTTGGATAGCCATTTGTCTGAAACGGTATAGGGTTTCCTGCCTAGGCAGGGAGTTGGAGTAGAAGACCTCCAAGATCCCTTCCAACTCTGCTATTGTATTGTATTGTATTCTTTTACGAAAAGAACAATTCATTTTTGCCTTAGGAACAAAGCCAGCTAGGAGACTTTGGACCAGTCACTCTGTCTCAACTTTAAGAGGAAGCAAAGCAAACCACTTCTGAGAACATTGCCAAGAAAACTTTAATTCAGATAGTTGCCAGGAGTCAGTCAGTCAGTTATCCCCCTTCTCTCTTTCTCTTTCTCTCTCCCTCTCCTTCCCTCCCTCTCCCACTCTCACCCACGCACGAACACAAAGAGGTTAGATTTCCATTCAGAGATAGCACTTATATCTTCAAAGGGAAAAGCAAATGCCAGTTCTTATTTGTTTCAGAGAAACAGTTTAGGAAAGTGTCCCCTAAGACATCATATCCAAGTAATTGACTTTCTCCTTCTAGGATGTCCTTGGGTTATAGAACCATTCCTTATTTACCTTCTATGAGCAAATGTTTGCAGGTTCTACAAAAAAGTCCAATGCATAGACATTCTTGCAGAGGCCAAAAAGATGCTTTATTAATAATATCAAAGCATACAAAATTGAATTAATAGAGCAAATGTGTTTATTGCACTTAAACATGCTTCATTATTATGCTTGTCAAAGAGTCAGTCAGCTCTTTAGACTGGATTTGACATTTGTCAAATTTAAGTCCTTCCCAAGGACCTGGGATAGGCAGATGGTGTTTGATGGTGTTAAAGCAGTGGTGGGTTTCAAATTTTTTAGAACCTACTCTGTAGGTGTGGCCTATTTTGTGGGCGTGGCTTGGCAGTCATGTGACAGGGTGGGAGTGGCCACCTTTTAAAATGTGGTGAAACTCATTTAACAACGCTCTTGCTTAGCAACCAAAATTTTGGACTCAATTATGATGATAAATTTTCTTTCTTTCTTTCTTTCTTTCTTTCTTTCTTTCTTTCTTTCTTTCTTTCTTTCTTTCTTTCTTTCTTTCTTTCTTTCTTTCTTTCCTTTCCTTTCCTTCCTTCCTTCCTTCCTTCCTTTCCTTTCCTTTCCTTTCCTTCCTGTTGGGTCACTGGCAGCGGCGGGCCAGATTTACTTCCAGGTACGCCAGTGGAACCCCCTCTCACCGGTTCTCTAAATTTCACCAACCGGCTCTCGCGAGTAGGTGCGAGCCTGCAGAAACCCACCACTGTGTTAAAGGGATTATTTCAGAATGTAAAACTGTTTGAAGTTAAACTGCCTTTTGTTATTGACTAATGGTGATTTTGTCTCTGGCAATGTTGTTTTAGTGGTTGTGCGAATACTTTGGGATTGCACACAAGCCACTTATTACTGTTGTTATTATCTTTTCTTTCTTATGCCACAGTGATTCTACTTCTATTTGCAGGTCTTTGTGTTTTGTGATTTTCTCCAGTTTTCTCTTCTCTTCTGCTGTCTCCACGTCCACTATCCAGACTTCTTTGTCTTTCTTATCAACAGTTATTACATCTGGGATGTTTAATGGCAGGTGCTTATCTGTCTGAATTCTAAAGTTGCAGAGCACTTATAGCTTCTTCATTTTTTATTGCTATTTCGCTACGATTTCTATTTTGTCGTTCCACCAGTTCTTGCTTGCAGGCATTATTCAACTTATATAGCCATCCATATCATCCTAATTACCGAGTAGTGCACGGAAGATTAAATAATTAAACAGAAACCAATAAAACCATAAAACCCCCAATCATTGTAACCATAGACATGATGTGATGCCTGGACCCAAAATATTTCATACAGATCAAAACAAACTAATTCACAAACAGAGCTGCTTCTTAGCCCAAGTGCCTGAAGTTACATTAAGGTCTTCAATGCCTTACAAAAGAACAGAGGGTTAGGTCAATCCTGATCTCTGCGAGGCTATTCCATGGGGCAGGCAATGTGACAGAAAACACAACTCCTAGGTCCTATTAAATAATATTTTCTAATGGGAGGGACCTGAGACATATTAAGGATGCTATATCAGGGTCACCATATGTGACTGAAGACAGATGGAATCAGCACAATTGGCATTCAAGATGAATCAGCATTAAGGCACTCGTAGCCTTGGTTGCCATTGCTCTTTTAGGAAATGCTATGAGTTCAGACTGTCAAGTTGTGTATTGACTGGCTTTAGCTTCAGGGACAAAAGGGGAAATCACTGGATCTTGGTGGCTTTAACACCCACAGCTACTCCATCCTATGAGGATGGTGCTGAGACCTGTTCCTCCTTGTCCAGATCGTCAAAGCCTCCAGACACCAGAACTATCATAGCATCATTTCATTGGCTCTGGGCACTGGTTTATAATTGGATATCTTTAGCTTATTGCTCTTGACCTGTGTTGATAGGTTACCTTGCTCAGTGGCCTCATGTAGATTTTTTAAAAAGAAATGAGAGTAGAGCCCCAAGGAACCTTGCAACAGGGGTCTCTAGCTCACCAACCAAGTATAATTGGGTAGAGGAGATTGTCATAACACCATGATTCCGACTCCAAATCCCTTTAGCTCAGGGGTCCCCAACCCCCAGGCCGCGGACCGGTGCTGGTCCGTGGCTTGATAGTAACCGGGCCGGAGTGAGAGGCGGAGAGAGTAGCGCAACTCTTAGGAAAGTGTAGCAAACGCTCTGCTATCCTGGCAGCTGGCTGGGGCACTCCCTGGGGGCAGGATGGGGGCACCACCCAGCCCTGTGCAGGGGGAAGGGGCTGCCAGGCCCTCCTGCCCGGGATGCAGCCCATCCTTCCCTGCCCCAGCCGAGGATCCTTCCCCAGGACCCCTGGCAGCTTTGCCGCCCAGTTGTACATGACCGCTGAATGTGCGCACAGTCCACGTGACTCGACTCACCCACTGGAGGCTCCCACCAGTCTGCGGAATTTTTTTTACATGAAACCGGTCCCTGGTGCCAAAAAGGTTGTGGACCCCTGCTTTAGCTGATCCAGAAGGACGTAATAATTGATGGTCACCAGCAATTCAAGGAGAGCCAAGATAGGTCCATTACCACATCCCGTGCCTGCCAAAGGTCATCCATAAGTGCAACAAAAGCTGATTCAATACTGAAACCCAGTCTGAAAACCAAATGAAAACAGGCCAAATGTCATTTATTTATTTAATTTCACACTCCTTAACCAGCCAACTCCATTAAATAATCTGCTTCCTCCAGAATTTCCTGATGCTGCAAACCACCTCTTTTTCAAAAAGAAAAGATGAAAACTAGACAAAACCTTTCCAGGTCTACTGGATCCAGTGGTAGTTTCTTAAGGAACGGAGCAAAAAGTACCTATTTCAAAACAGGCGGAATATTCAAGGATTAAAGAAGCTACCGTAAATAGATGGATGTATTTTTAATGCCCTCTTAAGGGGCATTTCTCAGTTGCTATTTCTATTTGTTTAAGTTAAACATATATACCCAATTCTATATTATTTTACTGTTCACACGATGGTTATTTTTTTTATTTTCAGTTATGTATAATGGTAACCATTCATCTTGCTTTTTATTGAAATCATTCAATAGACTATACGAAACATTCTCAGAAATAAACAAAAAAGGCAGCTAAATACAACAGAACACTTTGCATTAATTGTGGGTAGCAACTCTGCAAAGTGCTGGCATTTCTAAGACATTAGAGCCAAGGTTAAATGCACTTTCAACTTTTAGGGTGACCGTACATTTTATCTGTCTAGTTTCAACAAGATTATCCATGTGATTTAATAAAAAGATTGCTGGATCAGCTTTTATAAGGAGAATAACTGTCATTTTATGGCTAGCTTCAAAAGAAGTAAAAGTAAATTAACAGTAAAAGATGGGTTTTATTTATTCTAGGGAAAGCAGAATGAAAGAACAATTTTGAAATACAAAAAGACAGGTGGCTAATGCATAATCCATAGGAAGGACATCAACCATCCATTGGTAAGCAAAGAACAAGCTACATGTTTATTTCTTAAACTAAATGGATTATAAAATGTTGCGTTGTACAAATAGAGTTGCAGAGAACAGTACCCTAATTACAGGAAATCAATGCATTTGTGCCATCTTTGCTTTTTTTCAAAAACATGGTTACTGCAAATAACTCTTGACATAGACATTTGATTTCCCCACCCACCCACCCTGGAGTATGGCTTTGGTATTTGGGTATGTTGTCTCATATTTTACAAAAATGGCATGTTGGTGCATTCTTGCTGCTTAGGATTTTTTTTAGAGCCACATTTCACAGCAATATAAGCACAGAAATTCTCCAAAAACTCTGGATTTCCAATCTCCCCCATCTTTGCATCCTTTCTCCTCTTCTTGCAAACAATATATATTTGTACTTTTTAAAATCTGTTAATAAAGAAAGTTTGATGAAGAGAAGGACCAGGGGAGACATGATAGCAGTGTTCCGATATCTCAGAGGGTGCCACAAAGAAGAGGGAGTCAAACTATTCTCCAAGGCACCTGGGGGCAGGACAAGAAGCAATGGGTGGAAACTAATCAAGGAGAAAAGTAACTTAGAACTAAGGAGAAATTTCCTGACAGTTAGAACAATTAACCTCTGGAACAGTTTGCCTCCAGAAGTTGTGAATGCCCCAACCCTGGAAGTCTTTAAGAAGATGTTAGATAGCCATTTGTCTGAAATGGTATAAGGTTCCTGCCCACGCAGGGGGTTGGACTAGAAGACCTACAAGGTCCCTTCCAACTCTGCTATTGTATTGTATTGTATTGTAAAGGACCACCGTTCACTGATAAAATGGCAGTTTTGCATGTAAATGGTTCTCTATCTTGTATTTTCATTTAAAAGATACCGATCAAAGCTGCCATATTAAGTCTGCTATAAGGTCACCAAAATTTGCTGCCAGTTAGAGTGCATTTACCTTGCTAGGCTAAATTGTGAGCAATTTAATTTACAGTAAAAGCTTAGCGTTTTGGACATCAGTGCTCAGACTTTTCTCACAATGGATCAATTTCTGTTTTTTTGATTTACATTGCACTGCATAATGATACCAACATGCAAATGATATAAATAATACATTGAACTGAATTTGTGTCATTCATATTGCTGCACCAATATATTTAGATTTACTAGCTTTGGGAGCAATAGGACATCTCATTCCATGTTTGTTAACAGATAGAAAAATGCACTTTATAGATATGGCATTACCAGAAATCATAGAAATTTTTTTGTGACATTAATCCTTTCCAGTGAAAAGGTTCTTCCATAAAACTGCACTGTTCAGAAGCTAAGAGAGTAGCGCCATTTCCAACATTTGAAAATCTCCAACTTTAACAACCATCTCACAGGTTCTACCTATTTGTATTGTTAGAATGCAGGGACAGTATCAGATTAAAACCCAAATGGGAGACACAAGTCCAACGAATGGATTTTGCTTAGGCACCTATGGGTTGAAAATATCTGGTTGCAGATACCAGCAAATTAATCTACGGTATCTCTTGGCTGCTATCCTGTGGCCATCCAGATTCTTAGAACCCAAATACAGTAGGCTAGTGCTATCTCTATGCATGTTTCCCAAGAAAATAATATTGAGTATAACAGAATTAGACTTTTTTTCCCTGGTTGGGCATAACATTAGTTGGTCATCCAATCAAGGTAAATGGACATCCTCTTTTCTTTTTCTTTTAACATATTGTTCTATAGCTCAGGGCAGTGGTGGGTTTCTGCAGGCTTGCACCTACTCGCGAGAACCGGTTGGTGAAATTTAGAGAACCGGTGAGAGGGGGTTCCACCGGCGTATCTGGAAGTAAATCTGGCCCGCCGCTGCCAGTGACCCAACGGGAAGGAAAGGAAAGGAAAGGAAAAGAAAGAAAGAAAGAAAGAAAGAAAGAAAGAAAGAAAGAAAGAAAGAAAGAAAGAAAGAAAGAAAGAATGAATTTATCATCACAATTGAGTCCAAAATTTTGGTTGCTAAGCAAGAGCGTTGTTAAATGAGTTTCACCACATTTTAAAAGAGGGCCACTCCCACCCTGTCACATGACTGCCAAGCCACGCCCACAAAATAGGCCACACCTACAGAGTAGGTTCTAAAAAATTTGAAACCCACCACTGGCTCAGGGGTCCCCAACCTTTGCAACTTTAAGTCTGAAGGACTTCAGCTCCCAGAATTCTCCAGCCAGCTTTGCTGTCTGGGAGTTGAAGTCCTTCAGACTTAAAGTTGCAAAGGTTGGGGACCCCTGCTATAGCTGTATGACTCTGAACAATATGTGCAAAAAACCCCAAAACATTTCTTATATTGTCTGATATCTCTGAAAAACTCATAGTTGAAATGAGTGCTTAATGAAGTTTTGGTTAATGTGTTGGTGGTAGACAAATCAAATAAAGTACTATAAGTAATAAAGGTAAGGATTTTCCTGGCCCAGTCATGTCCAAATCTAGGGGCAGTGCTCAACTCTGTTTCTTAGCTGAGGGAGCCAGGGTTCTCCAGAAGACATTTCGGTGACCATGGTGTCCAGCACGACTACACCAAGGCACACAGAATGCTGCTACTTTCCCACAAAGTGGTACCTATTAATCTACTCGCATTTGCATTTGCTTTCGAACTGCTAGGTGGACAGGTGCTGGGGCAAGTAACAAGAGCTCACTCCATCAAATGGCACGTGGGTCTCAAACCTGGGCAGTCAGCTTTCCAGCTGATAAGCTCAAAGTTTTAAACTGCTGAGCCAGCACACTCCTTACTATAAGTAAATACACAATGCTTGTTTCATCAGTAATGAAGATAAATGAAAATGCTGGAGCAAGTGCTTTCTGTGTTATTCTACAAGGGATTTATCATCATTCTCCCGCCCCCCTTCAAAATAGTACACAGAAGGCTCACAGGAATTTAGCACTTTTGCTTATTTTCAAAGGTAAACACAATTTTTAGAAAGAAAAGTTATACATCTATTCATTTCCTCAGGTGGAACAGAGAATAAGTAGATAAAGATGTCATTTTTCTTCCTAT
This sequence comes from Rhabdophis nuchalis, assembly GCA_039707465.1. NCBI lineage: Eukaryota > Metazoa > Chordata > Lepidosauria > Squamata > Natricidae > Rhabdophis > Rhabdophis nuchalis. The sequence continues at coordinate 16,157,902 of CM077649.1, forward strand.
TAAAATCAAATTTCTTTTTCCTAAAGAGCTGCTTTCTTGCAAGTCATCTCTACCTCTTGACTTGATCAGTTCTTGATTGTGTAAGGCTTAGATTATGATTGGATAAGAGAGAAAGTGAGAGGTATTTGAACCAGGAGAAACAAAAGAGGCACATTTTGACACAGAACATCTGCAGAGTGGCTCAAAAAAGTCAGACAATCAATACAATACAATATAATACAATAGCAGAGTTGGAAGTGATCTTGGAGGTCATCTAGTCCAACTCCCTGCCTAGGCAGGAAGCCCTAAACCAGGGGTCCCCAACCTTTTTTGCACCAGGGACAGGTTTCATTTTAAAGAAAATTCTGCGGACCAGCTGAGTGGCTCAGCAGTCATGTGACTGGGTGGGCGTGGCCAACTTGGAAAATGTGAAACTCACTTAACAATGATCTTGGTTAACAATCAAACTTTTGGCCTCAACTGTGGTCATAAGTTTTCTTTCTTTCTTTCTTTCTTTTTTTCTTTCTTTCTCTCTCTTTCTTTGTCTCTGTCTCTCTTTCTTTCCCTCTTTCTCTCTCTCTCTATTTCTTTCTTTCTCTCTTTCTTTCTCTCTCTTTCCCTTTCTCTCTTTCTTTCTCTCTTTATTTCTTTCTCTTTCTTTCTTTTTCTTTCTTTCCCTCTTTCTCGCTCTCTTTTTCTTTCTCTCTCTTTCTCTCTTTCTTTCTCTTTCTCTCTTTCTTTATCTTTTTCTGTCTCTTTCTTTCCTTTCCTTTCTGTCTCTCTTTCTCTTTCTCTCTGTCTGTCTTTCTCTCTCTCCCACTTTCTTTTTCTTTCTTTCTCTTTTTCTTTCTCTCTCTCTCTGTCTCTCTCCTTCATCCGCCCATCTCTGTCACTCTGTATGTGTGTGTGTGTGTGTCTGTCTGTCTGTCTTGCATTCACTCATTCTGTGTCTCTGTCTATCTTTCTCTCCCTCCCTCCCTCTCTCTGTCTCTCTATGTGTGTCTGTCTGTCGTCCCCCCTCCCAGCCTCCTCAGCTCGCCCGCCGCGCTTGGTCGCTTGTTCGCTCGGTCAGGCTCCGTGGCTGGGTAGGAGCCGGGCCGCAGGACTGGAGAGGAGGAGGAGGGAGGAGGGGGCAGCCCATTTGGCAGAGCGCGCAGGAGAACGTAAGAGGATGGTGGGGGCTCTTCCTCCACCCTCGTCGACGGAGGGACTCCTGGGCACTGCCGGAGCAACCCTCCCTACGGCTGCGGAACCTCCGCAGCCCCTGGAAGAAAATGAGTGGCCGGCATGCCAGCAGGGGAGGCTCCGCGGGGGGGGGGAGGGAATTGGTGGCCGGTAGGGAGGGTTGCTCCAGCGGCGCCCAGGAGTCCCTCCGTCAACGAGGATGGAGGAAGAGCCACACTCCAACGGCGCGAACAGCCGCACCTGCGTTCTCCCGCGCGCTCTGCTCAGGGGGCTGCCCCCTCCTCCCTCCTCCTCCTCTCCAGCCCTGCGGCCCGGCTCCTACCCAGCCACGGACCGGCACCGGTCCGCGGCCCAGGGGTTGGGGACCCCTGCCCTAAACCATTTCAGACAAATGGCTATCCAACACCTTCTTGAAGACTTCCAGTGTTGGAGCATTCACAACTTCTGGAGGCAAGCTGTTCCACTGATTAATTGTTCTAACTGTCAGGAAATTTCTCCTCAGTTCTAAGTTGCTTCTCTCCTTGATTAGTTTCCACCCATTGCTTCTTGTTCTGCCCTCAAGAAGCAATGGGTGGAAACTAATTGCTAAATCAAAGCTGTTGTCTTTAAAACATGTCTCCATTATAAAAAAAAGGAGGCAGAACTTTGATCTTAGAGTTGTGTCTGCAAACACATTTTGGCTTATTTGCTCACTACAGATGTAATAAATGAAATTAATTAGAAATTCTTAAACATAGACAGGAAATATCTAATACTCAAAGAATATAATAAAGACTCATAATTAAGTGAACAAAAACTGAGAATGGTAAATATAACCCAAGATACTGACTTCAATTACTTAATGATTTCCTTTTTATTGTCTTACTGCTACTGTTATATACATTATTTTATTTTAACCACTTTTATCTGTTTTCCCATTTGTCCCTTCTTTTAATACATCTTATTGGCCTTTGAAATATGTACTTTATTTCTTTAATATGAGCTCTGATCATTGATTTAGTAATACAACTTTTTGGAGCTGCCTTTGCATGTATAAAACGTATTGAAACATCTGAACATAAAGCTCATCTTAACACTTCTTAACATCAGATCTCTAGAAGTAGGAGTTTTTCAAAATGTTTCAAGCTGTGGAACCCATTAAAAACAAAATTCACAGAGCCCTTTCTCTACAAAATGACAGCTGTGTGTCTCTGCAGGAAATAAAATGAAATTCAATTGTGAAAAAAGTAAGGTTCTACATATAGGCAAGAAAAACAAAATGCACAAGTACAGTATAGGTGGTATCTTGCTCAATAGTAGCAACTGTGAGAGGGATCTAGGAATCTTAGTGGACAACAATTTAAATATGAGCCAGCAGTGTGCAGCAGCTGCCAAAAAAGCCAACACAGTTCTAGGCTGCATAAACAGAGGGATAGAATCTAGATCACGTGAAGTGTTAATGCCACTGTATAGTGCCTTGGTAAGGCCACACTTGGAATACTGCATACAGTTTTGGTCGCCACGATGTAGAAAAGACGTGGAGACTCTGGAAAGAGTGCAGAGAAGAGCAACCAAGATGATTAGGGGACTGGAGACTAAAACATATGAAGAACGGCTGCAGGAGCTGGGTATGTCTAGTTTGATGAAGAGAAGGACCAGGGGAGACATGATAGCAGTGTTCCGATATCTCAGAGGGTGCCACAGAGAAGAGGGAGCCAAACTATTCTCCAAGGCACCTGGGGGCAGGACAAGAAGCAATGGGTGGAAACTAATCAAGGAGAGAAGCAACTTGGAACTAAGGAGAAATTTCCTGACAGAACAATTAACCTCTGGAACAGCTTGCCTCCAGCAGTTGTGAATGCCCCAACCCTGGAAGTCTTTAAAAAGATGTTAGATAGCCATTTGTCTGAAATGGTATAAGGTTCCTGCCCACGCAGGGGGTTGGACTAGAAGACCTACAAGGTCCCTTCCAACTCTGCTATTGTATTGTAAACCCCAATCCTTCCTTTTCTGCCCCACCTTGTAAAATGTGCTATTTATCCCCCTGGCTGCATTTGAATAATATTTCCTTCCTTAGCCTTTCACATAAGTTCTTGTAGAACCTTACTTTAAAACAAAATCAGAAAACAAATACCAAACTATTCAACTGTCTAATAACATAAACATTGTCTGTTTATTTGTTTGTTTGTTTATTCATTCACTTTATATCGCCATCCATCTCAGCCTCATGAGTCTGGGGGGCTAGGAACAGTTCAAAACACATATAACCATAACACACTCATAATCAGCTGTTGAGTTAAATCAGAACCACCAACACCAAATCAACACAACCATTGCAGGGTCTCTGCCACACATCTGGATCATCAGGCTTGCTGACCACCAAACCATGTTTAGTTTTAGTTTTTAGTTTTATTCATACTTATATCCCGCACCCATCTCCCACAGAGGGACCCGGGGCGGCGCACAGGAAAAGTTAAAAACAACTACAAATATACAAAATACTATAAATTATCCTAAAGCAACATTAAACTCAAAACCCTGTGCTAAAACATAATTAAAATCCCACTAATTAAAACGTTGGCAAACTAATACTCAGTCGGTATAGGGTGGTTCACGCCAATCCGGCTAGGTGGAAAAAATGCGTTTTTAAGCGCTGGCGGAAAAGGCGGAGGTCCGAGATGACGCTGAGTTCGGGAGGCAGGTTGTTCCAGAGGGTTGGGCCCACCACAGAGAAGTCCCTTTCCCTGGGCATCGCCAACCGGCATTGCCTGGCCGACAGCACCCGGAGAAGACCCTCTCTGTGGGAGCGGATTGGTCGAAGGGATGTATGTGTTGATAGAAGGCTGGCACAGATGGGACTGACCTAATTTCTGGCAGGATGATATTTCAAAGGGTGGGCTCCATGAAAGATCATTGAAATTAAAAGGAAAGGCGAACCATATAGGAGTATGTCATGCTATCGAATGTGTTAGTTTGGATGTTTGCTATTTTATTCTTTAGTTCTGGTCTATGATTCAGATAAACAGCATCTGTATCTGCCTGCAAAGTCAGCTACTGTCACTTTAAAAAAATCATAAACCAAAATCAGATAATTACTCTGGATTCCGATTGCCTTTAAAGTGTCTTCATAGCCAATCCACAGATGTTTGTATTGGAAACACAGCAGAGGATTTGACATGGGTGCATTTTAAAGGCAACCTGTTACCCATTTTTTTAAAAAAAGTTCTCTGACTGGAAAGTATTAAAATGATTGCAGTGGTTTCACTTTCCGACACAATGGGATGAAAATGTCAGGGGTAGTAGGCCCTTTAGAGCAGGGGTCTCCAACCTTTGCAACTTTAAGTCTGAAGGACTTCAGCTCCCAGCAAAGCTGGCTGGAGAACTCTGGGAGCTGACGTCCTTCAGACTTAAAGTTGCAAAGGTTGGAGACCCCTGCTTTAGAGGATATTAGCTATCAAGGTTCAGCTGGGTGCCTTGATGATTGTTCGCACAATCTATTGTCCTCTAATTATTTTAAGGCATAAGTACCAGAGAGAGGAAAAAGCAGCAAAGCAGCACCTTGCATACAGCTTGAAACGTCTTGAACAATTCTGGGAAGACTCCAACTCCAGTTTAAACATAAACACTTTTAAAGCCATTTTTAAAATAAGTGTCTGTTTACTGTCCTGGGTGCTCTTTTCCTGTGGAGAATTTCAAGGAATAATCCATCACTTGTCTTTTATGAAGTTTTGTGGTGTGAAAGGAATGTCATTGTCAGTGAGAAGCTCGGCCCGTCCTGAGGATGACTCCCTCAGGCAGTCACAAACACCACTTCAGTTCTGGATGGCACGCATAGGCAGCTGAAGGAGACTTGCACAGTGAGATGTAATGTCACTTGTTTATGTGTTTATATGTTTATATGTGATATGCTTATATGTTTATATCATGATCGCCAACAAACATAGTTAGTGAACTTCAGGCTAAAAACACACAACGAAGGGTTGCAGAAATTGGGTATGTCTAGTTTAGGGGGGAAAGGACTATGAGTGCGGCCGATCCGCTCCCACAGAGAGGGACTTCTCCGGGTGCCGTCCACTAAGCTATGCCAGCAGGCGATGCCCAGGGGAAGGGCCTTCTCTGTGGCGGGCCCAGCCCTCTGGAACGACCTTCTCCCCGAAATTCGAACAACTACGGACCTCCGCTCCTTCCGTCAAAAATTGAAAACATACTTTTTCTGCTTGGCCTGCCTAGGTTAGTCTTCCGTTTTTTAATTAGGTTTTTAGGGGGGTTTAATTTTAGCATAGTGGTTTTAGCGCAGGGATTATTTGTTTAATTTTCTATTTTAGCTATTTATGTATTTTATATTTGCATTTTTAACTTCCCTGTGCAACGCTCCAAGTCCCTTTGGGGAGAGGAGGCGGTCTATAAATAAAATTTATTATTATTTATTATTATTATTATTATTATAGCAGTGCCCCAAAATTTAAAGTGTTGCCACAAAAAAAGAGAGGGTCAAACTATTCTCCAAAGCACCTGAATGCAGGACAAGAAGCAATGGATGAAAACCAATCAGTGAAAGAACCAGCCTAGAACTAAGGAGAAATTTATTTACAATTAATCAGTGGAATGATTTGCCTTCAGAGGTTGTGGGTGCTGGAGAGATTGGACACCATTTGTCTGAAATGGCATAGGGTTTCCTGCTTGAGCAGACAGTTGGTCTAGAACACCTCCAAGGTCTCTTCCAACTCTTCCAATAATTGTGTTATTCTGCCACAGAAATGAGTAGATCACAAAGAAAAAGGCTGGCCTTTACATTTTTAAAAAATGTATAGGCTAGCACCATGATGGTGAACCTGCGGCACGCGTGCCACAGGTGGCACGCAGAGCTATTTGTCAGGGCACGCGAGGCAATGCCCTGTCAGCTGGCCAGCGCACATGCGCGCGCTGGCCAGCTAAATTCGCCCTTTTTTGCATGCTCTTTTCACCCTCCCCCAGGCTCCAGAGGCTTTATAGGAGCCTGGGGAGGGCGAAAAGAGCCTTCATGAACTTCCCTGAAGCCTCCGAGCACACAAAATGACGAGCCGACAAAACCGGAAGTGACAACCGATTTTGTGCAGTCCGGGGGCTTCAGGGAAGCTTCCTGAAGGTCTCTGAAGCCTCCAGACCACTCAAAATGACACTCCAAGCAAATCGGACGTCACTTCTGGTTTCATCGGCATGTCATTTTGAGTGCTCTGAGGCTTCAAGGAAGCCTCCTGAAGGTTGCTGAAGCCTCCGGAGGGCCTCTGGAGGGCGGGGGAGGCTGTTTTTGCCCTCCCCAGGCTCATATAAAGCCTCTGGAGCCTGGGGAGAGTGAAAAGAGCAAGCAAAAAATGGGGGGTTAAGCCTGTAGTGCACGTATGTGCACTGGGGGGGTGTTGTGCATTGCATTATGGGTGAGGCACGCCCCCGTACGACCCCCCCCCCTGCGCTCCCCCCACTTATGGCACGCGAGCCAAAAAAGGTTTGCCATCGCTGGGCTAGCATTTGAAAATATTAGTGTGACACACATTTATTGCTCACTAGCTATACCCGGCCATGCGTTGCTGTGGCCCAGTCTGGTTAAATGCTAACCAATCTGTGTGTAGATCTACACCTGCACACATACACCCAACCACAATATAAGCCCCAACCTACCTACAAACTGTATTTCTCCCTCTCTGTCTATCCCTCTACCTACCTATCTACTGTATTTCTCCCTATCTATCCATCCCCCTACCTATGTACCTACCTACCTACCTACCTACCTATTATATTTCTTCTTTCTCCCTCTACCTACCTACCTACCTACCTACCTACCTACCTACCTACCTATTGTCTCTTTCTTTCTTTCTTTCTTTTCTTTCTTTCTTTCTTTCTTTCTTTCTTTCTTTCTTTCTTTCTTTCTTTCTTTCTTTCTTTCTTTCTTTTATCTATCTATCTATCTATCTATCTATCTATCTATCTATCTATCCTATCTATCTATCTATCTATCTATCTATCTATCCACCTACCTACCTACCTACCTCCTACCTACCTACCTACCTACCTACCTACCTACATACATACATACATACATACATACATACATACATACATACATACATACCTTATTTCTGCCTCTCTATCTATCCCTTGGGGGTCATCTAGTCCAACTCCCTGCTAGGCAGGAAGCCCTATACCCATGATGGCGAACCTATGGCATGGGTACCACAGGTGGCACACGGAACCATTTCTTAGGCCACTCGAGGCATTGCCCTGTCAGCTTCAGTTTGTATGTGTGCCCTGGCCAGCTGATTTAGGCCTTCTTTTGAGGCCATTTTTTGCCCTCTGGAGGTGGGGGAAGGCTGTTTTCACCCTCCCCAGGCTCCTATAAACCCTCTGAAGCCTGGGGATGACGTAAAAAGCATGCCAAATGCAGGGGGTCATGCACATAGCATTATGGATGTGGCACACCTGTGCACATCGCCCCTGCACTCCCCCTGCTATTGGCAAGTGAGCCAAAAAAGTTTAGCCATCACTGCCCTATACCATTTCAGACTAATGGCTATCCAACATCTTCTTGAAGACTTCCAGTGTTGGGGCATTCACAACTTCTGGAGGCAAGCTGTTCCACTGATTAATTGTTCTAACTGTCAGGAAATTTCTCCTCAGTTCTAAGTTGCTTCTCTCCTTGATTAGTTTCCACCCATTGCTTCTTGTTCTGCCCTCAGGTGCCTTGGTGAATAGCTTGACTCCCTCTTCTTTGTGGCAACCCCTGAGATATTGGAAGGCTGCTATCCTGTCTCCCCTAGTCCCTCTTTTATTAAACTGTATTTCTCCCTGTCTCTCTATTCCCCTATCTACCTACCTACTGTAATACAATACTACAATAGCAGAGTTGGAAGGGACCTTGGAGGTCATCTAGTCCAACCCCGCTGCTTAAGCAGGAGACCCTATGCCGTTTCAGACAAATGGTTTTCCAGTCTCTTCTCTCTTCAGTGTTGGGGCATCCATAACTTCTGGTGGCAAGATGTTCCACTGATTAATAGTTCTCACTGCCAGGAAATTTGCCCTCAGTTCTAGGTTGCTTCTCTCCTTGATTAGTTTCCACCCATTGCTTCTTGTTCTGCCCCCAGGTGCCTTGGTGAATAGCTTGACTCCCTCTTCTTTGGGGCAACCCCTGAGATATTGGAAGGCTGCTATCATGTCTTCCTAGTCCTTCTTTTCATTAAACTGTATTTGCTGTCAGATGGGTGATTCTTTGTTACAGTTTGGTTCAGTTCGTATTAAACAGTTTAAAGCAGCTGCCTGCCTCCGTTTTTTTTTACCTCAGAGAACAGTCCTGAGCAGAATTTCCCCCCCCCCCTCTATGGGCCACCTGGGAGTTTGCTGTCCTCTGTGCTTTTTTGGCCCCAAGAGGCCGCCGTTTGAGGCCTATTCCAACACTGGCAGTTGAAAAGCAGTTTGATGGGCGTGGCTACAGGGTTGTTTACACACATTCAGTGGGTACATTTTTTTGTGTGTCATTTGTACACAACTCACACGTGCTGGCACAAAATGATTAGCTATTCTATTATCGGAGGTCCTTGGCTACGTTGTGTCAAAATTTGAGGCAAATTGGTCCAGTACTTTTTGAGATTAGTGGATTCGTACAAACTATTTTACATTTTTATTTATATAGATTGAAAGATTTAAACTTGGTCCAATCATGCAGAATTTAAAAAATAAGGTTTAACTCAAGACTGCAGACTGGGTAATAAGCTCTGAGCCCATGTTCAGAGTGGTAAGAGCAGCGTGTCTACTTGTCTTGGCAGGATTAGCAGAGAAGTGTAACATGTCATTAACACAAGAGCAAAGTTGAAGCTTGTAATTGGCTGAAGAAGTGGATGAAAGCTTAGACAATAGCTTCGTCACCCCAAAAAAGCTCAACTAGGCAGAGCTTAAGGAGGAAAGAAAACACAGATCACTAAGCCCAACACAACCACCACTCTTCCTCACTCCTTCAGGTTCTCCATATACAGAAGTGCAGTTGTAACATTATAGGTTATACTGAATATGACCTGAATATTTGCAAGACCGTCTCCTACCGCATACCTCCCACCGACCAGTCCGCTCACACAGAGAGGGCCTCCTCAGGGTCCCGTCGGCTAGCCAATGCCGGCTGGTGACCCCTAGGGGGAGAGCCTTCTCTGTGGCAGCTCCGGCCCTCTGGAATGACCTTCCCCCCGACCTGTGCACAACCACGGACCTGCGCCTCTTCCGCCGGGCCCTTAAAACTCACCTATTTCGTGCGGCCAGCCTGGTGTAGCTTTTAAATTTGTTTTATCAATTGGGTTTTATTAGGGACTTTTTAGAGCAGGTTTTTGTTTAATCTGTTTTGATTATATTTATTGTACCTGATGTTTTATGTTTTATAATTGCCTGTTCACTGCCCTGAGTCCCGCAAGGGAGATAGGGCGGTATATAAATTTAAATAAACGTAAATGTAAATAAACCAGAAGTAGCAGAAAAGATTTTGAGGTGCTTTGAAAAACTGTGAACCCTGTTAAAGTCCCTCCTTTGAGTTGTTGTTTTAATTGGGGTAATTCCACTGAAGTGCTATTAAATCAAATTCTTTTATATTTTATGCAAGTCAATATGCAACATTGACTTCCAGCTAACATTTAGCTTCATCTAGCAAAATTCTAAAAAGTTTGAGGATATTAAGTCACCTGTACTGGAACATTAAATTCAGATCACAATATTATGAACCAGTGGTGGGTTTCAAATTTTTTTAGAACCTACTCTGTAGGTGTGGCCTATTTTGTGGGCATGGCTTGGCAGTCATGTGACAGGGTGGGAGTGGCCACCTTTTAAAATGTGGTGAAACTCCTTTAACAATGCTCTTGCTTAGCAACCAAAATTTTGGACTCAATTGTGATGATAATTTCTTTCTTTCTTTCTTTCTTTCTTTCTTTCTTTCTTTCTTTCTTTCTTTCTTTCTTTCTTTCTTTCTTTCTTTCTTTCTTTCCTTCCTTCCTTCCTTCCTTCCTTCCTTCCTTCCTTCCTTCCTTCCTCCTTTCCTTTCCTTTCCTTCCCGTTGGGTCACTGGCAGCGGCGGGCCAGATTTACTTCCAGGTGCGCTGGTGGAACCCCCTCTCACTGGTTCTCTAAATTTCACCAACCGGCTCTCGCGATTAGGTGCGAGCCTGCAGAAACCCACCACTGTTATGAACTCATCACATCTCTATAAAACAGTTTTTTCTTCATGATAGCATCTCATGCTGATGCTTGTCCTTATCTCTCTCTTTCCCCTTCCCGCCTACCAAGGCAGCGCAGATGCTCCTGGGGCTTTGTTCACCTCCATTTGAGAAACTGTCTTGCAGCAAGTTGTCACAAGTGAAGGAGATTCTGCTCCTTCTGTCTTGAGCATCTGCCTATGGAAGTCTTTGTTTCCTAGCAGCAAGAATAGGATGTGGTAGCCATAGCAACATGAAAATGACTGGTTTACAAATAAAAGAAATAGAAATCATAATCAGATTACAAAATGAAGAGAAGAAGTAGCAGAATTAAAACCTGATCTTAAGAAAGAATGCTTCCTGTTGCTCATCTTTGGTTCTTTTGGAAAAGAATCCCAGAATCAAATTGTCAAAAAAAAAGGCCTCTCCTTGACTTTTCTTTCCAGTCAAACCTCTCGTTGAAGAAATCGATCATAGGACTTTTGAAAATATTATCAATCTATATACAAAAAGAGAGTGTGGCCTTTATGCATCCGAGAAGGAAACAGACTGCCAACAAATTGCCATCAGATGGGAAGAATGTGGTGTAAATGGTTTAAAGTTCATGCACAAAAGTCAATCTAGCTGTTGCATTTTCAACTAACTGCCTGTCCTGAAGCCCTTTTAAAGCCCATTCCTGTAGAGCAGGAGAATTCTGGGAGCTGAAGTCCTTCAGACTTAAAGTTGCAAAGGTTGGAGACCCCTGCTGTAGAGAACCTTATAGAAATATAGGAGACCAAGATAATATACTACCATAATTAGATTGATAATTGGAACTGATCAAGATTACTGCTGTCAATATTGGACAGGTAGGTGAGTTGAAGGCTATTAAAATAAAGTTTGACAGCACATGATCTTCATTTCCTATATCATATCTATATTGCATTTTAGTGTGGTCCTTATTTTAAAATTAACTCTCCATTTGAAAGTGTTTCTGTAGTTTATGTTTTATGTAATTTGTTAGCAACCTTTAGTTCTACAAAAATAATTGGGGTATTTTTACTATTTTTATTATTATGGTTGGTCACACAGTCAACCAAATGTTCAAAATGGATTTGGTATTTTTTATACACCTATTGAGTCCTTCCCAAGGAACTGGGATAGGTAGAAGTAGTAGTAGTAGTAGTAGTAGTAATAATAATAATAATAATAATAATAATAATAATAATAATAATAATAATAATAATAATAATAATAATAATAATAATGTTTAATTTATAACCCGCTCTCTCTCCCCGAAGGGACTCGAGGGGGGGCACAGGGAATTAAAAATACTAATACAAACCACAAATAAATACAGTGTTAAAATGAAATTAAACTAACCCTACGCTAAAATCCCATGTAAAAAACTAAAACTAAGCCCTAAACCCCCTAAAAATAGCTAATTACCCTTGGCCGGCCAAAGCAGAAGAAGTGTGTTTTTAATTTTTGACGGAAGGAGCGGAGGTCCGTGGTTGTTCTGATTTCGGGGGGAAGGTCGTTCCAGAGGGTCGGGCCCGCCACAGAGAAGGCCCTTCCCCTGGGCGTCGCCCGCTGGCATAACCTAGTGGATGGCACCCGGAGAAGTCCCTCTCTATGGGAGCGAATCGGCTGCAGGGATGTATGGGGCAAAATGCGATCCCGCAGATAGCTAGGTCCTGTGCCATGAAGCGCTTTGAAAATCATAACCAACACCTTGAAGCGCACCCGAAAGACGACAGGCAGCCAATGCAGCTCGCGCAGGAGCGGTGTTACATGGGAAAACCTAGAGGTTCCCATAACTGCCCGGGCGGCTGCATTCTGGACAAACTGAAGTCTTCGGGTGCAGAATTTTATCAATGTTAATAGTATTCAGATAGTGCTCCAAGTGCCTATTACTATTGGTACTACCATTGCTTTCTTTTGCCAAGTGAATCACATGGTTGTTAACTGAATTTGGTTTCTCCCGTTGACTTTGCTTGTCAAAAGCTGATTAAACAGTTGCAAATGATGATTACTTGACCCTGGAATTCTGCAACCATTGTAAATACATGCCAGGTGCCAAGTGAATTTTGATCACAGGTCTATGGGGATGTTGCATTAGTCATAAGTGTGAGGACCAGTTATAGATCCCTTTTTTCAGTGTTGTTGTAACTTTGAATGGCAATTAAATGAATAGTTGTAGGTCAAGGGTCACCTATGTTTATTCCAGCCATTCCTTCTACATGCTTTAGTTGCTACCCAAACATATTTGAGATAGAGATGTCCAATCTGGCCCTGAAATATAGATTTCAAATAATACCTTTAGCATTCATATTAATTAATGGATGCTATTAATTGGGAAATCTCTAATTAATAGTATCCATTAATTAATATGAATACTTATTAATTCAATTAATATGAATTAATAGCAAGTAAGTAGAGATTTATGAGTAAATCTAATTTCAGCAATTGAAGACTTAGAAGGGTTGCGGATATAAAGGAATATAACATAATCAAATTATAATTTCCTTATCCAGGAAATATATAAATATAAAGCATTTTCCATTGTCATTACTTAATCATTTTATTTCATTAATAGCACCAGCCCATAAGATCTAACATGTTTTTGTTACAGTCATTCTCTTTGGAACAGCATGGCATTTATTTCCTGACAAGAAAATAAATGCTTCCTTCAGTAAAATTACAATATGCTATTAGTTAATATGGCTACCAAATGCTATGCACAAAAACTCAAACAGTAATCTTTTAAAAAATGTTTTACCTGAGGCTAGCAAAGCGGTATCAAATACGCACAGAATACTTCAATTCCCTTGTAAAGTATTTCAAGAGCTCTTTAGCCAATGCCAACTGTCTGAAAGACAGAAAATATTTAATATACAATGCTATACTTACATTGTTCAAATCTACATATTTTGTTCTGCTCAAATATTATACAGCTATTCAAAAATTAGAAATAAATTTAATCGAAGGGCAAGAAAAACAATACTCACAAAGATAATGGAGAACAGTCTAACTCTCTTGGGAAAAGTTGAGGAAAAACACTTCTGAGGATTTGTGTTTTTGGACAGATTGCACGGAATATATCAGGCATCCAGCTAGATTGTGTCAATGTGCCAGTTTGTATGCTAGGTTAATTGTTTCTAGAGAGTATGCTAAGTAGCCTAAGCCAGGGGTCTCCAACCTTTGCAACTTTAAGTCTGAAGGACTTCAGCTCCCAGACTTCTCCAGCCAAGTCTGGGAGCTAAGGTCCTTCAGACTTAAAGTTGCAAAGGTTGGAGACCCCTGGCCTAAGCAATTACAACAGAAACAATTCCGTGTGTGATTTCCTCCCCACTCCTTTTGAAATCTATATTTACGTTTCAACGTTTAGGACTCATCAATTCCATTTTTCAAAAATAAAAACCGTGGTTAAAATGCATAACATATAAACAATCAATAAAATAAAATAAAATATAAATTAAATAGTTCCATTGCAGCATAAAAATAAATCAAAAGATTTTGGATTTTGGAGGCTGGAAAAATGATAAAGCAGGCATCCAGCAAGATTCTCAATAGCAATATTTGGTCACCTCAATACAAAAAAGTAGGTTGAGACTATGGAAAGAATGCAGTGAAAGGCAACAAAAATGATTAGTGGGCTGGAGGCTAAAACATAAGAACAATTACAGGAATTGGGTACATCCAGTCTAATGAAAAGAAGGACTGGGGGGACATGATAGCACTGTTCCAACATTTGAGTGGTTCCTACAAAGATGAGGCGGTCAAACTATTTCAAAAGTACCAATATGCAAGACAAGAAACAAAGGTTGGAAAATGAGCAAAGAGAAGCAACCTAGAACTAAGGAGGAATTTCCTAACAGTGACAACAATTAACAAGTGGAACCGTTTGCCTTCAGAGGTTGTGGGTGCTTCATCACTGGAGGCTTTTAAGAAGAGACGGACTCTGAAATGGTACAGAGTTTCCTGATTGCGGAGGGTGTTGGACTAGAAAACCTCCAAGGTCCCTTGCAACTGTGGTATTCTTAAGCACATCCACAATAATACAGTCTGGGAGCAGATAGGTGTTGCATCAATAACAGAGAAAATGTGGAAAAATCACCTACAATGGTATGGGCATATCTACCATTGCCAGGACTGCCTATCACTTTTACATTGATAAGAAGTGCCTGCACGGAAGACCAAAGGAAAGATGGCATGTAGAAATCATTCAGTTCGACCTGGTTGCTGTGTCCGATTGTGTGAAATTGTGTTCATTGATCTAAAAAGTGGGCCCTGCCTCTGGGAAAACGCCTCTGTTGTCAATGTTCGTTCTGGGCCGGTTTTCATTCAGGAATGAAATAGAATGTCAAGGGCTCATTCAAAACAAATGATATTTTTATATCCGTAGTGCCCAAAATCCAGTAATGAAAATGATTTTTCACAGGAGTTGCACTTGATAGTATGAAAAAAAAATCTATAACTGGAAAGAATCATGGTATTGGTTACACAGTGAACTCTACATAGTTTCAATTAGCATGTTTGAGGAATGCATCCTTAATTTTATTGTGGAAGGACATGATCAAAAGAACAAAATGTTTCACAGCAATTTTTTTTTTTTTAAAGAGCTGTCTTTTAAACTCCTTGGAAAGCAATTTACAAATGCAGTCTTATTATAGCAGGAGGTGACTGTTATTTCCAGTAAAATGACAGAAGTCCCACTGAGTACTCAATGCCTTTAGCCAAACTGCACAGCCCATGAGCCTCCAAAGCAAAGCAATCTATTTTTTTCCTGCACATTTAAGAAAACAGCAATCAGTGGATTATCAAGTACCAATGAAGCCATTACATATGGCTGGAGGCCTCTGTTCAGCTACTGGAATAGGTATAAACTTTTGTTTCTCATTTTTCTATTCTTAAGCTTGTGAGCTTAAAAATGAAACTTGTAATATATTTTGTTGTTAGCTGCAAAGTCGTGTCCGACCCATTGCGACCCCATGGACAACATTCCTCCAAGCCTTCCTATTCTCTACCATCCCCTGGAGTCCATTTAAGCTCACACCGACTGCTTCAGTGACTCCATCCAACCACCTCATTCTCTGTTATTTATTTTTATTTATTTAAATTTATGTCCCGCCCTTCTCCACAGAGGACCCAGGGCGGCGCACAGGAAATTTAAAAACATACAAAATACAATAAATATAATTTAAAAGACTATTAAATAAACATATCCTGCGCTAAAACCAAAATTTAAAAACCCAATTTAAAAACTACCTAAAAGTCCCCATGGGAGGTTAGGCTAGGCTGGCTTGTTGAAACAAATATGTCTTGAGACATTGGCGGAAGAGGCGGAGGTCGGTGATGGTACGTAATTCAGGGGGTAGGTCATTCCCCTTCTTCTTCTTTTGCCCTCAATCTTTCCCAGGATTAGGCTCTTCTCCAAGGAGTCCTTCCTTCTCATTTGGTGGCCAAAATATTTGAGTTTCATCTTCAGGATCTGGCCTTCTAAAGAGCAGTCAGGGTTGATCTCCTCTAGGACTGACCAGTTTGATCACCTTGCAGTCCAAGGGACTTGCAGGAGTCTTCTCCAGCACCATAATATATTCTGCATTTACTTGCATATTCTTGCATATACAAATTTGTGTGAACTTTTCATGAATAGGTATATTTTTGTTCACAATTCACTATGCTTTTAATTAATGTATTTTTGAGCATGTAGTCATTTTTATAACACAAATTAAATTAAAAACAGCATCACAAAATTTGCAGAAGTAGAATTTCAAACTGGAACTGAAGTCAGGCTGGAGTGTGATTCTGTCATCTCTGCACTATAGAATTTATTTAGTAGCGTTGTATACTCTGTATTCTGTTGGGTTCCCAACTTGATTGCCCTCTTTCTCCCCATTCCTTGAACTAAACAATTTATCTTCATATTTGAAGAAGAAACAATCAAAGAAAAAAGTAAGAGGGCTAAGGCTAGATTGAAATTTATATTTGCATCTCATCTTATGAATGGAGTGTCAAGGACCAATTATCTTTCCCAATAATATTAATTAATTGTCTCAGTTGAACTGCATTAAAATAATGTCAGATTTGGTATGCTTAAATCTTTTTGCTTTACTAAAGGATTTATCTTACTCTTAGTGGTTTCAAAAATTAATTATGGGTGAATGAAAATACTATTTTTTAATTTAACCAGTTAGAGGACATGCTGGGATACTTGGAGTTTCTAAAAATGTTTTAGGAAGAATAGCAATTTAAATAATTGCTATTTTAATAATAAAAAAAGGATGTGACAGAATTTTTTAATTCTACTTTATTTTTCTCATAATGCAGATTTTTAGCTATGTTGCCAATCCTGCGTAAGAATTAATTACGGATATTTAAATTTACCAGGGTTAATAAGCAAAGCAATATTGTGTTGAAGTTGCTCTGGTAATGACATAATATTACTTTTTTAAAAAAACAGATTATTTTAACTATTTTCTTCTAATCTTCTAATTTATTGAATTTATCCAATTTATCCAATTGGTGACATCTGATTCCAGCATTTTGGGTAGGAGAAAATAGCTTCTCCCAATCTACTTTATAAAGTATAAAGTATGATGAATTTTGTGTTATAAGAAAATCTGACTATTCCACTAATGGTAACCAATTCCAGAGTTTTTAAATGTGTTAAAAAACACTAGTCCTAGGACAGAAGATGAAATGAAGATGAAAGAAGAAAGGAAACAACTACAAATTTACATGTTAAGCATCAGCAAATTGAGATGGATTGGGACTGGATACTTTCAATCCAAAAATCACACCATTTGTTACTCAGGACTTGAAAAAGAAGAAATGGTATTATTTTTATAGTTAGGAAGAATGTAGCAAGATGAGTACTTGGCTACAGTGCAATCAATGACCAAATAATATTGATTACATCCCAACAATTTTGTAATATGATTATTCAAATTATGCTTCAACTACTAATGTAGGCAAGGAGGTTAATATTTTATATGATCAAGTTCAATTCAAAATTGGCAGAATATGGAAGCAAAATGTGTTGCTTCTGACTGGTGACTGGAATTCCAAAGCTGGAAGCCTGAAAGAGGAAAATAATTCCTTCAGAGACATCCATACTTCTTGCTTTTGCCTTTGGGTATTTAGAAAGATTTGTATCTTTCTAATTAGAGTTAAAACAATAGGAGAGGCGGAGGCCATTCTCCAAAAGCACTCTTCACTCCTAGGGGATGAAGAAGAGGGAGTGGGAGGGACGACGGCCCTGCCCATCGGCGGGAAGGAAGAAGAAGAATCAATAGCAAAAAGACTCAGATCTCAAAAATGATTTTATTTGAAATTATTACTGTGATTTGTGAAAAGGGATGGTAAGGAAAAAACAAGACTGAATGTATGAATTATACAATGTAATACATATGTATTTTTGCCACTTGCTTTTCTTATACTGTATTTGTATTTATTTATTTTATTTTATTAAATTTATACCCCGCCCTTCTCCTTGTTAGGACCCAGGGCGGCACACAGGCATTATTTAAAACCACAGAATACAATATACATCAATTAAAATATATTAAATTAATTAAACCCGTGCTAAAACCCATGTTAAAACCTTACCAAATTATAATTTATATTTAAAAAGTCAGAAACGGGAGGCTATCCTAGGCCGGCTTGTTGGAATAAATACGTCTTAAGACATTGGCGGAAGAGCCGGAGGTCCGAGATAGTGCGAAGGTCGGAGGGTAGGTCGTTCCAGAGGGCCGGGCCCGCCACAGAGAAGGCCCTTCCCCTGGGTGTCGCCAACCGGCATTGCCCAGCCGACGGCACCCGGAGAAGACCCTCTCTGTGAGAGCGGATCGGACGAAGGGATGTATCGGGCAGGAGGCGGTCTTGTATATTGTCTCAGAGGAGATCACCACCTCTGACATGGAAGCCACTAAAATGTCATTACATACCCTACAACCCTTTTTCCTACATATATTGTAAAAGCCAATAAAAATTGTTTTTTAAAAAAAGAAAGATTTGTATCTATTTTACCATTATTTATTAATACATAAAAGAACCTAATACTAAATGTTACACACACAGACAGACATCCCCCCAATGCATTCAAATTCTACCTCCCAAAACAATTTTAACCCAGTTGTTTTTACCCTTGACAAATGTATTAAAAACAACAGATAAGCAAAGCTAATGCAGGTTTAGTGTGTTAATATAGTGAATTATATGTAACATCCTTCAGATTTAATTATCTATGCTCCTTTTATGGACAAATCTCAGATAATTAGGAAAAATATAGTTACTAATAAGTGTAATTATATATTTGTGGCTGCATACGCAATATAAATATTGTAAATATGTTTTTATGTTGATTGGAAAATGAAATTAGCTTGTTGAGAAGTCCTGTGCATAGCAGAAGAGATTCCTGAGTTTGATTTCCCGTTCCCTTGCTATGTTTTCTCAGAAAATGTGGATTTGCACCCATAAGTATTTTGAGATTTTCTCACTAATTTCCACCCAACAATCCAAATTTAAGGGTTTTGTAAAAGAACAAAAATGTAAAGCGATATTAATATAAAGACTCCTGCATATAAATTCGGATGAGGGATCTCATTTATGATGATTAAATCAGATCAAAACTGTCATGTTGTTTTTGAGAAGCGAATTTATTATGTTATTATAATGCAATATAATTATGTTGTACTAAATATTAGCATCTAATATCAGTTTCGGAATCATTCAGTGTTGTATATTAATATAGCATTAGGTAATCAAATCACATGTTTGATACAATAGCACTGTAGTATTCATAATGTACTATTATATTACTAGCAACCAAATCCTATATGTTTTGGAAATAAGAGAAAATAGTAATATTTCTTAGACGAATAAACAATGGCAGAATTGCAAAAATTCTATGAAGACAATATGAATTAATAATAATAATAATAATAATAATTTAATTTTATATCCCGCTCTCTCTCCCCAAGGGGACTCGAGGCGGGGCACAGGCAATTAAAAATACAAATAAGACCACAGACAAAATACAAAATACAAAATTAAAAATGGATTAAATTGATCCTGCGCTAAAACCCATAAACTAAACTAAAAATTACCCCTAAAACCCCTAACCTAAAAAGAGACTACCCAAGGCCGGCCAGGCGAAAAAAGTGTGTCTTTAATTGCTTAACTCCCATGCCAAAATCAAGTAGATACTTTTCACTGTTCTTATTCCAGACAGCTCAACGTTTTGCATGACTTAATACAGGCAGTCCTGAAGTTACGACCACAATTGAGCCCAGACTTTATCTTGCTAAGTGAGAAATTTGTTAAGTGAGTTTTGGCCCATTTTATGACTTTTCTTGCTAAGTTAAGAGAAATCACTGCCGTTGTTAAATTTAACGGTATCAATCATGGTAGCAACATAGTTGTTAAGTGAACAGGACTTCGTTATTGACTTTGCTTGTCAGAAGCTCACCAAAGATCATCACAGGACATCGCAATAATCATAAATATGAACCAGTTTTCATGCATCCAAATGTAAACCATATGATCATGGGGATGCTGTATCATACAGTCGTACGTGTGAAAAATGGCCATAAGTCACTTTTTTCAATGTTGTAACTTTAAATGGTCACTAAATTAACTGTTGTAAGTCAAGGACTACCTATAACAGGGGTCCCCAGCCCCTGGGCCATGACCCACTACCTGGCTTTGAGCTGTTCATAACCAGGCCATGGAAGTGGTGGGCGAGTGCAGGGGCATCCCTGCTCGCATGAGTTGTGGGTGACCATGTGCACTCCATTAGTGTAAGCAGCATGTGTTCATGCCCACCACACATGCAAAGGAAGTCGTGCTTGCCTGCCGCACACACAGAACCATCCCCTTGCTCCCCCACCCCCGTGGTCCAGAAAGGTGGAAAGGTTGGGGAACTCTGTTAGCAAATCTGGGTTCAGAACCAGTGTCACAACTCTGGTCCCTTAACCAGTGTTGGGAAAATAAATGCGGAACAGTGTAATTCACCGGACAATAAAGAGATACGTTGCTGTAGCCACAAACTCTAAAACAGTGATAGTAAGAAAATAAATAGTCTTTACTTTGTAGCAACTAAAATGCTTCTTCTGACCGGTGATACTAACTTCTCAAAATAATAACAGTCCTTCACCAAACACAGAGTTATCTTACGGTGATGCAAAACAAATACTTCAGTCTTCAATCTTCTCAGCAGCAAACAGTAAGAACAGGAATGGAATCGAAAAGGGGAATGACTGTGTTCCTGAGCTTCCTTTATGGTAGAGCTGAGAAGCACAGCCAATCAGAATTCAAACACAGTTCTTAAAGCTACATAACTCCTTAAGAACGTAGGCTCATATATATTGCCAAACCAATATAAATCTGAATATCCTAACAAACGCTGACTTAATAGGCATCTAAACTGATTTTGCTGCTGCTGTTTTCTCACAGCTTAACAAGAACACTGACTTCCACATAAGGCTTTCCCTTTTCATCATTTGTCTTTTATAAAAAGAGGGAGAGAAGAAAGGAAAATTAAAAAGCAAACATGATTAATGCTAGGAAAAAACCCAGTATGGTTATCACAAATAGGAGCAGCTGTTTTTTTTAAAGAACTAAGTTGTTCTAAATACTTAAATGATTGCTAGGGATGAAAAAGATGAATCGCAGTTGTTCTGAAATCTTTGGATAGAAATGGAAGAAATGGACATTTGAGAGTTTTGCAGAAGCAAATTGGGTTAGAATAGACTTTCACAAGCTTCGGCTCACTAACAGTATCAGATGACAATTCTCATAAACTCTTACCGATAAAAGCAAGTGGCCATGTTTATTTGAGCTTCTACCCTCTGGACATTTCAGTATAAGAAGCATTTTCTTCCTGGGGTTCCTAGCCTGTGGATCATTAAGATGTTTTCTGTACACAAAGCACAGAGGAACTCTAAGGTATCTCTGCATCACCCCCATTCAATGAACGATTCTAGTATTTTGAATCAAACAAGGAGAGGCAATATAGATTCCATTGTGGATGCCATATTTGGGGCTCAGAACTGTCTCCACTAATTCCTCACTTCTATTCCTACCAACAATCACTACAGTAATCCCTCGTTTTCCGCGGTTAATGGGGACCGCAACCTTCCGCGAAAACTGAAAACCGCGAAGTAGGATTCACTAGGAAACTTGAATTGGTGGACATGTTTAAAGCAACCACTAGGGGGCGCTTGCCTCCTACCAATGCATTTTTTTTTGAATTTTTAAAAAATCCGCGAAGCACTGAAGCCGTGGAAAACGAAGCCGCGGAAAACGAGGGATTACTGTATATAAGTCACAGAAAATGCAACAACAACAAAAAAAGGCATTCAGTCAGCATTACTCTGATGGTAACCAGAATACCTCCAGAACATTGGGAGATGAAATGCTTTATTACATTCTCCCTATAGTGTAATCCCAGCACCAGACCTCTCAAATGGCTGAAGATCTAATGATTTTCTACCCAGCTAGGGGAAACTATGTTCTTTTCAGGGGTTCCCAAACTTGGCAACTTTAAGACTTGTGGACTTCAACTCTTAGAATTCTCCAGCCAGCTGGCTGGAGAATTCTAGGAGTTGAAGTCCACAAGTCTTAAAGTTGCCAAGTTTGGGAACCCCTGTTTTAGATCTTTATTTACACATGCAGATTAATTAAGGAGTCTTCAAAAGTTTAAGCTTTTTAAATGCAATATGGGTATACAATATACAGTGAAGATTTATCTTAAAAAGTAAAATACAGATTTTTCGAAGAAAAAATTATGAAATCTTGTATTATAAATATACATCATAATTTAGGGTGGAAAAATTAAGAGTGTCCTCCCTCCCCTCCATAAGCATTTGAATAATGCTCCCAAAAGTTGATGAGGTCAAGTGGTTTTAAAAAAAAAGTTTTTCCAAGAAATTAATGATCATATAATCTCCATTTTTTTCTGATTTAATTTATGGTTGCCTATGAGATAGAAGAAGTAGTGAAATACCAATTTCTCCCCCATTCCATGTCATTAACCAAAACAGGGCTGCTCATCTTGTGAGGTGGAGACAAAAATGAAATTTGACTTGATTTCATTTGCAAACAATTCTAATGAAATGAATTTTAGTTAACATTATTATTCACATTTATAGTTTTCAGAAATTTAATTAAATGTTCTATTTAATAACATTCCCTTTCTTTCCCATTAAAAATTACAATTTGGCTACATTTTTTGAAGATTTACAAGCGTCCCAATCAGGCCTTCCAAGGGTCTCAGATTGGGAACAATTAGTGTTGAGTTGAGTTGAGTTTATTGTTTTTTAAACTGCCCTACTCCCGAAGGACTCAGGGCGGTGTACAGCCAGAATAAAAACAAATATACAAAAGTTAAAAAAGCTTTTAAAAAACATATAAAACCTTGGCCGAAACGTGGGGAAACCCCCCCCCCCAACTAACCCTGATTAAAATTAATAAAAATTTGAATTTAAAAATCATGTTTTATGCCAGCCTGGCTTGTTGGAAGAAAAAGGTTTTGAGACCACGGTGGAAGGTGCGTAAGTCAGGGATAGTTCTTAATTCCAGGGGCAATTCGTTCCAGAGGACAGGTGCTCCCACAGAGAAGGCTCTCCCCCTGGGTGTTGCCAGTTGACATTGTCTAGCCGACGGCACCATGAGGAGACCCTCTCTATGGGAGCATACTGGCCAGTGGGAGGCTCTCGGTGGCAGAAGGCGATCTCATAAGTACCCAGGTCCTAAGCCATGGAGCGCTTTAAAGATGGTAACCAACACCTTGAATCGCACCCGGAAAACCACCGGAAGCCAGTGCAGCTCGTGCAGGAGAGGTGTTACATGGGAGCATTGCGTCGCTCCCATAATTACCTGTGCGGCCGCATTCTGGACTAGTTGAAGCCTCCAGGTGCTCTTCAAGGGAAGCCCCATGTAGAGAGCATTGTAGTAGTATCTGGCTTAAGAGACGCTTAATTCCCTTCTTAAAGCTACTAAACAGGTTGCATAAATGAGCTGAAAACAGGAAGATCCAAACTACATATGGTTTTAACAATTGAATACTATATCAGATTCTCTTTTTATTAGAGACAGACACTTGCAACAATTTAAACATTATGAAGCCAATATATCAAAACCATCTGTTTAATTATACCTTTTTCTTTCCTTTTAAAAAAAAGGTCTAAAAGTTGTTGCCTTAGGGAAACAAGTGTGGAGGACAAGTGACCAGGATCAAAGTGTTGATGCAAATTTCAAAGAGCTTACTTTCGTTCAGGTTTTTCCTTCTAAACTTGAACGTGTGTGCATTTTTTTGATCCTGTTTGGAGGAAGCTTGCGTGAAATTTAGGTTAGGATTTATTAGAAGGAAAACGTTATCCAATTACAGTTTCCCATTATGTAGACATCAGGCTCAAAGCAGGAAGGAGAGAGAAACTTAATGGGAAGAATATTCCTGATGCATAAACTGACCATTGCCCATCTAGAATAAATACAGAGAGAGAAAAAATTGCATGACAATTTTCAAACATTAATAGGAAAGCCAGGTAAAATGTATGTTTAGAAATGATAAAGAAACTGTTTCAAAACCTTTCGCAAATGCATTTCTTAAATATTGTTCGATGTAGCAGAGGAAAATAACATATATGGCTCTAGCTTATTTTTCTCTTACTAGGATTTAATTTGCAATCTTGCTTCTCTGCTATGAGCAAACGAAGACTTTACCTATCAGAGGGGAACAGGCCAGATTAGAATCTGGCTACCAGGACATTCCTCAGCATTAGCCCCGGAAGCCAAAGCTCTCTATATTACAAAATAAATGAATTACAACACAAGAAAATAGCTTTTAACCCCTCTTCACTTTCTTATTAAATATATATATATATATATCCTAGCACAAAACTGGAGGGGGTCATTTTCGAGAGTGCATGTGCTTGTTACCTAAACATACCAGTGCTTGTTGGTAATCTTGGATTTGTGGATGCTAAACATGGAAAGAATGTTTAACTCTTTCTCTTCCTACTAGAATCCTGTTTAAAATTGTCTCTTTAAAGTTGCATTTTAAGGGAAACTTTTGCTGGTGCCAATGGATTTGAGTTTGAGTTTTATTGGTTATTTATACCGTCCTATTCCCGAAGGACTCAGGGCGGTGTACAGCCAGAATAAAAACAAATATATTTTTATATATTTATATAAATATATAAAAATATATTTTTTACAAAAGTTAAAAAAGCTTTTAAAAACATATCAAACCTTGGCCGAAACGTGGAAAAAAAATAAACCCCAACCAACCCTGATTAATATTAATAAAAAATTGAGTTTAAAAATCATGTTTTATGCCAGCCCGGCTTGTTGGAAGAAAAAGATTTTGAGAGCACGGCGGAAAGTACGTAAGTCAGGGATAGTTCTTAATTCTGGGGGCAATTCGTTCCAGAAGACAGGTGCTCCCACGGAGAAGGCTCTCCCCCTGGGTGTCGCCAGTCGACATTGTCTAGCCGACGGCTCCCTCTCTATGGGAGCGCACTGGCAGGTGAGAGGCTCTTGGTGGCAGAAGGCGATCTCATAAGTACCCCGGTCCTAAGCCATGGAGCGCTTTAAAGATAGTAACCAACACCTTGAATCGCACCTGGAAAACCACCAGAAGCCAGTGCAGCTCGCACAGGAGAGGTGTTACATGGGAGCATTGCGTTGCTCCCATAATTACCCATGCGGCCGCATTCTGGACCAGTTGAAGCCTCTGGGTGCTCTTCAAGGGGAGCCCCATGTAGAGATCATTGCAGTAGTCCAGATGGGAAGAGACAAGGGCATGAGTGACTGTGCGTAGGGCATCCCGATCTTGGAATGGGGGTTATTTTTCTTCAGTCCATGTTATGGAGAGTAAAGATTCAGTGACTTCCATGTTGAAGTATATCTCAGACTTCTTTATAGCTGTTATTAGTAAAATATAAATCTCTAATAAAGGAGATTAATTGTAGCTAAGGGTTGACATGGGGGGTCCTTGGCCCTCTCTAAGCTTGTTTGTTTTCTTGCAGACATTTTATTCAAACTAGCACTCATGATTTTACCTAATTTGGATAGTGAAACACTTGCAAGAAAAGAAGCAAGTTCAGAGCGCACCAAGGACCCCTCATATAAATCTCTCCCATTGTTTACAAAGCTGTTTCTATCCCTTTACTCCCAATGTACTGTTTTGATAGATCTAGACTGCTAGGTTTGGAAAGCACAAGCTATAGACATTGACAGAGGAGATGTGATTTGGTATCATACCATCTTCAAATCGCTCCATGGCTGGGGCCTAACTATATACGAGACTGCCTCCTGCCCCATACATCCCTTCGTCCGCTCCGCTCCCACAAAGAGGGTCTTCTCCGGGTGCCGTCGGCCGGGCAATGCCGGTTGGCGACACCCAGGGGAAGGGCCTTCTCTGTGGCAGGCCCGGCCCTCTGGAATGACCTACCCCCCGACCTACGTACTATCTCAGACCTCCGCCTCTTCCGCCAACGTCTTAAGACGTTTCTATTCCAACAGGCCGGCCTAGCATAGCCCCCATTTCTGACTTTTTATTTATAAATTGTAATTAGGCAGGGTTTTAAATGGGTTTTTAGCACGGGTTTAAATAATTTAATATATTTTAACAATGTATATTATTTTTATTGTGGTTTTAATAATGCCTGTGCGCCGCCCTGGGTCCTAACAAGGAGAACGGCGGGGTATAAATTCAATAAAATAAAAATAAATACAAATATCTGACATTCCATAGATTCTTGGATGCTATGCCCAGTGGATAGAATTGCCACCTTAACTGTATCAGGATCCTAAGGAATATTAATTAAACTGCGCTACTTTATGTACGCAGAGTGTGTAGGTGGTAACTATTGTGTGCAGTAACTATTGTAATGGTAACTGTTTAATAATATAATGACTAGATTGGCAATATGAATGTTGACAATGATCCTTTTCAAAATGAAAAGATACAGATGCTACATTAATGTATTGGGTTTGCAGTCTCTCTATTTTGCAATGAGCTACTATCCCAAAACAAAAAAAAAGAGTCATTGCTTAAGTATTCACTTCATGATGTCTTTGTAGTGCTGTCACCTAGAATTAATACTTCCTAAGATGTAAGTAAATCAACAACAAAGACTATTATGGGAAAAGACTACATGATGAACCTCCTCAGGAACCGACAGGCAAAGAAGTTAATTGTTTGGCAGCCTTAATAAAATGAGATCACAGTATTTTTTTTAAAAATAATAATGTATTTGGCTTCTTTGAAGTGGAAACAGAATGAACTTTTATTAGATATACTTTGGTTAATTTTTCAGTATTCCCAAACTATTTTAAACTAATCATTAAGTACTAAGATCTTTGAATTATGCGTTATCTAACTCTGCAAGAATAATCAATGTATGTAGTTCACACCAACCTTATCCCGATTATTAGATAATTTGCCATGAAAGTTTACTCACAGTTACCTTCAGTTATTGCTTTCCCCCCATTTGACCTATTCTAATTTGTTGAGGTCATATTTTCCACAAAGTTGATAAAACATATTAAGATTCTTTGTTCATTTAATCTGGAAAGGAGATTAATAGTATGCTAGATCTAGGTGTTGACTACCATCTTTAAAGCGCTCCATGGCTCGGGGCCTAGCTATATGCGAGACTGCCTCTTGCCCCATACTTCCTTCGACTGATCCGCTCCCACAGAGAGGGCCTTCTTCGGGTACCGTCAGCTGGGCAATGCTGGTTGGCGACACCAAGGGGAAGGGCTTTCTCTGTGGTGGGCCCTACCCTCTGGAACAATCTTCCCCCCGAACTCCGCACTATCTCGGATCTCCACCTTTTCCGCCAGCGTCTTAAAACGCATCTATTTCAACAAGCCGGCCTAGCATAGTCGCCCAATATGAACTTTTATTAGCTGTAAATTTTAATTCGAGGGATTTTATAATATTTTAGCACAGGGTAACTAGTTTAATATGGGTTTTAGTAATTGATGTATTTGTATATTTGTTTTCTTTTTAATTGCCTATGCGCCGCCCTGGGTCTTTATACAGGAGAAGGTGCGGGATAGAAATTTAATAAAATAAATAAATAAAATAAATAAGATCTGTATCTCATCAGTTTATTCTGTGTGTTATAGGAAACTAGAAATTGTACAACATGGACAATTTTTTATACTTTCAAGAATTAGATGTATTTATTCATTAATCCTATCCCAAAATATAACATGTGGTGTTCTTTGTAGCTGAGGGACTGACCTAGGTTTTAAGTCTGTATTCCCACAACAAACACATGAAAAATGTGAAAGCAACAGCTATATTACTGTAAAGTAACCCACAGGGTGGGTCTCCTCAGGGTGCCGTTGGCTGGGCAATGCCGGCTGGCGACGTCCAGGGGAAGAGCCTTCTCTGTGGCAGGCCCTGCCCTCTGGAACGACCTGCCCCCCGACCTTCGTACAATCACGGACCTTCGCCTCTTCCGCCGGACATTAAAAACTTGTTTCAGGTGGCCGGCCTGGCATAATTTTAAGATGGTTTTTGTAGGGTTTTAAACTTATTTTAGCACAGGCCCATATATTTAATTCATTTTAACTATTTTGTATTGTATTTATTGTATTTTGTTTTATTCTTTCCTGTGCACCGCCATGAGTCCCTTCGGGGAGATAGGGCGGTTTATAAATCCTTTTTTTTTTTAATTTTGATTTTTTTTATTTTTTAAACGCTACAACAGAAATTACATGTACAATATTTCACCCTGTGCTATACATAAGAAAGGAAGATTTGGTTCTTCGGATATATCTTCACAATCTCCAAAATCCGCGTTCTCTGGGTACAGGTATCGAAGCATCCAAATTTCCAAGCGCATAGTCCACAAATGGCTCCCAAGTTTTCCAGAAAATGTCTCTTTTATAAACACCCTCTCTAAATTTAATATCCCATGTCATTTTATCATTTAAAGCTAATTTCCACATTTCACAGTACCACTCTTCTATTTTAAAATTCACCTCTAATTTCCAATATCTAGCTATTATAATTCTACCCATATATAATAATCCTAATAAATAAATAAATAAATAAATAAATAAATAAATAAATAAATAAATAAATAAATAAATAAATAAATAAATAAATAAATAAATAAATAAATAAATAAATAAATAAAGTGGGTATTGAAAAGCACATAAGTAACTGAGACAAAGACTGAAGTAATAACAACCATAAATAGCACCTTATCTGAAACTGGGCAAAAGCTCCCCCTAGGACCACAGTTTCCACTATTGGAGGAAGGAGCTATGTGACAAGGAGCTGCTGCTGCTCCTGGATGACTATATCCAGGGTCAATGGAAGAAATGGAATCAAGCCATATGGTTTATTTAAAAGCAGTAGCTCCCTCTTGCTAGGATTTAATTTCAGTCTGTTTAGATTCTCATAGCCTCCAGACTCAAGTTAAAACCTCCATCACACTTCTGCTTCAGAGAAGCATCATTATTGTCGTAGACCAGGGGTGGGCAAACTTTGCAACTTTAAGCAAAGCTGGCTGGAGAATTCTGGGAGCTGAAGTCCTTCAGACTTAAAGTTCAAAGTTTGCCCACCCCTGTCTTAGACACACTTAACAAAAGAGCATATTTGTGATCCAAATAAATATATGAGGAACAAGCAATAATTCAGATTCAATATCATTCTAAAAACAAAAGGAGTTGGCATATGCAGCAATATTCCAGATTATAAAATAGAGACTTTTCTTTGGTTCTTATAATTGCAATCAATTTAAAAGAAATAGTTTGCTTGCTAGGGGAACACAAAGAATACACTTAAATTGGAGTTGGATTATTTTACAACAGAATCAAACAGATGTGGAGACAAGTGGTGAAAATACAGATTTTCTGTCTGTGTTGTGTATTTTATATGGAGGATTGGATAAGTGGTGTCTCCACCAGAATGTTGTCATCTATTTTAAGACCCAGAGGAACTTGTGTTTCACAAATGTGAAATCTCACCATGAGATTGTCAACTTGATATGCAATTTGATATCCTCACTTAACAGAGGCAATTGAGATTGGATTTTCTGCAGCTAAAGAATCTGACCAAAAAGTGTGATGTCACTTTGACACTTCTGGGTGCTGTCACATTGTCATTAAGTGAGGACATTACATGGTTGCAATTTGCTATCCTCTATCAATTTCCATGTTGACTTTGCTTATAGGAAGCTAGTAAAGAAGATTGCAAATGGTGATCGTGTGAATGCAAGGATGCTGCAAGAATTGCAAGACTGAGGACTGGTCATAAGTACCACTTGTTCAGCACCATCTGTTTGGATGATGGCTATATGAAATCTGGGTTTAGGGCAGGAAAGATAGAATGTTTAAGCCATATCATTTAAATCAGAAAGTAACGAAAGTAAAGGAAAATAAAAAGCAATGCAGGATTTGTGGTTCAGAAAACACAAAGCCACATAAAATTAAAGATAATTATGGACCTACATGGCACTATTTTCTCCCTGCAGGGAAAAGAGACTGGACATCTTTTTAAGATAGCCCTCCCATTGCTGATTGAAGATGTGCCTGGCTAATGAGTATAGTTGCCAGTGTATCCTTTGTACTGATTATATTAATGCATTCCAAGGAATCAGGAAGAATCTGTAATTTGAGCAGGAGTTGAACCAGAGGTGGGTTGCTCCTGGTTCAGCCCGGATTGGGTGAACTGGTAGTAGTGGCAGCAGGAAGCTCCGCCCTCCCGCCTGGACGCTTCTGCGCATGCGCAGAAGCGTCACATGAGCAAACAGGTAGTAAAAAATGTAGAAACTGAGTTGAACTGCCTTTTAAGCCCTATCAGAACATTAGGGGAAAACATTGTTCCAAAAGTACACCAGCATGGCACTTTTGTCTAAGGAAATTCAATGAATTGTGTTGGTTTTCCTCTAATGTCACCATTACACAGCAAAAGCATTAGATATCTTTTAACTTGGATGAATTTTGTTCCTGAGGTTCTTGTTATAGCAGATTAAAACCTGAGGCCACGAGTTCATGTTGTTGCAATACCTAACCCCAAGGAAGATATACCAGTTCTTCTGGAAGTTTGCAACAGGAAACTACTCCAAATCCCTAATTGCTTGGAGCAGAAGAGAAACGTTTCTTTTAAGAACATTCTGTTGAAATATCAGATGTTTTTGTTAATAAGGAATCCAGGAGAGGCTTTGCAACATTACTGCATTTATTTCACATTCTTAGACATTTAGAAGAAAACCACATACAAGTATAACGAGAATCCAGATTTTTCTTTTAGTTCTGTAAAGCAGGGGTCCCCAACCCCTGGGCCGCGGACTGGTGCTGGTCCGTGGCTTGATAGGAACCAGGCCGCAGTGAGCGGCACAACTCTTAGTAAGGGCCGGAGAGGAGGAGGAAGGAGGGGGCAACCCTCTGGGAAGAGCGCGCGCCGGGGGTGGAAGAGCTCAGACGTGGCCGCTCACACCGTTGGGGGCCCGAGAGGGGTGAATGGGTCGACTCTCCCCCCCCACTGCGCACGCATGCGCCACCTGTCCCCCCTCCCCCCGCTCCCCCTCTATTCCGGCCGAGCCATGGCCACCGGTCCGTGGAATTTTTTTAATATGAAACCGGTCCCTGGTGCCAAAAAGGTTGGGGACCCCTGCTGTAAAGTAAGTGAAGAATTGAAAGTCAGCTTACATAGAGAGTAGTTCAAAATGACTCATTTTGTGTATTTATGTTTCTGAAATGTTTGCACGTTTGAACTCTGTAAGTACCTCATTCTTACCTCACAACCTAAAACTAAAATTATTTATTTTCAAGACACCTCCTTTCTGTCTCATGAAACCACTTTGTTTAGATATGCAAAATCCATGATGGTTTTTCTTAATGTAGTGACTTGCCTGTCTGGAGTATTACATTGTTATGGATTAATTGACTGTAAACCAATGTAAAAGCATGAATATTGTATCCATATTTAAGCTTCTACAAATGGTCTTCTGTTAAATCTCAGGAGCAGAGATTGTGATACAACTCCTGCCATTGAATATAGAATTACGGAAAATGTGTAAGTAGAAAGCAATAATAACCCAAATCCTCTGGCCTCAAAAAAAGCAAGCTTCACCAAATATCAAGATTTAAAAAAAAAAAACAATTCTAAAGCACCCTAAGAAATAAATTTTTTATCCTTGAAGAAGTAAGCTTATGAAATTGGATGAACAACTTTCATACGGCATAGCATCAATATGTGACTTTTGTATTAAAAAGGCATACTGCAAGAATTAATTTGGAGTTATTTTTTCTCCTAAGTGTTCCAATAACAGGTCACAGAAATTAACAAAATTTGATACTACTTTTTTCTCATAAAAATCAATACAAAGAATACAATGATTCCTCGTTTTTCACGGTTAATGGGGACCAGAACCTTCTGTGAAAGCCGAAAAACCGCGAAGTAGGATTCGCCCCTAGGAATTTTCGTGTATGCTTTCGCAGGGGCACAGCGCTTAGGCGGCATTATAAGGGCTTACTGTAATTAATAATGTCGCACCGGAAACCAATCACGCGCCTTTATGAGAGCCGACAAATCTACTCGTACTCTCATTGGTCGATTTTTGTTTGCATTTTTTTGATGAATACTGTACTGTACAGTATTTTTGAAAAACCCGCGAAGCACTGAAGCCGCGAAACATGAAGCGCGAAGTGGCGAGGGATCACTGTACTCCTGCTAAAAAAAGTACATGTGCACACTCTCTTGAAGAGAAATGGATTTTAATATTGTCGGCATTGAAGTGCAGGGCTGAAAAGCTCTAGCAAAATGGACTAACAACTGTTCATAAACATAAGCATAAAGTTATATTTTTCTTTCCACTGTTTCAGAATTCAAAGTTTATTAAGTTTCATTTCAGTTGCAAAGTTTAGCCACAACTTTAAATTATATTTTTTAGTTTTCTTTATTTGCTTTTTATAACTATAACACTCATTAAATTTTCATTTAGACAAATGGAACTATTTAGCAATGTTAAAGCTCAAGCGTTTTCTGCAATATGAATATTTAGTCAACTTTGAAGTTTTTTTTATAATTGGAGAACATTTTTACTAAAGCCTGGCGCTTAAAAACAAATAATTTAGGGTGAATAGATTATATCAGAGAGATCTGTTGAATCTGGAGGGTTCAACGGAATGTAGAATATGCATCCTGATGGTGCATTACAAGCTCCGCCCTTTATCTACATGCACACAACATTACAATGCATATACAAAATGGGCAGAGTCGGTATTGCAAATCATCATATGCTTTTCGTCATTTGTTCACCCCTCTCATTTACCTCATCACTGTCAAAATACTTGGGAAGATCATCCTATTTTAATTAACGTAATGATCATATAATAGCAATTAGGTGATTTCTTTACAAATTACTTGAAATGTATAATGCACATGTTTTGCAGTAAAAAGCATATGCCGAAGTTACTTGCCATAGAACGAATCATTACCTAGCTGGGCATTCTGTTTTATATAAGAACCAAGTGGATGCCCAACTAGGTAATGATTTGTTCCTTGGCAAGTGACTTTGATGTATTATTATTATTATTATTATTATTAAAAATTTTATACTGCCCTTCTCCCTTCCGGGACTCAGGCACTAATAAAAGGCAATGATATAAAACATAAAATACAGTTAAAAATCTATTAAATAGCTAGCCTGACTAAAATCCTGTTAAAAACCCTTACTAAAACAATTTAAAAAACTACACCAGGCCGGCCACACGAAACAAATAGGTCTTCAAGGCCCGACGGAACTGGCACAGGTCTGTGATTGTCCGTAGGTCAGGGGGCAGGTCATTCCAGAGGGCAGGAGCTGCCACAGAGAAGGCTCTCCCCCTAGAGGTCGCCAGCCGGTATTGCCTGGCCAACGGCACCCTGAGGAGGCCCTCTCTGTGGGAGTGGACTGGTCGGGGGGAGGTATTTTGCAGATAACCATGGGGGAAGGGCCAAACATCAAAACTATGAACCCAGTTATAGGTAGCCTTTTACTGCAAAACATATGCGCGTTATACAACATTTCAAGTAATGTGTAGCCCTTATTGGAGCCCTGGTGGTGCAGTGGTTAGAATGCAGTATTGCAGGCTGACTCTGCTCACTGCCAGGAGTTTGATCCTGATCAGCTCAAGGTTGACTCAGCCTTCTATCCTTCTGAAGTTGGTAAAACAAGAACCCAGATTGCTAGGGCAATATGCTAACACTGTAAACTGCTCAGAGAGTGCTGTAAAGCACTATGAAGTGGTATATAAGACTAAGTGTTATTGCTATTGTCGAAACCCACACACAGCATGTGTGGGTTGTTGCTCTCTCTTGATGTTCACCAACTACAGGTAGTCCTTGAGTTACAAATGTAATGGAGCCTGCTGATTCCATTTATAACCCAGGGATTCATGGAAGTGAATCTTGTACGTAGACCATAATCACTCCCTGCTTTTGTCCACACATTCACTAATTGAATGCACAGTTCATTAAGCGCACATGAGGTATTTCAGGATGGGGAAAGCCATGGGGGGAGGGCTAGTGAGGGAACAGGCCACCTGTTTAAGACCACGCAAGGCCTCCATGACTCACGCTCAGCACAAATACTTCCCCCCCAACCTGCTTCGCCAGGTCACTTACCATGCAAAGACCTAGCAAGCTATTTCCTCCCCAGCCTCTCAGCCACGCTGGTGTGTGTAGGCCTCACCAAGAACTTTGCAGGCCGGGCTTCCGGTTCCGGCTCCTGCGGCGACGGGCGAGCCTAGCGCTCGCTCGCCGCTTTGTTTCTTCTTCTGCCCCCCAACGGGGGCGAGACTCCTCTGTTTGAGGGTCTCCCGTAGGGCCGGCTCGTCGGGGGGCGTGCCCCCCACGGCGGTGGAGGAAGCGGCTCCCGGCGCGGCTCAGGTGAGGGAGAACATGCTAGCGGGGGGTTTTCCCTTCGCCCAGGGAAGACGGCGCCATTTACAATTATGAGGAGGGCTGATCGGCTCAGTCAGAAGGACTCCCGAGGCTTCAGCTGCGAGGAGAGAGTGAGTCTTTAAAAAACTTTTTTTTCCTGCTGCCAGCCAGACTGAACGGACTGGGAGGGGGGTGTTTATTTTTAAAAAACCCCCCCTCGGATTTAAGCGGCACGTTAAAATGGCTTCTCTGCAAAGGGAAAGCGGAAACTTTCACTCCGGACGGTCTCTAACAAGGGAAAGTGGATTGTGACTTTTTGCAACATTGTTTCTAGGTCTGGCTGAGTTTAAAAAAATTCTTTTTTTGCTACTTTCTCCCTCTGGCTGAGATGGGCGGTGGAAGTGGCTTCTCTGTGTCCCTGCCTGATTATTTCAACTAAGGAAAATTTCCAGCGTCTCTTTGAAAGCAGGACTCTCTCTGGATTTTTGGAAAAAAAAATTTTCTTGATGGATTTGTGATTTCTTCTTTGGAATACCTTCGTTATTACTATTTGTTGATTTGGGAAATTGTGTCTCTTTTGGTTTCTGAATTGTTTGCAACTTCACGGCCCTGAACTGAACTGAGCTCCTGATCTGCCCTACCAGCCCCACCCGGAAAACGCCATCTTGGTGGCAGTGATTCTAACTTTTAACCATGGCACAAGAAGCAGCACTTGTAAATTTGGAACAAAGGATGGCTTCTCTTGAAACCTCTATGCAGACTTTGATAGCAGAAATAAAGGCCCAGAGGGCTGAA
Source organism: Rhabdophis nuchalis (assembly GCA_039707465.1). Classification (NCBI taxonomy): domain Eukaryota; kingdom Metazoa; phylum Chordata; class Lepidosauria; order Squamata; family Natricidae; genus Rhabdophis; species Rhabdophis nuchalis. The sequence goes on from CM077649.1 coordinate 16,192,921, forward strand.
AATAGTACTTTCAAAAAGGAACTATTGGATACCCGGAAGCAAGTGTTGGAGAATACACAGAAGAATGAAGAATTGGAAGGAGGGTTGGAGGGGGCTAAGGGAGAGATTAAAAATATTTCTAATGAGGTGGGGGAAATAAATGGGCGTGTGTCTAGGATGGATATGGAAAGAATGACATATTTTTTGAGATTTCAGAATGTTCTTGAGGATTCTGGTGAATGCCTACCTGATCTTATGAGTACAATTTTAGCAGATTATTTACAAAAACCTAAGGATGAGATCAGGGGGGACATTGACCTAGCCTATAGAATTAACTCTGCATATGCCAGGATGAATGAAGTGCCTAGAGAGATACATGTGAAATTTGTTAGAAGGTCAACCAGAGAGGAAATCCTGAAAGCGCAGAGAGAGAAACCTTTAACTTATCATCGAGAAACGGTCACTATCTTGAAGCAGATCCCTAGAAAAATTAGAGACTCAAGAAGGAAATTTTCCTTCTTGTCTAAAACCTTGTTTGATCACGGGATTTGGTTCAAGTGGATGACACCTGAAGGGATGCTGGTGTTCTGGGAAGGAGGAAGAGTGAGGATTAAAACAGTTGCTGAGGCGGAAGCCTTTCTTAAAAAACATTCCTCTGCCCTGGGGGAAGATCCAGGGGGGACGGAGGGGGCCACGGCTCCGCCTGCGGGGGGCCAGGGAGGAGAAAAAGAAGATACAATAGCCAAAAGACTTAGATCAAAAAAATAACTTTGCCTTGATTTTTTCCTGAACAATTTTGCATAATATTTCTATCCGGACCTTTTGTAAATGTCTGACAGCATGGAAGGGAGAATTTAGGTAAATGTACTTGCTTTCAACTTGTAGTGGTATGGAAAATGTTTTCTATATTAACTTTTTTAATGTGTATTTTGAGGTCTCGGAAGGTCCGATGACTCTGACGTGAATGCTCTCAAAATTTCTTTGTAACCATTACCTTACCCTGTTAAAAAATGTAAAACCAATAAAACTTTTTCAATATAAAAAGAACTTTGCAGGCCAAACTGAAGCTTCAGAGGGGTGGGCCTGCCCCCACACCTCTGAAGCGCCATTTTGGCTGGCAAAATGCGGAGTAGAAGGGAATAGGCAGGGCAAATGTTGCAAAGCCTCTGTGGTTGTTTGTAAGGGTGAATAACTCTTGGGGTGCTGCAATATTTGTAGTTTCTGGACTTGTTTGTAAACACTAGGGGGCACTTATCACATAACATGGAACTAAGAGAATGCTTGTAACCTGCGGGATTACCTGTACTTTATTATACAATAGATACCACATATTGAGATGCATTAACCTTTTGATCACAGTCGGAAACTCTAGAGAGGACAGAAGATATAGAACTACTAAACCAATAAACAGCAAAATTAATCTGAATCGAGTTAATTTATCATTCACAGTAGATGAGTAAATCTTTGGTCATTAGTGAATCACATATACAAGTTTTCTTTTTCTTTTTTCCAGCATCACAACCTTTAATAACTGCTGTGCTTGGAATCTATGAATCCACAAAAATACTGTAGTTTGAATTCAAAACGTCTTTACCATATCAGGCTCTTGGAACAATGGAAACCTTCACATTCTGTGAATTTGCTGAAGTTTTCATATAATAATAATAATAATAATAATAATAATAATAATAATATTATTATTATTATTATTATTATTATTATTATTATTATTATTATTATTATTATTATTATTATTATTATTATTATTATTATTAATGAACCGCTCTCTCTCCCCGAAGGAACTCGAGGCGGTGCACAGGGGATTTAAAAATACATATATAAAAACACAAGCATAAATACAATTTAAAATGAATTAAACTTAGCCCTGCGCTAAAAACCCAGACCAACTAAAATTAGACCCCTAAAAATCCTAATAGAGCAATTCAGTTACTCCAAGCCGGCCAGGCAGAAAAAGTGCGTTTTTAGTTTTTGATGGAAGGAGCGAAGGTCCGTGGTTGTTCTGATTTCGGGGGGAAGGTCGTTCCAGAGAGTCGGGCCCGCCACAGAGAAGGTGCTTCCCCTGGGCGTCGCCCGCTGGCATAGCCTAGTGGATGGCACCCGGAGAAGTCCCTCTCTGTGGGAGCGAATTGGCCGCAGGGATGTATGGGGCAGGATGCGATCCCGCAGATATGTTATTGCAATGCTTGATTTCCTAATTTGGTACTTCATCCCATTTTGTTATTGATGACAACTCTCCGAGCGCAACAATTTGCACATCCTGGGCAAACAGAACTTTTGGTCAATGTAGTTTTCATTATCCATTTGTGTTTTGCAATAGTAAACAGTAGCAGTTTCATTTTATAAAAACAGCATTGCCTTCGGATGAGAAAGGCCGAGTGAGTCATTACATCCAACTTCCTGTCAATACAAGATTGGTCTTTAATATTTTGTCAACTTAAGCTTCAGAAAATTAATCCTTGACACCATATAATATTCTCATCCATAATTGCTTCCTTTACTAGCTTACTTATTTCCTAAACAAATAAACATCCAACACAATGATTCCCACATAAATTATTTGGCATCATGGGAAGCTTCATTCTGATGTATCATAAATGAATATGTCCTGCCTTATATGGGAAAAATCTTTGAAGAACAATAGCACGTTCTTGATAAAGCTAGATATGATGATTTTGATTTTAATGTGGTTTTTTTTAAAAAAAAACAAGCTCTATGGCAATAGATGGGGAAGAAATTGAGGTAGTGACAGATTTTATTTCCCTGGGCTCCAAGATCACCGCAGATGGGGACTACAACCAAGAAATTAAAACGCGTTGCTCCTGGGGAGAAAAGCTATGGCAAATCTAGACAGCATACTAAAAAGCAGAGAGAACACCCTGCCAACAAAAGTGCATATAGTCAAGCCATGCTTTTCCCAGTTGCAATGGATGGCTGTGAAAGTTGGACCATAAGAAAGGCTGAGCGCCAGAGAACTGAGGCCTTTGAACTATGGTGATGGAGAAGACTCCTTTGAGTCCCTTGGACTGCAAGGCGATCAGACCGGTCAGTCGTAGAGGAGATCAACCCTGACTGCTCTTTAGAAGGCCAGATCCTGAAGATGAAACTCAAATACTTTGGCCACCTAATAAAAAGGAAGGACTCACTGGAGAAGAGCCTAATGCTGGGAAAAACTGAAGGCAAAAGAAGAACGGGACGACAGAAAATGAAGTGGCTGGATGGAATCACTGAAGCAGTAGACATGAGCTTAAATGGACTCTGGGGGATGGTAGAGGATAGGAAGACCTGAAGGAACGTTGTCCATGGGGTCATGATGGGTCGGACACGACTTTGTGACTAACAACATTTTCCTTCCATGAATATGATACTTCTTCGAGAGTTTGGTAATATACGATGTTATAATACACAATAGCTCCACTATCATTAATGTTTTGCTGTCTAAAAATGTGTTGGGCTGATGATTCAGCTGGCATCCATGTGAACTAAAGAAATCTCAACACTTCTGTGAAATAGCACATTATGACTTGCCTTTGGCATATAGATGTTATCCCTTTTTATTGTATTATCTAAACTGGCTGCGAGATTCACCTAGTGTTTCTTTTCTTTTGTGGGGGAGACTTCTAACTAGCAACTACGATTTCTTGAGAAGTTTTAAAAAAGCTCTTAAACAAGCAAGTATAGAGTTATTTGACCTTAGGCCAAACTAGGCACAGCCCAAGCTTGTAGCATGATGAAATATTGGGCTTCAAGCATCATCATTATTGGAATGAGGAAGGGACGAAAACTTCAGTTGATGTGGAAATTCTGTAGGATACATTTTAAAACTAAACTCAAATGCAAAGGCCTTAGTCTACTTTCAAAAGACTTTTGTAAAATATCAATTAAAATCTCTGAACACCTGTTGCTTTTCAGCAGTTTAGCATACCGGAGGGGAAGACAGAAAGAAAATATGGAACCTACTTATTGGATATTGTGGGCCTACTTGCAAATTTGAATTCTGTTCACTGTCAGTATACATCTACCTGATAGACCCTGGGTCTCCAACCTTTGCAACTTTAAGTCTGAAGGGCTTCAGCTCCCAGAATTCTCCAGCCAGCTTTGCTGGCTGGAGAATTCTGGGAGCTGAAGTCCTTCAGACTTAAAGTTGCAAAGGTTGGAGACCCCTGTGATAGACTATCTCTGAAAACCCATGGTCCTCAACAAGAAAACAAACAGAAAGATACTCAGCCACATAGCTTTCTGCTTCAAGCAGCCACATATCATGACATAACATTGATTCAGGCTTCCTCTTCATCTCTCCATGGAACGATTTGTACTAAGAAGCCATTGCCTCATATCTTAATTGTACATTGAAGTTCAAGAGGAGGAGGAGGAGGATTAAAATGTTGAGCAGAATCTTTGTCTTTTTGTCCTCCTGAGTGGATGGATGGGCTGTTGAGTATTCCTAAGCACTTTTGGAAGCCACATGTACAGTAATGGACAAGCATCTTTCAGGATAAGGTACAGTTCCTCGGATCACAGGTCAACTTTCTCTCCCTCACTGCATCTCAGTAAAAGTCCCTTTAATGAGTTGTGCGGGAGAAAGGTTCCAATCAGCCGCTCCTGAGCAGCAATTCCTAATATAGGTAGGCCTCAACTTATGACTACAAGTGAGCTCAAAATTTCCATTGCTAAATGAAACATTTCTTAAGGGAGTTTTGCCTCATTTTACAATCTTTCCTGCCACAATTGTTGTGAATCAGAGCACTACAATCACAGTAAGTGGTCAAAATAGTAACAATGGTTCTTAAGTGAATCTGGCTTGCTTGGCAGAAGATTACCAAGTGATCACATGATCCCAGAACATGCAACCATCATAAGCATAAGTCACTTGCCAAGTGTCTGAATTTTGACCACGTGAGCATGTTGATGTTGCTGTTATAACTTTGAATGGTCACTAAATAAACTGTTATAAGGCAAGGCTCTCGGTACTGGTTGGTTTCCTGCAAGAGAGAAGGGTTTTATGGAAAGGGCAACAGTAGAGGAGAAACTTAGCTTAGATATGCAGAATTACCACCTTTCCATGCCAAGCATTTAATTATTTATTTAATAAAATTGAAATGTGATTTCTAATCACAGATTGAGTGACTTTCTTTCCTATAGGACATGGAATGAATAAGACTAATGAAAACTGGTTGTGGTTCATTCTTGAAGCAGAAGGTATTCAAATTCTTCGTGAAAGAAATATATTTTAAATATCATTGAAGCATATGATAACTTATCAAGATGTTTCTCTATACTGCAGAATTTTAAATACACACACATGTGCCATGAACAATATTCAATTTAATTAATTCCTGCGTAATTTACGTGTAAAATAATAAGAATATATCTGTGTCACGTATATACAGACTTGAACATTTCAAACGGGGCTACATTTTAGTGCTTTATCTTATTTAGGACAGATTTAGAAAAGAATAGAGCTGTTTGGAGAATAGAAATTTGATTTCAGTCAAGAGGGAGTGATAATAGAGAAATTCCAGATAAAATATTTTCAGATTTACATGCATTGACTTGATAATGAGTCAATATATTAGGGATGAAACCAGAGACAGAAAACAGCAAATTTAGGAGTGGAACCAACTATAGTTAGAGTTACTAATTTAATTAGTAAATTACTAATTTAATTTCAATCATGATGAATTCTGAGATTTTTAAATTAATAAACGTATGTAGTACAGTTAGTCTATATGAGACCGCCTCCTGCCCCATACATCACCCGATCCGCTCCCACAAAGAGGGTCTTCTCCGGGTGCCGTTGGCCAGGCAATGCCAGTTGGCGACGCCCAGGGGAAGGGCCTTCTCTGTGGTGGGCCCGGCCCTCTGGAATGACCTACCCCCCGACCTATCTCGGACCTCCGCCTCTTCTGCCAACGTCTTAAGACATATCTATTCCAACAAGCCGGCCTGGCATAGCCCCCTGTCTCTGACTTTTTATACAGAAATTGTAATTAACAGGGTTTTAAATGGGTTTTTAGCACGGGTTTTATAATTTAATATATTTTAACGATGTATATTGTTTTTATTGTGCTTTTAATAATGCCTGTGCGCCACCCTGGGTCCTAACAAGGAGAAGGGCGGGGTATAAATCTGAAATAAATAAATAAAATATTCATTTATACATGCAGTGCTTGGATTATGATCATTCATTCTACAACTGTTTAAAATTATGATGATATTGAACGAAGGGTATGACCAGTCTGTGAAGTTGGGGCTGTCACATTGTCCCTGCCAATTCATGGTTATGTTGGTCACAATGTCCTTCAGTCAGGCGATTGCCATTTGTGACTTTTCCCAGTGGGAAATCTGGCATGAGGTCACAAACTACTTTTTTCTCTCGCTTGCCTGCAGCATCCACACAACCTACCATGCTCCACCGCATCTTCCTGTGGCATCTGTGTACCTGTCTACAGGCCATAGTGCTTGATTGTGGCACTCTTCCACCTGCCCTTGGTCAGCACCGACATACTCACACAAGTCTCATTGCATCTGCCAGTAGTATCCACACACATGTCCATGCTCCATAGCACTTGCCTGTGGCACCTGCAGTGCCTGCCTTAATGCACTCCATAATGCCTGCCACATCACCTGTGCAATTGCCATGCTACTTGCAATCCACCTGTACTGTATAGCACCACCCTGTGACACACAGTCTCACCCATGTACCTGCCTTTACTATATAACACCTGCCTGTGGCACCAATCTGTTTAGGCTTCATAGCACTTCACATGACAACTGCCTGCCTCTAGCATCTGCCTGTGAATCTCATCTGCAGTTCTAACCTTTACTTTTTACTTTACTTTATTTTCAATTTATATACCGCCCTTTTCACCCAAAGGGACTCAGGGCGGTGCACAGAAAGATAAAAAACCCCACACAATATACAAAATTTAAAAAACAATTAAATCAATAAGACTGTGCTAAAATTGAATAAATAGTTAAAAACATAAATAACGAATTAAAAGTCCCTAATCTATGTCAGGCCGGCAAGACGAAAGAAATGAGCTTTTACCATCCGACGGAAGTGACGTAGGTCCGTGATGGTACGGATATCGGGGGGGAGGTCGTTCCAGAGTGTCGGACCCGCCACAGAGAAGACTCTCCCCCTGGGAGTCGCCAGTCGGCATTGACCGGCTGACGGCACCCTGAGAAGGCCAACTCTGTGAGAGCGGACAGGTCGAAGGGAGGACTGTGGTAGGAGGCGGTCTCTCAAGTAACCAGGACCCGAGCCATGGAGCGTTTTGAAGATGGTAACTACAACCTTGAAGCGCACCCGGAAGACCACAGGCAGCCAGTGCAGCTCACGCAGGAGATGTGTTACGTGGGAGTAACGAGAGACTCACAGAATTCCCCGCGCGGCTGCATTCTGCACTAGCTGGAGCCTCCGGGTGCACCTCAGGGGGAGCCCCATGTGGAGGGCATTGCAGTAGTCTAGGCGGGAAATAACGAGGGCACTGCTGACTGCTTGCCTGGCATTCCTCCCTCTTCCCATATGTGGGGTCATGTGGGGGTCCTCCCTTAATGACTCTTGTGGTCCTAGTGGTTATGATGGCTACCAGATCTGCCAGCATTGTTGTTGCTAAGTGATGCAGTCCCATGACTTTGGGGTTTACAATTGTATTGCTTAGCAACAGGCTCAGATGCCATCATATCCCAAAGCCTACTTATAATGAGGTTTGGCAAATCTTTGCTTGAAGCTTTCATGTGACATTTTAAAAACCCGGTCATTGACACGCTGTTAAGGTTATTTTGCTTTGGATTCATATTTAACCACTACGGTAGTTGCAGTTTTCAAAACTTTTGTTTGACTGGTCAATACAGGAAAATAAAAGTTAGCTTGTGTTTTCTATTTGAAGTCTAACTCTAATCATGTGATCAACATGTCAATGCTATGTTAGACCTTTCCAAAAATATTTTTGGTTTCTAACTGGAGGGATTTAAAAAAAAAAAAAACTGTTATATTAACACAATCTAGTTTTGTACCACTTTATAATGCCTTGGTGAGGCCACACTTGGAATCCTGCATCCAGTTTTGGTCACCATGATGTAGAAAAGATGTGGAGACTCTAGAACAGGGGTCTCCAACCTTTGCAACCTTAAGTCTGAAGGACTTCAGCTCCCAGCAAAGCTGGCTGGAGAAGTCTGGGAGCTGAAGTCCTTCAGACTTCAGACCGGTTGCTCTAGAAAGAGTGCAGAGAAGAGCAACAAAGATGATTAGGGGACTGGAGACTAAAACATATGAAGAATGGTTGCAGGAACTGGGTATGTCTAGTTTAATAAAAAGAATTAGGGGAGACATGATAGCAGTGTTCCAATATCTCAGGGGTTGCCACAAAGAAGAGGGAGTCAAACTATTCTCCAAAGCACCTGAGGGCAGAACAAGAAGCAATGGGTGGAAACTAATCAAGGAGAGAAACAACTTAGAACTAAGGAGAAATTTCCTGACAGTTAGAACAATTAACCAGTGGAACAGAAGTTGCCTCCAGAAGTTGTGAATGCCCCAAGTCTTCAAGAAGATGTTGGCTAGCCATTTGTCTGAAATGGTATAGGGTTTCCTGCCTAGGCAGGGAGTTGGACTACATGACCTCCAAGGTCCCTTCCAACTCTGCTATTGTATTGTATTGTATACCATGATCTCATGATAAAAAGAAGAAAGTTTAAGGGAGAAAATATTTTCCTTAAAGGTTTAGGTGTGCCCTGAGAGGATTTTTGTGCGCTTTGCAAGCCTTGTTATGTGTAACCTTTCACTCGCTTTGAAAGTTGTAAAACCTGACTAAGTTTATCTTTTCCAATCAATAGGGGCAGCGGTATGCTCAAAACGGCAAAGAGACAGCCAACTCCTAATCGCTGTGGATCAGACTGAAATGGGTTTACGTTAACAGAGTTCCTGTACCTGAGCATCAGGTGTTTTGAAACATTATTTTTTCAGCACCTGATCTGAATCGGGAAAGTAAAAGAAGATTCACTGAAAACTCTCTGGGACAACATTCTACTGGCTTGGAATGAGGAAATGGCGGCAGCGACTTCATTGCAGATTGTAGGACTGATCCTGGGAGGCATTGGCGCTGTTGGGACCTTTGCCATCACTGGCATGCCCCAGTGGCGAGTGACGGCTTTCATCGAAAGCAATGTGGTGGTCTTTGAGACATTTTGGGAAGGCCTCTGGATGAATTGTATAAGGCAAGAATCCATCAGGATGCAATGCAAGGTTTATGACTCCCTCCTGGATCTCCCGCCAGACCTGCAGGCTTCAAGAGGCTTGATGTGTGCAGCTTCAGCTCTGGCATTCCTCGCTTTTGCAATAGCTGTTCTTGGCATGAAGTGTACCCAGTGCACAGGAAATGATGACCGCATCAAAGGCTACATTCTGCTGGCAAGTGGCATCTCCTTCATCCTGACTGGCATTGTGGTGCTCATCCCAGTGTGCTTTGTTGCCCATAACATTATCCGAGACTTCTACAATCCCATCATCACAGTGGCTCAGAAGCGAGAGCTTGGAGAAGCACTTTACATAGGCTGGACTTCAGCTTTCTGCCTTGTGGCTGGAGGGGCAATTTTATGTTGTTTCTGCCGTTGTGAAGAAAAAACCCGAAGCTACCGGTACTCATTGCCCTCACAACCCACCACGCACCGCAGCCACAATATTCAAAGAAGAGCTGAGAGTGCATATTCTAAAAGTCAATATGTTTAGTTGTCTTGATCCAAGAAGAAGAATCTTTTACATCCAACGTAAAATTTGATAAGGTGAGAAGAAGCTTTGCTCGAGTAAAATACAGTGCATGCTGGATGCCACTTTAATCTATGTACTCTAAAACAAAAGACAGAAATGTCTTCAGATATTTCAGAGCAGGAATGGAGTTTGAAGCTGGATCTTGTTTCCAATTTGTCCTTTTCAAATTAATCTCTATTAAGAAGTATTCACACATTTATACTTTGGAAATGTCCACTTTAAATCTACAAATGATTATTTGCATAGCTAGTCTTTAATAAAATGTTCTTCAGTTGTCAGAAAGAATGAAATCATATGTTTCAAATAGTTGGTTTTCATTTTCTGTCAAAATGTTTCTTTAGTTTACCCCAAAAGCATTAATATTTTGTGTAAACATAAGGCTTTTTGAATAATTAATATCTGTTTTTGTTGTAAATTGTAATCTGACATTAATTTGATGTGCATTCGATTTCATTCTGCAGTTAAAAAAATGTTATTATTAAACATATTTCACATTGCATCAGATAACAAGTTTTGTGTGACTTTTCCAATGGCTAAATCTAATTTGTATTCAAAATGTGAAATCTACAATAAACATGGAAAGTATCTCATGTGACTGACCAGAAGTTGGATTTTGAGGGGGAGAAATATCTCTGAGTAGCTCGTAGGATTTATTTTAAGTTATATATATATATTTTAATCAGGATGTGTTGCATGTACAAAGCATTTAAATTTTTATATTTGAGAGGCCTAAAGGAAATGCAACCATTCATATTACAATGTGTTAAAATAGCTGCTGAGATTGCTTTCAGGTTTTAAAAGGTTAATAATGTCAATCACATAGCTATATACATGCATTCTTCTTATAGAAAAAGGAATTAGACATTCCTTTCATAGATTGCTTGAGCTGAAATAGGGCAGGAAACTGATTACAGCAATAAGATTATAGTGGAGTACAAGTTGACTATTCAGAATTATTTATATTGTTGAAAATTAAAAGTTTTCATAGTCATACAGCTTATAGTTAGTGAAGAGCAAACACAATTCTTTTATAATTAATCATAGGAAGAAGCTGTGTAATCCAATTGCGTTAATAGCGATAGGTATTTTACTGTTAAATATTATTGGATTTAGAACAGGGATGTCCAAACTTGGGAACTTTAAGACTTGTGGACTTCAACTCCCAGAATTCCCCAGCCAGCTATGCTGGCTGGGGAATTCTGGGAGTTGAAGTCCACAAGTCTTAAAGTTCCCAAGTTTGGACATCCCTGATTTAGAACGTACTTTCAAATATCACAAATGCTGTTTACATCAAGATGATTTTTAGATCTGAGGGAAATTGCACAATGTGCCATTTGGAGTACAGGTAGTACTCACAGCATTCGAAGTTATAGCAGCACTGAAAAAAGGGACTTACAATCATTTTTCACACTTACGATCATTGCGGTATCCCCATGGTCACATGATCAAAATTCAGGCACCTGACTCATATTTATGATAGTTGCAGTGTCCCAAGGTCATGTGATCACTTTTGTAACCTGACAAGAAATGACAATGGGGAAGCTTAAAACCGTGTTGCTAACTTAACAGCTGTAGTGTTTCACTTAACAAGTGTGGAAAAGAAAGATCATACAATGGGACAAAACTCACAACTTTCTTGCTTAGTAACAGAAATGTATGGCCTTATCTGTGGTCTTTTTCTAATAGTGTTGTTAAATGATGGCATTTTGAGCACTGGAGATGTGAATTAGGCATTAAAAAGAGTAAACCTCCCTTCCAAACTTTCACTTCATTTCATGCAGCAAAGTATTCCAGCCTTCCACAACTCCGAGGCTCCTATATATTGGGCCTACACTGTATATATACAAATGGAATTTGTAGACCAATGTATTTGGAAAGCAAATAGCAGATATCCAGATACTGTACAAACTAACAGGCAAGAAAATAAAGTGTTTTTCTTCTAATAGAGAGCTGTTGTGGCCCAGCCGGCTCCGGATGAGCTGATGATGGACTCCTCTAGCGAGGAGTCCTATGAGTCTGCTCTAGAGGAGGAGGCCGAGAGTGAGAGAGCAGAGAGCCCAGCTAGGCATCAGGAGGCACCTGGGGCTTGGTGTAGTGGGGAGGAGGAAACCCAGTTTGTCCCTGATGTCAGCCTAAGAAGGATTGAGAAGAGGCAACGTCAATTAGCAGAAAGATGCAACCGGAGAAAATAATGATTATCAGCTGCCTAATTGACCGGCCCCTCCCAAGAGGCTTTAAAAGAAATCCTCTGTGAAGAGTAGGTTTGCAGGAAACAACGTATCATCTGAAGAGTCAAAGCTTTCGTGTGTGTCAAGTTCTTTCCTTAAGAATCTTCAGGCCTAGTCAAGGTCAGTCCGGGCAAGCTGCTAAGTATCAGTCAGTTTAGTCATTTGTCTTGTGAAGGAGGGAGTCAGAACAGAGAGCTATCCGATTTGTTGTCAAAATCTGAAAGTCCTAATCATGTTCCTGACTTTAATATAAAATTTTAAAATATGTAGGAAGGAAAAATCAAATTTTCAATATTTTTTGGAAATCTGGAAACCAGTACAAGAAGTGTCTGTGTTAGTATAATTCACAATCCTTAGTTTCATTCCCTCTCTTTCTATGGAAGGGTTTTGGGTTTTTTTTGCTTTACTTCCCTCCAGTTTCAGCATTATCTCCTATCATCTCGGACTTCATGTCTTCAGTGTGCTTATGGTATATTCATGGACGTAAAAAATAAATGCAGTCTGCCTTTAATTAAGTCGTCATGGCTTAATTCTGTTCTTCAAATAAATACTTCAGGTATTTTGATACAATTAGTTATGGAAGATCCTATATAAATAGCTTCCGTTTAAATTATTTGATCTCTTTCATTATGTATATAGTATAAAATAAATAGCATTAGTAGTACAACTATTAAGATTGGCTGGTGAGAACGTTGCCAAACTGCCTTCATTTTAAAGGTCTATTGGTGAGTTAAGAGGGCAAACCCCCTTCATCTCCAATCTATAGCACAGAATAAATTTGGCATCTGCTGACTTCTTCCTCAGCTGAGCAGATAGGAATAATTGTATATCTGTACTACTTTTTCTATTTTAATTCTGAAGATGTTTTAAATTGAGTACCCAAATAACCCTGGGTGTAACAGGAAGATCAGTAACAGGTAAAGATAATCCATCGGTTTGGTTTTCTTCCATTTTACGCTTTACGCATGGTCACTCAAGCCCTCGTCATCTCCCGCCTGGACTACAGTAATGCTCTCTACATGGGGCTTCCCTTGAGGTGCACCCGGAGGCTCCAGCTAGTTCCGAATGTAGCCGCACGTGGGATTCTGGGAGCCTCCAGATGCTCCCATGTGACACCTCTCCTGCGCGAGCTGCACTGGCTGCCTGTGGCTTTCCGGGTGCGCTTCAAGGTGCTAGTAACAACCTTTAAAGCGCTCCATGGCAAGGGATCTAGGTACTTGCAAGACCGCCTTCTACCAAATACCTCCCTTCGACCAGTTCGCTCCCACAGAGAGGGCCTCCTCAGGGTGCCGTCAGCCAGTCAATGTCGGCTGGTTACCCCTAGGGGGAGAGCCTTCTCTGTGGCAGCTCCTGCCCTCTGGAACGACCTGCCCCCTGACCTCCGCACAGCTACGGACCTGCACCTGTTCCGCCGAGCCCTGAAGACCCATCTTTTTCGTACGGCCGGCCTGGTGTAGCTTTTAATCTGGTTTTATTGGGGTTTTTATTGTGCATTTTAGAGAAGGCTTAGTATTTAATTTATTTTTAGCATAGGTGTTTATATTGATGTTTTTATTATTGTTTTTTTATCATTGCCTGTTCACCGCCCTGAGTCCCGTAAGGGAGAAAGGGCGGTATACAAATTCGAATACAATTACAATTACAAAATTTTTACAAATAGTTGTAACATTTGTTGCAAATGAGTGCTTTGAAGAGAGACTACACCTAGTCGAGCTTTTTTTTCTTTCTCTTTCTGTGTTTACATGCATGTTTGCTATTTCATTCACAATTTGAATTTCCTTGAGTTTTGATACTTACTTTTTAGCATGCTATACTGCTCCACCCTTGGAATGAAGCTAAATAGTTGTAATGTGTGTTGCAAATGAGTGCTTTGAAGAGAGACTACACCTAGTCGAACTCAGAGGTAAGATCAGTAACAGGTAAAGATAATCCATCAGTTTGGTTTTCTTCAGTTTCTTATTTTTTTTCTTACATCAATTCATTTTATCCATTTCACATATCCTGGATTCAGCTAAGCGATGATGTTTAATAGAAGAGCCCGGGAGCATGCCCATTCTGCCAGATCTAGTGGGATGAGTAGAAATGATCAGAGACAGGAAGTCTCTGGCTTTGTGCTATTCATAGTTGTAGAGGTAATAGCCAGCAGCTTGACTTGCCTCCAGACCAGTGGTGGGATTCAGCCGGTTCGCACCTATTCGGGAGAACCGGTTGTTAACTTTCTAAGCAGTTCGGAGAACCGGTTATTGGAAGAAATCTTAATTTACAGGGCGAATCCTGTAAGGAAGGCAGGAAGGAAACATTCTGATGTTGTTTCTAGCCTAATCATTATTGCCCTGCTTACAGAAACTCCCTTTCCGGTTAACCCTTATTACATTGTAACAGCTAAGGTGAAGCGCCCATCAACCTGAGTGATGTTGTTGGCCACTCCCACCCAGTCGCATGACCACCAAGCCCTGCCCACCCAGCTGGTCATTAGGGTAGAGAACCGGTTGTTAAATTATTTGAATCCCACCACTGCTCCAGAAGCTAGTGTAACTCACAAAGCAGTGGTATTATATATTCACGTGGCTATATTCTGTACCAGAGGTGGGTTCCTACCGGTTCAGACTGGTTCGAATGAGTAGATAGTAACTTGGCCTGCCATGCCCCCAAACTGCTTCTATCGGCACCACCGTAGGCGCCACCATCTTGGTTTTTTTGCTTCTACGCATGCGCAGAAGCATTTTTTTTTCAATACTGTGCATGCATGTGTACTGAACCAATCAGGAAATGACTAAGACATAAGTGACATGAGTGAAATTTCTGGATCCAGCAACAGGTGAAATTGGTGATCAAGATGGATTTAAAGTCCCTTCTGGTCATGACCATTATATGTGCCTCAAGCAGGAATAGTGACACCTTTCACCATGTAGATTTTAACAAGGAGTGGTGAGAAAGATGAGCTCTGAGGTAGCCAGTGATATTGGGACTGGACTTATTTGCCCTCTACACCAGGGGTCCCCAACCTTTGCAACTTTAAGTCTGAAGGACTTCAGCTCCCAGACTTCTCTAGCCAGCAAAGCTGGCTGGAGAATTCTGGGAGCTGAAGTCCTTCAGACTTAAAGTTGCAAAGGTTGGGGACCCCTGCTCTACACTGACTGGAATTAGCCTCAGAGGAAGAAGGAAATCCCTCCATTCTTAACCTCCAAAACTAATCCAGAAGAATATCATAATTGAAAGGCCACTGAAATATCAAGGAAGGCTAGGATGGATGCATCACCCCCATCCTGAACCCATACGCTGACTTGCATTAGTACTGTTTATTGTAACTATACAACGAGTAAAAATTTAAATAATCAAAATCAAAGATTACACTTTGACATCCTGAGAATTAGAATTCGTAACTGATATTGGCTCACTTTAATTACTTTTCTAATTTGATGAAATATGCAAATCAATAGTAATATAACTCTTATGTTGATGAAGGTAAACTAATTGTCGGGGAACAATATTTAATCAGAGGACTTGGTAACCCTGACTTCTAAACAAACAAATCAGACTTACAATTTCTAGTAAGCAAGAGACTTTGAGGGGTGTGTGTGTGTGTGTGGAGAACCTTTCACTTCAGCCATACTTTTTTACTCATGACATGTTGCCTGAAAGTAGATCTGATCTTCTAGTATTCATTATCTAGATTGAAAAACAAAAGGAGAAGATGTGGGTAGTGGCTGCCATAATATTGTAATGCTAAACTACAACAAAAAAAGATTACTGCAATATTTCCATAATTGCTGAGCTTTAAGTTCCAATAAATAATCTCAGGTTGCCAAAACTTTACTAGGACTTTATAGGCATTTGAATGCACAGGGCTTCACCAGTGCTTCAATTCATTAACTTCAGGATCTATTTATCTTGCTTTTACTTATCTATGTTAAAAGAACTGCTTAAGCAATGCAATTCATTGATTTGGAGAATTATCAGGGCATAGCTTGAAAAAGACCTTCTGTACACAATATTGTTTGCTAATTACTAATTCATTACTAATTTCATAACTAATGAATGAAAACAGAGACCCTCAGTGTGTCTACATAAATAATTCACATTCATCTATTCCTTGAAACATTGTCAAATATCCTAAATCCAGCCTTTGATTTTTGTCATCAACTCATAAATCTATTTTAGCAGATAGAACACCACATTCATTTTACCCATTATATTTTGACACTGATGCAATCATTATTGTTGTAGAATAATTATCAGCACTATAGTTAGAACCAAATCATTTAATTATAGTCTTGTAGAAACATTGAAATTCAAAAAAGCATCAGCGTCAGGTATAAGTTAGACTCACCCTTCCCAAGGATATGATTTGCTAGCCAGGTATTAGGTCTTGCTTTTGTAGAGGCTCAGAAGAGATATATAGCAAGTTCCTCCGAGTAGGCAGATGTGATCTGAACTCTTCACCGGTACAGATGGAGACGAACTTAAATTCATCCGACCCAGGAGGAAACCATGAATACACTGTCAACTTTTCAGAGGAATGAAGATCTTCTTTAGAAAGCCTATTTTTGCCTGTTGCTTTTCTGGGTACAATTTTCTGAGATGGCTTTTTGTCCAGTGCAAATGATGGCTTGGCTGCTTGGGATTATTGGCATGTTTGGGACGGTTATTGTCACTCTGATGCCTCAATGGAAAGTATCAGCCTTTACAGGGAACAACATCATAGTCTTTGAGACTATTTGGGAAGGCTTGTGGATGGTATGTGTCAGTCACATCAAGAATTATCAGTGCGAATTCTACAAGTCCATTCTGGCCCTTCCACCTATGTTAGATGCTGCCAGAGGATTGATGTGCACTGCTTGTGCACTGTCAGTGATTGCTTGTCTGACTGCCTTTGCTGGTATGAAATGCATCCGAAATCCAGGCAGTAATGAACAAGTCAAAAGAAACATTTTATTCACAGCTGGAGTAAGTTTTTTCCTGGCTGGGGTTTTTGTGCTGATTCCTGTTTCCTGTATTGCTAATGATATCATCGAGAATTTTTACAATCCAGAAATCCAAGCTGCTCGGAAACGTGAATTGGGAGCTGCTCTCTATTTAGGCTGGATCTCAGGCTCATTTCTAATCTGTGGAGGAAGCATGTTTTGTGGTTTCTGCTGCTGCCCTGAAGAACCTGAAATATATCAGCATTCAGCACCTTGCAGCCAAATCAAGCCTACGGCAATGCGTTCCTATGTATGATTCCTTCAGGTCTGCATCTTGAACTTGTCTGAGACAAAGAAATGAATTTTGGGATTCTAACTTTAAATCCAGGACAATACAGTTATGTGGATTCAATCAATAACAGATTTTCATCTAGGAGTATGCTCTTTGGGTAGATCACTTCCTTTACTTAGCAATGCATCATGCAACAGTATGAAGACATTGTATTTGCTGCAAAACTCTCAGACTATGCCCATAAGGTATTGTGTTTTCAGGGAAAGAAAATTAGATTCAATCTGTTTTCTCCTACTTTTGAAGTTCTTTTGACGTTCTCTTGATCAGGATGAATGTTATGCCTAACTTTTTTTGATGTGAAATGCATGCTTATATACAGATAGTGGGACACACACACACACACACACACACACACACACACATGCACAACTTTCAGGTGCATTGAAGCATTGGTGCTTTCACATTTTGAAACCTGAAAGCTTGCAGATGAATTTTAAATCTGCTGGAATTTCCTTCCTTTTAAAATACCCTTTGCTGAAAGTTTAGGAAAAATCGACTCTATTATAGTTAATATCTATTTTCTTTAGTTTTTCTTTTTAATTTATTAATGTGAAAAGTAAAAAGTTTATCAAGCCCTAATTTAGTTTTGTTTTTTTCTGACCTAAGAATCCCTAGATCTGTGGTTTTTAACTCCCAGACATATGACGCTAACATACAAATTGCTAAGAATTATGGTTGTTGATGCAGCTAGAAAGACCTAGGTTAGGGAAAATTGGCTAAATGGATCACAATATTTTGCTAATATCTCTGTTTGATGTGTCATAATTAGTTCAAAAAACACAGAGGAAACAGGAAGGAGCTTAGTGTATAAGAATGGCCAGTACAACTTTAACCGAGAGAACAATTCCAGAGCAAGTGTATTAAAGAAATGCATTAATTTTAAAATATGTTGTAAGAAATTTGATTTTGTATGTTATGCCTGATTATGTTTCTTTCCTAAGTTGTATTTGCTAAATGATACCTCTTACATAAATATATGAGTAAATTTGATCTGGTGAATAAAAGACCTTAGAGTTTATAGAAAAGTACAATTTTTGGTGCAGTGTAAATTATTATTGGATTTTCCCAGTTTTTGCCAAGAAACTTATAGTGCGGCTTTCAGCATTTGCCTGCTCAATGTTCAATAAATTTCTGCATAACCTAACTTTGTGATTCTGTTCAGGACAAAATAGATACTTATTACGAAGAAAAAGTTAATATAAACTACTAGCTCTAATAGTAAGGTTTGCTCTGCGTCTGTCAGTCAATCTATCTGAACTTCTCCATCTCTCTCCAGGTTACTGTACAACCTAAACTGAAATATACACAAAACATACACTATATATTACAGTACTTAAATTATGACCTTCTATAGTTTCTTATTACTAGACCCATACAATGTATGTGAATCCATTTTGATGCATATATCCTGCATTGCATACACATTATAATTAATTAATTATAGCTGCCCATTCCCATAGAGTTTTTGGACAACGTATGAATATAATGCAAAATAATACAAACAATTAAAAACATGCAATCACATAGGCAGCCTAGAGTAAAACAATCAAACAATAAGAAATCCAACCAAACCAGAAACCCCACAAGGACAACCACCTCAGACCTGAGACTAAAGCCAAATCTAGAGAATTTTTGGGAGCCCTAGGAAAGAGGGTGCTATCCTCACTCTTTGGAGGGATGCTGTTTCAGAAGGCAATAGCTACAACAGAGAAGGCACACTTCCTTAATTCTGTAAGATGACCATATTTAATAGAATGTACCAGCTGGGCAGAAAAAGTTGGAGATAGGCCCTTAGATGTTCAAGCCATAAAGGGTTTTTATAAATAAGGGTCAGAAGCCTCATTTGTACCCAGAAGAGCTTACTCAGTAGCCATGACATATGGACATATTAAAAAGTGCTTGTTATTCTCACGCTTATGAGGGTTGTAGCATTCTCATGGTCACGTGATAAAAATTCAGACACTTGGCAACTGGCATATATTTATGATGGCTGCAGTCTCCCCGGGTCATGTGATCACCTTTTGCAACCTTCTGACAAGCAAAGTCAATGGGGAAGCATGATTCACTTAACTACTAACTCAATGGTTGCAGTGATTCACTTAGCAACTGTGGCAAGAAAGCTCATAAAATGGAGCAAAACTCACTTAATTGCTAAGCAATTGATATTTTGGGCTCAATTGTGCTCATGTGAGGCTTCCAGATGATCTTCAAGAACTATATACTTAGGTAAAAATAATGTTATATGGAGTTATGATGTGAGCTTCTTAAATTTTAATAAGCGTTCACCCAGGCCAGCAATTAAATGGAAGTTTTCTAAGAAAAGGCTTGAGTTTCCAAGAAAACTGTGTTAACCATGAAATTTTGAGGATTTTGAGAAATTTTGATTTTGAGGAAACATTTTTTTCATTTTTCATTTTATTTTATTAAATTTATACCCCGCCCTTCTCCAAACGGACCCAGGGCGGCGCATAGGAATGTTAAAATGCATACAAAACATATAAAATTTGTATCGTATTGTATATGTAATTTTTGTTGTTGCGTTTAAAAAAAATAAAAAAAAATATTAAAAAAAAAACATATAAAATTTAAAAAACTTATTCTAATAAAACCTGCGCTAAAAACCGAATTAAAAATCCCAATTTAAAACTGTCTAATAGTCAGTAATGGAGGTTACGCTAGGCTGGCTAGATGGAATAGATGTGTTTTCAGACACTTGCGGAAGAGGCGGAGGTCAGAGATGGTGCGGAGTTCAGGGGGTAAGTCGTTCCAGAGGGCTGGCCCCGCCACAGAGAAGGCTCTTTCCCTGGGTGTCACCAGTCGGCATTGTCCAGCCAACGGCACCCTGAGGAGGCCCTCTCTGTGGGAGCGTATCGGTCTGAGGGATGTATGGGGCAGGAGGCGGTCTCGCATTTCCCATTGCCCATTTACACATCTCAGTATGTTACAGAGCATAAGAGAATGGATTCAATTAAGGTGGTGTTTGGACACTTGACCATTTTCAGAATGTTTGTGTCTGTTGAGTCGGAGACCAGTTTAGCAGAGTTTCATCATGAAGCACCACCAAGAATTTGTTTTTTTTCCGGTATTTCAGCGAAAACCTATTTGCCTAAAATTTTACACATGAAAATCGCAAGTAATTGTTGGGGTGGGACCTGCAGACAGTCTCCCCCCCCCCAAAAGAATGAGATACAGCATAGTGAAACTTTACTGGCAAAAGCATAAACATCAGTGCAAACATTTTTAGGTATGCTACAATATTAATACTTACAAGTAATTTTGGTATGAGGGCCATTTCCTGTTGTCTTTTACCACACAAATGCTTTGGAATAATCCACAGAAGGATGGTGGGAACAGAAAACACCAATGAATTATTCCTTAGAACAGTGTTTCTCAACCTTGGTCACCTGAAGATGCGTGGACTTCAACTCCCAGAATCCCCCAGCCAGCTAGCTGGAGAATTTTCGGAGTTGAAGTCCACGCATCTTCAGGTGACCAAGGTTGAGAAACACTGCCTTAAAAGAGCATTGATTTTATCTATCTATCTATCTATCTATCTATCGATCGATCGATCGATCGATCGATCGATCTATCTATCTATCTATCTATCTATCTATCTATCTATCTATCTATCTATCTATCTATCTATCTACCTACCTTCCTTCCTTCCTTCCTTCCTACCTACCTACCTACCTACCTACCTACCTACCTACCTACCTACCTACCTATCTATCTATCTATCACACAATAATCCATTTAAAACGTTTTCCAGATTGGCTTAGAAAGTTCAAGAATAAGAGAGATAAAGTCATAAAATCTCAAATATACCAAACACCAGGGGCTGGGGGAAGGAGAAGAGCTAAAGCGAACCAGAGATTTCGGGGTAATTTCTAAGTCACTAAAATAAGTCTTCTTGTTTTAAATATTTGAAGTTCTACTCCCAAGTTTGGGAAGTAATAGGACACGAAGCTACATGTGTGCTTATTTTCGAGCTACATTATGGATTCAGATAATGAAACTTGGTGTCTCAACAAGCACTGCTAATTTAAATATACATTTAACAGAGAAGTAGCATTATGATCAAGGTTTCTTTATCTGAAGAAGGGGCTGCTTGCTTTGACGATGATTCTTGCTTTAAACTGTATAAAAACAGCTGAATGCAAATGACCGGAATATATTTACATTTCAATACTGATAATAAGGTATGAGAACCACATGACAAATAATATGTTGACTATAGCTATGTTTAGAGTTGCTAAGATAACACAATAATTCCTTTGAATTTATTTTTTAAATACAAATGATTCATTTCTCCAACTTTATGCATATTGACTCAGAATAAAATTCCTCTCAGATTAGGAGGATGTAAAGGATTAACATTTATATCTATTGTTCTGTTCTGAATAAACAGCTTAGTCTTAGTTATTTCCATGCTGGACAGCCCCTCTTTCTCTCCAGGCACAGAATAAATCCTTCTGGGACAGAGTTTGGTTGCAACAGCTGGAAGAAGGGGTACCGTCCTTGATTTGTTGAACCAACAATATTTGTCTTGGCTCACGTAAAACTGAAACAACACCAGACAAGCCATATAGTATGTTTGTGAACTGCTGGAATTACTCCTTTAGTGTATTTGTATTTATGAACAAGAACAGTCTTTGTTTCACAGATCAGTTTGAAACAGCCAACTTATTCATCCAAGTGGGAGCTTTATTTTCCATCTGAACTTTTGAAACTTCATTCGATTTAAAACAGCAGCAACAATTTATTGTAAGTTATGAGGGATGGCTTAATGGAAATATAAATTTAAGCTTATTAGGGCAGTTTTCGTGTTTCTGAATCCTAGCTGTAACAATAAATAACGAAGTTCACCTGTGCATTTGTTAATATTAGAGTCTGGCAGAATTCTGGTTTTTAAGAATATTGATTCACCTTTAATACAAAATACTGGAAAACATATTAGAAACTGATTAAATATACCGAGACTTGTATAATGTAAAGCTCTAACTGAAATCAAAAAGTTATTTTTGATAACTTTTTTTTATTTATTATTGTTTTTGTACAAATTTAGTTTCAGCTATTGTCTCTTATCAGTGGTGGGATTCAGCAGGTTCGCACCTATTCGGGAGAACCGGTTGTTAACTTCCTAAGCAGTCCAGAGAACCGATTATTGGAAGAAATCTCCTTTTGTCTTTTCCCCTCTTTGCAGGGGATCCTGTAAGGAAGGCAGGAAGGAAACATTCTGATGTTGTTTCTAGCTTAATCTTTATTGCCCTGCTTAAAGAAACTGCCTCTCTGGTTAACCCTTATGACAGGGATGTCCAAACTTGGGAACTTTAAGACTTGTGGACTTCAACTCCCAGAATTCCCCAGTCAGCTATGCTGGCTGGGGAATTCTGGGAGTTGAAGTCCACAAGTCTTAAAGTTCCCAAGTTTGGACATCCCTGCCTTATGACATTGTAACACCTAAGACAAGGCACCCATCAACGTGAGTGATGTTGCATTGGCCACGCCCACCCAGTCACATGACCACTGAGCCACGCCTACCCAGCTGGTCATTAGGGCAGAGAACCGGTTGTTACATTATTTGAAACCCACCACTGTCTCTTATGCTTTGTCAAAGTGCCTTTTTTCAGAATACAGTTGTTACATATTGTTACACATAATGACATACACAATGTTATGACCTTTTTTGCCACAGTTGTTAACTGAATCACTTTGATTGTTGAGTGAATCCAATTTCCCCCACTGACTTTGCTTGCTGGAAGTCAATTGGGAAGGTCACAAGTGATGACCACATAAACTTGTGGACTCTCGGACAATTATACGTGCAAGCTCTGGATGAAAAATCACTTTTTTCAGTGCTATAACTTTGAATGGTTGTTAAACAAAGGGTCATAAGCCAGGGATTATATGAAATGAGGAAAAAACAAACAAATAGATGCATAATAACCTTTAGATCAGGGGTTCCCAAACTTGGCAACTTGAAGACTTGTGGACTTCAACTCCCAGAATTCTCCAGCCAGCTCTGCTGGCTGGAGAATTCTAAGAGTTGAAGTCCACAAGTCTTCAAGTTGCCAAGTTTGGGAACCCTTGCTTTAGATTGATAACACTAGCAGCTCTCCACTCAAAGCATTATTTATGGCCTCCTTCAGTAAACATGAATGAAGTCAAAAATTTAATAATTTCCAATATTTTATTATTTACATCAGCAGTCAAAGTTAGTTTGTTCATTAATAAACTTACATTGCTTACTCCATTTCATTGATAGTTTCAGAAGGACCATACAAAATCCATTCCCATTTTATAAAAAGTGAAAACGTCATACAATCTAAAAAGAAACCACAAATAAACCCATTACTATTTATAAACTGGTAAATAGCGAGGGGTGTGGTGGCTCCGTGGCTAAGCCCTTGAGCTTGTTGATCAGAAAGGTCGGCAGTTCAAAAGTTCGAATCCCTAGCGCCACATAATGGCGTGAGCTCCTTTTACTTGTCCCCGCTTCTGCCAACTTAACGGTTTGAAAGCAGGTAAAAATGCAAGTAGCAAAATAGGAACCACCTTTGGTGGGAAGGTAACAGCGTTCTGTACACCTTTGGCGCTTAGCCATGCCAGCCACATGACCACAGAGACTCTTCGGACAGCACTGGCTCTTTAGCTTTGAAAAAGAGATGAGCACTGCCCCCTAGGCTCAGGAACAACTAGCATATATGTGCGAGGGGAACATTTACATTTACCTTTTATTTATAAACTGACCCACTGTACAATATTCATTCTTATTTCCTTCTGCAACATCATTCTGTAATGGCAACACTGAAAGGTAGGTAAACAAGTCTGCTTTTAGTCAAGCTTGACAGCTCATGACTTCATGGTCACGTTTGTATTGTTCTCTTGGCAATCTAGAAAGAGTTTGCTACTGCCTTTTCCTTCTGGGATGTTGTTGTTGTTGTTTGCTCTTTTTCACTTTAGCATATGGATTTCATGGTTACCTGACCTCCCACCCAGGTTCTGATCAAATCAGAACTTTTTAAGGTTTTAAAATTAAGCAGATTCACAGTGTTTCTCCACCTTGTCAACTTGAAGATGTCTGGACTTCAACTCCTAGAATTCCCCAGCCAGCGGATGCTGGCTGGGGAATTCTGGGAGTTGAAGTCCAGACATCTTCAAGTTGACAAGGTGGAGAAACACTGGGCTAGGTGCTGTTATCTTAAGGTGACCAGACGTCCCGCTTTTGGTGGGACAGTCCCGGTTCACCAGCAGATGTCCCGCGCCCCACCACCTCTTCAAAATGTCCCGCTTTTTGGGGGCAGGCGGCAGGCGTGGATAGCTGAGCGTGCCGGCTCGGGTGTCGGGGCCGAGGAGAGGGAGGGGTGCATGCTCCGGCGCGGCATGCACCTGTGCAGAGGGCTTTGGGGCAGGGGCACGCTCCCACCTGCCCTCTTTAAAAGCATGCCATGCAGGAGCGCCCCCCCCCCCCCCGTCGACGGTGTCCCGCTTTGGGAGTTTGAAAATCTGGTCACCTTATGTTATCTAGCTGGCAAAACAGTGACAAAAAAGTCTAAATGTGTCAAAAGTGATATCTTTTCTGTTAAGCTACTGATGTCCTAATACCTTGTCAGTTGTGATTCTAAAATGCACCAATAATTTTCAAATGTAAGCTAATTGTATTTGCTTTCAAATCCAGTGACATTCTAATCTTGGGTACAAATCTGAGGGTCGGTTTGCCAAATCACTGCAAATGTGGGAGTTACATAGCTAGAATTACTAATGCAGTATTCAATTCCTCATGCCTAACTTAACTTCCATTAAGATGTCCTTGGAAATCACGACATAGCCTGGATTGGTTTTCATTGAATGGCTTGAGTTAAGATATTTTATCTGCAACGACCACCTATAGTGGCATACTTAATGCTGATTTTGCAATGGCTGAAATGCTATTCCTTTTCTGGAGTGGCTGTTTTAGGGAATGCTCCACCATGAAAAACAATGTATGTGTCATTTCGCTGCTCCTATTCATCACATGTACACACCTAGATTGTGTAGAATGTCAGCCATCTGCTGCAATATTTGTGGAAAGAATAACAAACACATCACCCACTGTTGCTATTTTCCAAGTCTAAACAAAGTACTCAATGAAGGGAAGTATTAACATATATATTTCCTTCAGACACAGGAAGCTGACTATGTATGATATTAAGATGAAAATCTTACCTAAAGAGGTACTTGAATATGTATGTGTTTGTGTGTGAGAGGAAGAGAGAATGAGGGAGGGAAAGGAATGTAGCATACAGATGAGCCCCATGTTATGCATGATTTACCATTAAATGCAAAATAGTAAAGGGGAGCTACATCTTAAACCGATCAATGGCAGTGAATTTATTGGTTTAAATAAGAAGCATTGCTGAGTTCAGAACTTCTAATTACTGTTTGCTTCAACAAATAAACCAGTGGCTATTTTGCCGCCTGACTGATGTTTGCGACATGTAATCCTTCCCTGCAGGAAAGTGGCCCTGACAAGCACAGCACAGACATACACGGAGAAGCTTCCATGCAAATATGAATCTAGATTTCTAGATCACATGGAGTCTGCAGCTATTGTATACCATGTTGACACAGGCCGGCACTGAAGTATAAATGTGAGTCCTCGAGGAGAGAGTTTCTTGACATGTGCTGTGATGGCTGGAATTGGAACATTCCAATTAATTGAAATAGTTTGGCATAAAACCTCTTGCTTGGAAATAAGAAAGGACAACGTGAAGTTTTTTCTAGAAATTCCTTTTCAATATAGGATGAATAGGAACTATTTTCTGTGCCTCCTGGTTCAGAACAACTAGCTTTCATACCAGTAGTGGGTTCCTACCGGTTTGGCCCGTTCAGCCGAACTTTTAGTGGTTTGGCGACCTGGGTCGCTGGAACAGGCAGAAACCCAGGTCTCCCATGCCCCCCAACTGGTTCTTTGGGCGCCGCCAGAGATGCTGCCATCTTGCTTTTTGGTTTTGTGCATGCGCAGCACAATTTTAATTGCACTGTGCATCAAGCAAGCGTGCATGCACATGAGCGAATCGGCAGCAGTGTCTGCCAGAACCCATCCCTGTTCCACACTATGGCAGAAAATGATGTTGTGGCAAGTATTCAAAGGATTCTCAGCCTCAAGATCTCGCTATCATCCTTACCTCTTTGCTGGAAAGAGGGGAAGGGATAGATATGAGGATGGAGATATTCAGAAAAGAACAAGAACAATTTTGAGAAAAACTAAGCTCATTACAACATGGAAAGTACCTGATTTGAGCATTGATCTTATGTTTTTCATATTTAAAACTTTCACTCTCTTTCTCTCTCTCTCACATACACATATCTATCTATCTATCTATCTATCTATCTATCTATCTATCTATCTATCTATCTATCTATCTATCTATCTATCATCTACCTACCTACCTACCTACCTACCTACCTACCTACCTACCTACCTACCTATCATCTACATCTATTATCTGCCATCTATCTATCTAATCTATATTTATTATCTATCCATCATCATCTTATTAACTGCCTGTCTCCCATATAGAGGAGCTTTTTATTTTTAATCCTATCTCAAGTTGCAATTGAGAGTTGGGCAGCAATACATAATGATAAAATGAACAATGAATTAAAATACATAAACAATAAAAACACAGATTGTTTATTGAAATTTTCCATGGTTTTAAATGTGTATGTGTAGAACAAGTTATTTGACAGTACAACCCTGTATATGTTACACAGAAGGACTGCTTATGATGTTCAGAGTATTTGTGGAGAAGAGACAATTTTTTGGGAAGAAGGAACTGTATTTTTTAATTATTTAGTTTGGAGAAACAGAGACTCTTTCTCCAGGTTCCAGACACAGAAAACTGACAGCAAAAAAAGACCCAGTGATCCATTGGGTCTTTGCTTTCAGGTTTTGTTTGTTTGTTTATATATTATTTTAAAAATTATTATTATTATTATTAATTTAATTTAATTTTTGTTGGATGATAAACATGTGTTTATCCCAAGCATATTTACAGTCAGTTACTGATGGTTAACCCACTACCTCCACAGGAAGTTGGTTCTAACCTTTGATTGCTTTGTTTCTGCTGTTCTCAGATTTGCTATATGTTAATTTTTTGCTCCTTTACATCTTACCTACATCTGCTTTGAGTGGTTTCTTTCTTTTGCTTTTAATAATGTGTCTCACATAGAGACTAGTTTGCCTCCAAAATGGCAGACTTTATCAGCATCCATTGAGCACTGACTCATGTCACCTGTGGGGGGCACTGTTTGGTGGTGGTTCTTCTGCTACCTCTCGGATCGATTGCAGTTCGTATTGACTGGAGGGCAGAGATTGACCCCAAGGTGCCTCACTTGTGGGGTGCCCCAGGGGTCAGTTCTCTCACCCCTCCTGTTCAACATTTCGTCATCTCCTGCCTGTACTACTGTAACGCTCTCTACATGGGGCTCCCCTTGAGATGCACCCGGAGGCTCCAGTTAGTTCAGAATGCAGCCACGCGGGGGATTTTGGGAGCATCTAGACGCTCCCATGTGACACCTCTCCTGCGTGAGCTGCACTGGCTGCCTGTGGCTTTCCAGGTGCGCTTCAAGATACTAGTGACCACCTTTAAAGCGCTCCAATGGTTATCTGCAAGACCACCTCCTGCTGCCAAATACCTCCCACCGATCAGTCTGCTCCCACAGAGAGGGCCTCCTCAGGGTGCCATCGGCCAGACAATGTCGGCTGGCGACCCCCAGGGGGAGAGCCTTCTCTGTGGCAGCTCCTGCCCTCTGGAATGACCTACCCCCTGAATTACGCACGATCGCTGACCTACGTCTCTTCCGTCGGGCCCTGAAGACACATCTATTTCATGCAGCCGGCCTGTCATAGCCTTTTTAATTGGGTTTTAGTATTGGGTTTTATAATAATGGGCCAAATTATTTAATATTTATTAATTTGTCATTTTAACTTTTGTATTTCCTCTTTTTACTGTGGCTGTTCACCGCCCTGAGTCCTGAGAGGGAGAAGGGTGGTATATAAATTTAAACAAACAAAAAACAAACAAAACAAACAAAACATATATATGAAACTGCTGGGTGAGATCATCCATCGTTTTGAAGTATGGTATCATCAGTATGCTGTTGATACCCACCTTTTCATCTCTACCCCAACCACTCCAACGATGCCCTCAATGTGATGTTCCGGTGCCTGGAGGCTGTACAGATCTGGATGGGGATGAACAGGCTCAAGCTCAACCCCTCCAAGACTGAGTGGCTGTGGTTCCCGGCATCCCGATTTGTGCATCACGTAACTTCTTTGATGATAGGGGGAGTAATTTTAGCCCCCTCAGAGAGGGCCCGCAATCTGGGAGTCCTCCTGGATACACAGCTGAGCTTAGAAGAACACCTTATGGCCGTGACCACGGGGGGCTTTTACCAGGTTCACCTGGTACACCAGGTGCACCCCTTTCTGGATCGGGATGCCATGTGCACAGTCACTCATGCCCTCGTGCTCTCTTGCCTGGACTACTGTAATACTCTCTACATAGGGCTGCTCTTGAAGAGCACCCGGGGGCTCCAGCTGGTCCAGAATGCGGCCGTGTGGGTTGTCATTGGGGTACCTAGGTGCTCTCATGTTACACCCCTTCTAGGCATTGCACTGGTTGCCGGTTGTCTTCCGGGTGTGATTCAAGGTGCTAATTATGATCTTTAAAGTGCTCCATGGCTTAGGCCCAGGGTACTTGAGAGATCACCTACTGCCACCGGTAGCCTCCCACCGTCCAGTACGATCCCACAGAGTTGGCCTCCTCAGGGTGCCGTCGGCCAGGCAGTGTCAGTTGGCGACCCCCAGGGGGAGAGCCTTCTCTGTGGGAGCACCTTCCTTCTGTTGCACCCTTTTTCAGCAAGCCAGCCTGGCCTGAATAAATTATTAATTTTGACTGTCAATTTTAACTTAATTTTAAATTTAAATTGTCAATTGGGTTATTGGATTTCTTATTTAATCTTTTTAAAAAAAAATCTAATATGTGTTTTTATGTTGTACGCCGCCCTGAGTCCTTTGGGAGAAGGGTGGCATATAAATCCAATCAAACCAAACCAAACCAAACTTATTTTCTTACTAAACAGCCCCTTCAAGGCCATACTGTTGCCTTTTTTTTCCTGCCAGCCTTTATGCAGCATTTCAGGAATTATCTTTTCTTCTTCATGCCACAAAATGTGTTAATTGACATTTCAACTCTATTTTCCTGTATCTTCCTTTTACTTTGTTGGGTCTTCCTTAGCTTATTTCTTCTCTCTGTGTATCTGTTTTGACTAATAGCAATGTAATTCAAATAGTTTTAATTCTTCCTGTCCATTCTCCTTTAACTTTCTGTTTGTTTGTCATCATTGCCTCATAAAAATTTCTCTATGACCTCATAAAACTCAGAAACACAGCCAGGACGAAACAACTTGTGGAGTGTCCTCTGAGACCTCTAATCCAAAAATCATAAAATCGCACAGAAATATAACTTTCAGTGAAAGCCATTCTTCTTTCACGGCATCAAACTTGGATGTTTGAACATGGTGACTCATACTTCATAATGGTAGGACTGGCTTTTAGTTATTAAATTTCACCTTCAAAACATGAGCACTCAAGTAGCTAACCTCTTCCAGTCATTTTGGTGAATAAAGATGGCTGAAGGCTAGCCTTTTACTCTGAAATGTATGACACTACAGTTACCATTTGCATCTCCCAGTTTAATAACTAATATTATGAAATGAAAGTCTATGGTAAAGTTACATATTGAAAGCTTTGTTTTATTTTCCTGGGCTCTAGGATCACCACAGGTAAGAACTTCAGCCAAGAAATTAAAAGATGCTTGCTCCTGGGGAGGAAAGATATAGCAAATCTAGACAGTATACTAAAAAGCAGAGACATCACACTGCCAACAAAAGTGGGTATAGTCAAGGCTATGGGTTTCCCAGTTGCAATGTATGGCTGTGAAAGTTGGACCATAAGAAAGGCTGAGTGCCAAGGAATTGAGGCCTTTGAACTCTGGTGCTGGAGAAGACTTCTGCGAATCCCTTGGACTTCAAGGCAATCAAACTGGTCAGTCCTAGAGGAGATCAGCCTTGACAACTCTTTAGAAGGCCAGAACCTGAAGATGAAACTCACATACTTTGACCACCTAATGAAAAGGAAGGACTCACTGGAGAACAGACTGATGCTGGGAAAGACTGAGGGCAAAAGAAGAAGGGGAAGACAGAGAATGAGGTGGCTGGATGGAGTCTCTGAAGCAGTCGGTGTGAGCTTAAATAGATTCCAGAGGATGGTAGAGGATAGGAAGCCCTGGAGTAACATTGTCCATGTGGTCGTGATGGGTTAGACACGATTTCGCAACTAACAATAATAATCTATGGTAATATTTTTCAGAATGGATTATTGGATCTCCATCCCACTGAGAAATTGGAGTTGTCATACTAAAAGATTATTGAAGCTAGCAAAATGATGACAAATAAATATTATATATTACCAAAATGTTGCTAAGTAATATAATAAAATGATTTTTCTAAAGTCTAAAATATAGCAGATGCTGCTTAACTGGGATATTTGTGAACCTGTGCCAAGGAAATATTTGTGTACTACCTAAAAGTTAAGCACAAACCAGGAAACCAAAGTTGTTGAAGAAGATGAAAGATAATCATGAGTTTCTTCTCACCAGATAATAAAATGGTTCTGCTGTTTAGAACCAATGGCTTGTGATACCATAGCTGGCCAAATAAATGAATTGTCAGCAATTTCAGCATCAGAGTTGAAATCTAGATTAGCTGCCCGGAGCCAGATACATAATAATCAGCCACCCTCTTTCCACTATAGTTTCTTAAATGTATAGATAGGAATTTCTTATTCGAAAGACAATTCAAGGCACATTTACCTGGAGAGAATCCCCACTAAACTCAATAAGATTTACTTTTGAGAAGGCATGCATGTGTTAACACTGAGCAGCCATAAATTAAAAAGGCCGACTCTGAAAATGATATATTTTGTTTCTAGGTTACTTTTAGAAATAGCTCTTCTGCTTCATTCCTAATTCACTACAAGACTGCTGGATGAAACCTTGGCCTTGTGACTTGCTGCAATTGAAATGATCAATTTGTTGACATAGCCTCTCTGATATCTTTTTCTCTTTTCTTTAGTGCTTTATTTTCATCAAGTGGAAGCTCCGAGAGCCTGGGCTCTCATCCTCTGATTCTTCTTTGATGAAACTCTCAAAAAAACATACTATAATCAGGCACCATAAAAAAAAACTGGAGTACATTTTCTTCTTCAGATAATCAAGCAATTCACATTTTAAAATCAAGTTATTCTTGTAGTGGTCAGTAATGCTACTTCTATGATTTTTCATTAAACCATCCATGAATGAGGCATGTATTTGGAAGTTTGTTTGAAAGTGTGAACTTCCATCTAGATTTATCTAGGTATATTTATAACATTTATTTTTTGGGGGGGGGGGTGTAGGTTATTACTAACTTTTGCTACATGCTTCATGGAAGGCATTGTTTAACAAACATTATACACATCTTTGCACCAACCCTAAGCTAAACCTTGTTGATACTCTGGAATGATAGATAGAAGGCCACACTTGGAATACTGCATTCAGTTTTGGTCACCACGATGTAGAAAAGATTTGGAGACTCTAGACAGAGTGCAGAGAAGAGCAACAAGGATGATTAGGGGACTGGAGACTAAAACATATGAAGAATGGTTGCAGGAACTGGGTATGTCTAGTTTAATGAAAAGAAGGACTAGAGGAGACATGATAGCAGTGTTCCAATATCTCAGGGGTTACCACAAAGAAGAGGGAGTCAAACTATTCTCAAAAGCACCTGAGGGTAGAACAAGAAGCAATGGGTGGAAACTAATCAAGGAGAGAAGCAACTTAGAACTGAGGAGAAATTTCCTGACAGAACAATTAACCAGTGGAACAGCTTGCCTCCAGAAGTTGTGAATGCCCCAACACTGAAAGTCTTTAAGAAGATGTTGGATAACCATTTGTCTGAAATGGTATCGGATTTCCTGTCTAGGCAGGGAGTTGGACTAGATGACCTCCAAGGTCCCTTCCAACTCTGCTATTGTAAGTCAGAGTTTAAAGAATCATCTTCACAGGCACGATGGAACAAATCCCATATTGACATCCAGATTCAAGTCAGTTGAAGAAATAAAGGTATAAGGAGTAAACCATTCCCTTTGTTGTATTACATGCATATCTCTAAGCTTAAGCTGAAACTTAAGCATATTTATATTACATCTTACACACATTCATCACACATTGAAGTACAATTTAACCAATTGTTTGTAGTTTAACTCCAGCCTTTCGGATTAGCTCAGTATGTTGTCTGAAGGTCAGTGAATAAACCATGGTTAGGTCAACTATGGATACACATGCATGAACACAGCCATTAAGCAAACCCATTAAACACAGTGGGATTTACATCATCTGACAGTGTTCTATTTTCTGCAGAGCATTCTATTTCCTAGCTGGCCATTTTCTTGTCTGGCTGTCTTCCTTAGTGCTCTTACCCTTTAACCCCCAAAGAGCTGTGACTTGCCCAGGAGGGAACCAGCATTTCTTTTCTCATCCTCCTCAAATTATTAACCCCAATATTCTTCGTAAGATGAAAATCTTCTTTTAAAAGAATCCCACAAAACTGGAAAAAAGACCACACAACACTTTGTATGTATGAGCCAGGGATTTTAGAATTTCAAGGACTATCTTAGCTTCTTGCTGAAGTTGAGTAATAAATGTATTGTGTCTGTTGTTCAAAGACACTCTCCCAATTAGATATTTCTCTCAGTGAGGATCTGCCTGAAGTTGCCTAAGAAAAGCAGCTTATCCATGTTTTGTTATACTTCAGATAAAAATATCACACTCAACTTGATATATCAGCTTGGTTCCAGACTGTTCATTGTTCCACTCCATTAATTTCTACCATAAATACCCAAATGTATTCCTTACATGACCTAGGATCAGTTCTGTGCACCGCTCATTGTGCAAATTTCAGGATCTGTGATTGCTGCAGTACGCACACAACTGAAAGAACATACTGATGCTACTATGGCATGGATATTGCTGAAAAATTGTTCCGAAGGCTCATAACATTAAGGCATAGTTAAACCCTTAAAGTCACATACTGTTGACACTCTATTTCATGTTTTGAGGGATGTTTAGGATTTTGCTCTTTCAGAAGAGCAACATTATTTTGGCTTTAATATTTTAAGATTTGGAGGCGAAGATCTACAGATAATTTGATGATTGTTTTTTTTAAATTTATGGACCATCTGCACAGAATTCTGTACCGCAAATACAACCTAATGTTACTCAGAAAAACAGTGGAAAAATATAATAGACTATGATGTATGAAGTAGCACCCCAGACATAAAAGATATTCTATATCTAAAGCAGCCGTTATCCAGAGAAGTGCAGTTGTGATATAAAACAACATTAGACTCCAGAAATAAAAGATACAGCACACAACACAAATATGTTTTATGCTTTATGCTGATCAATGAAACCACCATGGATTAATTTTCTTGTGATTATGACTGTAGGGTTCATATTTTGCAAACGAAGTTAATGGGATATGGGAGGAGGGAATTATCTATTCCATCGTTCAATCTGAATGTCTGATTCTTGGAGACTGCCTGGAAAAGTCCTTGCAGTTTTCTTGACAAGGTTTTTCAGACGTGGATTGCCATTGCTTTCTTCCTAGGGATGACAGAAAGTGAATGATTCCAGGTTACCAGCTGGTTTTATGACTAATGTGGGACTAAAACATACTGTCTCCTGGTTTCTAAAGCTGTGAAAGTTAAAACTCAGTCCAATACAAACAACAAAGCAGTCAGAAAATTTCTCCTACTCGGTATGAAAATTGTTCTATAGCAGTGATGGCTAACCTTTTTTGGCTTATGTGCCAAAAGCGGGGGGAGCGCAGGGGGGTCGTGCGTGAGTGTGTGCCACACCCATAATGCTATGTGTACGACTCCCTGCTTTTGGCAGGCTTTTTTCGCCCTCCCCAGGCTCCAGAGGCTTTCTAGGAGCCTCGGGAGGGTGAAAAAAGCCTCCCCCCCACCTCCAGAGGCTTCAGGAGCTTCATGAAGCCTCCAGAGGGCGAAAAACGGCCTCAAAAGAAGACCTAAATCAACTGGCCAGTGCACCCAATCGCGCTGGAGCTGACGGCAACACTTCGCGTGCCCTAAGAAATGGTTCCGCGTGCCACCTGTGGCACCTGTGCCATAGGTTCGCCATCATGGTTCTATAGCTATACAGTATATATTTTACAGAGCATGTTAGCCACTCTAAATAGCCCATCATCCTGGTTAGCAAAAATCAAGAAGATGAAAGCATTACCTCAAATTATCCGGAGAGAACTTCAAAAGTAATGTTAGAAAGCATTGTTTCCTAGAAAGAGTAGTAAAAGCTTGGAACCAACTTCCAGTGGAGGTAGTGAGTCAATCATCAGTAACTGAGTTTAAATGAGCTTGGAATAAGCATATGTCCCTCGTTCAACTAAAAATTAAAATTAAAATTAAAAAAATAAAAACAATAATTATTTAATTAAAAAGAAAACTAAAAAACCAAAAACCCTCAAAGAGCATACTCAATGGATCACGAAGTATTTTTCTGCCGTTGATTTTCTATGTGTCTATCTTATCCTATGCATAGTGGTTTACATAACTTACAGTAATTGCAGTAGCTTCAAGCAGAGTTTGAGACGTATTCAGTACAGCAGCCTATACTCAAAATAGAAATTGGAAGGAGCTAGGATTACTAAACTGTGTAAACATTGTTAAAAAAAAGGTAGGTTTTCAATATTTGGATGTCAGCTGTATCTTTATGAATATTCTATGGGGTAAGAATTTAGCACTTTTATTTTCATAATATTCACTGGTAGGAACAGTGAAAGCACCTGAAAGATTGACTAGTTTATTAGTGAATAAATTGCCTGGATCACTTCCGACAGTTGGATTATATTCCATGTATCAGATGAACAATATGGCAGTGCTGAAGACTGTTTCTGCTGCTAAGATAAATATAATAAAAAGAACATGGCTACTGCTAAGGAAATCTTAGGAAAGGCAAGCTCTTTCTTTTTCATGTGGCAGATAGAAAGCTGTTCTTTGATGCATCCTTTTGTATTCTTTCTTCTTGTCGGTAGCTGACCAAATTCAGTTTTGGTCTACCTTCTCCTTGTGTTGAAGGGTGTTAAACAGCTAATGATTATGCAACAGCTCCTCTAGTGCAATAGTTTTGTTGTTTGCCAATTGGATCAAGGTCCAAAGGGCAAACAAAAGTGCTGAATTTCCTGGCATCAGTGCAATCATTCCTATGAGTATTTTTAATGTATATAAAGCAAGATAAATGTATCAAGAATGCATTTATTTTCTCACGGATGGATATGTCTATTAATGTGAAATGAAGGGTGGAACAGTAATATGAAACAGGGCAGAATGGGAAGTAACAGTCTACAAAACTGACAGCTATTCGTCTGATTTGTAGCACAGCAGTTCAGCCTTCTTTGCTTTGGAACGGAAATAGAAATAATGTTTTGTTTCCTTGGCCTCAATGAACTACTGCTCTGTGTTTCTGGCAAAATGCTGCTTTTGGTAGTAAATGGTTAGAGCTGGGTATCCATTAGTGGCAATAATTTCATGTGCTATCCCACTGCTGGAGAAGCAGAGATTTCCTAAGGTGACTCCTTTTGTTCCTTTTACACAATGAAGTTACATTCAGAAGATACGTGTTCGTGAATTAAACATTGGTGAGTCAAGTCCCTTGTCTACTGGAACAAAGAATATAAACGCAGCTTTTTGGGCATAAGGTAGATGTAAATGGAACAGCATTCAGTCTGAGACAAAAGCAGATTACATAGTAATTCATGCAGATTGAGCAATATATAAAGGTACCATATTTTTCGGAGTATAAGACACACTGGAGTATAAGATGCACCAAGATTTTGAAGCGGCAAATTTTTTTAAAAAAGTGTTTGCGTTCTGCAGACCTCCCAAAAACGGCTTTTCCGTGAAAATAGGGCCATTTTGTTTTCAAAAAAAGGGCATGAATAGCCTTTAGGAGGTTTGCAGAGTGCTCGGGGGTGTCCCCCCCAATGAGCAAAAAATGACCCGCTTTTTGTGAAAACGGGCCCATTTTTGTAAAAAAGAAAAAAGAAAAAAAAGAAAAGGCATGCATAGCTTTTAGGAGGCTTATAGAGTGCTCCTGGGGCTGGGGCGGCG
This sequence comes from Rhabdophis nuchalis, assembly GCA_039707465.1. Classification (NCBI taxonomy): domain Eukaryota; kingdom Metazoa; phylum Chordata; class Lepidosauria; order Squamata; family Natricidae; genus Rhabdophis; species Rhabdophis nuchalis. The sequence goes on from CM077649.1 coordinate 16,229,447, forward strand.
GCAAAATTGAGCAAAAATGGCCCTGTTTCACTCATTTCTGCCTTCCCCAGCACCCAGGAGCACTCCAAAAGCCTCCTAAAGGCTATGCACAGCCATTTTGGTGAACGGGTGGGTTTCAGGAGGCAAAAAATGCTGTATTCAATGTATAAGATGCACCCAGATTTTCAGCCTCTTTTTTGAGGGGGAAAAGGTGCATCTTATACTCCAAAAAATATGGTAATCCTCAATTTACCACCATCTGTCCATTTGAAGTTACAATGGGCCTAAGGATCAGATGAATAGATTTATGACCTTATGCACTTATGATTGTCGTAGTGTTCCTGCAATCATGTGATCACAATTTGGGCGCTTGGTAACTGGCATGAAATTTATGATGGCTGCAGCATTACAATAACTGTGAGGATTCGCTTAACGACACTGACAAAAAATGTCGAGCATAGACACATGATGACTGCATTACTTAGCAATGGAAGTTTCAGTCTCAATTGTGGTCTGCAGTCAAGGGCTATACTAAATTTTACCACACATTTGGAAAACTCTTCTGGTGACTACTAGAACCAATAAGATGATTTTCTATCATGTTCTATAAACTAGAGAGATGTATTGTCATGAATCTTGATTACCTGACAATAATCTTGTAATAATCTTGAAATTACGAAACCTCTCTGTAAAACAGGCACGAGCAAAGTCTTTTAAACTTGAACTTGAACTCTATCACAGGGGTCTCCAACCTTTGCAACTTTAAGTCTGAAGGACTTCAGCTCCCAGAATTCTCCAGCCAGCTTTGCTGGCTGGAGAATTCTGGTAGCTGAAGTCCTTCAGACTTAAAGTTGCAAAGGTTGGAGACCCCTGCTCTATCAACCTGAGTTAGTATACAGGGCTTAAAAGGCATTAGGTAGGGCATCTTAGAGATTTCTGATTATACTGTACTTGCTTGTGCTTTTATGAATTACACCAAAGTCCTCTTTATAGGCCTTCCCCCGGCCCCCAACATGCATTAGGTCCTAGGCTGATAATGACCTGAAATTTTTGAAAGAAAATTTCTCTTCACTTAGGAATATATTTTACATATTTATCAAGAGAGAATAATTGCTTCTTTCAGCTGACCTCTTTCTCATTAGAGTTGGCATAGATTATTTCCCTTCAAATGACCTTACCTTTTTTTCTTCTTCAAATGGCTGGTAGACAGAAAGTGTATATCTATTCCTTCCCTAGCTGCCATTCTGCTAACACGGGCTATCAAAATTGCAATTACTGTGTTCCCAAACAGCAATAATAAATAACATTTTCTTATTATATATGTAGATTCCTAAATGTCATTTAAATGTCATTTATATTTATTTATAAATAGATTTACTGTGTGTGTGTGTGTATGTGTATGTATGTAGATAGATATAGATTTATAGAGATAATGCTATAGATATAGATACATACACATAAATTTCATTTATATTTATTTATAAATAGATTTACTGTGTGTGTGTGTGTATGTATGTATGTATGTAGATAGATATAGATTTATAGAGATAATTTGATATAGATATAGATACACACACATGATAACTTTCATTTATATTTATTTACTAGCAATTCCCGGCTATGCGTTGCTGTGGCTCAGTCTGGTTAAATGGCCAACCAATCTGTGTGTAGATCTATACCTGCATACACAAACACGTATTTCTGTATTTCTGTATTTTTCCCTTTCTCCCTCTACCTACCTACCTACCTACCTACCTACCTACCTACCTACCTACCTACCTACCTACCTACTGTATTTCTCCCTCTCTCTATCCACCTACCTACCTACCTACCTACCTACCTACCTACCTACCTACCTACCTACCTACTGCATTTCTCCCTCCCTCTCTCTATCCATATAGCTGCCTACCTACCTACCTATGTCATAAAGGATGACATAATACCTGTGGCCCACTGCTCTCTCTGTATCCATCTACCTACCTTTTAAAACAATTTTTTACATTTCCATTGCGTTTTCCTGGCACAGGTGTGACATCTACACAATCTACTACTACTACTACTAAACTACTAAATTTAATTTCTAGACCGCTCCCTCTCCCCAAGGGGACTCGGAGCGGTGCACAGGGAAATTAAAACAATAAATATACATAGATATACAAAACAGTTAAAAAACACATTAAACAATAAGACCCTGCGCTAAAATTCCCCAAAACCAATCACTAAAACCCTAAACCCTATAATACTATGGTAAGAGGCTACCCTAGGCCGGCCAGGCAGAAAAAGTGCGTTTTCAATTTCAGACGGAAGGAACGGAGGTCCGTGGTAGTTCTAATATCAGGGGGGAGGTCGTTCCAGAGGGCAGGGCCCGCCACAGAGAGAGCCCTTCCCCTGGGCATCGCCCACTGACAAAGTCTAGTGGACGGCACCCGGAGAAGTCCCTCTCTGTGGGAGCGAATCGGCCGTGAGGAAGTATGAGGCAGAATCCGATCCCGCAGATAGCTAGGTCCCGAGCCATGGAGCGCTTTAAAGATGATGACTAGCACCTTGAAGCGCACCCGAAAGACTACAGGTAGCCAGTGCAGCTCGCGCAAGAGCGGTGTTACATGGGTGTACCTTGTGGTACCCATTATTGCTCGCGCGGCTGCATTCTGGACCAACTGCAGCCTCCGGGTGCACCTCAAGGGGAGCCCCATGTAGAGAGAGTTACAATAGTCCAGTCGGGATGTCACGAGAGCATGAGTGACTGTGCGAAGGGCATCCCGGTCCAATAGGGGGCGCAACTGGCGAACCAGGCGAACCTGGTAAAACGCCCTCCTGGCCACGGCTGTCACTTGATCTTCCATGGACAGCCGGGAATCCAGGAGGACACCCAAGTTGCGCGCCCCATCCACAGGGGCAAGATGTTCGCCCCCTATGGCCAGCGATAGAGACAGCTGGTTGAACCGGGCAGCCAGAAACCACAGCCACTCGGTCTTGGTCGGGTTGAGCTTGAGTCCGTTACTTCCCATCCAGACCCGCACGGCTTCCAGGCACTGGCACATCACCGCTACGGCATCGTTGGGGTGGTTTGGGGTAGATATATACAGCTGAGTATCATCAGCGTAGAGATGGTACTCTACCCCAAAACCACGGATGATCTCACCCAACGGCTTCATATATGTGTTGAACAGGAGGGGCGAGAGGACCGACCCCTGAGGCACCCCACATGTGAGGGGTCTCGAGGTCGACCTCTGCCCCCCTGTCAACACAAATTGCGACCGGCCAGAGAGGTAGGAGGAGAACCACCGCAAAACAGTGCCTCTCACCCCCAACCCCCCCCAGCCGGTGCAATAGGATACCATGGTCGATGGTATCAAAAGCCGCCGAGAGGTCTAATAGGACCAGGATGGAGGAACAACCCCCATCTCTGGCCCTCCAGAGATCATCGACCAACGCGACCAATGCCGTCTCGGTGCTATGCCCGGGCCGAAAGCCGGACTGGCGTGGGTCTAGATAATCAACTTCCTCCAGGTGACGGGGAAACTGTTGTGCCACCACACTCTCGACAACCTTCGCCAAAAAGGGAAGGTTGGAGACGGGACGATAGTTGTTTAAAAGAGCTGGATCCAAAGAGGACTTCTATATATATCTATATATATCATTGGTGCCGTATTCGAAAGGAACGTTGTGTGAAAATTTGGAAGCGATCGGTGCAATCCTTTTGGAGATTAGTTGTTTTGAACAAACTCTTGTTACATTTTTATTTATATAAAGATAAATTGAAATGTATGGGCATTTTGTTCCTTTTAATGACACACTTACAATCTCATAATCAATTGGCAAACCACATTAGCGCTCTCTCTCTCTCTCTCTCTCTCTCTCTCTCTCTCTCTCTCTCTCTCTCTCTCTCTCCCTCCCTCCCTCCCTCCCTCCCTCCCTCCCTCTCTCTCTCTCTTTCTCAGAAACAGTAAAACCCCTACAGAACCCCAGACCCTTGCAATTAAAAGAGGCCAGTTTTTCAGATACAGTTTTTCTTTATGTTAAGACTCAAAGTGTTATCAAAGTATCCATCTTAAAAAAAGATCACATTTTGCTGATGAGTCACTATTATGATTTAAAGTAATGGATCACAATTCGTTATTTTCTCTAGGTACTTAAAAAATCAGTAGAAAAATGCTTCCAGGAAAGTACCACAGTAACACATCACTAGCATTTGTCAGGGTTGCAATTATTTGGATATAAATGAAGCAGATCTCCCTTGAGCTTCAATAGATCCCATGACCTGTGATGAGACTAAATCTTGATGGAAGTAGAAGTATTTTCCATTTCTTTCAAAGGTCTTTTTCCTGGTTCACTGCTTTTGATAGAGGGCAATCATTCTGAAATATTCTTATTTTGAGTTCAGTTCTTGTGCTTCTGAAATAAAAAGTTATATGCGAACACAACTAAGTTTCTTCTGCTGGAACAATCTTCTACAGTCTTCCATCTTCTATATAATTTGTGATAGCAGTTTTCAGAATTTCCAACCAATATGACCAAGTCATATGATGACAGGGAATATTGGAAGTTGTACTCCCCCAAAAACAATTGAGAGCACCAGATTGGGGATGGTTGTACTATTATATTTATTTCACACCAATTAACAAAGTTAATTTACTTGTCTCGTGTATTTGAGGATACTGGGAAATATTCTGGACAAAGTTAGATTATGATGTTATGATTACATTATTTCTACCAGACATATCCCATAATCTAATCAATATAAGTAAAATGTTTGCTTGTTAGATGATAAATTATACTGAGTTGGAGATAGCCAAGTATGAAATATTTATGTTTTTGACATATTTTACAATATAAAAGGACAGACAAATAAATTATTGCTTCTTCCTTTTATATTTAGCACGCATTGTATGTTTTTTAAATTTCCTGTGCGCCGCCCTGGGTCCTCTGCGGAGAAGGGCGGGATATAAATGTAAATAAAATAAATAAATAAATAAAATTAGAGCAAAGTAATTGTAAAAGAAAAATAATCACTGTCAAAACATGTACGTTCTTTTTTTCTGAGAAAATTCTTATGCATTTTTTTCTGTTGACATCCATTATAGTAAAAGTAGAATGGGCAAAGCAATTCAATGTGGAAAAGAAGAGATTATCTACAGTATTGTCTCATGTTCTTGTGTGAGTTTGGGAATACATTATTTTTGACACATTGGCAGATTCTGGTTTTTTAATGTCTTTTTAAATAAGTAGTTGGTCTGTATGAGGGGTCTCTCTGAGTTTGATTGATCTCTTGCAGTGTTTCATTACCCAAACTAAGTAACATCATCAGTGCTAGTAGGAAAAGAGGTTCGCTCTCAATTTATATTATACTGGCTTGTCTTTTAAATGTTGGTGGGAGTAGTCTTAATGATTCTTTGGTTGAGCTGCCTATTGTTAGCTTGCTGGGCAGTTCCTTGATTGGTCCATTGGGCCTTGATTGGGGTATTGATTGTGGGTCTAGTGTTAATCTTGGTGTGAATCTCTGCTCACCTGGATGTTAATTGATGGTGGGAAGGTGTTTTGGCCTGTTTGTTCCTTTTTTTGGCTTGTTGATTGCCTCTTTTGTATGGTATGTAGATTATATTTACCTTTCTTTGTCTTTTGATAATCGAAGTCTATACATTGTCCGTTATTTCTCCCATTCATCTCCTTCATGATTCTGTGGTCAAACGCCACAGAATCCATACAGATAGCAGCCACTATAAAACCAATTTGGGTTAAACAGTGTGCCACAGGGCAAAACCTTTTAAAGCAAGGGCTAATTTATAGAATATGTCCAAAATCTGGGACCCATGAGTCTTTTGGCCTTGAAATTTAGTAAATTTATGTCATAAAATTATCATAAAGCATTTTATGACATGATATAAAATGTCATAAAACATTTCCCCTTGGTTAACTCCTCATGTTTGACTGTGCTATATAGTTCAACATGGATTACTTTCAAGGCAGATACATCTTTGAATATCTCTCTTAAATTTGTAAGAACATTTCCACAACATTGGATGCTTTGCCATTTTTGAAAGCACTGAGGAGTCTGGTAAGGAAATATCTCTAAAATGATGACTCACGTGGGTCATGGGTTGCCTAGTATACTACTAGAACTATTGTTCCTATAACCTTTAACTGGGCAAAATGCTGCAACACAGGGCAAATAATTTTTGAACCAACGTACCTCAAATAGACTAATGCTGTGATGGCGAACCTATTTACCGGCATGCCAGCCCTCAGCTCTAGCACACATGCACGTAATGACCAGTTGATTTCTGGCTTTCCAGAGGTCCAGGGGAGGCCATTTTCATCCTCCCTAAGCTCCAGGAAAACCTCTGGAGCCTAGAGAGAGTGAAAAATTTCTGGTTGGTCCATTTGGCCTGTTCTTCACCCTCCACAGGCCCTGGAGGCTTTCCTGAAGCTTGGTTGTGTTATGACTTCGGTCAAAGAGTGGGTCCACATCAGGTTTGCTCAAAGACATAGCTTTTATTAGCTAGGCACAGCTTACAGAAGAAGAAAGGTTCAGTAAAAGAAAGGTGCGGTAGACAGGGGCTCCCGCGCTTTGACAGCTCTTTATATTTGGAGCTGTCAAAGGGGGAGCCAATCAGGCTGCAGCAAGGGCCAGGTGCGCCTCAGCCAATCAGGCGCGTCTGTCGGTTGGCCGCCTTGCTACAGCCTGTTGCCAAGGCTCCAAGAGGCAGCCTGGAAGACCTGCGGCCGGTCGTAACTCGAGACCGGTCGCAGGTCGAGGACACAACACCCCTTTCCTCCCTCGGTCTGCGCATGCGCGAAAAAGCTGTCCATCAGGAGAGCGGAGCATGCGCAGTCCGCTTAGTCAGCCTCAGAGTCTCTCGGATGCCGGACGAGGAGGACGTATCTGAGGAAGCTCCTCCCTGCCGGGGTGTGGATCCAGTGGCGTCATCGGAGGGGCCTACCGGATAGGCGGAGTCCTCTGGAACGGTGAGTCGGGGCGAGGGGGCGTGGCGATTGTTGTGTAGGCCTGGTCGTCCGCTCGGCTTGAGTTAGGCCGATGAAGCTTGCCGGTAGTCATGCGAGGAGGCGTGGTCTTCGATGGGGAGGCCTGGTCGACTGGTCGGCTTGAGCCAGGCCGAAGATGGTTGCCAGAACGGCGGAAGGCAGGACAGGCCTGACAGGAAGGTGGTAGGGAGGCCTGACTAGCGAAGGCCCTTTAGTATATGTTGCAGATGGGTAGGCCGGCCCGGTTGGGCGGGGTTGTTGGGCCCGGCGTGGCAGCCGGACGGCTGTTGTTGCTGGTGCAGGCAGCGGCCTGGCTTCTAGGGTCTCGTTTTGCATTTGAAGGCTTGTCGGTTTCTTTTGGGTGCGAAGGCTTGTCGGTTTCTTTGGTGCGGAGGCTTGTCGGTTTCTTTGGGTGCGGAGGCTGCTTGTCCGGCGCCGAGCCTCCGGTGTGGCTGGCGCTGATGTCGGAGGCCCTTATGGCCGTAGCGGCGGTAGATGGGCCTTGCACGGCGACTCAGGAGTCCCGTAGGCCTTGGCTGCTTCTGTCGGCTCGATCCGAGGAAGAAGCGGTGCGTTTCGTAGTTCCTGGCTGTTTCTGGTGGCTTTGTCCGAGGGCGAAGCGATGTCCCGCGGCAGGTCGTCGACCGCTGCCGGGGTAGCCACGGCTTGCGCGGTTTCGAGGCCTCGGCCGCTGCAGCTCGAGAGGTCTTCGAGCGTCCTGGCCCGGTCATACTAGCCGTCAGGGAAGCGCTCGAGGTGGGCCGTAGGAGACCCAGGTTTCCGTGGCCGCGTCGATGGGTCGAGCGGGGGAAACGATCCGGTTGATCGTACCGCGAAAATGAGGTCTGCCTGATCCCACCCTCGTCGCCAGTGTTATGACTTCGGTCAAAGAGTGGGTCCACATCAGGTTTGCTCAAAGACATAGCTTTTATTAGCTAGGCACAGCTTACAGAAGAAGAAAGGTTCAGTAAAAGAAAGGTGCGGTAGACAGGTTGAGGGTGAAAAACAGGCCCAATGAGCGAAGCGGAAGTTTGAAAATGATCTGTTTCCACCTTTCAGAGGACCTCTGGTGGGGAAACCATTTTCAACCTCCCCAGGCTTTAGGAAAGCCCCCAGAGCCTGGGAAGGGTGAAAACTCCACCCTGCATGGGTGTGTATGCGCGCACAGCATGTGTGTGTGTGTGGGAGGGGGCACATACGCAGATAGGTGGGGGCCTTCCATTGTGGGTCTGGGCACAATTTTGGCATGTCTTTAGACAAAGGTTAGCCATCCCTGGGCTAATATATAGAATGCATCTAACAGGATCATGACTCCTATGGAATGTAAATGTGCACATTTTATAAAACATTTTTACCATAAAAATGATTACAAAATAGCTTATTATACCATACAAAATGTTGTAGAACATTTCCCATGCTGACATTTATGCCATACAATTCGACATGAGTTCTTTTCAAGGAAGATACATATCTCTGAATGTATCTCAATTTATCCAGCGAAGGCAGTACATGAAAAGGTCTGACAGTGTTGGAGGCATTGGGGAAGCTGGTAAGGAAATATCTCCTGAAAGGATGACCCAATGGATGAACTGTTGTCTAATATTTTATCACTCTGCCCCATTCCCAAAATTTTACTGAGGAGGTTTCAAATAACATAACCTTTCATTTAACCCAGAGGTTCCCAAACTTGGCAATTTTAAGACTTGTGGACTCTGCTGGCTGGAGAATTCTGGGAGTTGAAGTCCACAAGTCTTAATGTTGCCAAGTTTGGGAACCTCTGATTTAACCCCTCTCCCCCATTTCATCTTCCGATGCCGTGGAAGTGATGTCCCGGTGTCTGGAGGCCGTGCGAGTCTGGATGGGGAGAAACAGGCTCCGACTCAACCCGTCCAAGACCGAGTTGCTGTGGCTTCCAGCATCACAATATAGCCAGTTGGTTCCATCTCTGGCTATTGGGGGTGAGTCATTGGCCCCTACAGAGAGGGCTCGCAACTTGGGTGTCCTCCTGGACTCTCGGATGTCTCTAGAAGACCATATGACAGCCGTGGCCAGGGGGGCTTTTTATCAGGTTTTTCCAGTTGCGCCAGTTGCGCCCCTTTCTGGATTGTGACGCTTTACGCACGGTCACTCAAGCCCTCGTCATCTCCCATCTGGACTACTGCAACGCTCTCTACATGGGGCTCCCTTTGAGGTGCACCCGGAGGCTCCAGTTAGTTCAGAATGTGGCTGCGTGGGGGATTCTGGGAGTGTCTAGATGCTCCCACGTGACACCTGTCCTGCGCGAGCTGCACTGGCTGCCTGTGGCTTTCCGGATGCGCTTCAAGGTATTAGTAACCACCTTTAAAGCGCTCCATGGCAAGGGACCTGGTTAACTGCAAGACCACCTCCTGCTACCAAACACCTCCCACCGACCAGTTCGCTCCCACAGAGAGGGCCTCCTCAGGCTGCCGTCGGCCAGGCAATGTTGGCTGGCGACCCCTAGGGGGAGAGCCTTCTCTGTGGCAGCTCCTGCCCTCTAGAATGACCTACTCCCTGACCTACGGACGACCACGGACCTGTGCCTTTCCGTCGGGCCTTGAAGACCTATTTATTTCATGTGGCCAGCCTGGCGTAGTTTTAATTGTTTTTAGTAGGGGTTTTAGTAGGGTTTTAGGACAGGCTAATCATTTAATATATTTTAACGTATTTTATATTTTATACTACTGATTTTTATCGTTGCCTGTACACTGCCCTCCCAAAAGGGAGAAGGGCGGTATAAAAATCTAAATAATAATAATAATAATAATAACAACAACAACAACAACAATAATAATAATAATCATCATCATCATCTTAAGTGACCCACTTAAGAAGCGAACAATATATATCCCTGACTCTACTTTTGCATATCTCTGCATAACTGAACTGTCTGGTATCACCCATAGCATCTTATTGACTGATGCCATGTTCATTTAATGATGGATTCCCTAATCACCAAATCATTCCTTGTTACTGGTTTGGCCAATGCAACAAAGAAAATAAATAGAGCAATATCGAATGAAGTATGATATTCAACTTTTTTTTCATTTCGTTTTTTATTTTTGTTAAATTAGTAGATGAGTTTTTAAAATTATGTTTTCAGATCACTGTTAGTTTTATATGGTGCAATTTCATGGCATCCTGGAATTCTCTTATTCTACCGCAGAAGAAAGGGCATTGTTTTTGGAAGTCATTTAAAAGAATAGTAAGAAAAATGTCTGAGGAATAAATAGCAAAGTTCCATTATCTCTTCAGTGTAAGTGAAGCTCCATGTTCAAAGGTAATCTAAGTAGCAGATGCTTGACTGGCTACTATTCTCATGCCTTGCTTATAAGCTTTCAGAGACATCTGGCAGTTACTTGTGGGAACAGAATGTTGACCTTTGAATAGCAATAAAGTTTCTGTATTTTAGCTAGCAACACAGAACTGAAAAAGAACTATAACTATAAAAATAAAATAAAATAAAGGGCTCTATTCTTGTGATGAAAATCCATCTGCTCCTCAGAAGAAAGAGCAGACTGTACTTTTTAATGCTTGGATGGCCATATGATCTATTTTATGATAGTCATTGGTTAACAATGGCATTGTGAGAATGGCAAACGAATCGGCCCTCTGCCCCTCAACAGTCATTTTTCTTTTACTCAATGAATAGCCATACTACATGGACACTGTGGCCCTTATAATTGCCATTTAAACTTCCCTTATCATGGAATCATGACCCACCACCTCACATTTATTTAGCTCAGGGGTCTCCAACCTTTGCAACTTTAAGTCTGAAGGACTTCAGCTCCCAGACTTCTGGAAGCTGAAGTCCTTCAGACTTAAAGTTGCAAAGGTTGGAGACCCCTGATTTAGCTCATTCAGTGTCCTAGTCTAAAAGCTAGTGGAATCTAGTGCTTAAGACAATGAGTAAAAGTGAGGAAACCCAAGTTCAAGTCCACTTTCAGTGAAAGTAGCTTTCACTGGATGCCTTTTGGCCAGGTATTAGCTCCCACCACAGCGCAGGGTTATCATTCTAGGTAAAAATAATTTTGTATTACATCGATACATAAACACATCCTGTACCAAATTAAAATGCTAAAATACTAATATTAATTTCAGTTCTTAGCATCTATATAATAGATGAGGGGAGGGGAGGATTTGATCGAATTTACAATATAATCTCCGTTGACCCCAACAGAAAGGTGAGCATATTATTAAAAAACCAAGTAGAGAGATAGATGGTGATATCTAGTATTGAAATCAATCAATCAATTCTTTCAAAGCTATTAATATATGGCCTACATTTGCAAGCTTCCAATTAAGTGATAATGTAGGCAGGGTAATAAGCAACGCTGATAGAAACAGATCTAGGGCCACAGTTTCAGGTAGGTGCTACAGATTCCTGACTTAATACAATAGTTCTTAAGGCAATGTTGAGGATTAATTCTCCATCTTCGTCCAGATCTCAATGTAGAAACAAGACCAGCAAAGGCCCTTCTATTGTGAAGTCTCTACATATCCAGCATACAATTCCATTTTTTGCTAAATACTTTTCAAACCATCCCTCACAATATACAATAGCAGAGTTGGAAGGGACATTAGAAGTCTTCTAGTCCAACCCCCTGCCTAGGCAGGAACCTTGTAACATTTCAGACAAATTGCTATCCAACATCTTCTTAAAGGCTTCCAGGGTTGGGGCATTCACAACTTCTGGAGGCAAGCTATTCCACTGACTAATTGTTCTAACTGTCAGGAAATTCTCCTCAGTTCTAAGTTGCTTCTCTCCTTGATTAGTTTCCACCCATTGCTTCTTGTTCTGCCCTCAGGTGCCTTGGTGAGTAGCTTGACTCCCTCTTCTTTGTGGCAACCCCTGAGATATTGGAACACTGCTATCATGTCTCCCCCTGGTCCTTTTTTTCATTAAACTGGACATACCCAGTTCCTGCAACCGTTCTTTAAATGTTTTAGTCTCCAGTCCCCTAATCCTCTTTGTTGCTCTTCTCTGCACTCTTTCTAGAGTCTCCACATCGTTTCTACATTGTGGTGACCAAAACTGAATGCAGTATTCCAAGTGTGGCCTTACCAAGGCATTATAAAGTGGTATTAACACTTCACGTGATCTTGATTCTATCCCTCTGTTGATGCAGCCTAGAACTGTGTTGGCTTTTTTGGCAGCTGCTGCACAGACATAAATGGATTTCGACAAGCTTATTAAAAAATTCAGGAACTACAGATGATGACAGACAGACAGACAGACAGACAGTAAGAAGCTATAGCCAAAGAATGTCAGCAATCGCTCTTACTAAAGAACAAATCCTAATCAACCAATGTACAAGCTCAGTTGCATTTTCTTTTATTTCTCACCCTTTTTTGAGAGAATACATTGGCACTTTTCTTGAGCAAGTTGGCCTCTCTCCAACTGCCCTTGTTTCCGCCCACCCTCTATAATCTGATTTGTGTTATGTTGTTTTTCAGTGCAAATATGAGGACTTACTTGAAGCACCATTATGAAAATACACAAAAAGTGAAATAGCAAGAGAAGTTAAAGAGATAAAATAAGACAAAAATGGAAAGGCAAGCACATAGAAGTTATTTCATGTGCAACTTCAGAAATCTTCATCATCAAAATTATCATAGGTAGAGCTGACCGTACCTGTATTTTTTGGTAATTTTCAATAATCTCTTGATGAAGTACATTTGTATGTTACACAACAAATCCCATGTATTGAGTATGATACAGATAGTCCTCAACTTACATCACAATTGAGCCCAAAATTTATGTGTTGTGAGAAATTTGTTGAGAGTTTTGCCCCATTTTATGACTTTTCTTGCCACATTTGTTAAGTGAATCACTGCCGTTGTTAAATTAGTAATATGGTCGTAATCTAAATTCTTCCCATGACTCCGGGACAGTGGAACCATCATAACCTCCTCAGGGTGCTGTCGGCCAGACAATGTCGGTTGGTGACCCCCAGGGGGAGAGCCTTCTCTGTGGCAGTCCCTGCCCTCTGGAATGACCTACCCCATGAATTACGTACTATCCCAGACCTACGTCTCTTCCGTCAGGCCCTGAAGACACACCTATTTCCTGCAGCCGGCCTGTCATAGCCTTGTTTTAACTGGGTTTTTAAATTACGGGACGAATTATTTAATATATTTTAATATGTATTCTTATTTTTGGTTTTCTGTTTTTACTGTGGCTGTTCACCGCCCTGAGTCTCGAGAGGGAGAAGGGCGGTATATAAATTAAATCAAATAAATAAATCAAATAAATAACTGTGAGTCAGTTGTCAAACATCCAAATGTAAACCATGTGACCATGGGGATGCTACAATGGTCATAAGTGTGAAAAATGCTTTTTCGGTGCTGTTGCAATTTTGAAAGGTCACTGTTTTAAGTTGAGGACTACCTGTGATCTATACAAAATAACACTGACTTGTGGAAAGACATAATGAAATATTTCTAGTTGTTTGCTGCTGAATTCTTCGTCAATTCTATTCTTCCTATTTAGTTTTGTCTGACAGCATCATAACACAACCTGAAATGTTCTCCATGCTTTTTGCTGTTTCTTAGATGAACAGAGACTAAAAAAAACCCACTCTCTATTTGACAGTTAATTCATGGAAACACTGTTGGCAGAGCGATTAACATTGCTAGCCAAACAAGCAGCTGGAGTCCTAAGGTGACACCTATAATGTATTACAACTACAAGGAAAACACTGCTATCTTCTGCTATAAATAGTGGGCACAGAGGGTAGGATAGCCCAAATGCCTGCCATGAATATTAGCAAGACATTTCATATAGTTATCGACTATTAGTTCTATTCCATTAATAGAATAGAAATAACCAATTTCATTGTAATTTTAGTACAATGACAATAAAGATTATTATTATTTACTTTATTCATAAAACATGAAACTCAGCCAAATGAACATTTAAAAATGCATATTACAAATACTACTGACTGGTGCTAATGGTTGATACCGTTTGCTGCCAGCATCCTAGGTATCAACCAAGTATCTTCGTAGAATGTAAGATGTTCCAAGTAGCGTCGTTTTTTGCAGTTCCGCTGGAGTTATTGCAGGAAGCTGCAATTTGCTGAGATATTTAGTAAAATTCCTGGACATGGTGCCAAGTGCCCCGAAGACAATGGGTGTCACTGTGACATGCTTCATCCATAGCCGTGTGATTTCGATGGCCAGGTCGCGATATTTCATTATTTTTTCTAGTTCTTTTTCTTCGACTCTGGCATCTCCAGGAACAGCGATATCAATGAACTGTATATTTCGGACCTCTACAACCGTGATATCTGGTGTGTTGTGCTCCAAATGATGGTCTGTTTGTATTCGAAAGTCCCACAAGATCTTCACCCTCTCATTCTCGATAACCTTTTCCACTTTGTGTTCCCATGACTTTCTGGATACAGGTAAACCATATTTTTTACATAATGACCAGTGGATTAATTTAGCAACTCGGTCATGTCTAGCTTTGTAATCAGTCTGTGCGATTTTGCTGCATTCACATATTAAATGTGAAACAGTTTCGACTTTGTTATTGCAAAGTCGGCAGTTTGGGTTGTCAGTGGATTTTTGAATCTTCGCTTTCATGGCATTAGTTTGTAGTGCTTGTTCTTGAGTGGCCAGTATTAAACCTTCCGTTTCTTTCTTGATAGTTCTCATCTTAAGCCATGTCCGTGTCAAGTTGTCATCACATTTTCCTTCAACGTTTTTCAAGTGCTGTCCATGCAAAGCCTTGGTCTTCCATCTATTTAATCTGTCATCCAGCTGTTTTTCCTTATATTCTGCCTTTGTTTCTGTTGTTTTTATGCTGTTCTCCATTTTTACAGCCTGCAGCAATTTTTCTGTACTTTGGTTCACATAATCATTCAAACTTCATTTTTCTTCTTCTACAGTTTGATGGATTTGCAATAGCCCCGTGCCCCCTATTTTTCTTGGCAGGTACAACCTGTCAATGTCACTTAAAGCATGGTATATGTTCAAAAGTTTGTGTGTTTTCCAGTCCAGGTTTTCCAGCCAGAGTCCAGTTGATGATTCCAGCTGAATAGCGTAAGATGATGATGATTATTATTATTATTATTATATTTTGTAATGCTAGAAAACATCCAGCCTTTAACAGATCAAGCAATACAGAGATGCATTAGAGATTCTTATAATTGCAAATTAGAATAGGTTTTTTTAAAAAAAAAAATGCCCATGGACACTCAAGGCAACCAGTTGACTGTACTGGGAAAATAAATAAATTATTCTTTTCAGCATTTTCCAAATTTTTGTAGTATATTTAATAATTTATTCCTTTCTTTTTTGTTTAAATAACATTGGAGACATACAGTTAAAAATGATCACAATACTCAAGGACAATCTTGCAATTTTTGAAAACTATAAACGGTGAGAGAACTAACATTCCTTGGTGTATAGTCCCTCAATCATTATAATACCTTATAAACTTTTAAGTTATGTCTTTGTTACATTATACTTTCTTCACACTTTAAATGGTAGGTTAATAGCCGAAAGAAGAGACAAGGCTACTGTGATTTGCAGTCAGGTTCAGCAATCTGTCCAGAAGAAAAGGCAGAAGAACAAGTCCTACCACTAAAACAATGTATTTATGGTTTATTGTGTATCAATAAATACCTCAATGAAGGAATGTCCATTACTTTAATAGCTCTGAACAGAAGAGCAAACTTCTCTGTCTCTTTCCACATTACTTTAATGAGCATATTAAAATGTCAACATTTAGTGACTGTAGTTTTCAGCTCATACAAAAACTAAAGTGGGGGAAGAAAGGAAGAAAAAGGAAGGGTTACTTCAATAAAGTGCTGCATTTTCATTCCTACTCAATACAAAGCAGCAATATCTGCCTTCGACTTAATTGGACAGCAAGGATGAACACTGGAAAAGCTAAGAAAGAGTTTATATACCTCTGGAACTATGTCAACCAAACAAGGTTTGTGAGTTGCAGTTTTGACAATTAGATTTCTTTGCATTGGTCATTCACCTTGGGTAGGATTGGAGTTCTTCCATTCATAGCCCAATAAATGTTTTCCTGGAATGAAATGTGATTTTTAATGACAACCAATTTACACTCTGGAATAATCCCAGTTTGAAAATATCATCTTAATATCAGACAAGTAAGAGCATTATTTGGATTTTGAAGAAACAGGATGGAAAGTATTGACACTTTGGTATTGGAGAAGACTCATGAGAATACTATGAATAATGAAGAAAACAGATCATAGAATAATTCAGTTCAGAATTCACATTCAAAGCATGCAAGCACAAAATACTTCAATTATCATATTTTGGACATATTGTGCAAAGACCTAACTCTTTGGAGAAGTCATGCTGGGAATGGTGGAAAGAAAGAGAAAACTAGGGTGACCAGAACCAAAATGGATTGATTCAGTTGTATGGTACACTGTTGGAAGATCTGAAAGATCAAGTTAGGGAACAGATTGAGAGAAAACCTATGTTATCTCTGAGACTTGACACTGACTTAATGGTACATAATCAACTAATGTCTTAGTTAATCAAAGGCTGAGTTATTGTTTATGAGGTCATAGGGTTGGAAGGGACCTTGGAGATCTAATCCAACCTTTGCCCAAGGCAGGAGTCCTTATCCATCCTGGACAAATGGTTGTCCAACCTTTTCTTGAAAACCAAGGAGGCAAACTGTTCCACTGATTAATTGTTTTCATTGTCAGAAAATTCCTCTTTATTTATAGATTGGCTCTACATATTATTATATTAATAAACTCATATTAACAATGAGTTTCCACCCATTGTTTGCTTGTTTGCTTATTTATTTATTTATTAAATTTGTTTGTCCTTCCTCTTGCTTTGAAGCAACTCTTCTTGTCTTACCCTCGGTGCTTGGAGAATAAATAGATGCCCTTTTCTTTGTGCCAGCTCTTCAAGCATTGGAAGATGGGTATGATGTCTCCCCAAGCTTTCTCTTTGTAAGAATAAACAGATTCTCCTTAGCCATTCGTCATATGATATAGTCTCCAGACCCTTATCATCCTTGTTAGTCTTTTCTGCATAGTGTAAACCCTTTTGAGAAAACCCAAAGTAATAAACCCTTCTGAGATTCAGGTAGTCCTCAATTTACAACTGGAATTACAGTCATAAGTCATGATGATTGTTAAGCAGAACACCATCAAATTCAATTTGATAACCTTTTTTTTGCAGCACTCATTAAGTGAATACCACAGTCATTAAGCAAATATTGCAATTGTTAAGCAAACACAGCAGTCATTAAACAAGTCACCTTTCCCCAATGAGATTTTTTTTTTAATTGCCTGCAATTGGAAGCAAGCACCAGAAACTAGCAAAGCCCACTGAAAATAACAGTCACATAACTACAGAATGCTGCAAATGTCTGTAAATGTGAATCAATTGCCAAGCACCCAAAATGGGGTCACATGACCACAGTGGCTTATGCGGCTGTTGCAACTATGAAAATGGGTCATGTATAAAATGACAATGTCAACTGCTTATAAAGAGAATTTGTATAAGATGTTTTACTGGTGGCACTTATCACCAGTGAGAATTGCAAGAATGTCCAAGAACAAATCTGAAAAATGTTGGAAGTGCCATCAGACGCCCGGCTCTTATTACCATATGTGGTGGATTTGCTCTGAAGCCAAGAGATATTGGACTATAATCCACGTATGGTTGGAGAAAATGACATATAAGCACGTAGATCTCAAACCTGAACTTTTTCTACTTGGAATCATACCAGAAACATTTGATAAAAATTTGAAATATCTGATTACAAATGTTTTAACAGCAGCTAGAATTGTATTTGCAAAAAATTGGAGAAATGAGAAATTACCCTCTCAGGAGGAAATTATCCGTAAGATTATGGATTGGGCGGAAAGGAGTAAACTGACATTTGAAATTAGAGAACAAGTGGATGAACAATTTTATAAAGTATGGAATTTGTTTTATCAATGGCTAGACAAAAGAAATCAGGAGATATAATACATAAAAGAATCTTAAGAAATAAAAGTCAATTGCTATGAATGGTAGATATTGTAATATGCTGAGACTATGCTAGCTTAGAAAGATATTTTGTATATTAATTAGGCTATTAACGAGATACATATATAATGGAAAATCTGGCTACTTTTGGTTTTATATAGAGAAAATAGTATGGGTGTTTGATTAAGTGATATATTTTATATTAGTACTGTATTTGTTAATGACAATTGAGAACAATGTTATACAACAGGATTCTACGGAGAACTTTTCTTTCTACTTGTTGAATAACTATAGAAAAAGATTAGTTTTTGATAAATACTACTTGTTATCATACAGATAATTAACTATCTAAGAGAATAAGGTGATTTGAAATGAAGAAAAAATAGTCTTAATTCCATACATATATATTTATATGTCTAAGCTTAATAATGATGATATATTTGGCTGCACTAGATGGATAATTAATCATTACATTTGTAATTGTAAAGACTGATGCACAGAAACCTATGACCGAACGACAAGTTAAACAAAGTTGAAAATTATTGAACGTTTTACTTGTTTTTTATGTTGAAAAATAAAAAATTATATATTAAAAAAAAGAAAAAAAAAGAAAATGGGTCATGAATAACTTTGAGGAAGTCTGTTGTAACTTTGAATGGTCTCTAAGCAGCTGGATTTTAGGTGAGGATTACCTGTATTGCAAAAGATGCTTATAAAACAGCAGAATAATTAAATTAAAATCATTCTTGACTTAACAAAAAGAAAGAAAAAGTTTTTTTGATTAACTTCCAACTATGTTGGAATAGAGTCAAAAAGCTGGCAATGATGACATCTAACCTCCGTTGAAGTATTATAGTTCAATTGCTTGATTAGTATTAATGGGTACTGACTGTGGAGGTAGCTGGAACTGTGTAATCAATCAATATATGACTGAGGTTAAAATTAAATGCCTGATGGGAGATCTACAGAAACTGCACAAAGTACTACACAAAATCTGGTCCTCTGTTAGGTAATACTGTACACATTGGACACTGAACAATGCTTCTTCTCAGCTGATAAGCAAAACTATTTTCTTCTTCAACCTACTTAAGGTGGTTTAGTGAAAATATCTTATATATTGTTTGCTTGAAGCGCCTTCCGGGTGCGCTTCAAGATTCTGTTGATCACCTTTAAAGCGCTCCATGGCAAGGGACCTGGTTACCTGCAAGACCGCCTCCTGCTGCCAAATACCTCCCACCGATCAGTCCGCTCCCACAGAGAGGGCCTCCTCAGGGTGCCGTCGGCCAGACAATGTCGGCTGGCGACCCCCAGGGGAAGAGCCTTCTCTGTGGCAGTTCCTGCCATCTGGAATGACCTCCCCCCTGAATTACGCACGATCACAGACTTACGTCTCTTCCATCGGGCCCTGAAGACACATCTATTTTGTGCAGTCGGCCTTGCATAGTCTTTTAATTGGGTCTTAGCATTGGGTGTTATAATTAAGAAGCCAAACTATTTAATATTTATTAATCTGCTATTTTAATTTTTGTATCTCTTCTTTTTATTGTGGCTGTTTACCGCCCTGAGTCCCGAAACGGAGAAGGGCGGTATACAAATTAAATAAATAAATAAATAAATAATAATGCATAACATTATTATCACTTCAACCAATTATCCCCCATCAACCTGATTGATTGGAGGTAGATGGCTGGAATGAAGTTCAAAAATGCTTTTTAAAATTTTAATATTAAGACCATAGGAAAAGAATATTTTGCATTAAAAAGAAAGAGGAAAAAACAAGCATAAAGAAAAAGAAAGAAAAGCAAAAACATTAGTTTATAAATAAGATTTCTTTCACTTCATTTTAGCACATTATTAGCACTGCCTGCTAACTTTAAGTAACCTTGAAGAAAGAAAGGACTTTTACAATGATGTAATTTTATGTCCTACCTACAGTTTTGCTAGAGGGCAGATATAGTAACATGCCTTTTTCTTACCATATATGTCCTTATGATAGGCATGAAATAGAGATGGTAGGCCACATATTCTTCTACTACTCCTACAGACAGATCTGTCACATTTACTTATTAACACCTCTTAATAAAAATACCAGGCAGGCTAGAGAGAAATGTAATAGATAATTTCATTTTATTTGATCAATACATTTTATCTCAGAAAGAGTTCTGTGCAATTTTTGCATTGTGAGAATAAAATGAATTAACTCTTTTAAAAATCCTTTAACTCTATTTATGTGCACATATTATAGATATTATACATTAATGTATATATTATCTACAACTAAGTACTTATAAACTGAAAATGATCTATACCACTAAGAATTGCTCTGTTATGGAAATCTGAGGAAGTTGGGTGGTTAATAAATATGAAATATAAATAAATAAATTTCTTTTTCTTTAAATTAATCTCTGTTAGATTTTAAATTTATTTCTTTATTTAAATTAATTTATGCTGCCCATCTCTCTACCAAGCAATATTGGGTGGTTTACAGTACCACAAATAACAAAAGCATTACAGGATTAAAAATTTAAAACATCAGGCATTGAAAATTAAAATATTAAAATTAATATTAAATCAGATAAAAATATTAAGGTAGAGGTGGAATCTTCTATTAATCTAATAGTTGCCTCCAAAATAGGATGTCCCATTGGACCCCAAGCCCAAACTCTTGAAATTGTTACTAAAAATGTTAGATATATTAAAACAATGTTCCCTTCTTACCCCTCTAAGTGGTATGCATCTCCCAGAGGCCTGGGAGTTTGCGAATTCTGTGTAGTATCTTAACCGTTCCTAACATTGCACTCTTCTGGACAGAGAGCTCATTGCTAGGATCTTTTTGAACCATTCTTGATCATTTTATTTTCCAGATTATCTCTTTCCTCCTTCAGGCCCTGATGCTTCTCTAGTTTCTCATACTCCTTTTTCCTGATATTGCTGACACTTGATGCCACTATATCTAACCCCACTGCTATCTTCTGTTCCTTATCTCTTACTGCGATGTCTGTTAATTGCCTAATACCCGCCAGTCTGGATCCACAGGAAACCAGTCCTTTTATTCTCTATGATCTTTCGTGGAATCTCCTATCTGATCTTGGGAAGGTCTAGCCCATATACTGTTCAGATGTTCCTGTACACAGTGCAGCTACTTGATTGTGCCATTCTATATATGTTGTTCCTGCCTGCATCTTACACCTTGCCATTATGTGCTTAACTGTCTCTGAGATTTCTCTACATAGTCTGTACTGTAGTTCCTATCTAGTGTAGTAGACCCCTGCTTCTATGGATCTGGTGCTTAGTACTGCTTTGATTGGTGCCTCAGTTCAGCCTTTGCCAGCTAAGGATTTCCCATTATCTGACATCTCAACTATCTGTCGATATATAAGAAATACCATGCATTATATTTGTGAGATTAATTCCTGTTTTTAGTTGTGAAAAATATACTATGTAAAGTTCTCACTATGTAGTCCATTGACTAAGGAATATATGATAAGAAGATACTGACTCAAAGTATCATATCTATAGAGAATTAATCTATAGATTAAGAATTAATTCAAGAGCTATTTTCATCTCGTAATGATAATAGTATTTTTTTCTGCATGACTATATGTTCCTAATGAATAACATACATTGAGATAGAGAACAGATGTGATACAATTATGAAGGACCAGCTACTTTCCATCTGTCTTTTCTCTAATAGTTTTAGCATAAACATATTTCAATTCATGAACTTTAGACTTGAGTGTGTAAATTCAAGCTCAAGCTAAAAGAAGCTCCATCAATCTAAACTGACAGCTTCTGACAAAATTCCTGAGGGAAAGGAAGGGAAAGAAAAAAGAAATGCAGGAAAAATGAATGTTACACATCGTTAATAGCTTAGAGAGCGGGATGTTGGAACTGAAGTCCAAAGAGTAGAAGAATACAAAAACAGTGATAAATACGGTAGGCCTTGTATTAACACCTAGGCAGGGAGAGCCTGTCAAGTCCTAAATATAGAAAGTTTGAAATTGGTGCTTAACCACTTTTTCTTTATTTGGGGTAAGGAAATAAGACATACATCTATATTCAGATGCTTATTGTATAATGATATATTATTTTCAAGTAATATACCCTTATATGGATTGGCATCCAGCACCAATCCCTTATATGGATTGGTGCTGGAGAAGACTCCTGTGAATCCCTTGGACTGCAAGTCGATTAAACTGGTTAGTCCTCGAGGAGATCAACCCTAACTGCTCTTTATAAAGTAATCCTGAGATTAAACTCAAATACTTTGGCCATCTAATAAGAAGGAAGGATTCACGGGAGAAGAGCATCATGCTGGGAAAGATTGAGGGCAAAAAAAGAAGGGAACAACAGAGAATGAGGTGGCTGGATGGAGTCACTGAAGCAGTAGGTGTGAGCTTAAATGGACTCCAGAGGATGGTAGAGGACAAGAAGACCTGGAGGAATGTTGTCCATGGGGTCACGATGGGTCAACACAACTTTGTAACTAACAACAACAACATGGATTGTCTAGGTCAGGGGTCTCCAACCTTTGCAACTTTAAGTCTGAAGGTCTTCGGCTCCCAGACTTCTCCAGCCAGCAAAGCTGGCTGGAGAAGTCTGGGAGCTGAAGTCCTTCAGACTTAAAGTTGCAAAGGTTGGGGACCCCTGGGCTAGGTAGCATGGAGAGCACTTGCCTATAAAGTCACTAAGAGTCAGACATGACTGAACAGTTAATAATAATAATCTTTATTGTCATTGTAAAAATTGCAATGAAATTGGTTAAAATCTGTTAAAACAATAATATGTACTGGCACTGAGTTTTTACAGGTCTCTCAAACTCTTTCATTAGTTTTGTCAATTAAATGTGAAGATCCTATAAGACTCCATTAACAGTACCTGATTTCCATTAAATAATCATGATTTTTCAATATCCTTGGCAACTTAAATCTGACCAGTTCCTATCTTATTAGATTTCGGTGTTAGGTGAAATCACAACTCAAATAGGAACAGAACCATTGCAAAATGGTATCTCAACTGTCAATCCTTGTAAGTAGTCCAGAAGTACAGTATGATCAATGCTACTGAACACTACTAAGAGTCTTGTTACTCAATACTTGCCAAGTTAAATTAATTCTTGAAGTACAATTTAACATTGCCTTAGGAATAAAGGGACAATAATGAGACTTGGTTGCCTTTCCATAACTCCATACATCAATATCACACTTGACTTCATCCCTCTTCTTGGAGTTAATTGTTTGCACCAAGCAACTGGAAAACCAGCCAGTTTCTATCTTCTTCCACTTAGCACAGCTTTTCCCCCCTTGAGGCAATATTTCAGTTAATTTTCTCAGAGTAAGCCCTACTGAAGTTGGTTTTAGAAGACAAAAAATTGTGCTCTGGGTCATCTTATTATTGGGAAGAACCAATCCATTTATAGCTAAACAGTGACATCCAATGGCTAATGAAATAAAGGCCAGGTATTCCTCATTTTCTTACCTAGTTTATGTATTATATTCACAGAAGCTGTGTGTACAGGTGCAAATGTAAAATGTTGCTATTACTATGTTAATGCAGCCAGCCAGCCATGATATAATATGGACTAATTAATTTGTGCTATGGTTCTGTTGAATACCATAAGATGAGTACTAAATCAGGACTACCCAATTATTAAAGATGTATCATCAATTAAATAAAGCCAACAATTTGAAAATTAAGTATAATATTAAGCATCTAATGATGAATGGACCATAGGGTAAAATGAATCAGGCAGCTTTACTGATCATGAGTGTTTGAATGCAATAAATGAGTAAGCTTTCCATTTAATTCTATCCAGTAATCTTGAATAGGAACCGATGTTCTTAAAGTGCACATATCCGTAGCACATTAGTTATAGTACTGGAATCAGTGTTGCTTAAAGTATCCACTAAACTTCATACAACATCTTATCTCTCTTAAAGCTAAAATAATAATAAAAATGCTCAGAACATTGACAGTTTCGACTTTACAGCCTGGGTTTAGATGTATAGTTGGGTACCAACCATATCCTGATGGATATCAAAACCCAATATGATGGATGATTCCACATAGCATTCATCTAGACCAGGGGTCTGCAAAGTCGGCTCTTTAAGACTGGTGGACTTCAACTCCCAAAGTTCCTAGCCAACTCAACTCTGGGAGTTGAAGTCCACCAGTCTTAAAAGAGCCGACTTTGCAGACCCCTGATCTAGACAAAAAGCAAGGACTATCAAACCTTGATATTCCCACAAGTGGAGTGGTTGCTCCTCTGTGGAGCAACCAATAACATATATTTTGATGATGTGTTTAGGGAAAGAGGGTTTGATTCAGTTCTTAATTTAAAAAGAATTGGCCTTTCTGGAAAGAGAGCATCACAGAGCACAGACATTGGCAAGCAGATTTTAGTACAATATAGAGATACACCTTTTTGATGCGGGTTATATTCTATATTTATTGTGATAGGATTGCATACAAAGCATTCTATTAACTGCTTGATATAAATTTATATTTGTGTAATGCTTGATAAATTTCTAATCTACCTAACTGCATTAATCAACTGATGTATAATAACAGTGACAGTGCTGTTATATTTTTAAACTGGAATACACTTTTAATCTGATAAAGCAATGGTCTAAGCCAGGGGTCTGCAAAGTTGGCTCTTTTAAGACTGGTGGACTTCGACTCCCAGAGTTCCCCAGCCAGCATAGCTGGCTGGGGAACTCTGGGAGTTGAAGTCCATCAGTCTTAAAAGAGCCAACTTTGCAGACCCCTGGTCTAAGCCAACTTTCAGATATTCTTCTTTCCTGTTTCTTCCTTCCTATACAGTTTTGGACTTTTGCTGCTGACGTTTCCAGATTCACATACAACTAGTATGTATGGGTGTTCTAAAACAAACTTTAAAGATCTCTCGTTTTAACAGGGCCATTAATTTGAATAAGCTGCATCTAACTTATTTTATCTGGAAGAAGATATCAGAAAACATGGTAATTGCAAGATGAAGAATGTCTCCATAATGATATCATTCAGTAGATCATTTATGCAATGAATCAGTGTCCAGTTCAGTCTACATATAGTTCATTAAGTTATATTTCATGTTGATATAGTTATGTATATAAATGAGGAAAATGTGCAGATGAGGGATACATATTAATAAGCTGGCCAAAGAATTGCTGTTTCGGGATTCAAAAGCTGACGGATTTCAGTTTTATTTGCATATTTACTTTTCACAAAGTATAATTTTTCTGGCCAATTGGTTTTAGAATTAAATACCAATTGGATCATTTATGAGGAATGGGTTTAAGCATAATTTTGTCTGCATTGGATTATATCCTTTTTGCCCACTGGTCTGAACTAATGGTAAATGTGTTTGATTTGGAAAAATAGAAGTACAGGCTCAGAGAGGATTGCCATTTTTTTTCTGTTATTGCATTAATTAGAAGTTACCATGCAGGTATAGCATTTAGTTTCCTATATTAATTTTATTTCTGTGTAAAAACACTTTAGCTTTCATTTGAGATCAGTCACACTCTGTGCAACTTTTCCTTTATTTTTTCTGATTCAGCTGAGAGTTAGGTATAATAATTTTTAAAA